>OY735213.1:18995770-19245770 GCA_963457665.1 Thysanoteuthis rhombus
TCGTGAGATAGATCCATATTTTTGGAATTTTGGAATTAAATGGACTGTGACTGTTTGTGTAAGGTAATTTTTTGAACTAAGGAATTAGTATATGTTTTGCCTGTTCTGAATTGAATATGATCACTTTTGCTGACTAATATTTTATGCTGCTCCATATGTATTTTGATAAGTGAAATGATGTGCTAAAGAATCCCGATCTTTTTTCAATCGTTCAACGGATGAGATAATGAGGATTCCAAACATCTTTTTTGTTTTGTTCAGTTCTTCCCTGATCAATTGTTGTCAATTTTGTTTAGATGATTAACTATGGGATCTAAGTTAAATGCTTGACAATATTCACCAATGTGCTTCATGTAACAGTCCTTGAAGGGTTTTGTGTGAATTTCAGCTTCAGAGGTCACTTGATTATGATTTTAATCAATTTTGAATCTGTATTTGCGACCTGTATATTTGATAACTTCTGCGATTCCAAAGTTTGTTCATTATGGAGCTTGATGGACGTATTTATGCATTCTCTCGTTGGTGTTATTAATTCTGGTTTTATCATTTTCTCCAAATGAAACTTTGCATGCTTTTCTTCTAGGATTGTGTATAAAGATTTATGAGGTTTTATTTTATTGACTGTGTGTTTCATAAATGACATGACATTCATTGGTAGAAAGTATGAAAGAGGGAAAGTTTCAATGAAAGTCTGTACATCAGCAACAAAAACAAACTCCAGCTTTTATGTGTGAGTTTACGAGTGTTGACGGTAAAAATAGCAAACAAAATGCTAAGCAAAACATTGTTCCAGCCTACACAAACAATCGAGTAGCGAAGTTCAAGCCGACGAGATTTGTCCACTCGACAAAATATTGTTAATAGTTTTGAAATTTGATTTTTTTCACAATGTTCATCTAAGCGTGCAAATTTGCAGAAATATTGAATGTTTTAAGTCATGAAGTAAATTAGTTTATTTGACACTCTCTGTTTTCGTTAAGAAACCTTACTGGCAATTGATTTTTTGAATAGAAATTCAGTCTCCGTTTGAAACCAAAATTGAACGGAATGAGTCTGGATGATAGAATTGGTCTTTTTTTTATTATTTTGTTGGAAAAAAGAGCAGTTGACATGGTTGCATTTAACATGTTGTTTCGTCTTTTAGAACAGAATAACATGGAGGTAATCATAACGTACTGTCAGAGCCGTGGGGTTTTTTCATAAATTTGGTCCATTAAATCATACAGGCAATATCTGACGTTCTTGACATTAAATCAATCATCAGGAACAGTCACTCAACATGCCACAAAATTGTCAGCATATGTTTCTCCAGATTTGTACTTGTTCTGGCAGGCTATGTATGTGTGCATTTATGTATCAAGCGTACAGGCCACACCAATTGAGTTGGAGGGTCGAAAATTTAGACATTCACTCTGTATATATAATGGTTATAGACAAACTTTCGTATTAGATATCGATCACAAATCTTTCACTCGGCCAATTCATTTCTATCAATAATGTGTTTTGTTTATTCACCCTTCATTGTTAGTAATATTGCTTTTATTTGTTGTTGTTCAACATCAATAAAGAGTATTTTTACACTTTCAAAATCCTTCTGAACTGCATTACAAAATATAATGCCTCGAACGTCTCGAATTATTATTATTATCATCATCATCATCATCATTATTATTATCATTATTATCATTATTATTATTATTATTATTATTATTATTATTATTATTATTATTATTATTATTATTATTATTATTATTATTCACAACAGTTGCTTGATTGTCACAGCTGGGGGCTAAGTGACGGCAAGTCTCCTCGGGTCACCAACCCTTCTCTCCAGTCCAGCAGTGCTCTAGCATACAGTTCCACACCAGTTGCCCAGTGGTTATAGCAGTAGGCTGAGTGACACCTAAGTCTTCTGCCCTCCACTCATGTCTCCATCACTTGTCACAGCAGCACTGTAGCTCGTACCTCCTCAAGCATTTGTAGTGTTTCCTCCTTCTTCCTCTCATCTCTTCTCTGCCTTAAGCCACTGTTGACGGCTAAGGTCGTAGATCTCTTATATCTTGCACTTTTCTCAGTATTTATGCAGTTCCTAGCAGTGCTATGGTCTGTGAAATCTCAATCGTTCCTTTTATATCCAGTTTCTCCAAACTAGCTTTCAATGTCTTTGATACGGTTTCGAGTGTACTTACTACCACTGGTACTGCCCTGGCTTTCATGTTCCATACTGTCTTCAGTTGTCTTTCCAGACCTTGGTATTTTTTCATCTTTTCACTCCCTTTCCAATTTACTCAGCGGTCTGCAAGCAGAGCCACGTTTATCATCGGGCAGTTTCCTCTTTTTCTTGCCCATGATTACTTAGTCCAGTATTCTTGCTTGGATAGGGTGGTCAGTTTGGGTGATGAAATCGCAAAGTAATTCGTGATTTCCATTCTCCAGGGGCTGACTTTGGTTTGTGCCGGTACCGCCCTTCTGCACAGTTTAATCTCATTCCTTTGCTCAGTTCTCAGAGTTTCACTATTGTTACTCTATTGGGTCTGTGTTTGTTTTCCCTTCTAGGTTAGTTAACTACATTCACTAGTTATATGGTCCACGGTCCCATCCCTTTCCCCAAACAAGCGACACTTGCTGTTACTCTGTGTTCCGTAGATTTTTGTTTCGATATATTATGTCCCGATACATTTGTTTTGGGCTGCCATGATGAACGGTTCTATTTGTCTTTCCGGGTTTCCTTTTTCTAGCCATGTTTATGATCCCTCGTCTGCCACATTCTGTACCTGCCTTTTATATTCTCCATACAGCTTTTTTTCCTCCTCTGTGCTGCTTGCTGTGCTGCTTCAATATTTTCTGCTTTTTTATTGCTCACTCTGCTTGCATATACCTCTCTTGACCTATTCTGACCCTCTGGGCGCAATTATTGATGCTGATAAGTCTTCTGCCGACTTCTTTTCTGATCACGTACAGTTTATCGGTATCATCTCCTGGTTGAAAGGCTTCGTACAGAATCATTAAATTTGACAGTCCATTGATAAGAGTTTTCCATTCGTCCTCCAAAAGCATGGCCCTGCTTATCTTACTACATTCAAGAACTTTCGGGTATTTGTATCGGTCTTGTGTGGTCAATGCTTTAATCTTTTTGCTGTCCGTAAGTTCAAAACTTATTGCAGCCCCAGCCATCCTTCGTGCATAACAATGAGTGTACATTTTTCTATTCCAAACTTCATCCCATCCTTTCATTTTGTTTAACAACGTTTCAAGCTTCCCCCTTCCATATACATCACGTGCTTGACTTTTCCCTTTGCTTTGAAGAATCCTTTGCTGTTTTCCACGATTCTTTTCAGTGGTATCGTGGTTAGGACAAATAGTTATGGACAAAAACACTTTCTTGAAGATTCCTGTTTCAAAACTTACTCCTTCAAAATTTTCACTTGTGGCATTGATGGCTACTTTCCAGTTTTTCATTGAGTTTGCTATAAATTCCACCACTGGTTAACTAATCTTAAATATTATGTGGCATTCGAATATCCAACTGTGTGGAATCATGTCGTATGCCTTTTATAGTCTATCCAACCCATCGAAATGTTGTTATTCCGTCGTCCTACTTCTTTTAAGAGCAATTTATTCCCCCTTGGTTCATCAACTGCATCATTCCTGTTTTACTTGTTACTCCCGTAATATATATATATATATATATATATATATATATATATATATATATATATATATATATATATACACATATACACACACATATATATATACAAATATATGTGTGTGTATGTATATATATATATATATATATATATACATATAAATATATGTGTGTGTGCATGTATATATATATGTGTGTGTGTATGTATATATATATATATGTATAAATATATATATATATATGTATAAATATACACATATATATATATATGTGTGTGTGTGTGTGTGTGTGTGTATTGATTAGTTCATCTGCCATCTTTCGAGTTGTTTAGCTTGGGTCTATCTAATTTATGGTCCTCAATCGGATGTACTCAATCACAGAAGGATTTTTATCAAGACTTTTGTTTCCGTTTTTAATCATTTTGGATCATTTTTTAGCTGATATATGTGTAATGGTCAGGTCAGCTGTTGATTAAAATTAATCAGGACACTTGAAAACTACACATCGACACTCGTTGATACTCGGGATAGTACTTTGGACGTTAACTATGTATAGTTAATCTATTAATCACATGAATTATTTGTTCTCTTTAAACACAGGGGCAAGCATTCATATTTATAACATCATCTTTAAAGTCTTATCTAACGTTAAATTTTGAACCCGTCAATTGTTTTGGGCTTCGTTTTCTTTTTTCGCTGATTACGTATACAATTGTTGGCGCAGAGAAACCTAGGAACAAAGTTTGACAACTTCTCCTCCTTTCAATGAACAACATTTACTTAATGCATCAAACAATGTTTGAAAACTATAGAAATGATTGAAAAGCATTTTTATTATCAAGAATATGCTGTCAAATTTTCACAATTTTTTTTGCATCTTGTGCAGTCATATAGAATTTTTTTTCCTCACTGTATGAGTAAAAGGAAAAAAGTCTGACTTCTGGTTGTTTCCGTTCTGGTCAATGTTCACTGGATAGAAGCACATTCTGTTTAAGACATTTTAACTTTCACCACCATGTTTGCTTGTGTACCAAATTTAAGGCAACAACTTTTAACCCTTCTGTCCACGTGGGAACAGAATTCCTGACATCCGGTCAATTGAATAGTCCATTGCATTTTTCCCCTCAATTCGTTTGTTTTTTTTTTACTTCTATTTTCCTTCGGCCTTATCTTATATTTCCCCTCTTTCTCTTCCCATTTTGGTTTTATACTGATTCAAATTTTTTAAAAATGTTTTCTGCATTTCCAATCAATTCTACTTTGCAAGTGATTGCTTTGTACAGCTTTTATGAAAATATGCCTTCTAAACATCTGGTCAATGCATAATTTGTGTGCTCTCAAGAAACTATCAAACGTATGCACAGCTGGAAATTTCAGGGTAAAAAGTTCCTTATCAACTGTTTATAGAGGATGAAATTTGAATTGCTATCGTGCAATTCGTCGACTCAGTCTTTGTATCATTTTTATGCATCAAGGAACAATAATGAAACTTATTTCATGGATTGTTTTTTTTTCTTTTTATTAAAAATGGACTAAAACTTATCAAAATTGTAAACCACACTACAAAATCATCTAACTTTTATTCATATTGAATCACATGCTTTTGTAATGGAGACAATTCCAGAAAAGACATCTAAAAGGTGAGGAATTATAAGACAATAAACTTAAGCTGCCGCATGAGAACAATAAATTTGTGTATTCATTGCTTTTTCTTCACGGCATCGAAGTTCAAGATACTTTGTTATCATTACAATTGACATCATCACGTTGATAATGAGTATGAGTCTTAGAAGAAGAAGAAGAAGAACAACAACAACAACAACATAACAACAACAACAACATAACAACAACAACAATATAAAGAAGAAGAAGAAGGAGGAGGAGGACGACGACGACGAGGAAACAAAAGAAGAAGGAGGAGATGAAGAAGAAGAAAGAGAAGGAAGAGGAGGAAGAGGTTGATGGTTGAGCTGAATTTAGATTATATAAAGTGATCCGTGATTCTTTCATCCTCGAAATAAATAATGACTAGAACTTTTAACAAGGAGATTGACTTCGTACTACTTAGTTCTGACTGAAATGTATACTTTTTAGTTTACTAGGAACTTATGCAGTTCTTCTGGGGTATTAATTGGTTTATCTGAAGATATTTCACGGATTCAGACTTGATTTTTGTTTTAACTCTTCATAGCAAGATGAATGATCAGTTTGTCATACACTCAAGGAAAGATTAGGATATTTTGATTTATATATCATCAAAAGATTTAGAAATCCTTGATTTATATCTAATTAGAAGACAATTCAAATATTATACCATTTACATTTCTCGTATTGTTATAGTTCATTGTTTGTTTGTCAGAGAGACATTCTGTTCAGATTCAATTAATCATTCAATTGACTTAAACTGTTGATTTGGTACCCTAATTTTTCATCTATTTAGTATTAAACCTAAATAAACGTCTTTAGATTGAACTTATCGAAGCTGCAAGCAAAATCTGTCCAAGATATTTGACTTGCATTCGGCCCAAGAGAGACTCCCCATTCAAAACTGATGGGAAGTCGTGTGGAACAATTATGTGCTTTTGGTACTGATGGATAAAAAACTGCAATACCAACAGAGTAATCTTTTATCATAATAAAACATTGTTTAATATTGTAAACTAGATAGGAAGAACTGTATCCATGTTAGCAGCTGGAAAATTTTGAATCAAACAGTTAGTGACATCAATTGCTATAGAAAATTACTAAAATAGTTTTCGAATAGGAAGTAACATTTTTCAGTTTCAGCGTCACCGGAGACGAGAAAATTGCTCCAATCTTATCCAATAGATTGTTGTTTTTTTATGATTTTTCTGCGAACATTTATCTCTCAATATACCAATTTAAAAGTGCCGTGTCTACAAGTGAGAGCAATTGCTTGTTACTAAAAAGATGTTGTAATTCTCAATACTAAATATATAAGTGTCCAAATTACGATATTCCATTCCTGTTAAAGTTTACCGATTTTATGCAAGGGGTAATGTAAGCGTTTATTTGACATCAGAACTGAACTTTTTCAATACTGTTCAAGCAAATGCAGTCTTTTTTCTCTTTTATATTTCTTACTCTCTGTGTGCTCCAACATCCTAGAATACATTAAGGGTTTTAAATTGTGAAAAGAACATTGTGCACAAAAGAAACTTTTGATTCGTTGAACAATTGTTGATTGTTAACAATAATTTGATTGTATTTATTGCCTGATCTCTGCTATGCCCTCTCCGTCCGAATACACATCATGATTTTAAAAAAGAGTTTATAACAATCATAAATCAAATCTGGTTTTATATTTTCTCACGAGAAAAGGAAATATTTGCTATACTCAAAATGTTCAACTCTAAATCAAGACATATTATAAAAGGAATGTATTCGTTTTTTACTATTTTTTCAAGATATGAGTCAATTGTAAAGCAAGTTCATTCCAATTGACTCTTCACATTTCAAAACTCATAATGAGTATCAGTGGGCAAGGAAAGATTATTGTTTTTATACCCTACAAAAAAAGAGACTATTGTATATTGCCCATCTTGTATGCCATTATTCCTATCTTTGTCAACAATATCAATCCAGACTTGTAACTAAACCCTATGAAAAAAAGCGTGTTATTGTCCTCGCGTATTCTACCGTTTTTGTTTTTTCTTTGTTTTTTTCAGGGGGAGGTGTCTTTTTTGGTGAGGTATTTCTTTGTTTCATTCAAATGTATTCTCTTTTTGTCTGTGCATTTCTCCCAATTTACTTCCTAAAAATACTGACTGATGTACGGAAGAGTCTTTTAAGGGAATTATTTTCTTCACATTTAGTTAGAAAATATCATCAAAACACATACAATTGTATTTTCCTTTCATTGAATACTGTTGGTGCTAATATCCTACGCGAATATGGCAATCGTCATAAATAATTGCTCAACTATTCAATGTGGAAAAAGGACTGGATCCGAAACGTTCAAAAACTTCGTTGATAACAAGAAATTATATTGATTGGAATAAAGGCGTACTAATTGTTACTCTTATTGTATTTCTTCTGTAAAAAAAAATTATGTGTTTGGCCTCACAGTGTCAATGGACGAATCGTCTCCTTTCAACTTATAGCTTTAGAAATTGGGTTTTAAAAGCTATGCAAAGAATTTGGCACAGAATCAACACAATATAGATTCAGTGATAAGAAATACAGAAAAGCCTGGCAGCAGGCGTAGCTTGATTTCTTATCATGGCAGTTTTTACAAGTACTCTCAAATAATTATTCTCATCTTCTGATAAACAGTTTTTCAATGATGTCAAGTCCTAATAAAACAATAATATATCCAATGTTTTGTACCTCAAAATGTGTTACTAATTCATAAGTTTCATAAAAGTTATTGTATAGTAACCATACAGGAAGATGTCAGCTACTTTCTACATCCATTTGGATGATCAAGGAAAACTTTATAGATCTTGATTATGCATATAAGAAACTCGTTTGATCAAGGGGTAAAGTTGTAATTCAATGGAGTCAAACATGCAGTGTACTAAAATGTTAAAATTGTTGTGAACTTCATTCCTGTTTGCTATCCATTCATTGTAAAGACCAAATACATAATCCCTGAAAGAATTGCAATAAAAATAATAGACTATTAAAAACTAACCTGCATATTTGTAACCGTAAAAATACATCTACTCTCAAGTAAAATTGGTGTGATTTTATTACTTGAGAGTCAACCATAGATTTGAAAGATACATAATAACAGCTTACGTAGCAAATTTAGTTAAGATGTTTCGGTCGAGCCTTGTTCTAAATTATTTCTCTCTTTCTGTCTTGAATTTAGCGGCCAGATAATTGATTGGCAAAGCAGAAAGGTTGCAAAATTTTTAAAAGATATTATCTTATAAACAGCTTCAGAATTTTTGCCATGTTCCAAATTTTTCCCTTCCTTTCGTTCAAATACGATCAATTTTGTCTGAGACATTTTAAAAGAGTTGTTTGTATTTAATTTTGTTATGATTCTTCGTACGTTTTTCTATTTTTTTTTTCACAGCTGTAATTGCGTCTGCACAGATAATTGATTCGTGTTAGAAAATACTAACCAAACACAAGACACCATCAAAAGATTCCACATGAAGGATATTGGTTCATCCAAAGACTGCATAATCGGATGTCAAGATTACATTCGGAAGGGAGGAGGAGATACTTCTGCTTATCAAAGTAACGATATGCTTTACTTGACACAACAGTACGAGAATGGAATAATTGTTTTGCATTGTATAACAGTAAGCTGAATGTGAGGGATATCGATATATGGAAGAGAATGAAAAATACGGATTTCACAAGAGGAAATGAAAAAAATCAAGATGAACCATAACATTAAAAATATATATTTTGATTTGAGCTTGTGGACATTCATCACTGAAAGAAATCCAATTCATTCAAAAAAGGAAAGGGAATCGATAAAAGGGAAAAGCTTGAGATTGCAGAGGGAGGAAAAGACAAAATTTATCAGAAAACTTTATCAATAACCATGTCAAGATCCTGGAAATCTGCATGAATTAACCAAAACAATATCGAGCACAGAACGGGCAGATTGTATTCAGTTGCAAGGAAAGTTCTTCCCGATGTTTCAATTTACACACTTAATAATTTACTTAATCTCTGACTCTTTCCATAACATTATTCCATGTATCGCTAAGTTTTCCGATACCGCATTCGTGAAATCGTTTAGTTTGACCTTTAATGAGAGACTCTCCGATGTACAGCCCATTGTTTTGAAGTCTTTGTCCATCAAAATGTTTTTGCAAACTCCTAAACGAATGATGGTCAGTTGGAGCAAGGTCAGGAGAGAGTACTGAAACCAAATGATTCTATGAGATATTTAGAGCATACATTATCGTGATTTGTTGCACTGTGCGCACGTTCAGTTGCAGCGGTGGTTACAAATCGATTCTACGAAAGAAGACGATATGGTGAAGTCGGCAACGAGGCTAACCATAGAAAAGAGGAGGGACGTACATGGAATACAGGGGAACGTATTTTAACTGTGACGTGGAAAACTGGCGTTGCAGAATACAATTCATACGTTTTTTCCCCATCCAGATAGCATTTAAACCAACCACGTCCATTTTTCATCAGCTAATCTTTAGTAAATTTATCTTCAATATTCGCATCATGGATGAACCGACAGTTTCAATCTGAAATACATCAGGGGAACACTACTCTTCTGAGTGAAAAAAAAAATCGGAAAGAAATATCTCCGAATGCTACTATTACAGTCAAACGTTAACACATAAACCCTGTTCGTCCACCTACCAGCCAATCATGTTACTTTATCGCTGCCTTTCCATGTTTGTGGCGGAGCTGCTAAAAAGGGCAACCAATTCACATTGTGCTCTTTGCTCAACTGACGCCCATTCCAATCTCCCATTGTCCTAATGTTTTTATGCCCTTGCAAGCATGAAAAAAATTAAAATGAATCAAACTTTTCCGTTCGGACGGGTTAGACTATCACTGACAAAAGATATGCAAAAAGCTTTCGGAAGTGTATGAGATTAGCTCATAACATTTTTCTTTCCTATTTTAACTGATCAAACTTCAACCTTATTTATTACAAATAGTGCTAATAGCTCTGTCAATGAAAGTCAGTTACCAATGAAATCCCTCGAAATTGTGACATAACCATCTATTTCCCACAGTATATATTAAAAAGAAACAAAGAAAAAACCAAAAAAAACAAGACTCCTAGAACTGCTGGAAATGTAGAGACTCTCACCAATCAATATATTCCAGGCTATTTGCAACGTATACGTCATGTACGACCCATTTGTCAATTTTTGACAGTTTTAACTTTTTTTTAAACGATGATGAAAATGTATATCCGTTGGATTTTATTCTTTGCTACTTTACTCAACTCGAGTTGCGGTTTTCTTGAAAGATAGCTTTTGTTACGAGCTGATATAAGCAGAATTGTCCAATAACAGTTGCGTATCAGGAACGGACAAACAGGGAATAAGAAATTCGAAATCAGATATGTGTTCATTTTAAAAACAACACATTGATTATTGAATTTTTTTTCCATTTATGTCGAATAATTGGGTAGAAAATTATGAATTCACATAAAATTGTTTCAGCGATATTTCCATGTGTCTCTGTCAATGTATTGTGTTAGAACATGCCATGAATTAACCTGAATTCATATTGGTAAGATTGTGTCATGACGTACCCAAACATCTGAAACAAAGGAACAGTCAGGTGCTCTGTTTAATTCTGTTCATTTTTACTTTAAGTCGATTTTTTTTAAATCAAGATTTTTTTCACTGGTTTTTCTTTCATTTCTCCGTCTATTCCCTTTATCTGACGGAACGGATTATGATTTTCCGGGGGGACTGACTAGATATATTCAAATAAATCTTTGTTCTCATCTCTTTAGGCTGGATAATGATGAAGGAAGTGAAAGCAACGACCAGCCAGTAACCACTAAAAAATTCACAAAAAATATTACTATTGTAATGACAGTACCAAGGCTCTATGAAAATCATGACTCCTAAAATAACTATCATGCCTTTAACAACTAGATCTCTGGGGAAAGTTGCAGAACTTTAAAAAAAACAAAAACATAATTATTATCAAAATGTATTTAAAAAACATGCTCACGAATCGATAGGACTTGCTGTCGCTTGATCCTGGTTATACACCAAAAGGCACTTGAAATACATAAACAGAAACAAAAAGCATCAACTACAACAGACACCGTTACCAATACTACCAGTACTACCAGTGCTACGACTGCTAATAATGAGTATAACACGAATTGGTAAAAAAAGAATAGATGAGAAAGAAAAGGAGGGAAAAATAATTGAAAAGGTTGTTCTCAATTCGTTATAACAACTACGTACCAAAAATAAATGTTTTTCAAAATTTACTTGAAGAAAATTAATTTTGTTTACTCAGAGAACTGCAACGATAACTGTGAAGACAGTATCAACATCAATGATTATAATTGGCTGATTGGAAGATGATGATGATGATGATAATAATAATGATAATAATAATAATAATGATGATGATGATAATAATAATAATAATAATAATAATAATAATAATAATAATAATAATAATAATAATAATAATAATACCTAAAACAACAACAATAACGAATTGAGGTGATGTTAAACTTACTAGACTCTCTTGTTGCTTAAGCGAAATAATTGCCTTGACAAGTCGCCATAACTTGAAAGAGACAGTCACCTGACATGAAAAATGGCGGTAATAATATCGTCTGGAATGTTTTCGTTTCTTCAATTCGTATTAATCAAATCAAATTCAAACTAAAATAATACATACATTCAAACGCATGAATAGGTTTTGTGACGGAAAGATCTTTGCAAGATCAAATATACTACTTACAGGATTTAATGAAGAGAGAATAAAGCAAATATACGTATTTTAAAAAGTTGCCTGTCTTAGCATGAGGTTTACCAAGGTAATATCACAACATTTTTTTTAGTGATCATCTCTGAGGGCATAATATTACCCTCTTGCTCGAGGCTGGGATAAGCACTTCAAATACATATTTTTTAGTTGAGTTAATTTACCCACCGTACATTGACTTGGATATTATTAGTTTTTTTTTCCTCAAAAGCTCTGTATTACTCTAATTACTGTCCACATTAAAAGACAAATCAGTGATTCGATCATCTGACTGGTAATTTGAATCAAAATGAATTAGCCAATTATTATTGGGTAAAAATGCAGTTCAATCTTCTTTAACAAGATATATGTGATCTTATGAAGACAAACATGATTTCAAAATTGGATAATATCTATAGATTTAATGTTGAAGAATATGTTTCCGATTTAACAGGAGAGAATTGCACTGCTCAAATGATGAATGAAATGATAAAAGAGAAATATTAAGAAGGAACAAACTTTCATAACTGAAAAATCGCGTGGCTTAATGATTAATGTACTCTTCAGAAGGAATATGAAGAGGGAACGACCTTTCATAACGAGAAGTTGGGAAATAAAACTAAACCTGGATAAATAACACAGGACATATATTTTAAGAATTTGTTTGCATCCCTAATCGTATTTTAATAGCTGAAGAGCTCATAAAAAATCTCTATTATTATTACACTGATGGGTAAAATTCAGTTAGTTTGGAAATAATCCTGAGGTACTTATCAATCAAATTTACATCACCAAAAAATATTTTTGAAAGACCACTCTAAGATAATCAATCCAGGTATGGAGAAGCTTACCTTAGTCAGACACAAGGTCAATATATTGTTGAACTCTATGGAAAATGACAGTCATTAAGATAACGACAGACTGCGAATCACTGTTTCATCAGACGTCTTGGGAGCATATGTCGCATAGTTGTTTCACTGGGAATAATCCATTCGTTTCGTTTGTTTTTTTTAATTTTAGGATAAGGAAATCAATGTCAATTGGCAGAAAAATATTTACAGTGGACGACGAATTTGACATTTCCAACAGGCGTAAAGCTTCAGCAACGGAGTTTTCATAAATTGGGACTTCTTTTGCAGGATTTAAGTTTTTTCTTATATTTTCATATCCTGCTTATCTTACGTAAAGCTAGCCAGGCTTACTATAATTTTTTGAAATTATGTTCATCTCAAATCATAAATGATATTTAGCATGTAGTTATGGTTCACAGACCAGTTGCGAACGATCGTTCCGCGTTCAGTTCTTCATTCGTATTCCTTTTAATTGAATATAGTCTAATTGAATATATACAAGGAATACAATTTACAATATTGCATTTTCGTGAGAGATTGTGTTTTCTTGAATCTGATTTTGACGAATTTTTGCAATATCACAAATTATTTGTTACAAGTCATTATATACTAGCTAGAACCGAGAAATGTTGACTTTTCACCCTTTCATGCTGAAGAGATTATCGTTTTTCATTGAAGGTAACTCCAACACCACGATTTGCTTGTTGGCAATCAACTCATAATCCTGAAAGCAGCCACAGAATGCAATATTGTAACTGATAACTGGAAAGAAATCAATTAAAAAAAAAGCAGTCAAAATGTCGGGTTGGTAAGTGTGGAGGAATTCCTGGTTCCATCCAAATAATAATAAATACTTTTTCAGCCAATGTCTTGTACTCCAACAATATATTTATTGAGAAATTTTGGAAATATTGAGTGGATAAATGAACGAATACATAATTGCACAGAAAAAAATGTGCTCAAACGGAAAAGGGGTCCTTGCTTGAATCCCAAATCTAACCAATTCTTCCTTGAGCCATGATTCACGATCCTAAAAATATCATTGGTAATCATGGAGAACCCCCAGAGATTAGTATATGGGCAGACAGATGCTATTAGACTCATATGTCTATTTTAGATTCATTGACAAGTGGAAAAAGTCATGAAACGGAGAATATGTCAAGAAAAAAAAATCATTAATCAGCATGACCATATAAATGATTTCACCAAAGCTAATACTTGAAAAGGGGCAAAATTATTTAATTTGATTGATTGATTGATTCTTTAAAGAGAATGAGTTTTTCATTTTGCGATAAAATACAATTGAATATAGATTGGAAATCTATATAGATTGGAAATCACAACACAGAATTGAGAAACGTAGGTTGATAAACTTTATCCAAAAAAGTGCATTTTTAAAAGTGTTCAAACTATCTTGAAATCGAGTGTTGGGAGAGAAAATTAGGGAACCAATATCAGCATTATTGAAACTCCAAAGTGAGAATATCAACAAAAAAAAAAAAGCAAAAATAACCACGTTCTACGAGTGAAACGAACTTATACAAGAGAAAGCTTATAGCGTCAATTTCTACGTATATGAATGTGTGTTAGTGTGCTTGGCTTTTTATTTGTTTAATAAAATTTGTTTGGGAAAATTTCTTATTCTCTTCGTCTACTTAAAATGATGAACTCCCTCATCCAATCAAAAACCAAATCTAGTGTGTTTGGTCATTTATCTTGAAACAGAAGGGAATGTATGTTGACAAGTATTCACTAGCATCGATTATCGATGATCTGCCATGTAACAGTATGCAAACGTTCAGTTATCAACGGGAGGCATAAGGTACGGAATTAGATAGAGGAAAAAACTCCCTGGAAGGCAAAAGAAATCCTGCTGTTCTTCAGATCTTGGCCAAGAGTCATCATGAGTTCTTTGAGGCAAGTATTGAGTGAAAGAATTGCTGTCTTGTTGAAAGTGAATATTTGAAAATGGCTTCTGGGGTGCGATGAGTTTCATTAGTTCCCTGCTTATGGATTCTCACATACACACACACACACACACACACACACACACACACACACACACATATATATATATATATATATATATATATATATATATATATATATATATATATATCGGTATTTGCATCTTTATATCTTTTTTCCTTCTTTCTCCCAGCATATACATGTATATAAATATATTTATATATGTTTGTGTGTGTGTGTGTGTGTGTGTGTGTGTGTGTGTGTGTGTGTGTGTGTGTGTGCACATAAAGGAATGGATACATTTGTAGATGGAAGGAAAAATATCAATAAGGATTTTCCAAGATATTAAATTGATATGCCTATTGGGGCAGGTGCAGACAGAAATAACAAATATTATCAAAGTGAACAGAATAGGAGATGAAAATGCAATAAATTTTACATGTGAAATGTAAAAACAAAATGCATTGGTCTATCAGTCAACTCAACTGAAAACCTAATTTAGATAGGCATTAATATATTTCCATTATATAAATTGACCGGTGATATCACTACATCAATACATCAACTATCGTGTTGCAAATATGACGCAGCAAACGATCATAGATATAGATCAGTCACCTTCAGACAAATATTTTATCATTTATGAGAACTTTTTTCCACAGAAGTGATATGCATTGGTGCTTTTTTTTTTATCAAAGAAGCAAACTTATTATACACACGAAGAACATATGACTGACTGTAATCAAGAAAGAAAAAAAAATTCAGATTGAAGACCGGACGTAAACAAGAGTATCGGTGGTGTTTACTGGAATTAAACATTGCAGTCATTCCAGAGGACACTGGATGAAATAGGCAGCTATTAATGACAATATATATTATTCCCCAAATCATACGGTTTTTGAAATCGGATTAATCAAAATGTTGCATTTAAAAGAACAAGATATAATCATATCCCAGTCTGAATTTTAGAGATAATGAATTACTCTGTTTTTACATTAAGCTACTTTGATAAATGTCTTCGCCTTGATTATCATAGTCTGTACTTTTCAATACTTGCCACGGCTGATCTTCTTTCGAAGTTTGTAGTATATTTTTGTATTCTAAACGGAACTTTGGTGTGATATTTCAATTTCTTGTTGCATGGTTTTTCGTACATAGCTACTCAATTTTTCCCAGTTTAACTGCCTTTGCTCACTTTTGAATGGGAATATATGACTTTCAGTCTCTGATATAGCAACTGAACGCTAAATCAAAATTGGAAAGCAGAATGATTGAATTGATCAGTGCATATTCTTTGCAGGCTAAGCATATAGATAAACATCTCATAAGCGTTTTGGATTTGAAAAGGACAGACACAGGCTTCAAGGCTCCAAATAGGCCAAATTGTTCCAGGTAGATGAAGGATTTGAATAGGTTGTATTTACATAACTGTCCATTGTTTATTTAACAATAGTTGGACAGTGTATAGCGAAAGCAATGCCTGTATCTTGTACGTGTTATGTGTCCTTTTTTATCCTCAGGTTGGATAGTTGGCAAAAATTCACGAAAGCTTACCCTTTGGAAGTAATGTTCAAACTGAATAATGTTACTTATCAGAAATTCACGTACAGGGTTATATATATATATATATATATATATATATATATATATATATATATATATATATATATATATATATATATATACATATATATATATATATATGAAACTATTACACAGTGGATGTATATTTTATTCAAGACAGTGTGAATAGAGTAAACAATCAAAGAAAACAGGACTGCTGCAGGAAATTCATCCTCCATCTTCTTTTTTTTCTCTTCTTCTTTTTCTTCTTTTTATAATTATTATAATTATCATTATTATCATTATTTTTATCATTATTATTATTTTCTTGATCTCTGTCCTTTACAATCTAATATTCAGCCGTTACCAATTACTTAAGGCAAAAGTAGGTTGAAGTGATGTACACTTCGTTCTTCTTGTTGTTTTGTCACTCAAACGTGGTAGATTCTTTCGTTTGTCGTCAGACAGCTAAACATTTGACTTGTCAAAATTGAAAGCATGGCAGACCTTAAAATTCTCAAACTGTGTCTTTATTCCGTAAGCTACAATACCTCGTTAGTCATTATTGTCAGAATCGCAATTGATCATAACCGTCGTTATCGTCATATGAAACTGAATTTTGTAATTCCTTGCCAGTGCTTTGTTGTGCCAGTGGTTGCGAACGTTTTTGTCTGTTCAAAACAGCCAGAGGTAATGTGATAAGGCACTTCTTTTTATTTCCCCAAAATCATGCTTTGTGGGCCTGTTCCATTCTTGATTATGCAGTGGTGATAAGATTTGATCGCAAGGCTTTAGTCTTGTACAGAGATTTGTAGGCCTTCCATTTCTGCTCTCATTTCGATTCACCTTAGCCACCGATGTGTCTTGTGTCAACATGTGCATCTTTTGTCTATTTCGAGTGCTTGCCATGCATCATCTTGTCTTAATAGATATTTTGCAGATATTGCTAGTCATATTGTGTTAACTTCTGTTTCATTCGTTTGGTGTAGATGGAAGATGCCCCAGTTTCTGTTGGTGGGTTTCCAGGGACGATAGGCTACTTAGTGAAAAACATGGCTCCTTTTTTGATGGACCAGAGGTGATGTTTTATTATTCGGAGGAGTAAATAATCAGTTTTTACTTTAATTACAAAGCACACCCAATAGCAGTAGTTTTCGAAGTCAACTCAAGTGGGACCAAGCCTCGTCATTCTGAAACTGAAAGAAGGTAGTCCGTTAACATTTGCTTTTGAATGGTGGTGAGCCTTTTCTTGGATTTTTTTTGTATCATCAGCCTCAACTTGGTGATGTTGAAACTGTAAAACACATTATTATTATTATTATTATTATTATTATTATTATTATTATTATTATTATTATTATTATTATTATTATTATTATTATTATTATTATTTCCTTTTATCCTCATTTTTTAAGGATCCATTTTTCCTCTCTGATAATTTTATCATGTGATCTTCCTTTCCGTCCATCTCTTCCTTGCACATCCGACGACAGGCTCCTTCTACTTGTTAGATTTATGTCAGATAAATAATGATCTTGATAAGTATATATATATATATATATATATATATATATATATATATATATATATATATATATGATTATATTTATATCAATATGTAGACTGTAGTATGTGCATAATCATATTTAAATCTTAGCGTGTATTATGAATACTACCATAGACGTACAGATGCCGTTTAGAGATTAGCACTGCATCAACAAATATGTACAGGTGTTACCAGCTCTCTGAAACTTTGATTCTGGCAACTTCTTGGAGACTTATATCAATAGAAGTTCTCTAAGCTATTTGAAATGGTGTAAATCGAAAAAGGAACTGACTTTAATCTATACGGAAATTGTCAAGCGTTTCTTTTCCGACTGACTAAAGTTCTCCTATGTCTACCCGTTTTGAATTCAAAAGCAGCGTTCGTTCTCAACTGAAGCTGATGTTGATGTGTTAAATGACCATTTAGCCTCACGCGATTTTCTATCATGCAGTTTTTTATGATCACGCCAATATCAGTCAAACCTACCCTAAATTCATTAATCCTGTCGAACTGAATCTATTTTTGGAAATCATTAAAAATCTAATTAAATATAATTTTGGAAGTCTAGGAACGCTAAAGAAAGTTTCCCCATATGAATTGATGGCTATTTCCTCTTCGTTTTGCGCAATTTTTTTTTATATAGGAACGCTCTTCATTCAGAAAATGAGTAAAAACCTGTATGCTGATGTGTGTATGTGTGTATTTAAAAAAGTGCATGTATATTTATTCTGAAGACACACGCGACCATATTATATGCATATAGACAAACATGTTATCATACACACCTTTGATGTCTATATGTTTATTTATACATTCATACATTTACACTCAACGGGACATAGATAGAATCAGTTATTCTATGCACACAAGATTGCATTGTATTTATACGCACCTAGACATTCTTTAAAATCCTGTTGTCTGTTGTCCGTCAGAATACAAAAGAAAGTCATCCATCATTCTCTCTGCTGAGACGAGAAACCGAATGAGGTGAGCTAAGGAGGGGAGGAGCTACCTGTTTGCAGTTGATCAATATTCCATGAACAAACCTGACGGAGTTCTTCTTGTTTTAAGCTTTTTTTGCTCTTGCTTTCGCTATGTTTTTGTTTATTTTTTTGTTTTTGTTTTTACAATACAGCAAGGAATTTCTTTTAAATTAACCGGAATCGGCATCTTTTACAAAACATCTTTCACAAAGTGTAAAAAGCATTTATACATAACTACTGTTCATGCACAAAATCGCACATCTTCTGTCTAGCTGTAACAGTTTGTAGAACACCACAGTTTCCACAGTATAAATAATTCCAAAGAAAAGCACAATTATATTAGAGAGCAAAATAAATGTGCATTTGACTAACACCGGTCACACCTATATTTTGGTAACTAAGTACCAACGTGGAAGAAAGAATCGACGCAGCCCAAAAGATGGACATATGACTATCAATAAATACAAAATTGAGGAAATTTCACTATTTTCCAAACAATTATTTGATATTCCTGAGATTATTAATTGCACAAAAACAAAAACCTATCATAAAAGAAAACAACTTCATAAACAAAAAATATACACATCGATATAATTTTATTTGGTTTGCTGACTGCTCAATCATTGAGGTGTCAATATCGCTTATTTTTATGCTATTATCTATATTCAGGTTGATTTTCGAGTTATTTCTATCACAACTTCATTCATGCTGTCAGCTTAAGCAGGAGGTGAATGATATAAAAGAACTCATAATAAACCTAAATCACAGTCAATAAATGAACTACCGGAGAATCACAGATCAAAGTCATGTAAGAAAAGTTCAATTGAAGAATTGAGTCACACTGAAAGCTTATCATTTATTTTCGATCCATGCAATTTACTGCTTAGGTTAAGATGACGGCATAAGAAAAGTTACAATGAAATATAATTGAAGAGATCAGAATGAAAGTAATTAGTAGTAAAAAAGGTGTCGATAAGGATTTACAATAATCTGATAAAAGTAGATAATAATTAAACGACGCAGTAGCTCAAGCGTCATTCAGTATGTCTGCAGGGCGACTACTTACGATCAGAATCTCGGAACCGGCAGATATTTCACCTACAAGAAGTATTTCTTTTTACTCCAAATGGTCAAGTGTGCATTCGAAAGTAATTATATATCTACCTATAAAACGCTATAATATACACCAAACGTGTTTTATTATGCTTACACTATATTGATTTGAAACATCCATAATTTCTATGTTTGCCTCGTAAAACAAGTTAGCATTAGTGTTTTTGCTTTTGTCCTAAAGTTATTTATCTCCACACATGTGTTAATGATATCACAGAACACAACGGATACTATAGCATTTGTGAGCGCGCAATTGCAAACGTATTTAGCAGTAACTCTAAATAATTGTGAATAAATTTTCCCAGAACTTTTTTTTATTATAAAACATCAAGCCATTATTTCCATTTTATTGCTGGACCTCGACATTGTCGAGACTCTCATTAATAATTATTTCTTCCTTTTCTAATAAAAAGCTCACATCAAATAATTAATTCATTGGAATATGGTTGTACTTTATTCAACATCTCAAGGCTTGCATGCTCATTTGAATATATGTATATATATATATATATATATGTGTGTGTGTGTGCGTGTGTGTGTGTGTGTGTGTGTTCAGGCCGTCATTTTTCAATAAAAAAAAATTATCCTGATAAAATCGACGGATCAGGATAATTTTTCTAGTTGATTTTCTCGTTTATGCAAAAGAGATGTCTAAGTCTAAGAATATAAATATCTTCCAAAAGTGTGTCATCAAACTGTGGATGTCAGATGTTTAATGCAGTGTTTGCCAATGTAGAGTTTGTGAACATCATTCAATGGGTGACAACGGATTTACGACTGAACCTTACGCATACCATTTGTTGAAAATCATCATCATCATCAGTCTTTTAACGTCTGTCGTTGGACATACTTTCCCAAGGATTTTGCACACTTCTCTATCATGGGCGTCTCAGAACCAGTATTTTCTGAATTTGTCTATCTCGTCTTCCCATCTAATATTCTACCGGCCTTGGCTCCGCATGTGATCTCCGGGGATCCATGTTGTGAGTCGTGATCCCCATCAGTTGTCTGCCATTTGTGCAACGTGGCCAGCCCTACGCTATTTGAGGTTTTTAATGGATTCCATGATGCCCCCGACTCTTGTCTTCTTCTGTATGTACTGTGCTGTCTTTTTTCTTCATATGGAGCCCAGCATAATTGTTTCATGTGCACATTGCATAGTTCTCAATTTGCAAAACTGTCTCTTGGTTGGGTTCCATTTTTCAGTTCCATAAATGACTATTGGGGGGATGCATTGGTTATGCACCTTTCTTTTGAGAATAATGGAATCTTCTTATTTTAGAAGGTTGAGCTTATTCTGCTAAAGGCTTTCCATCTTTGAGTGATTTTTCGTTTGATTCCTCTTCTTTTGAATGTCTCATGGAGATTCATTGTACTAAGTAGATATAGTGATCTATTTTCTCCAGATCTGTGTCCTCGATTTTGATCTCAGTGCTTTTTTGTCCAATGTGGTTGTTGCACATGATCTTCGTCTTGCTGAAGTTCATGTGTGAGCCGACTTTCTTACTCTATTCGTTTAGTTCCTCTATCATTAGTTGGAAGTCGTGCAGGTTCTCTGCAAAAAGGGCAACGTCGTCTGCAAATCTGAGGTTGCTCAGATACTCGCCATCTATTCTAATTCCTTTACTCTCTAAGTCTAGTCTTTTGAAGATCATCTCGAGGCAGGCAGTGCAGAGATTGGGTTAGCTGGTATCATTTTGTCTCACTTGTTTCTGGTGCTGAAAGGAGTCCGTCTTTATGTAGCCTGATAAAGGAGCTGCTGTAATTGTATTTATGTTTCAGCTTGCTCTCGTGGTTAGTTTTCATCAAGTGTTTTTGTGATTCAGTTGGTGATGATTTTTGTGTAAAGTTTATAGACGGAGCTGAGTAAGCTTATAGTCCTGTAGTTGTTGAGGTCTTTTGGGTCTCCTTTTTTTTACATAAAAGCATAATGATAGTAGTGTTCTAATCGTCTAGGACTTTACATTGTTTCAGACACAAGTTGAAAAGGAGGGCCTGTTTTCTAGTGATGATTTACTTGTTTTTTTGGAGTAGGTCGATAATGAGGTTGTCTGGTCTAGGGGCCGTTACTCCCTTTGCCTGTTTAATGGTTTGTTTCACCTTCCACAGGGTAACTTCTTGGAAGTCCTCGAGTCGATTGCTCACGTCTTGTGTATCCTGATTTTTTTTTTGTAGCCCTTGTTTGGACGAATAAAGTTTTTGGTAAAACTTTATGGCACAATCCTGTCTCCGTCTGTTGCTAGGTTTCCATTTTCCTCGAAGATGCTGGTTATTTGCTTTCATCCTGTTCATAGCTTTGAAACCCTGACTTCTTTTGAGAGTTGATTCAAATACTGCTGTCGTGTATCTTCAGTTTTCCCTTCGTTTTTTCTTGATTAATTTATTTAGTTCAGCCTCTTCAATTTTCTCTCTCGTTATTGTTGCTTAGGTTTTCTGCGTTTTTCTTTGAGATTTCTGTTTTTGTCTGAGATTTTACAAATGGGTTGTGTGCTCATTGGTTTGAATATAGTGGCAACTTCTATTATAGATGCTGTCATTTTGTTGTTTAGTGCGTCGATGTAATTGTCGTCTTGATCAGTAAGAATTTAAAATCTGTTTTTCATTTCGAGCTTCAAAGATCGAGCGTGCTCTTTCGGTATGTTTAGAGGTTCCAGTTCGGCGTGGAACATTTTCCTGCGTTCTTTGTCGTTTACTTGCATTTTACATCATACCATTCTGTGGACGCTGCCTATATTGATTTGATTCAGAAATTGGATTTCCCAGGCGATATCGTTTTTGTTCGTTAGGATGTAGTCTTTTTCGTTATTTGTTTCGTGATTGGGGCTTTTCCAAGTCTATTTACTATCGGATCACTTCTTAAAGAAGGTGATCATGATTTTGAATCCGTTAGCCGTAAGAAGATTTACAAGATCTTTTCCTCTCTCATTCTGTACTTTGTATCCGAATTTGCTGACGCAATCTTCATTTCCTTGTCTTACCTGTGCGTTGAAGTCCCTCATGATAACGTTGAAGTATTTTATTGTGTTCAGGTCATCATAGAAGTTCCCTCTTGGGTTGATTGCGAAGTGGGAGCATGGATTTGAGTTTGTACCGCTTTGAAGGTTGTATGGTGACGCTAGCTATTCGGTCAGAGACGGCTTTGAAGCAGGTTACATTGCATTTGCGGTCCTTATTGATGAGAAAGCTTACTCCACTTTACTTTCTCTGTAGCTGTAGTGAAGATGTTGGCTCTTCAGTTCGAATAATTCTTCTCCGGGTCTTTTTACCTCGTTAATGCCTATGACGTCCCATTTGACATTTTTGATTTCACTTTCTAGATCGGTTAACCAGTTCTAAAACTGACAATGATCGGTTATGCAAGGAGAGCTGCTAAAAAATAACAGAAGATGATCTTTCAAGTGCTAAGTCACTGATTAGTGGAGCAATTAGATTATTATTATTATTATTATTATAATAATAATAATAATAATATTTTGTTCAGTGGTATTCATATTACACCAAGTTTCAGCCTACGATATTATGACTTAGTTGGCACTGGCGGTTTTTCCAATATGTATGCACGAAGGGGATCGATACAGAAGGCTACACAAGAAACAGTTCATAGATGTATAAAAATAACTTATTCACATGGACAGTCAGTGGCAAAAGATATGGGCAGTGCATGTAAGTTTTCTATGTCTCATAGATGCTTGTTTTTGTTTTTTTTAATTTTTTTTTAGTAGATAATTGTTGACATCCTTTTTTAGGACACCAAGAGCTTCAATAACAACAGCTATTATTTCAGCCTAAGATTGTGATCCTAATTTCCAAGTTTTTGTACTCTGTTCATTTATCTGACTCTTTCACAGATATGTTTTTGTCTGATGGAATAGTCATATCTCTTAACAGGCACTGCTTTTCCTTCCTGTTCTTTATAATTATGTCTGGGAGTTTGGCTTTGTTGCTTTGATCTGTGGGTACTGTGGAATCCTATAGTATTGCCACATCTGTTTCAGTCGCAGGTCCTTTGCGCGGGGTTATATTATATTATTATAATCAATATCATTATATCATATCAATGTCATGAGTTTTATGCACCTTAGTGTGTACAAACTATCAAGTGAATGTATTAGCACAATCTGTCATGTCTGAGGGGGCAAAAACAGAGCATCTTGACACGATCTGGTTGATAGGGTCAACAACACTGTCAGGAAACCTGCAGTAGGGAAGAGCATCGTTTTTTGATAACTTGGGCTAGGTATTTCCGGAAAGAAAGCTCTGGTCTTGAGTTTGCTAAGAGGGAACCCTCATTTGAGCTTCTAAGTTTGAACGTCACAGCCACTGATTTGTCTAAGTATATCTACATCAAAGATACAAAGGGGGTTTTAACTGTGCAGGGGCTTCTGTTTTCAGAGTTCTTTTCACATTGATATACTTTGCTTAGCTATAGTTTCATGATTTCCCATCAATCAACACCCAGTCATCATTTGCCTGCGGGTAAGCGCGAAGGCAAATAGTTGAAGTTTTATGCAAAAGTTCCAACCGTTCTGTCTGCCTCTTTCTTTTCTGGTGAGAAAGAGTCAATCTACGTCTGCTTCTGGGTGGTACATTTTGCTGTTGTGAAGATTTTTCTCGTTTTCGCATCCGTTCTGCGTATGTTAGTTATGGTTCTACAGGTACTGGTAGGGTGTTAATAGCTTTGATGCAATTTTTAGAGTTAAATTCAGCTTTGAAGATAGCTCGAACCCATCTGTAGAGCTCCTGAAATTATTTCGTCTATGAATAGATGTTGGATTCCATTACCTCTCCAGGTATTGATGCGTTCCTTCCTGTTCAGATTCTTGGATGGTTGTGTCCAGATCTACGTGAATGTATTTTATTGTTGCCGGCTTTCCTCACCTGAAAGATACATTTGCACACTTATTGAGTCAGTGCTTGGTTTCTTTGTTTTGTGAAGCGTATTTCAAGGATTCGTTGCTTATTTTTTGTTAACTATGTTTTATAGTATACATATATTGTTTACAAGTATTTGTTGCATGTTTATGGAAGCGCTTACCAAAACACCTTTTATTATCATGTGTAATGATATTATGTCTAATGATGTGTAATGATTCTAATTTATCAGTGTTCTGTCCACCTTTCATTCCTCACTTCATTCCTTTCCTTCAGATAGAAAAGCATCTTATACACACGAGCTTAAATCATCAAATTCTTGAATGCATCTTCGAAATCTATGAAGTAACCCTTCAATTTTTCCGAAGCCCTCTACTTACAACCGGTAATCAATACACGAATATATAGGTATTTATCGAGCTCAGCTAAGTCTTGCGTGGGACTGATTCAACAGATAAAGAGCACTAATACGTCAAGTTGAAATTATTTTCTTAGTTTCAACATTAGAATTTGAAATCTTAGTTTTAAACACAGGCAACAGGTTGGACGTATGTTTCTTTAAACCCACCATGCTGACGTGCACAAATGCACACAGCATTCGAATTAAACTATGCCTGCATTGAAGATTGCATTTTCCAAGCCTATCTGTAATCAGATCCTGCCTTCAGGTACACCAACATGCACAATAAGTGGATAAATTTTTTTTCTGGATGTTAAACATGAAGCATTGTTGCCACTCAGTTGTGCCATCTGGTCCCAGGCAATCCATGAAGAAGATTCACTGCTCAATTATCCATGTAAACACTGTCACTTGATTAGATGTTTGTCATTCAAACAAGGCCAGGAACTCAATTACGTTTCATCTACGAGTAATTGTTTTTTTGCTGGAGAAAAGTCGTTCAGCTTCCCAATGGTAAAACTGTGACAGCGAAGACAATTTTCAGGAAGAAATTAAGAAAGAGGAGACTTGAAAAGAAATAAAGAGTAAAAGATAGAAGACGAAATGGGAAATGGTGTAAAAGTGTTAATTAGGGAAGCGAGGCTAACAATGAGTGGGTGAATCTCTATTCGTCGGTAGTTTTCAAAGGGAATCAGAAATAAAATAGTTAAGGAATCGGATGTTTGATATAAAACAAAGGATGAGTTCATTGCCTTGAAAAAACAAAGTGAATAGATCAGTTGTTGGGGAGAAAATATAGAGAAAAACAGTCAATAGGAAAATGAAAAAAGAGAAACAGATGTGGGTGTGTATGTGTGTGTGTGTGTGTGTGTGTGTATGTGTGTGCACGCACTCGTACGTGTTCGAAAAATTCTGTTTCTTGAGTGTACGTCTGTTTTAAATGGTATATCAATAGGCGATTGTATATGCATTATGTCCCACATAATATACACGATTTTTATGATAACAGCAATGTTTATTACCTCAAATTAATTACACACTTCCATAATAAAGAAAAATTATACAAATAGCATCAAGCGTCGTAATGGTGTGATAATTGGCTCATAATTGGGTAATTGTTAGATTATTTCCTTAAAATTGTTCAATGATTCTCTTCGATCGAAAAATATATGCAAAAATGTCCGCGCAGAAAATCGAGTTTGTGGAATTTTTTGCTAAACGGTTTGAATACTTGAAATAAACAGGAAACGGTTGCTCAGTCATGAATATTACAGGGACATCTAACAAATACTATAGTGTGTCGTATTTGATGGACGTTTTGCCAAGTTCTCTCTATCGATCTATCTCAGTTTGCTTATATGTATCAATCACGATGGGTACAAATGCATACGTATTTATTCATCTTCATTTATGCATATTCAAGGGTTTCATCGAAATAGAAGTTAGTTTAGATTAAATCAATCACTTTACTCCAATACTCTGAATATTTTCTGTTTAGAAATTGTTACAAAATGTTCCATCCTACCAATCTTCACTTCTTCACATCATTGTTGTCAGTTTGTTCAAGCCTATATCTTACACACGGTTTCCGTGTATTCAGTAAAAATTTTAATTTAGACTGAAGCATTTGAAGAAATATTTCAAATCAATACAGTACTTTATGTTACTTATGAGCTTAGTTAGGTATAAACTTAATTTTCTTGACAGCCTAATTTTTTGTTGAAGAGAGGAAGCAAAAATGAAACGTTAAAGATCAGTGCAGAGATTTTTAAAAAAGCGTTCAATAAAAAAAAAAAAGTTTCCAAAGGCCATGGGGATATAATGTGGAGCTTTATAAAATTTGAGGAATAAATTTACTTAGGACAAGAGATAGAAAAAGCAAGGAAGAGACCCTGAAAATCAGATAAGACGGCTGACTGGACGCTTTTTGTTCAAATAAAGGCACTGGAAAGTAGATTGCTTATATGCTTTAAATGTTGAATATACTATTGATGCATAGCACCAGATATGAATTGCAAGTGCAAAACCAGAGATCTTACGAAAATCTCGAAAGCCGCAAAGACGATGGGAGGAGCAATATTTGGAACAATGCCAAGTAATACATAGAAAAAAAGACCAACATGGATCTGAGAGATTACAAGGGTGAACAGAAAATAAAAATGAAAATTCAGTAACATGACAGGACACAAAGTGAGAAGACGGAGAAACAAATGGGGTAATAGGTCAACTGATCAGTACCCCTGGATGAGTGAACGTGGTTAGAAGAGAACTGACAAGGATTGAGAGATGGGATAGTTTGTCAGTAGAATATGGAAGAAGCTAGTGTTATCACGAATTGAAGGAGATTGGACAATCCTGTCTACAGCGAAGGATCTACAACAGCTGATGATTATATATATCAACGGTGTATGGTGTTTTTATCTTGTGTGTACTGTGTGTAAAAATATTCTATTGCCTTCCGTACTCTGTACAAAAAGCTGCCAATTGACTTCTGCAGACACTGAATCATTTTACTTTTTTGCAGTTCTATAGTACACAACACATCCAATATACAATTATTATATATATATATATATATATATATATATATACACACACACACACACACGCATATACACACACACACACACACACACACACACACATATATATATATATATATATATATATATATATATATATATATATATATATATATATGGGGGGTGCGCATATTAATATATATATGTGTATGTGTGTACGTGCGTATGTGTGCGTGTTCTGGCCGTCTGCCATTTAAAAAAATCACGATAGACCTCTCCTATGCCCGGAGCAATAGAAGCTTTTAATTTTGATTTAATATTTAATGATACAAAAAAAAAATTGCAAGACAATGAGTTAGGTGGAATGAGTGATAATACCGATGAAAATATTTGCAAAAAATATTCTATTTAAAAACTGAAATGTAAAAAAAAAGATATTTTTCAAAGCAGTGATTAGCTGACGTAAAAGAGTGGGTTCAAATGTTACCGGCAATAAGATTTTCGAGCTAACACTTCAACTTTTTCTTCCCGTGGCCCCTCTTTCTTATATAATAGGTCTTTTACAGGGCACTTGTTCAGTTAAGCGAAGCAGGTAACTGGTTTTATTCTTGTTTCTTCATTGTTTTGGCTGTCTGCCATTTTGAAATAATTCTGATAGGTCTCCTCTAACTGTACATGGATAGAAGCTTCTAATTCTGTTTTTTATCGTTTAGAACATGGAATATATATATATATATATATATATATATATATATACATATATATACATATATATATATATATATATACATATATACATATATATATATATATATATATATATATATATATATATATATATATATATATATATATATATATATATGGGATGTATCTGCATGTTTTTATGATGGGGACCGGAGATAGTTGGTCAGGGAGGGTGTAGTTTAATCATTCACTTTAATTTTTGTTTCCTCCACTTGATGACTACGCTGTCAGCTTTATTTGAAGCTAATAAAAAATGATCCTTTTTTTTTCTGTTCCAAATATCATGTCTGTTGTAAGCACGGAAGGTTATGCAACCTAGAAGTTGCCCTTCGACGAGCATTTGCCTCGTTCATGCCGTACTTTTCGGTTGTTGACAGCGTAGTCTATGTTTCTGAGCTCTGCTGCAACTTTTGGAATGGATTATACTGAAAACTATTGCTGTTCTATTGACTCGGCATGCTGTAATTGTGTACCATTTGGACAGAAAAAAGATAGAAAATCACAAAACAAACTTCCAACATAGCATTGGCGTTGTCATACGCTTCTTATTATTTCCATCTCCAAACTTATCATTAAGCATCATTGTGGTCCATTCACATATAATTTCACTTGTCATATCTTGTAGTCATTGTATTTGTAGAATCTCCTTTTTCACAAATAAATTCTACTGTTTAGTTAAAAATTGTATGTTTCTCAATCATATCTTAATCATATCTCAACTTCTTATTACCAAGATATTTGGCTCACTCATAACCAGCCAGCTTCATCTACTCCCGAGGTAGGTTTGTATTCCTTGCTCTGAATGTTTACATGATCATATATAAAATTTGACAACTGTTTTACATTTAAATGACCAAACCAAAGGGAATATTTTTCTGTACTAATCTTTTTCATACTTGTGTTTTGATGAAATAACTTCACGTGAAGTTATAGCCATCCAAGTGAAAAATGTACCAAGTAGTCCTGGTCTACCCTATATTCATAAGTATCTATCTTCCCAGGTTTTTTGCCTTCACAATCTTTGTATCAATCAATATATTGAGCTGTTGATCTTCAACTTGCTTGGTCTTTGTATGGGTATCGATTTTACAGCTAGTACTTGTCTGCTTGGATCGATTTTAGATAAATCAAAATATTTCAATAGTTGATTTTCTAGGCCAGCAAGTCCTTCCCATCTGGATATTTTCCCCTGCACAATTTTCTAGTATCTGAACTGCTTCTATGTTGAACGAAAAATTCCCCCATTCCACAATAGGACGAATACTATAACCTCTCTAGAAAGGCATAACTTTTTTGTTGCTTTTTTCTTGCTTTTTGAATCCAAATAAGAGCTCAATCGACGGTCATATCTAATAGAGTCGTTTTCCTTCCCTAGATTAGAGTATTTCATATTTGAGCTGATTAAATTTTTCGAAACAACTTAGGTCAAAGTCTGCAGTGTCAATATGGAAACAGGTTTAATAGTTATGGATCATTTGTGTTGATAATTCTCCAGGCCTAAGACAAGTCAGATAGCTGTTCTACCATTGCAGCTTCCATTGTTTCATATCGATTCTACTCATGCGTTAGCTTTGTTTATATTTAGCAAGACCAAATTAGATCATGTCTGTAATAAAACCATTTATTTATAACAGTAACATAGGTGGCCTGTATGATCTCGAGAATAACATCCAAGTTGAAACGGGCTTGACGAGTTTCCGAGAACAAACCCTCTTAAGATAACGCCCTTCCGAAATATGTTGTTGATCGGCAATGACTACACTCTTTTCACTATTTAAGAATTTATTATTTCTAAATATTAAACCTCTTCAATATTTCCTCATAAAATATTTGAGCTACATTTAACTTTCAAATTCAGTTTTTTGTTTATCATTGTTCAAGGGTATTTGAAACAATCTTTGCTGATTTTATGCTTCAAATGGAATAACCACTGATTCTAGAATTCTTCTCTATTGTAAACAACCATAAAAGCACTTAATGCATTTTCATTGAGCTGGGTTTTAAGACCTCTATACTACCAGTTCAATTTCTTATTCCCTTCTAACGTTGCAGTCCAAACATATATTGCGATTAAACTGCATCAGTGCCTAACCAAATCGAATGGAATTCTGTTGGTTTTACGAGTTATTGTCGAGATCTGAGTGAATTGCTTCCATTACACGCACACAGTCATTTTACATTTTGCTGCCCGAGTTGCAATGATTGATCGATTTGTAGCGTTACTGAAGGAGGCTTCGCTATTGAGTAGTGGTTAGCTGGGTACTATCTTTACCAAAGCATATTCTGAGTTCGAACCCAGCTAATCGGTTCATTATTATCTTTGTCCCTGACGAAGCCGCTGTAAATGTTACGGTGCAAACATCATCAATGATTATGATTTCATTTTTTTACTAATTATATAATGATATATTTTACCATGAAATTATATATATATATATATATATATATATATATATATATATATATATATATATATACACGGATAATATTACTGTCATTTGTCTATCAGAGGCATTTATTTAAAAATTCGATAATGGTAGAAAGATATCTACAATTCTTTTCTTTTTTTTTCGTTGCGGATTAGTTACAAGCAATTGCGATCGACAGACAATTATTTTTAGTTTTGCATTTCAGCTTTATATTCTCATTATTGTTTTTCTGTTCTGGAGTACGTGTTTTAGTCAGGGGTAATATATATATATATATATATATATATATATATATATATATATATATATATATATATATATATATATATATATATGTGTGTGTGTGTGTGTGTGTGTGTGTAGTCATTGCAGAGACATTATGTAAGGAAACGTATTTCGCCCAGGCACTAGAATTAATCAAAAAGAAAATCGAACAACCGACAACGTGAATGAAAAATGAACTGGGCACTGTTTATGGTTTGAACCTTCGTCGATCAGGGAGAAGTCTGAACGCAACTCTACCGACTGAATTAATAGCACCTATTAAATTGCAAGTGTTCAAAATAATGCATTTGGAACACTATCTTTCTATTTTGCAGTCATTTCAAATGTAGTGTCTTAGAAACAAATTCCTGATTTGACTCAAATTTCTATTAGTTCCAACTGCCCATGAAATACAAGAAATTCATAAAAGAAAATAAAATAAAAATCTCACTATGAAAGATGCGCAACAAAAGTTTGGTTTGACGAAAACGAATGCAAAAAAACATAATCACATTTTATAAATTTGATCTGATGAATGTGATTACATTGTTTATTTCCATTATTTTGAAAAAAATAATTTTCATTCATGTTTTGAGATTTTTGAACTCTGGGATCATTTCTTGAAAGTGTAAATTATTCCCATTACTTCCAATGATTAGTCATGCACTTATCGCCTCAGAAAATTGACACAATGCAAACATGAAATAAGTAGAATTTTAAAATATGAAAGACGTTTCACGAAGAATCAATATTCTGGCAGCTGCAATTTTCCATCATAATCTACTTGAGTCGTTACAATTCAAAACTGAGAAATAGAAATTGAGACTTAAATTTGACTCATTATATACCACGGCTTTCTCTCTACCAATAAATGGCACCGAATCTATGCTTTATAAAAAGGTCTGACATTAAATTTATTCGCTTCTTTTCTTTACATTTCCGGTTTTATAGGAATGTATGCATATTGTATTTCGTGGTAAGCTCTTTGGAGATAAATATTCGAGTGAAAAGGAAATTTCTTGAAGTTAACGATTGTCTCTGTTCGAAACTTCAGCGAGCAAAGTGTCTATTGTAGTGTCTCACAGATCATTTCACTCTGAGATGCTTTCAACCTTTATTGTGACAGATTTAGTTTAGCAAGAGAAAGCGATAGGAAAGTAAGTAATGATACGCACATCAACTTGACATTTGTAACAAACATCTCTTCCAAATATAATATCACAAAAAATAAGAGGCAAATATAGAAAAGTGTCATCGATTGGGACTGGAAAATTTATTCCTTGGAATTTTGGCTGAAAATAGTGATTTTGTGTTCCAAAGGATGAATATCTTTCTGTTCACAAGTTTATTCACAATATACTGCAAAATAAGAGGAAACAACCAAAAATAAACGTTCCATTTCCATTTTTGCCGCTTGCAAATGATTATTAATGATACAAATCAGAAGGGTTCAGAAAAACTTTTGTTTTCCTCTAATTGTTCGTATCGTTCATAGCAAATAAGAGGGAAGAAGATATACAATTGAGTGATCGACACATCCAATCTAAAAGCAGTAATGAGTGTAGCAGTCCTTGTTCATTAGTAGTGAACATTTGATTTTATATGAATCGATTATTTTTTGGTAAAATGTTGGAGTGATCTCCTTTCATCCATTTTCAATCTTCTCTCAAAGAAGGATGATGTGGTTTGAACGTAGGATACACTCTCCTATCAACTTCCAGACATTTTCTATCGGATTGAGTTCAGGTTGTTGGGCATGCTAGGTCATAATTGAATGTCCTTCCGTATTCTTAACTTCCTTGGCTGCATCACAGGGCATATAATACTGCACGAATCTGGTCGGCTGGTTCTCAAGTAAATTAAGGTGTGGATCCATGTCGTCGGATAAGTTCTTAATAGATTTCAGCTTTCACTTCACATAGCAGACAATGCAAAAGTGACAACACCAGCTGTAGAGATGATGTCCCCAACTGTCATATACAAAGATCAGACTTACTTCAACAAATTGTGGGGTCTGCTTAGTGATTGTCTTATGTCTTACAGTCTTTTTCGACCTTCTATCATCAGATGCTAGTAAGTTGATCTTATGTTAATCACAAAAGTGAATCTGAGGCCATTGCTCAGGAGTCCTAAGAATATGTGTCGTGCAAAGTGGAAGCACGCTTGTCTTGTCATAACGACAAGTAAAAGCCTTGACTGCGGGGGTACGAGATTCCCATCCAGCTTCAATCAGTTGACGTAGAACAGTGTTTTCCGACACTTGCAATTTACTCGCGTGAAATATCTGTCTTAAATTTGTCTGTCATGGATATTCTCAGCATTAAAGGGTGCTTTCTTTTAGCAGTTCTCTTTAAGTTATCCAGACGTCTTCTCAGATTGTAATGCATGAGACTCTTTATCACGGAAAATTTTGCTCCTAACAACCCTTTTAACCGCTCAAAATCATTTGCAATGGCTGAAATTGACATTTAACGTTAGTAAACATCAGTGAATTTTCTTTTTCCGAGAGTTCGCTTTCAATTTTCTCTCAGGGGCAGTCATGGGTCTGGTGATATCAGTTTTCTGTAATATGTTAACCTGCATGGAGAATTATATCACCATTTTGACTCTGATGCCTATCATTAAAACGAACAAAAGTGATTACCGTTCCTCAACTTTAGATCATCGTGAAATAGTGCAAAAAATATGTTTTTATGGTTATTTGTTTCTTTTATTTCCTGATTGAGCGATAAACTAAAAAATTTATACCTGGATAATATTGTAACAGGTAGTCCAAAATATCCATGTTGGTGACTAATTCTAGCGATAAAAGAAAATGTAATTTATTATATCTGTTTCTAATATTTTGCTTGTTACTGTACGTATATGGTTTTGTGTTAATTTTTATATCCACATATATACTTATAAGTGTATCTAGGTACGTATATACCTGAGTATTTTCATACTGACAGACAGACACACAGACACAGACACACACACACACACACATACACACATATGTATATGTATTTGTGTGTATATGTGTGTGTATGTGTCAAAATATTATCGATTGTCTTATTCGTGTGAGTTCGAATAAAATGATTATTTCAGAATATATTTTCTTTCATCACGTCAAATTCTGGATAATTAATGAAGTGCTGGCGAATATAACGTAATTGCATAATTTCCTGGGAACATTTTTCGAAGATTATTAGAAGATTATTTTGATAAGTTAAATTAGTATTCAATTTTTTTTACTGCTTTTCTTGGTACGGAAAAAATAATGATACGATAAGTGAATAGGGAAATTTTGTCTCCTCTGTGACGATAGTCAGCTCATCTGGAAAATCAGCATTCCATGTCTCATCAATAACCTCAAAAGCAGGGGCATAGGGGCGATCGCTTCAGTAAAGGCACAATAAATGGCAATGATAATTAGATGAATCGCAGGAAGGTTCAAAGAGTTGAGGCGGGCCATTCATTTTGAGATATCTTGTGCAAATAAGATTGGACGTGAGAACAATGAGAAATATCATTAAAAAAACTAAGCAATCTAAAGAAATACATCAGTTACTCATTGCAAAGTATTTTTTTTTACTTTTTGGGAACTGAAATGTTCATTTCCTTACATATTGTGGCATTCTTCGCATAGAAAAACACTGACCAATAAAAGGAGTAAAAAGATACAGGTAAGGCTCATCTGAAGAGTATTGGTCAACAGAATGTGATATTTCCACAGAACTATAATTGTTCTGCAATTTCAGTGAACTATATTTTGACTGAGTCATAACAGAAATCCGGAATTCATCAGGAGACAAATATTTTGGGATACAGCATAGAATCAAAGACGAAAAAAGCGAAAGGAGCTCAAAAGAACACGGAATAATCGATAGAAATAATTTGAAGTTATATTTGACCAAGTAGAGTCCGTTGACGTGGTTTTAAACAAAAGATATTTCCTTTTATTTTCACTTATTTATGCTTTGGTTTCTATGCTTGCGTCGGCCGATATAAGTTTTTATCTCGTTTTGTATCTCCAATCACTGGAAAGATATACTGTGTCCATGTCACGTTGCATTACCTGAGTTTGGTTAGTGTCTCGCTTGTCAAAATTCTTCCTGAATGTGTCATCTCAAAAACATAGCTTGTTTCCTACATTTGTCGTTCCTTCACTTGACTCATGCAGAGATGGTGTGATGGAAGATTGAAACAAAATGTAAAAAAAAATACATAGCGAACTTATGTTCTTGATAGCCGATTTTTCCTGCTTCTACTTCCCGTTTGATCGAACTGGAATATATCTTTTGGCACGCAAATAGTGATGTGAGCTGTTATATATATATATATATATATATATATATATATATATATATATATATACTCATTTGTGTTTCTGTGTGTCTGTGTGTGTGCGTGCGTATCTGTCTGTCTGCCTGTTTGGTTGTGCATCTGTCTATGTGTGTGTTGTTTGTGCATGCATATATATACATATATATATATATATGAATAAATATATAAATATATATTTATATACATATATATATATATATATATATATATGTTTATATATATATATATATATAAATATATATATATAATGCTCACTAAACTTCGCATTAAACTGCATGATATATAATATTCTCCAGTAGATATTGTTCTGCACGTAAATAAACAACCATACATGCAGAGATATATTCGCATCCAATGTATTCGTGTTGGACAAAATCACAAATGTACTCATTCTCAAAAACGCTCCCAACAACGAAAATGTCTTCTTTCAAAGCATTCACCGTCGAGAGAAGCAGTTTATCAAAAAAGATACCATTTTTGCTTAACGTTTGTTATTATCCCTAACATGAAGTCTATTAGATAGTAAACAAGCAAAATGCATAATATCAATTAGTTGCTAATGTTCGAGAGGTATGTATTAATTCCACTGATACCTGTGATTTGCTCAAAACAGTCAAAATGTCAAACACTAAATGTCGGTGCAGTCACAATAATGAATGGCACTAAACCCTCTGGTATCATTACCGTGACGATGAGAGAAACTTGGAAAGGAATTCAGTGTCATCCATTTTCTATGTGTATTTTAGAAACATTGATCGGGTTAACATCTGTTTTGTTGTACAAATATATGATTTACATTATAAGTCTAACTATAGATAAAAGCTGACTAAAAATTCGAAAATATCAGTGTAACACTTGTAAGAAACTTTCAAAATTCAGATGAAAAAATGTAATCGAATTCCCTGCGGGTTGAATCAAATTTATTCAGTCAGCCTCTGAGAAAAATGGCGCAAAAGATAGCAATATATCAAAATCAACATAGATTCCTTATGTTTTTTCAATGAATAAAGACAACTCATGTAACTGATCAGTATTTTGAATCAATCCTCTAACAACTTTTAAGTTTTGACAGGTGAACCCTCTTTCCTGTGATCAGTTTCTTTTTATTTTTCCCAGTTTCTTCAATATCTTCTTGTCTTCTAGTTGAATAAATAAAACAAACGTACTTCCATTCTATGAGAGCAAATAAGCCGAGTATTTCTATCTGTCATTCCAACTGTTACTTTCTCTCTTTCTTTCTTTCTCTCTCTCTGTAATCAGCATGACAGCTTTTCAGATGAAAAGGCAGAGTCTGAAAATTATCTTGACATTTGAAGTCTTTGAAAATATATTCTAGACTCCATTCCACATCTGTGAATCACGCTAAGGAATCAAACGTATCATATTAACATTGGGTTATATAAACATGGATACACACGCATAAGAAAGACAAGTTTAATCGTTAAATGATGTATACATACATATGCACGGATGAAAAGGACAACACAAATGATAAGAAAACTGACCCTGAAAATATTTTGATTACCTCAAAAACAAATTTCCAGCATCTATTCCGGAAGAGTACCCATATAGTGAGTGTGTGTGTGTGTGTGTGTGTGTGTGTGTGTGTTTGTGTGTGTGTGTTCTATTTATCTACTGTCCCACCACAGCGGAATTTGACACAAGATCGGGCTTAACAGTCTTTGACACACACACCCTCTCCGGCTTTTTCGGCAGGCAAATGTCAGCACCGACTCCTCGGTCTATGCTGTGGAACAGATACTACACTTTGATCCTGAGGAATAGGGGGCATGTGCTATTTAATCACTGTCCCACCAAAGCAATACGCAGTTACCGTCGAAAAGCTCATCGTAATGGCTAGACAACGTCACCCGCTAAAGCATCCACTAGGGGACCTGCTCCTTTAAAGGCAATGGAGCAGTGCTGCCCCGGGGAACCTGAGACTCCGCAGCTCGGCCGAGTAATAATGGGAGAGCCTAAGGATGAGTCCAGTGGTTCCCCAATGTGCTTAGCAAACGCAGCCTCAGTTAAACCTCATTGGCTAATGCATCGGTGCACTCAGTCTTTGACACACACTCCCTCTCAAGCCCATTCGACAGGCAGGTGTCAGTACCGACTACTCGGTCTATGCCGGGGAACAGATACTACACTTTGATCCTGAATCATAGGCCAGAAAAGTGGGCGTGCGTGTGTGTTAGTGTATATTAGAGCATATTTATTCGTTCATCTGCGCGTCTGTGGAGTTTGTGTGGAGAATTGCACACATATTCACACTTGTGCTTCAGTTGCTGACATATAAATACATTTACTTTAAGAAAAAAGATACGCCGAACGTTCATTCTCACTGCACACTATTCATGAAAAGGTCCATAACCACCAAACAGATAATCTCAAAGGAAAAATTCCAAATCATATTTTGATTGTGATCAAGTACCTATCTACTACAAAATTCTGTAAATACAAATGTCATGTCTGAAGGAAAACTTAATGGACGGAAATAGTTTGATAAAAATAACAAGTATAACAGTTAACAATGTTCATCTTTTTGCAATTAACTAGGAATGCTGGAGAGCACAGCATCCAAAGTTCGTGGATTGAAAAAGCATATATTTCACAGCATAATAATGTTTATCAGCCTACTATCCACTCAATTACAAAAAACAGATCGATACAAAAAAGATGTAAAATATTGCTGTGATTGATGTTCAGAGAAATTACATGCGGCCTTTTCTGAAATTGTGAAATCCTTAGAATACCAAAATATGAATCAAGTGAAACGTTGTGATAAAGAAAAAAAAAGTAAGCGGATATATCTCTGATGATCCTAAGAATCATAACTATAAATTGTTTCAGATATTCAAAACGGAAACCCACAGAAACGCAGAGGAGAGTTCCACAAAATAATTTTAAAGTCAACGTATTCGAAAGAATCGGATTTTAGAGATCTAAAGTGTCCAGGGAATTTTGGGGACGCGTGGAAGAGAATGTCATGGATACTCAACTGAATACCCCAAGAAAAACTGTTTTGATACCTAATTGAATAATGCATTTTGCATCTTTTTGCGTCTTTAATTTAAACTCATGTTATCTTTAGCAATTTTAAATCACCTTAATTGAATACATTGCAATTTTAGTGACATGAAGCCGTTAGAGATTTCAGGTCAATCCTAGAGATTTTTAATCTTAGGAACTTAACATCCTTATATTGCATTTTCAATTCATAAACCGTGAGAAAAATTGGTAAAAATTTGAAAAATGACTTAAGCACGTATTTTTAAAGAACTACACAGATTCTGGTCACATATTTCAGTTGATACTGCCAATGTTTATTTAACTATAAAGAAACGTTCAAGAGAAAAATAGACCAACAAATAAAGATGTCGTAAAAAATTTGATGACCATTTTTGAAATTAATTTCGATAAATCATAAATTACTTTTTTTTTGTCAGGTTAAAGGTATTACTTACTCAACAGAATGTGACATCGGATTTTTTTGAACAGGTGGGAAAATATGTCGTTTAAAAGTACAAGGAATTGAGGAGGTGCCATTCCCCCAAGTGTCCCCTTGCTTAACTTCATATTTTCACAATTATATGAACGCAAAACGTTCAACGGATTAAGCCAATTAACGAGTAAAACAACAAATAAACACTTGCCAATTGAATTACATTCTGGTGAACCGATAACCTAATTGTATGTATCTCTAATTAAGGTGCATATGTTTCTAATTGAGGTGCTTTGCAAAGCCGTAACGCATTTTAATCAAGTACGGAAAAATATTACCTTTGCATAAAAAAAACAAGTTACACCGCATTGCAAATTTTCATGAATACTTTATATATGATTTTGATTGAGAGATTTTTCTGGAATTCATTTGACGTAAAGTGGATAAACAAGTTTTAAACAGGAGAAGACAACAGAGAGAGAGAGAAAGAGAGAGAGAGAGAGAGAGAGGGAGAGGGAGAGAGAGAGAGAGATAAGAGATACACAAGAAGAATCTAAATGTACTGTAAATTTCAAACAAAGCGAGCGTTACACTTCATCGGTCAGTGTACAAATAGCAGGCAACTCTTGCATGTACACACACACTGAGACACAGGCACATATATACATCGGATATTTAGATACAAATACATCCAAGTAAATGAAATCGTGATTAAGTATATATATATATATATATATATATATATATATATATAAGTAATATAATATGATAACTGATGTATGATGAGTTTAATCCACAAAGGGCTCGATACATTCAACTTTAAATATCAAGTCAGTTCAGAGTAAACTCTAAATATGATGGAATGAAGATTGCTACACAAACACTGTAATGTTTCTTCTCTGTTTGAGATTCTTCAGGTAAATGTTTCGGTTTATTTCAGATTTTAGATTTCTGTTCAGGACATTTGAGGGGGGGTACTATCTTTGGTGGTAAAGTATTTTTTTTCTTTTATTTGTTTTGGTTTAGTGGCTAACTATTGATTGCAATATTTTTGTTCTTTAATGGCGATACGTGTTTCTTGGTGGTTATAAATTACAAACTAAGGAATATGCTGTGGGTGTTTACATTAACAGTGAGTTGTACTTCTATCAGTCCATTTGTACTGGGATCCATTTTTCATAAACTTAGTGAGTTTTTTTTATTATGTAGGGTCTGACCTACTTCCTCGTTTCAAAACTTAATTGGATTGTTGTTCACGATGACTATGTGAATAAGATATCAATTAGTTTTTCAGTATATCTATATGAAGGTTATGGCAAAGATACGATATGACTTTAGACCATTTATCTTGTGTCCAATTGGAATTCCCTTGGAATACTTTCCTCCAGATGAAATACAGTATAGGTGCAATTCCTTACATAATGTAACTTTCATCTTGCTGCATTGCTGCACACTTGGTAAGATATGCAACGAGTTAAGATTAGCAATATTCAATTATACGTGTTTCAAATTTGATCTGCGAAAAAAGACGGGATTATTCCGCTACCTTTTTTTTTAAACTTTTGTTTTCTATTTGCAATCAGTAGAGAGATACAAGAACTAAAAATATTCAATCCCCAGAAAAAGTTCACAAAATCAACTCTAATTTACTAAATGCACTCATGCCATCATAGAATAGCTATTTATCAATCTCAGAAGAATAGAATTCGAAGAATATATTGATAATATCTTTCATCTGATAGAATAAGCTTCTTAAAAAAAGAATTTAAAAAGTGATACCATTCGAGGGAATAGATTGTAATGTTTTCAAGTGTTTTGAGAATTCATTTCTCTAATAATCGTTCTTTCCTCCATACACTGCAAAATGATTGCCTCAACAGGCTATTTCGCACTGACTCATAAGAGCTAGTCACGGAGTCGAATAATGAATTTGGCAACTGAAACGTCAGGTCTGTGAGAGAAACATCGCTTTCTACTTACCTGTTTCGATCAATCAAACAATCTTGAATCATTACAAAAATAGAGATATAAAGCAAACAATAAAAAATTAGAAAAACAGGTCTGGTTGGTTACACAATAGAGACTGACACATGACCAACCTCTTTTGGCATTATGCAGTGTTGAGAGTGATGAGAAAACGATTGGGAAAAAAGCTGATCAATGAAAAAGTTACTGAATTCCCACAGAATAACGACCATGAATACTACTAGATATAAAGTTTAAAAAATCTAGCACAAACATGCATTGCGAATTGAACTTCAACGGAACAAAAAACGTTTTTATACATAAGAAGGAATAAATGCTGATATGTTAAGCCCTCTAACTCCATTGATGCTACCTTTACGGGTGATAACGTATCTAAATAGCCACTGAGCCAACCTGACAGCGGGCCAGTCAGACAACCAGGCCATCTTTAGAACTGAAGACACCTATAATGACAGTTTTGTTGACAGTCTCCGTCGACAATTCCAAACATTGACTGATTCAAGTAGAAATAATCAATATCTGTCAATTCGTCCACTTGTACGTTTTATTCTTCTTCAATCCTTCGATGATTGTTTCTTTCGTCAGTCCATCTGTTTGTTTTTTTTGTAATCTGAACAATGAAGATTCTGTTGTACCGAACTTACAAGAGGAAAGAGACCTCAGTGTTTTGGAAATGAGCGATCAGAAATTTTGTTTTCCTGGGGCCCGAACATTGTCAATTGGCACCCTTAGGCAGTACAAAATAATCGCATCCATGAGTCTGATCTTACATGTTTGATGGGATTATTCGTTTCATGATCACAAATGCTCTACATTCAGTGATGATCAAACTTATGTAGATAGCGTTCCTATTCAGAAAGGGAGTTTAGAGCATCTGAACTTAATGACAAGGACTAGATCTAAGAAGTAAAAGGACATATAAGGAGCCTGCACCGTAGGATTTCATTAAAATTGTTTTTTTGGTGGGGAGGGGGGTATGAGAATCCTGTTGAATTTCAATAGCTAACAAAAACATAGAATTGTTGGGTTACTACTATTACACGTTCAGAAAATACCTATTCATTATTTTCCGGTTTATCCTATACCCTTGTTGCAATTTTCCTTCCATGTCGCTATTTCTTCCATTCCTTTTCGTTCTTAGTCTCTCTTTTTCCTTCTCTCCCGCTTTATCCCTCTCTCTCTTTCTCTCTCTCTCTCTCTTTCTCTTTCTCTCTCTCTCTCTCTCTCTCTGCATTTCATTTTGAATCTTCCTTCTTACTTTTTCCTTCTATAAAAATGTATCTAATTCTCTCGTCTCTTCAATCTCATTTTTTCTCTTCGTTTCTTCTTTTCATTCATCTTCCCCTTCTATTTTCTACCATCATACATTTTCTTTTTTTTTTTTTTGGTTTGTTTGTTTTTTAGTTGAGATAAAAATTCTACGCCACTTTGATTTTCCATATTGTGTTTGCGATAAAAATAACTCCGCCGAAAAGACAAAGCAATCGGAAATTTCAAATCCAAATATTTTCTTTCTTTTTTCGGGTTGGCTTTTATTCTGGTTAGCAGGTCGGAATCATTTCTCTATATTCCTTCAAATCGAACAAAAGGAATAACATTTATGTAATATCTTTATCTAAATGGAAATCAAATATTTCACTATGGCATATACGCGGATAATCACAAACAAATGAACAGCCCAACATCCACAAGAACATTTATCATCATCATCATCATCATTATTATTATTATTATCATTATTATTATTATTATTATTATTATTATTATTATTATTATTATGATGTGCAATCTCACACCAGTTGCCTGGTGGTAACCGCTGGAGTTTGAGTGACAGCAAGTCTCCTCAAGTCTCCAGCCCTTCTCTCCTAGTTCTCATAGGCCACAGTAATAATAATAATAATAATAATAATAATAATAATAATAATAATAATAATAATCATTATTATTATTATTATTATTATTATTATTATTATTATTATTATTATTATTATTATTGTTGTTGTTGTTGTTGTTGTTGTTGTTGTTGATAATGTTGTTTTGTTGTTGTTTTGCTTTCGTCGTTGTTGTCATCATTATAAAATGCATTTTCGTCTCCACAATGAATTTTGGGAGGTTGAGGGGCAGCAGGTATGCTCAAATGTCCTGCACCCTCAACAGTATCTCTGAAGTTCTCAGCAACACCGTTTTCTATACAGGTTCAGCCCTGCTTCTCAGTTCCAACACATAAAATTTTCAATGAAAGTGTTCTTGCTCGGATCCAAAACTATTTCTCATCATGGCCACTATCCTAACCCTAATATTATACACTATTTCAAGATCCTGGGTAAGCATCTGATTTTTCACTGCCCTTTATAGTCACTCTGTCGTCCACTAATTCACATCAATCAGTTCGGGTCTTCTTGCTCCTTGACAGTGAATGCCACTTTGAGTGTGAATACATACAAGTTTCTCTATAGAAGCGTCCTGTAGTCAAAGCTATATTAACGTTTTCTTTAAATATTTGGTAACAGGATTAGTGACGTGAATTATTTTCCTTCAACTCTGTCATATCACTTTATTCAAGTTACGTTAATGAATGGATATGATGGTTCCTTTGATTCCCAATGTCCAATATATATATATATATATATATATATATATATATATATATATATATATATATATATATATATATATATATATATATATATATATGTGTGTGTGTGTGTGTGTGTGTGTGTGTGTGTATATATACATATATATATATAATATTCAATATTCTATCATTATCATAATGAAAACTGCTGTGGTAGTAGCAACATCAGTAAAAACAAAACTAGAATAATATTTCATAAGATCGAGCAAAGAAATAATAATTGCACTTGAAAAAATATAGGTGTGTAATTATTTTTGAAGAAAACGTATTATCCATATAAACTTGTCAAATCAAAACTTTGTTTGATGGAACTTATATTTACAATCCTTTTCCTCTCTGCTAAGACTTAATTAAAAACCTGCGAATATGTATGAAATATTGAACTTATTACAATGGGTATATTCCCTGTCATTGATCTACAAATTTGAAAAGCAAGTCATAGACCAGATCTTCAGTGAAATGTTACTTATTGCATTTCAATATCAATGAAATACGAATGAAGCGTTTCCTATCCCTTCCTTTCATACCACGTGGCATTTCTAAGGGAGAGGAATATCAGAAATTTGTGCTCCCAGGGTGATTCTCTGCCAATAACTGATAATTGCATTCAAGTCCAACGGACATTACATGTGATAGAACGGTCTCAACATTTGAGTTAGTCAACACAAGGCCGTTCCGGATACATTGTAAATAGCGTATGAGATATTATTTCGTTTTACAAAAGAAACACTGCATAAGTGGACCGTAAATAACTTTAATACACCAGACAAAAATAGGGAAAGAGAGAGAGAGAGAGAGGGGATGAGGAAGATGTGGAACAACAATCGATTTCACATAATTGTGGTCTGTGATAGAGATACAGGAGATACAGGGGACAATATTGTATGATGATTCGATACGAGTGAAATTTTATCATATTTTTATCCTTCAGGATCAATGTGCAGCCGGTAGACTATTCCTTTTAAAATGAACAAGACTGGCGAATTTAGATTCGGTTAGAGCTATTTGAAACACGTGTAACGTGTGCATGTGAGACTCGTGCTCAACCTCAAATGGGCAGATCTGAAGACCATAAAATATATGAGAGAAATCTGAGATATCATACTGTCAGAGAACTCAAATGGTGATGTTGCGAATATATCCAGCAACCACTTGGCATCATGACTCACGACGTAGATCTTAAAAGATCATATGCGAAATCTTAGCTGACAAAAAGTGAGATGGCATATCGAGCTAGATAAATTCAGAAAGTACTGGCTCTACGATGCCCACGACATAGGATAAGGTCTATGTCCAATGACGGACAAAAGGCTGCTGCTGCTGCTGCTGCTGATGATGATGATGATGATCAATTGTAGTTCACATTTTTCAGGGGTTTTTTTTTGCAGATATTATCAAAATCTTTATTGTTACGCATTTACCCATCCTTATATTTCTCAATAGAAATACAAACATACTGACTCAAGTACTAACATAAACAAAGAAATCAAGAAGAGATACAAGAACTTCGATACGCATGCACCAATGTAGAGACGTGAAAAAGCAAATTGTGTCATACTGCTCAAACCATCACTCATATGTGTATAGATATACAGCATGAGGCACACTAACACCGAAAGGTAACATCATTCCAAGACTGAAAAACAGTTATGCAGTGTAATTTTTTACATTTGCTAATTTGTTATGGTATCAATGATATTAGTAAGGAAAAAAACACGAAGCCCCACGGACCAAACATCTTTAGATTGTGAGCCTTTCCAAAAGCATAGTCCGTATTCACAATGTGGATGTAAGAAATTATACTAGTTAGCTGATTAACAACTGGTTTTGTAACATTTACGCCAATGTTGCTATGTTGTCACATACACACACTCACACAGATATACACACACATATATATCACAAATATATGGCTAAACATTTACAAAATACTAATTGAATTATATCTACATCAAATACAATGAAAATAAATTTGGCTATTTGTATTGTTTTTTTTAAAATTCGTAACGATAGGATCTACTCAATACGTTAGGTTGATTTTCAAATACAAATTTGAATTAGGACATTATGTTGCAAAAGCTGATAATAGCTCACACAAACGAATAAAGGTACAGTTACTAAACTTCGGCGCAGTTTTGATAGATTTGGGTTTGGGAATAAGGACGCCAATAATAAGCCCCAAGGGAGATCTTCTTAATGATGAAGGATTATCGACGGTAGTGGCAACCGATCCATTGAACATTTGTTTAAGCACTATCAAGAGATTTTACGATTTCAATAGTGACCGTTTCACGTCAGTTCGAGGCAATAAGAGAGATTAAATAGTTGGGACAATCAGGTTGCATGAACTGAATGGAATACCCCATGACAATGCCGGACCCAGAACATATTTCTTAACTGTCTCTTAGCTTAAATAATTAGGATATGAAATCCTGCAGAATCTTGCTCATGACATTTTTCCTATAGATCATCCTTCCAAGCCAATTGAACTCCGTATCTGTAGTAAGTGGTTGAAACAGAAAGCTATTATTTGTGCTTTTACTAAATTCGTGACTACTGGACACAAATTGCATATTGTTATTAGGATGATCATTGACAAGCGAACTATGCTTCAAATGGGCAAGATTCTTATTGAATATTTCCTGTTTCCAATGGTCATATCGATTTTTTATTTATTCGAAATCAATATCAATTTCACTACTATTCCCTAAAAAAAAAAAACCACACCAGATTCCTTCACAAAAATGTCCTCATTTTTTATTTCAATATTTGCTAACAAAGCAAAAGTTCTGATCCTAAATCAGTTTTCTAAAGAAAGTTTACCATTCAACCATCAAAAGTTGCATACATGCAACTGAAGATGGCAACTTTAGCCGAAACATATATAGCATACTAAATGATTGATTTGTGAATTAATCATTTAACAAAAAAGTCTGTATGTTTTTACTCCTGGATCCGTATTATTTCCTATTGTCCAATATATATATATATATATATATATCACGGTACATGTATCAAGAAGCTTGGTCAACTAGGCTGCTTATATGGTCGTTGGTGCAAAATGACATGTTTCAGTCAAAGTTGGTTTCTTTTTATCACTTTTGTACAAAAATTGGAAATTTAAGTGAAACAATTACCTGGAAAATTGATTCATAGATTTTATTTTTCGTTCCACATACCTAATAATAAGAAAATTACATGCGTTATATGTACACAAGTATGTGTGAGTGTGTGTTTGAAAGATAGGGATATAGACATGGAAATATTTGTGCAAACTTAGGTTGTATTGGTAATTACTGACGGAGAAAGCAACCCATAATTTTTGGTCTCCTCCAACTTCATCCAAAGTTGATGATGAAGAATAGAGTTTAAGTCTTATTCTCAGGCTTTTTCAAACTGTTTATTGTGATACCTCTTCTTGAACTTTCCTGCTTCAAATATTCTGTTGCTTTTCTTTTGTCTTGAGTCGTTGTTTATTTATCAATGCCAGTCATGTAGCAATGATTTGCAGTTTTTGATTATCTTCATCAATATTTGTAATAATGGCATCACTGCTTGCAATGTTAAAGAGTTCCTGTATATCTCTACGGAACATATCTTCTTTAATTTTAGCACTGTCATGCTGTCTTCTGTTATTTTTCTCAGCTAAATTATAGCTGTGAAACTGCTTCTGACTGCAGGTGTCATTGTTTTAGCATTCAAATTATTAAATAAAACAAATTATGAAAGGATATGTTTATACATCATCTGAATTCATTTAGTAAGATTCACTGCATTTTAAGGCAGATAAAATCACGATGATTTTCATTTTGTATGTCTCGTTTCTGCATCGATTTTTGATCCGACGGATTAATCATAATTTGTAATTATTCCGTCGGAATAAATATCCGTTTCTCCCCGATATGATTGTCTCTTCCACAGAGAATGAAATATGCAGATATGGGCAGTAGATACCAAGACAATGTTGGTATGTATCAGTTATCTGAACCTCTGATCACCGGTTGAATGCTCCTCTCTGTCAGTGGAGTGGTATTGCATTGAGATGGCCTGCATAGTTGGACCAAAATTTGTTCCGTTCTACAGCCAATAATTTGTTATTTATCTACTTATGCCACTTAGGCCAATTGATACACACTAACATGCTTGAACACACACACACAAACACACACACACATATATATATATATATATATACACACATATATGTACACACATATACGTACATATATATGCACATACATTCATATGTATATATAAGTGTGCACTTATACATGCATATATATATATGTATGTATTCCTATATGTATATATATATTCCTATATGTGCATATATATGCAGATCTATCTATCTATCTATCTATCTATCTATCTATATATATATATATATATATATATATATATATCGAGGAAGGAAGATAGAAAAAGAGAGGGGGGAAGCACATATATACATACATATGCCTATATATATATATATATATATATATATATATATATATATATATATATATATATGTGTGTGTGTGTGTGTGTGTGTGTGTGTGTGTGTGTATGTATGTATATATATGAATAGATTTGCTATCGAGACGATGATGTAGGGGTTCTTTCGATTATGGGATCCTCTTATAGCTGATACTGTGTACTTGGGATAACCCAGCAGCATGAGTGATGGATATTATGGTGAAATGCATGAGGTGCTTTCTTTAAACTGAGTGTGTTCATCTTATTTCCCACCAAGGGAAACAAGTGAGTAGGTTTGAAAATATTCTCATTTTTATATACAGATATCTGTCATTTATCGGGTTCTGCTACTCTTTGGATTTACGACTGTCTATGTAAATATATTTCATGTATGAGCGTGGATTTCGATAATCCAACTAATCTAAGTACCTTTTACCGAAAAATCCCCCTATCTTTCAGAATAATATGAAGAAGAGGTATACATCAATTAACAATAAATGTGAAATTGGGAAAGAAAAAGTGTCGAAACACATCACATAGGACAGATAGCAAGGGGAATATACTGGCTCCGAGAGATTTAGTAGCACAGAACACTTTTCACCCTCAGTTAGGGAAGGCTGTGAACCTAAGAAAAAGATCAAACCATTCGTTTATTTCAAACTTTACCGCCCAAACATCCAAACAGCAATCTAACCCTAGTTTAAATGTATACAATTAATCATCAGTCTCTTATAGTCTGTCATTTGACAAACTATTCTCAGGATTCCCTCTCTCATGGGCGTGAAGGAGTCAATGCTTTTTGAACTTGTGTAGTTACTCTCCCCATCTTGTAATCTTCCGACCTCGCTTACGCATGTGATCTCTGGGGATTTATGTTATGATTCGCGATTTCGATTGGTTTGTTTGCCATTTTTGCAACATTACCAACGAATTGCTATTTGATTTTCCTAATAGATTCCATGAAATATTTGACTACTGTTTTTTCTTATATATTCTCCCATATATATGTGTGTGTGTGTTTATATATGTGTGTGAGTATAATGTTGTCTATTTATTATATGTGTAACATTATCCGTCATTTATTCACACACACACACATATATATATGTATGTATGTATGTGTGTGTGTGTATGTGTGTATGTGTGTGTGTGTATGTGTATGTGTGCATGAATGAACATATTTGTGCAAGTGAATTTGACGTTTATACCGGCTGATTTCAAAACAAACAAAATACGTCTATATGAGAATATCAGTCCGTAAAATAATATGAGTACAAATCATCGATTAAGTATGGTTGGTTCTCAAACTTGTTAAACATCTACGAAAAATCAAACAAATAGAACTTAGCCATCATTTACTCAATTGGTAAATAGATAATCTGACTACTACAAGTAAAGAGCATAACTCCAGAGGAGGCGTATATTTTGACATCATTCCCATATGTGGTTTTCATCGGAACTTGAAAGACGCCGTTTACGCTTACGGCGAACTCCTACTGCAACAGATGGCAAACAACCCTACAGATGGCAATCCAGATAAAAGGGATAATAATATGCTTGGATTGATTATTTAATAATCGATCGATTGATCGATACCCACATGGAAAGACCGATCTACATATACATCCTTTTATATATATATATATATATATATATATATATATATATATATATATATATATATATATATATGAGGACAGAGAGGGAGAGAGAGAGAGAGAAATATATGTGTAGATATAATGACCCATGCACACCTATTACCAATACCATCTAGATAGGTATTACAGTGATGATAGATCAAAGTCAATAGATCGGTAGCTTTGATCTAAATCACCATTCAACTCTATAAAACATGGATCTCATATTATATATATATATATATACACACACACACACACACACACACACATATATATATATATATATATATATATATATATATATATATATATATATATATATATAAATATATATATATATATATTCGTGTATGTATGTGGGAGGGTGCAAAAGACATAGATAGATAAAGGAAACATTGATATAGGAGGGTGAGAGATGAAAAGATAAAGATGTGAAAGCGTGACGCAGAAAGATTTTTTATAGAGAAGCGAATCACGCATAGATAAAAAAAATGAGGAGGATAGATTGATTGAGAGATAGAGAGAAAGGGAGAGGAGGGGGAAGGGAGATGGAAACAAATCAGATAGATAAATATTGAGAGGGAGAGAGAAAAAGAGATAGATTGATAGATAGATAGATAGATATATAGATAGATAGATAGAGAGAGAGAGAGAGAGAGAGAGAGGCATAGGATGAGGCACAGACACTAGTAATAAAGAGAAATAATGATGAATAAAAATCAGAGTAACTCCGATAGAGATGAATAAAAAAACGTAGGGACGAAAGAATAATTATGTATGTTAAACACGTGCCCATTCACTAAGTATCCAATTGAGAAATTACTGAGAAGCCGATGTGTTCGTCGGTAAGGCGATGCTTTTTCTCCTTTCATGCTTGTCCAACTCAGCCTATTTGCTTCCTGCGGCCTCGTCTCTCTTCCTCGCCTGATATTCGCATAGCTTTTGGCGGTGCGCTTCTTGCCGGGAACCACCCAAATAATTTCCACTGCGTTTCACCTTCATCTTGCACCGAAGTTTTGGCCAGTTTCATCTCATTCCAAGCGTAATTGCAGTGTCCGTGTGTTTTGGACTTGGAACGAGGCCAGCCATGAATTGGTCTACATCAAAGGGGCGGGTATAGCGATTTTTCTAACCACGGAGCAACTGGAGGCTGTTGAAAAGCGACAGAAAGGCGTCTGTCAGTGGCAGGGACACATACGCTGATGAATATTCAGATAATATTGGAGGGAAAATAATAGAGGAGTCATAAGAATGGAGGGAGAAAAAAGACGATTGTTCGGGAACAGGGTCGGGAGAAAGAGAAGTTTAGAAAAAATGGATTTGAGGGAAAGGTATCAGGCATATTGGTTGCGGTTATGTTTCTATGTGAAAAAGGAATGGAATCAGGTGGGAAGACTCAAAAATGACTCGAGAAAATAGACAGGAGCAAATAGTCGATAAGATGTAATGAAAATGTGAATTAGTGACGGTATGAAAATATATACGCGAGAGAGAAGAATGCATTGAAAAAGTAAAACTTGGTTTCTATTAGTGATGTGTCTGTGTTTTAAGAGTCTATGTTCTGAGTGTGTGTTCGTGTCTGTATGAGGAGGGGGAGATTCTGGGGATATGAACTTTTATTCAGCCACCAACGCATGCACGTACACAGATGCAACACATAGATAAGTGAACCTGGCTTGGTTGATCAACAAACAGGGATTTATGGAGATTGAGGAGAATGTGATGTGCAAATCCTCCAAGGAAATCGCCCTTGAGAATTTCTTTGGAACCAGTATTCAAAAACTAAAGCTCCAACACAGACTATTGACCTGGGAAAAATCTACACATATTACCCGTCCCCCCTCTCTCTCTCTCTCTCTCTCTCTCTCTCTCTCTCTCTCTCTCTCTCTCTCTCTCTCTCTCTCTCTGTCTCTGTTTTTCTCCGTCTCTGTCTCTGTCTCCTCTCTCCTTCTTTGGTGCAGAAGGGGAGACATAGATAAATAGAGATCCATAGATAAACCAAAAGAAAATATATATCTTTTGATATAGAGAGAATGCAATATATAGAATGAACGCGGGAATCCATGAGTTTTTGTATTTGTTTGCGTTTGTTTATAATTGAAAAAAGGGGACGGAAGTGTAGATAGAAAGTAATTGAAAATATACGACATAAATGAAAAGAAATACTGAGACGAAATCAAGAGACAGAGATATAGTGAGAGGTGATATACGTGTGGTTTGCAATGGAAATTGAAAAAAAGAAAATCGAGTTAGCGAACCGAGAAGAATCGGTGGGAAAACTGCTATTTTTTCCCTGGCTTTATTTGCATTGAACAGAATGAAGAACGCAAAAGGAAGCCAAGAAAAGAAGGGATGAAAGAAAGAAAGGGTGGTAGTGAAATACAAGCTAAGACACTTGTGAGGAGTGTTCGTTGCGTACGAGGGTGAGTGGAAAGATAGAAATTATTGATGTTCATTGGCGTTGCCTAGGCGGGGCTTACGTTTCCCAACGGAATTTACGATGCATTCATTGGTTCTTTTGGATGAATATTTTATTTCGCAGTTTGCAATAGATCAAATTCTCCGTCATCTTCAGCTCAAACTGTAAAGACAGAAGCTACACACATAAACAGAAAGAGAGAGGGTGTATGCGCAAGACACTCTGGCTGGCCGTGATTACTTGACGCTAATTTGGCCATTATTTTTGTTCCACATCTTTTAACAGCAGCTATGTTTCTATGCGAGGTTGTAGCAGGCCTAACAGCGCGAGAAGTGGACTAGGCGAATCAAGTTCAAACTGTGGCTGGACATTTTGTGTTCACATTGCTCTTATGCTCTTTGGGAAGGTAAAAATCAATATTACCACTTACTGCGTCAGTAAAATAGCGCAGGATGAAATTATCCCATGCCACTTTAGGGGCTTATCACCTCTAAGTTTTTATTCTATATCGTAGGCCGAGTAAGTAGTAATACAAAATATAGTGGCTTGGTAAGGGCAGATTATGCTGTGGTCAGAGTGATGGAACGATTCCTTCTTCTAAGTTCTGAACATTCAAAACAATCAAGAACGCCTTGGTATATATCTTAAAAGCATGTAGATGAATTATTTTCATTGGGCTTCCCATGGCTGTAATTTTAAGCTGGTTCACAGAGTGTTTTGTTTATTTCCATTTTTGAATCCATGGGTCATGGCCGGTAGTATGCATTTATTTCATATTATTTTTGCTTGAAACTCTTTGTAAGAAATAATTTCCAGCCGAGCATTTGGCATTGTTCTATTTCGCTTCCATGGTCTTTTCCCAACTTTACCATCCATCTCAGGTAAATGTACTTGTTGAGGTCTTGTGCAACCTAGTCCACTATCCTCCTTGTGGGGGTAGACTCCATCACAGAACATTATTTTTGTTTTTACTTTGTTCATGGTCAAGCTTACATTTTTTTCACTTTCTTTATTTAGATCAGTTACGGTATTATAGTTATTCCGATACTTTTAATATATTGGAAAGGTCATCGATGAATTCCAAGAGGTTTAAACATTCTTCACATATGTCATTCCCATTACCGCTCAGTAAGTCTCCTGAAATACTCTTTTCAAACTCGCTATAAATACTGTGGCTGATATATATATATATATATATATATATATATATATATATATATATATATATATATATATATATATATATATATATATTCTTATAATCCCAGTTAATACATTGTCCTCAGCATCTATCTATCTCTCTCTATTTATCTCTCCCCCCTCTCTCTCTCTCTCTCTCTCTCTCTCTCTCTCTATATATATATATATATATATATATATATATATATATATATATATATATATATATATATACTATTGTATCACCCAAGGATAGCTGTTTTGTTGTATTGAAACTCTTCAGTGTGGCTATAGACTCTCAATTATCCCATCCAGTACCACGAGGGAGGATGGAAAACTTCGTTTCAGACCTAGAGTATCTTATCTCAGCTCCACACAGAACTGGACGGTCAGTAAAGTTGAATTTAAGGGATACATTTATTGATCCATATATTCCCCATCCACCAGAATGCTTCATTCCTAGATTTGAAGAGATGTGCATGTGTTTGTGTGTGCGTGTGAATGAAAAAAAAAATTGCAATTCAATACAAAGAATCGAGGAGAAAAATTCTCTTTTTTACACTTTGAAATCACTTGTTCTTTCAATCAACTCATTTACTCAATGAGTTCCGGTTGCTGATCATGCACGCAAGTATGAACATACATATTTACGCACACATACGTATGTTGTGCACATTTGGCATGCATACTCAGTGGACTTTGCAAAATGATTCAAATCCTAAAGTTTTGAGAATATATATATATATATAGATAGATAGATAGATAGATAGATAGATAGATGGATAGATAGATAGATAGATAGATAGATGGATAGATGGATAGATAGATAGATAGATAGATAGATAGATAGATAGATAGATAGGGAGATGGATAGATAGATAGATAGATAGATAGATAGATTCCTAGATTCCTATCCATTATCGTATGTTCCCCCTTGAAACTCTGGTGCAGCTCATCTAAATTCAACACATATGTGACATGCATAATCAATGAAGGTAGGTGAATGTTTCAACTGTTTGAAAACATTCAGGGGGTTTAGGCGGTAAAATTGTAGTGTTTTAGTGGGTTGCGTTCTCAGTGTAACAACGATGATGAACTGAACTCACGTCTGTTGTTCAATTTGCATAAATACTACAACTCAATAATAACTACCTGAAACTCAACAATTGGGTAGCGTCAGCTATTTTTTTCTATGTAGAACATCCTTACATGGGTATTGTTTATTATCAATCCTCGCAAACAGATAAAATAACAACTCTGCTTTTGTGAAGTTGTGGTTTAAAGGGATTTCATGTTAAAATTTTGGTTACCATTTATATAAGTATGATGAATTTTTAAACCAATGTTTACGTCAGTGTATGTTCCAACTTTCTTCACGTTCCAATTTGTCAAGATTTTTCAATCATCTGATTATGTGAGATTAAAGCCTTCGTATTCGAGATAGAAGAAAAACTTAAAACAAAATATACTAAGCGGTCTCCCCTTCACTCCAGGAGCAATAGGCACTCCGAAAAAACTGTAAATTTCCACTAGTGTATTGCTTGATAAACAACAGAGAAGTTGCCAACTACTCGACCAAGTGAGGGAAGTACATTTTTTGCAAATTTTAGGGAATAGAATGACATAAATAATGGTGTACAATAATTTTAGATGCGTTATATTTGCAATTACATTTGTGTCTATATCTGCGTATTTATAAATTTCCATGTTTGTGAAGGTCGATTAGCACCTGTAGTAATTTCCATTGGTCAATCATTTATTTCCATTTTTATTTTCACTTCTCTTACATTTTACCGAAAACTGAAAAAAAAATGTCCTAACAAGACGGAAGAGAGAGAAAGATAGATTGCTGAATATATGATATGTATATTACTTTATTGGAAATACAATGTTTCCGTTCCTTTCCGATTTTTTCTTGTTTCTACCACTTCCAAAACAATAAGTGAATGACATTTTACAACCTCTCTGTTTTCATTTGTTTCTAGATAAACTTATCCGCTCGACATATCATTTCGTTTGTAGATTATTCCGAGTGGGAGAAAAAAAATTTAAAAACAAAAAGCAATCAGCTTTCAAAAAGCAAACACTTAAAAAAATATATTCAGTTTAGCCTTTTTCCGACCAGCACTAAATGGGATGTCAGAATTTCTGATTCACAGATTACATAAATTTTTTGCAAATATATAAGTTTTAAGTAAAATACATGTATAATGATTCTCCAGCATCGTTTATTACAGCACTGCAATTTGTTTCATAGCACTAGTAGTTTCGTTTTTTGCATTTTTTGTCACTTTTCAAACATTGGAATTTACTTATCGATGCTTGATGCTCTTCATAGTTGCAATTCCAAGACAAAATTCGTGAGGGGAAAATACATAAATAGAATTGGTATGATATTATCTTTCCTCATTCAAGCTGTACTATTACCGGAAAATATAATGAAAACTGGAAATAAAAATCCATAAAAAAGATTTAATCTGACGGGACGTTTGTTGGAAAGATCTTTTTATGACTTCCATTATGATTGTCAATTAGAATGGGAGAACAGTTTTTGAAAAAACATCCACGTGAAAATCTTTAGAAGAATACATTTACTTAGGACAGGTGATAAGGCTAGAAAAAGAGCTGCAAACAAAATAAGACGGTTCATAACGATTGATTGAAAAGCATTTGGTATTAATAGAGAAGTGCTGAAGAGGAAATTGCCAAAATGCTTGAAACGAGAAGTGTGTGCTCATGCTGAAAATTGAAACCCAAAATAACATTCGTAACCCAACTCGAAACGACACAGATGGCGATTTATAGAGCAATGTTAAGAAGAACCTTTTACCAATAGAAAGCGGTCAACAAACAACCGAGTGATTATCAGGGTGAATGATAACGTACAAATAATTAAGCAACAAAATGAAGATAGTCAGGGCACATAACAAAAAAAGGGTTCAAAAGCAGGAAGCTAACTGATTGTTACACTTGGAACAGTAAATGCTGTATGACAACACCAGACACATAATCCAGAGGTAAGATAGTAAAAATTGCTTGTAATACATACTTGGTTAGTGACGGTAACATTCGTTATTGGAGTAAATGAGAAATATGTTTGTGCAGCAGTGGACTTTTAACAATTGCTGTCGTTGCTGCTGCTGCTGATCATGATGATGATTACTCACTCATACATTCATACATGCATATATATATATATATATATATATATATATATATATGTACACACACACACTAATGAGAATATATAATTGTATTCGTGTATTGACACATTCACACAATCACACACACACAATCACACACACACACATATATATATGCACCAAGGAATATTATAAATTTGTGCATCTTTATGTGCTAGGGAATCTTTCAAGATAATAGAGACGAATTTTCTTTGACTCTCCCAGAAAACATCCCTAGAAATAAGATTCTTGATTGACTTTTCTTTATCCCAATGATAACAAGTTACGGTATTTTTGTGCCAAACGTATATTTTTTGAAAAGTTTCAATTTACTCTATTTTTACTTAAAGTAATGGTTCCGTTTATTAAGGACATTTCATTTTTTTAATATCTTACTCGTAATCTCAAAGAAAAGATGATATTTAATCAGGCACCTGTAAGCATTCGGGAGAAACATTTCGTCTTTGATTTGTCTAAGCTTTGACATTTTTAGAAATAGGATTATTTTTTTAAAACATAAGCCTTTCCCGTTCATGTTCTTACATGGTAATAAAACGTAATTTGTTTTTTTTTTCTTGTAGGAAAAAAACGTAAATATTTTATCCTGCTTATACCCCTTCCTTCCAACTTTCTTACCTCTTAAACTCGATTTGCTTCTTTACATTGGAAATTCTTGATAATTCTTTTTTGCTTATGGGGAATTTATGTCTTTGCCATTGATTATATTTAAGTTGAGTGAAAAAATGGATATATGGGTGAAAAAGTTAAATCAATAAAATCCAAGGACGCCATGAACGAATAGATGCATTGAAAAAAAAACCGATCTCTCTGACACCCAAGTGTGTGTTTCTCTCTCTGTCCCTCTTTCCATATATATATATATATATGTGTGTGTGTGTGTGTGTGTGTGTGTGTGTGTGTGTGCGTGTACATATATATATATATATATATATATATATATATGTATATATATATATATATATATATGTGTGTATGTATATATATATATATATATTGACTTTTCACTGCCAGATTCTTACACAGAGTTACAGAATTGCATCCTAATGTTGGCCAGTATGAAGACTTTCTTAAGTAGTATTTTAGAACGGGAAATTGAGATCCAAAAATGTCAAAAAGTCAAGCGTGCTCCACATTAATCAATCATCCAGAGTATATTAGCCTAGTGTCAAAAAGTGGAGAAAAAGGCACAAATTATCCTTCTGAAATCTTTAAAATACATTTCAACTTGACAACTCTAATTTATAACTGAAGCTAACTAATTTCAATTAGTAGCGCGTTGGTTCTGCAGTCTGGTATGTGTTGGTTATTATGCTATCATTCAGAGTAAGGCCTACTTAAGATAACTCTATCAACCTCCAAGCAGATGAATGCTGTTAAGTCATCAGGAAAATGCATAATTGACTTTTCACGTTCGGTACCTCAAGCTTAAATGGGTTGAGGCACGCTCATGACAATATTCTCCTTGCCAATATTAGAAACGTCAACATTTGGGGGATATTTTTTTCTTGATTTCCTCAAAGAGCTAAAATACGATCATCAGCATCCCCTGTCAATTATTCTAGCTACTTGTAGTATCATTCAAAAGAGTTCTCTGCAACTAATTTCACCATAGCATCCAATATCTAGTCTCCAATATCTTACACCACCGAACCAACGTGATCCAATCAGCCCCAAACACTTCATTGCAGCCTTCCAGCATTTCGTGTGCAATAGACAAGAAGGGTGATGAGAGAACACAATAGAGGAATAGTTTAGACAGCCATTGCTTTATATCAAATTTGAAATAAAATCACCCGAACATAAGTATCTAGCGTAATCAAGAGCAAATGTTGTATCTCTTTGAATCTTGGGAAGGTAACCACAATATTGCTGTCGACATGTTGACATAAATTTTATTCAAATTAGGTTTAAAAATTAGAGTCGTTGGCGTTATTAAAAAGTCAAGTCAATCATATTCGAAGGAGGCTGTAGACGGACCTGCTCAGTTTGGGATTCTTTCAGTTACAAAAAAAATAGAATAAAAGGAGTGCACGGTATTCATTCATTATGACTTGAGAATGACATCTGCATTAAATCCTCATGGCCATGGTATATAATCAAATGACTGCGGTCATAGAAGAAAACAAAACTTTTGCATTATTTCAGCAGTGTTTGACTAGAACAATAATTAGGAAAATAAAAGAATAGATAAGATTCTTTTATTACGGCTATTCGGAACATCTTTTTGGCTCTGTAGGACTAGAATTAACAGGAACCAAATACTTCCATGGCAAGGGGATCAACATGCTCCAACGCAAAGATGTTTTATTTTCAGACTGCAACTGTTTCCCCTTTAAACGAATAGAGCAGAAGCATTGTTCCCCAAACGATACTTATGAAACACAGACTTTCTCCCAATTATGCATTGACTAGCTTTGAAAGATCAGATCAGTTTTTTAGCTCCCAATTCAGCAGTCTACAATATGTACGCGCAAGATTTCCAGTACAAGAAGATGGCAACCATGTGACATAGCTATGTAACAAGAAGGACTGATATCTGTTTAAGCTTTTAAAAAAGCCTATGGTCCAACTTATCCCAGTTCCTGACTACTTTTTGTCTCTCTATTAGTGTAAATATAAAAAAAGAAATGGTAATGAGCAAAAAGTGTTGATTATAAAATAAAGAACGAACATTAGGTGGGATCTGGAACCACACTGTACACGGAACAGCACTTTACCCGAGTCTGCATTTACCGATTGTGCCTCAAAGACCTGCTTGATAGATGAAAAAAACTCTTAAAAAATCTTTAATTCCAAATAAAGTCGATTTGTTTATATGCTAATAGCTTTCAGAATTATCCATAATTTTTCGTATTTCTACACAGAGCTGTTCACGTAATGTGTATGAATATATACTTGTATCCATATCTATTTATCTCTATATCCCTGTCTATCAATCTCTCTCTCTCTCTCTCTTTCTCTCTCTCTCTCTCTCTCTCTCTCTCTCTCTCTCTCTATATATATATATATATATATATATATATATATATATATATATAATGTGTACTGTAAAGAGAGAGACGGACTCGGGAGTAAAGTGTTTAGAGGTAAGGTTTATTAATCCTTAGATGTAAATTGTCCAGACATATTTCGGGTTTCTCCCCATCTTCAGTGATGTGTGCTGTGTGAGTATGTATTTGAAGTTCCCATGTATATATATATATATATATATATATATATATATATATATATATATATATATATATATATATATATATATATATATGTATATATATATATATATATATATATATATATATATATATATATATATATATATATTATGACGTAGGGGTAGATTTTACAAATACGGTGACCGATATTTTTATAAAAGAAGAATCGTTATAAATAAACTGAATTATGAATATGAATGGAAAGAAATGAACAGATACTGAATACAATAAAAACAGTGTAGATAAAGAAAATACGACTCTATGCAGAGATGACAGTCTAAAATAAAATGAAAAAAAAACCCTAAAATGTGATAAAATTTAGAAATGAGGGCATTCAGCCAATTAGTTTTCAAAAAAGGAATGAACTCATAATTAAAATAAGTACACTCTCAAGACATCAACCGAAATCATGAGAAAAACTCTTAACAATGAATTTTTCCCAAAAGAAAATGGCAAGCAATCTACACTCATAAGGATTCATCCGTTTGGTATTCTGAAAAATATACATCAACACCCAAAGCAAAATGTATCACAAATAATTTTGAAAAATAAACAAAATGTTGACTGAGTTGTAAAGTCTGAAACTTACCTTAAAACTATGTATATTTAACCCAAAATTAGAATACCGACCCCACAAAAATACAAAAAACAACGACATAAAAAATGTGTTATTCAAACCACTAATCAATTCACTTCTTTATCCAACTCTAAGGGAGTAACAAACATGTGTGAAACATATCTAGACCAAATAATGAAGCACTTCCCAGGATAAACACCGAGTATTCAACACAAGCACTTTTAAAGAAATCTATTATCAATAGATAACATAGCTTGAATATAATTTAACTAATTACCATCAACTATTGGAACACCAGTCAATAGAAATATAAAACAAAATAAAACTACTGAACCGAAAAACGAATCAAGAAAAGATTGTAAACATGCCACATGATTCTTACAAAAAACGACGAAAAACAATGAGTATTTTAATGACTAAATTAAGATCAATGATCAAAATTCTGAAATATCATAAAATCAAAAGAAGGAAAGAAGTTTAAATAAAACCTGATCAAATGTATGACTGAAAAAAAAAACTATGATAAATTTGATTACAAACATACCCTTATAACATTAAAAGAAACAAAAGCAGAAAGGAACATTAAACAATTATTATAGAATTTCAAATCCTAAATATTGAAGAAAAAGTAGATTTCATGAAAACATCAGCAAAGAATCAAAATGATTTGAGTTAAATAAACTAAAACTGAAAAAAATAAAATCAACAAAAAATATATAAGAAAAATAGAAATAAAAAGCACGAAAACACTTGATCCATGTAAATTAAATAATTATGATTTAAGCAAAAAGGAAAAGTACGAAAATGTAAGCAAGACATGAAATTCCAAGTAATTGCTCAATCATGATACTACCTCGATATATATATATATATATATATATATATATATATATATATATATATGTATATATATATATATATATATATATATATATACATATATGTATGTATATATATATATATATATATATATATATATATATATATATATATATATATATATATATGTAAATTGAGAAAGAGAGAAAGGGGGAGTGAGAAAGAAAACATTTTTAAAAGCTTAAAAGGTTTTATTCAGAATTAAGAAGAAAGGGAGAGATAGACAGACCCACAAACAGACATTGATGGTAGATAAATACAATTCAAACTATTCATCTACCTTGAGACCTAATTATAAATTTGACATAAAGGATTATTGAGAGATTATTGCAGGCTGATATCACACTGTGAGACAGAAATGACTAGTAAGTAGCAATGCTGAGAAGAAAGGGTAAACTACTCTGGAGTTGTTCCATCGGCTCTCTACAGAACAAATAGAACTAATGAAGATGTTGAGATATCTTAATTGAACTTATTCAAATGGCAATGAATCTTTTCCCATTTTACATATTAAACCAAATGCTTGTAAGCGAAGAAAATAGTTGGAACTGGTGATTCGAGGCGTAATTTTTGACGTAGAGACAAGTTTCCACCAATACATATCCTATATATAATTCAGCTTGACCCATACAAAATAATGACAAAATATGCAATCATTTTTCCATAAGATGTGAGATGAATTGAATACAATGACGAGGAATTAAGTGAATATTGACGTAACAGTCAAGATAAATTCGGTCTTCTTGAGATTATTGCCTTCACCATTTATACCTGAACCCAAGGAAATTTGTCGAGTGTTTTATTTTTCATTCTATATATTAATGCAAAAAATTGTTTGTTCTTGGATTCAAATAAAGTCGCTTCAGTACAAAAATAATCAAGAAAATAAAAAAAAAACAAAAAAAAAGGTCGCAGGAAAATAGATTGAAATGCATTTTTTTTTGTTTTTGTAAATTATCAACCACATTTTTGCGTCTATTTACCTCCACCTCAGTTTACGTTGATCTTCATTGCAATTAAACTCAAGCTGGTTTCCCCTTCACCAATGAGTGATTATGTTAATAGCGTAGATTACAATAGAGAATAAGTTTCGGATAACGATCGAAATTACGCCGTTTTATGCTGAGAGGATATTTCAGTTAACGCCTGATGACTATAACTACAGAGCAATTGAAATCAGTGGGAAGCACAAGCAGAAATCGAACATTCAAACCCATTTACTATCTCTTAGTATCTCTCCTCTGCTATGGTTGTTATTAACTGGTGGGCCAATCTTAGTAAACCATTTTCTTTATTTATTAGATGAAATATTTTCAGTTGTCATCAATACTTCTCAGCTACGGTCCATTTTCATCTCAATTTATTGCAACAAAATTCATGCAATATCACTTCACATGTGAGAGAATAGATTAAGTCACGAGGATCGCTTGGTTAACAACAAACAGCTTTTACCACAGAGTTACAGGAATCGGTGGCAAGAAACTAATTCTATATATTAGCACCTATAGCGTACACCTACAGCTAATATGTTCCTAACCGATTTTCGAAAGTCGGAAACATCAAATGGAACCTGCTAGGCATTACCGAAATGGAAAGACCCGAAAAACAACAAATTCAACTGAAGAGGAAGCGTGTCCTTTACAAGAACGGGAAAAACGAGAAAAAAGCAGAGTAAGTTTTCCCGTCAATAAGGAGAAGATCATCGTGGTAGTTTTCAAAGCAATCTTGGACGTCATAACCTGTGTCACCGTAGAACTCTTAAAGACTGAACATGATCTAAGTCTACGCTCTTCGCAATTAACCTACAATGACTTGAATTCCCTACTCTAAAATACCTGAAAATACTTCAATGTCATCATTAAAAACGCAGGTAGGACAAGGAAATCAACGTTGCGTTGACAAGTTCGATTATAAAGTACGGAACGACAAGAGTGAAGATGTAAATTTCGCAACGGCAATCGGGTTCAAAATCACGATAACCTTCTTCAAGGAGAAACCCAGTAGAAATAAACCTGAAATTGCCTCACTTACGAAACTAAACACGAAATAGAGTACATTGTAGTAGACAGAAGTGATCCCATCAATTCTATTCAGGACCTAAATAAAGTCAACGTTTGAAGTGACACAAACTGGTAAGATGTAAAATTCAAATTACCCCAAACAAAAAACACAGGAAAATTTTGCATACCATACTGCAACCATTAAAGTATTCTAACCAAATCAGAAGAAAACGATCCTTCAACAATTCCAGCCACTTCGATTAAATTGTCTAAGATATGTAAACCAAAAAGCACATTTCCATCCCCTTTTTGTTTCCATTCTTCTGCTTGTCATAGCCATAGGCCTGAAATATCTTCCCCCATCTACCTTCACTTCAATTTTTTTCTTTCCCTTACTTTATCCATCCTTCATTCTTCCTTTTTGTTCACTATAAACATAATATCTTCCCCCCTCTCTGTCAGCTGTTTTTTCTCCCTCTCCATTCCATGAAAAAACAAAAGGCAACTCAAGCATTATCACTCAGCTTAATCCAGTGTTTCTGGCGTAAGTATTTCTCTCTTCCCCCCTATTTATATATACATTATATCTTTTTCTGTCTCTTTGCATCTATTGGGACACCATTGAACCAAAAAGGTGTTTCTGGTTAGGTGTATTTATATTTAGATAATCATCGTTTAGTCCCAAAAATGAACAATGACGTTGAAACATTCCAATCCTACGTCAAGATTAACATTCGTTGTTCTTTTTTTGACGAATGCAAAATACAGGCTACCAATTATCATTTTTTTAAAATTCTAACTGCTTTCTTGAAAAATCCATTGGTAAGAATTTTAGACCCTGAATCAATAATTGTGCCAAAAACCACCACATTAAACCACTTTTTTGCTAGATCTGAGAAATCTCCGTCATCCATAATCGATGATCTACCATCATTATTCCTTTGGATTTAATTAACATCAATCAACCCGAGTTTGGTATCCAATGCTTTATTTCAAATTGCCACGAGGACGTTGGAATTTTTTCAACAAAATTTGCAACTTTTTCTTGATCATTTTTTAAATTCATTATCTGATCATCATCATCACCAGCAGCAGCAGCATGAGCCTTTTTCTTAGGATGATTTTTAGAAATATTTCGTGTTTATACACGAAATTCCTTTTTAATTGTCACAATTAATTTTTAACTTGGAGGCTTGATTGAAATGATTCCTCCTTGAATTTGCTGAACGTCTATCTTGAAGCAAAACAGTTTTGCAAAGTAGTAATTTATATTCCAAAGAAATCAATTTGAAAGAAAAATGCCAAAAACTATCCAAGGCAAAATTCCTCGATCTATGAGAATTTATTTTGTATTTTTCGTAATTACAATTGTCCATCAAATCTTTTTTTTAATGCACTGTGTTGAAATAAAATAATCCTAACTAAATATGGCGCTATTTGATTGAAAAAACCTTTTTTTCTAGTAATATCCATTTCTCAACATGGGAACATTCATTCATCTATTTATTGCGATGAATGATTATTCCTACATCAAAGAATCGAATATATTATTTCGGAAATGAGTCATCAAATCTAGCAGTGTTATTGTTGAAACTGTCAAGCAAAACTGTCAAGCAAAACTGTCAACATCAGCATAAGTCTCTTCAGTTTTCAAGTGGGTCTGGCTTGCTGGCTAAGAATCTATGTTTGTGTCCTATGTACAGCACATACAAATTGTGATAGAGGGATTCATAATTAGATATTTACTCATGTGGTATACCTTTAAAGTTTATGCTGCTAACCCTCAGCAAAAAAAAAAAAAGAAAGATTAAGTGGAGTCTCAATTCAAAATGTTAGTGTATGCTATTTGTGTCATGTTGTGTTCATGCTTGATTTTGGCGGGTAATTCGATTATCATTATTTGAAATTTCGCACATATAGTAGTTGATGGTCTGTATTAAAGCTCGAATGGGAGAATGTCCCCTTTGTATTTTAGCACTCTGTTTTCAGAAGTGCCATTATAGTTTCTTTTCTTTTTTAGATTTCATATTATCCGAACCTTTTCGATAGTCTTCCCAAGATCTATTATATTCGGCATAAGGCTATATTTCTCTGTGTATGATTGGACTCCTGTGGTCGTGCCTAAACGTCATTTTGATTTGATTGATTTGATATTTCAAGTGGCTCACTTTGAAAAAGTTGTGTTGTATTTTCTTCTTGTTTAATTGATCAGAAGAAGCTGACATTTATATAGGATGAGCAATTCGATACTTTCTCTTCGCGTAGTGATGTCTTTGAACAAAGACTGTGATTGAAGGTGTGTTCCAGAGAAGAGCAAAATGCAGCCTCCATCCATATTATCTAGCTCTGAAGGCTTTAAGAGAAATAATAATTTGAAACATATGCAGATTCGAACCCACGTCAGGATATATACGTACAAGCGGTTTGAAAAGGATAGGTACTTGTAAAGATCAAGATTCCTTTGCCTGACCCACGCTGTTATATTGTTTGTCATATCTCAAATGTTTGTTCTTAAATTCTGTCAATATTCCATGGAAGTGTACAACATCAGCTTCAAGCAAGATATGTTGCCTTTCAGAATGTAGCATTTAACTTGAGTCGAACTTGACTAATGACGTCTGAAGCGTGCTCTTGGCAACCATGTAACTTAAGGGTCCCTTATTTAAATAATTTTCATAGATATATTCATATTTCTTATCATAATCGTATGTGCCACGCTTGGCCTTAGCTGTATCAAGCAGAGCAGTCAGCAAGGAATGCCTTAACTATCATCTTTAAATTCAATAGGTAAGTCATGTTTTCAAGACGAATTCAGTGAGCGCAAATTACTCGCTATATCTAAATCACGCCATTTACCGAATGCCGCTGTGAACAAAGACAAGCGTTGACATTTCTCTTGTATAAGAAGATATTTAGCGGAAACTGCTTTTGGTGCTGTTTTATAGAATCTATTCGAGGTTATTAAAATGCATGCAAAGGCGTAAAATATCTCAAAGGCCTCTTCAATCAAATAAATTATAGAAGCTATTATCACTGCCGATTTGCTTGCATAACAATGACCAAAATATGAATGACACTGTCAGTAGTCCTAGCCATCGTTTCATTATGCATGTTTCCGTATTTTGGTCGTCTTTTGATGATGTTGACAATCATTTACATTCTGGATACGGTAATTTAAATGTCGATTGGTGTGGTTGTGGCAGAGATGGTAATAAATAATTAGGAGTGTTTTTCATAACAGTCAGTTGCTCTGAGCCTAAATTTTGTCGCTTAAGAAAAAAAAACATAATTAATCTGTGATTATTTCTCATCATTATTTGCTCCTGTCGGCTATCAATTACCTTTCTATTCCTTTTGCAATATTTGAGTGATCAATTTTCGTTAGTTTATTCCCGGAGAGAGTCTGCCTGCCTTAGTTGGAAGTCACCATGCAGTATCTTGTTACTAACGAAAATATATAACTACCTCCCCCTTTTCAGCTCTACGAAATCCCACAGTTGTTTTCTGTGGCTATTCTTCCATCCCATCTTTCAACATCTATCCCCCAATGATTCAAGGTGAAATATTGCATTGGGATTCTATAAGAACGTAATCACCAGACCGACTGTATACCAGACCCACCAACTAAAAAGTAAAAGGTCCAGACAACAGAAGTGAGTACTCTTGACTATGAGTAGACTATGTGCTTTCATATACATAATGTTCATTCAGGTTAGTTATTGAATGAAGATGTACCTATCCTTTTCATTTAAAGTAGATGGTGTTTGACTGTCGAAATCCTTGAAGTCATGGAAGCAATTACTCGACGAGGTGTAGATCCAGTATATGTCGAGGTGCTGAAAACAGAAAAGAATACAATCACAGCTGCTCCTTTATCAGGCTACATAAAGACTCGGACCCCTTTCAGCTTCAGAAAGGAGTGAAACAACGTGATACTTGCTCACCCAAACTCTTCACCATCTTCAAAAGACTAGAGTGAGTGAAAAGAAATCAGAAATGACGGTGGGTATCTGAGCAACCTCAGATTTGCACACGACATTGCCCTTTTCTCAGAGAACCAACACGACTTCCAACACGATAGGTGAACTAAATGAAGAGAGCAAGAAAGTCAGCCTATATATGAACTTCAGCAAGACGAACGTTATGTGCAACAACCACAACGGAGATAAAAACACAAAGATCAAAACCAAAGACACATAACTGGAGAAAGTAGACCACTACATCTACCTAGGACTACGAATCTCCATGAGACCCTTAAAAGAAGAAGAAATCAAGCGAAGAATCACACTAGGATGGCAAGCCTTCGGCAGAGCGAACTCAACTTTCCAAAATATGAAGATCCCACTAATCCTAAAAAGAAGGTTGTATAACCAATGCATCCTCCCAATAGTCACTTATGGAGCTGAAACATGGAGCTTAACCAAGAGACAGATTTGCAAATTGAGAACCATGCAACGTGCACATGAAAGGATTATGCTGGGCCTCACATGGAGAAACCACAAAATAGCACAGTACATCTGGGAAAAGACAGGGACGTCAGAGAATCCATTAAAAATCTCAAATGGCAGTGGGCTGGCGATATTGCAAGAATGGCGGACAATCGATGGGCATCGTTACTCGCGACGTGGATCCCCTGAGATCACATGTGCGACCAAGGCCAGCAGATTATTAGAGGGAAGGACTGGCTAGACAAAGTCAGGAAGTACTGGCTGGCTCTGCGACACCCATGATACAGAAGTGAGGCAAATCTTAGGGAATATGTACGTCCAACAACGGGCGTTGAAAGACTGACGATGATGACAATGATGATGACAGTGATGATGACAATGATGATGATGATGATGATGATGATGATGGAATATGATGGATGTTTAATGTGCATTTGTTCGTATTGGAGAGAATTACAGTATATCTTTCAACAGTAATACAAAATGAGTTCGGAATTTATTACAACTTTTTGGAAAACCACTTGAATAGAAAGATCAACGTATAATTGTTAGAAATATCAACTCTTTATGACCACATCGATTACGGCAGTCAGTCAGCGGTCAATGGAACATGATTTTTCTTACCTGAAGTTTTGTTCCAATTTGTTTTGATTGTTTGAACACATCCTCAGGTCATTGTACCCTACAGTCATCTTTAAGTGATGTGGGTGTATTTTTGACCTTCGAAACTATGGAAATCACACGTTCCGAGCAACTGCCAAAACGAAATCCTCCAGTCTCGACGCTCAAAGATGCACTCACACATCACCGTAGGTTACAACAGCTGAAACGTGAAAACCCGAAGGTATCTTCACGTAATATTTCCTCCTTTGAAAAATTCAGACAAGAATAATTAATTTTTTTTTCTTTTACATATTGACCGTTATTTTGAGATCATGAATTGAACTTCTCATCAGGCAGGAAGTCTCGATGACAATTTTACCAGAAAAATTATCTTAAATGGATATCACTCAATAAGCACGCTATTTCATCTACAGAGCTTTCGATACAAAACCAGTTAATGAACTGAGTTAACAGACAGATATTATCACTCGCTAAAATGCATTGTGTTTATCAAGGCTTTATTTTTTTTGGCAGTAATATTGATTATCTCTGACCGACTAGAGTATAAGTAGAACTGCTGATTTTTTATCCTTTTTTTTCCAGTAAAAACACGCGTCTTTTATTCAAGAATATACGCTACTCTCACACTACAAGCTAATTCATCGGTATTAATCTCATGAATAAGACATCAGTGAAAGAAGAAAAAATGTCTATTATTGTTTTTTCAGGCTTATTGATTAGGGAGACCGACCTATCTAAGTTGTAAAAAAGTCGCTGGTTGATCTGGAGCAGTTACTTTACATTGTTTCTTCAGATTTTTTTGGTTGTTTTTTTTTGCTACATCATTTCAGATATTTACACGTCCCATTGAAACCATGATAGATATTAATATGCATTTTTATTTCGTGTGTGTCAAATTCATTTAAAGCTGGTACGTAAATATCAATCGATTGAATATACCTCTTTATGCACTTAAGTGCTAAGTAATTTATGAAAGCAGTTGTTCAATGTTTCATTTTTTCTCGAATAAAAATCTAAGAAACAATGAATCAATTGAGACTGCATAAAGATTTACCACTAATTGATTCAGACTTCTCCAAACATATTAGTTTGTAACAAAATCTTGTTTTCAAGACCAGGCTTATATTTTAAGAATACAGTAAATTTATTCTTTCTGGTAGAAAACCTATGATTAAAAAGTCAACTCAATTTCATGTGTATTTCTAAAATCCTCCCAACCTACGTCTAGAAATGAGATTCCACGCTTCTTGGCATCTTTATTAATACAGACTTGGGTAGGCGATTTTTTACACTGTTATCACTTTTGAGATAAAACATCCGATATTTTAAAAAAGAAGTCATTCATGTTCTGTTTGAGGCAAACATGGTGGCATACTTTTTCACTTATTTTGAGGTGTCAAACGCTGTTTCCTCCAAAAGCAACATATCTTATTCATATACAATTATGTACAATAGATTTATAGGTGTAAAAGAGTTCTTTACCTACTCACTGCTACGGTTCAAGGATACTGCTTTGTTAGCTTGTTTCTCTTGCATATGAAAAAGAATGAAAGACATCCATACCAACTGTCAGTGGAAAATATAAGACAAACCTTTACACACCAAAGTATAGGAAATCGATGTTACCTCTGTCTAAAAAAGAAATTTGAAATCCTCCATTTTGCTGGAAAAAAAATTAAATGTATTTATTAAACAGAAAAAAAATGAACTAGTATTAAAATATGGGCATTGCTCAAACTTTTTTTGAAAAAATAACCTATACATTATTACACTAAAAGTAATATAGACAGTTTACCCACATACTCATCTCAAAAACAAACTAATCAGCATTGTTTTCTTCCCCCTGTCTACGTAAATTAAAAACAAAACAATCCACCATGGTCATAAAGGACCCTGAAATAAGTTATAGATTTAATGTAAAAATCAAGGTTAAAATCAAAACATCCTTTGGAACATACCACCCAGCATCCATTTATTGATAACTCCTCAACTTGATCAATACCCCTTGACATTTAACTTATAACTGCCAGCAAAACACTTGCTCTACAAACCTTATAAACAAATTAGCAATAAAACAAAAAAAGATCCTGTCATCATAGCAACTTCAACAAAAATTTCCCCCCAAAAGAATCTGAAGCATACATAATCGTTTGCCTGAAGAAGCCCAAATGGGGCTCGAACATAAACTTGTTTCTACTGAATTTCTAGCTCTACTCCCTACCAACTTAACACTTATAATTCGAAGTTGAATGTATCGAGCACTCTGTGAAATAAATCCATCTAATATCAGACATTGCCTTATATTATATCATAATATTTCATATCGCAAACCTGATTTGTACTATATATATATATATATATATATATATTATTGTGTCATCCACGGACAGCTGTTTCGATGCATGACATCTCCTTAGTGTGTCTATAGACTTTCCATTATCCCATCCAGAACTGCGAAGCAGAATTGAAACCTTCACTTCAGACCCTGCAGCCATATATTACCTCTGGTCTACGAAGCTGGATGGTCAGTAAGGCTGAAATCAAGCAATATATCTATTTACACAGAAATTCCAAATCCACCAGAGTGCTCTATTCCTATGAAAGAGCATTGCATATATTTCAGTCTTTTAATTTCCGTCGTAGGACATAGATCTTCCCAAGGATTTGGCACATTTCTCAATCATGGGTGTCGTGGGGCCAATATTTTCTTAGTTTGTCCATCTTTTTCTTTGTCAGCCTCAGTTATGCTTGTGATCTCCTGGGATCCATGTTGCAAGTCCATTGGTTGCCTTTTATCCTTGCAACATGACCAGTCCATTGCCATTTGAGTTTTTTAATGTATTCTATGATATGTCAGATTCTTTTTTTTATTTCTTATTTCTATATTTTTATTGTTCCTTTTTATTTCTGACATATTGTGCGGTTTATGGGACAAACCTTCAAACTGAGGAACATGCATGGTGCACATGAAAGGATCATGTTTCATCTCCATAAGTGACTATTTGGAGGATGCATTTGTTGTATACTCTTCTTTTCAGGATTATTGGGATTGTCTTGTTTTTGACAGTTGAGCTTGCTTTGCCAAAGGCTTACTATCTTAGTGTGATTCTCTATATGATTCCTTCTTCTCTCATAGGTCTCATAGAGATTCGTTATCATAGGTATATGTAGCGTACTACTTTACCTAGTTTTGCATCTTAGATTTTGATACGTATATCTTGATTTTTGATGTGGTTGTTGCACATGACTATTGTTTAACTGAAGTTTATGTGTAAGCCTACTCTTTTGTTCTCTTCGTTTAGTTCATCTAGCATTAGTTGGAGGTCGTATTGGTTCTCTGCAACAATGACGATGTCGTTTGCAAATTTGAGGTTGCTCAGATATTCGCCGTCTATTTTGATACCTCTTTTTTCTCAGTCCAGTTAACGGAAGATCATCTTGTGGCCGGCTCTGAAGAGTTTGGGTGAGCTGGTATACTCCTTTTTGGAGTTGAAATAGTTCAGAGTCATTATGTAGCCTAATAAAAGAGTTGATGTGATTGATTAAATATTCTGCAGTACTTTGACGTATACAGGGTGTTCACCTTTTACAATGTTGGGGTTCATGTGAATTACTACAGAGTGGAATGCCTCTTTGAAGTCTATAAATGCTTCAGCAAGTGGCATCTTGTATTCTGCAGTGTTCTTTTCCAGCTGGTTTATTGTATGGAGATGGTCCATGGCTGAGTAGCTTCTTCTAAATCCGGCCTGTTCACGGGCTTTTTCTTTCACTTAATGTTCTGGTGATCCAGTTGCTAATGATTTTTGTGAACAGTTGTTGAGTAGGCTAATATATCTGTAGTTGTCGAGGTCTTTGGGGTTTCCTTTTTTTCCGGAGAAGCATTGTGGTGGCTGTGTTCCAGTCTTTATGGACTTTACTCTGTTTTAGACACAAGTTGAACTGATTAGCTTGTTTCTTGTAGACAATCTTACCAGCTTTTGGGGGTAGATCAATGGTGATATTATCTGGTTCAGGTACATTTTGCTCCCATGGTGTAACTTCTGTGACGTCCTAGCACTGATAGTCAACGTTTTGCGCATCGTAGTCGTTGCTTATATATATATATATATATATATATATATATATATATATATATATATATATATATATATATATATATATGTATATATATATATATATATATATATATATATATATATATATATATATATATATATATATATATATATATATATATACATTTTTATATGTTGTGTTGATTCCAACTGTATTTGGTCTCTGAATTTGAACTCCCTATCAGTGATCATAACGCAGATTCTTATAGCCTTTCAATAAGGGTTTCAGTCATGTGCTCGCCAAAAGTATAGAAAAGTGTTTTATATACGTATCGTTGCACTAATCCACGTGTCCATGTTTTATGGACTATCCCTGGAAGAAGCCAACATTATTACTATTGTAAATTAAATGAATGCAAAAATTATATATATATATATATATATATATATATATATATATATATATATATATATATACCCATGAGTTCGAGTTTGAAGTAGGGGCTTCTATGCATGTATGAGGGTAAGAAAAAAACAAAAGCGGTAGATCTAGCTCTGACCCTTCCCTTTCAAAGTAATTAAAGGGAGTCTTTTTCTGAAAAAATCTTCATCCCCAACTACATCAGTGTTCCAATTACCAGTGTCCACAAGACGAATACTAAGTCGTTGATGTATAGTTTGTTACAAAAAATTGCTTATTGTAGTAGACGTTCATAAATGTGCACAAATCGGAAACCCAGTAATTGTTACGGTCTGGGAAACTTGCTTGCAGACAAATATTTTGTAAAAAACAAAAAGTTGAATATCATTTTATATCATTTATCCTCCACGTTGAATGTATTTGCATAGTTCGTCCCTCTTTTTCAGGTCTGTGTTTATTTTTCTTTCCTAAATTTTGATATTAAGATGACCATTTGTGACCAGCGGAGAAAAATAGCAACAAACATGAACTAATCAAATAAAATGCAGACCTAAGCCACAAGCCAAGATTGTCTTTCTTTCGTTCTTTCATTTTTATCACCAAGAAAAAATGCTGCGTCTTTAAGCATCGTTTCAGAATCAAAAGTCCAAGCACAATTTCAAGAGGCAAATTAGGATTTAATTAATTTCAAAAGTTCTGCACTTAGTGTAGCAGACTGGATAATTCGTTAGGAATAGAAGGAGTGAGGGAAGCGTTGGGTGGTATCAGGGAATTATTTAATTTTACAGGGAATACACTAAGATGCTTTCACTTAATGAAAGACACAAACACATAAAGAATGCAAGGGGAAAGAACGATTGATGAAAACAGTATGTATTCTTTGCATCGAACACAAAGATATGTGGTTAAAAAAGGAATGTGACAAAGACACATATTTACAGGTGTATGTGTAATTGCAATGGCTGTAGTACAGTATTTTACGGATAAATACACTGCTAAAGTTTATTAGATGGTCGCTGGCAATCAACTAATTCAGCCTCGAGCTATTTAATCATTCACAAATATATTTGCATATATCTAAGAAAAAAAATAGAAAATTGTCTCGTGAGCAAAGGAAATTTCAACCTACAATACTTGTATATAACCAATTATAAATACCTCTGTCCGATCACACATACACACTGACACATACGGTCACGCATACACACACACACACACACACATATATATATATATACATATATATATACACACACACATACACACACATATATATGTATATATACATATATATGTGTGTATGTGTGTGTGTGTGTGTGTGTGTGTGTGTGTGTGTGTGTGTGTGTCACCAATTCACCTAATTTGGTTGTAATATTTACAATGAAAAATAATTCCACCATATATTTATTCACGTCATATCTATGAACATGAATTATTCACAGGTGAATCATTCGATTTACTATTGGTCTCTATTTAGGACGTTATTGGGAGATGTATTTTTTTTCCATTCTTTCTATATAATCTCTTCGTTTTTTTTTCTCTAACTGTGGATCACTGCTTGTTTTGTTTAACATAGTGGATATAAATTACTGTCTGGTAGTAATAAATTTGTAGGAAATGCTGTAAACATTCTGTTTATCAATGTGTTGTCAAACCTATCACACATCGACTTCTGCATTTTATTGGATTCGCGATTAGTTTTAATATGCTCAAGTAGAACTAGCTAAAACTAATTATCGAATTGTTACAACATTAATCTCATAGGTTAAAGTCTGTTCGAGAAGAATATTGTAAATAAAAAAAATGAATTTAAATGATGAGTTATTAACATCATTGTTTTTCATTTTTTTTTTTTATCGGTTTCCTATTTTTGATTTTTCAATTTCCAACTTTTATCTGTTTATTGGTATTTTATTCTATGTATTTAATTCATCTTTATTTAAAATATATTTATAGAATGAATGATTATAAAATCATACTGTATATGAAAATATTGAGGCTGGTATTGCTTGTAAGGCGATAAATTTTCTTTCTACCATCCTTGCAAATGGTTTCAATAATCTACCAAATGTTACAATTAATTTGTTATTGCTTATTCGTTGAAATAAACTATAGTCTGCTCTATTCTATGTATATATTAAGAGGATAAACTTTTTTTAAGGTTTCCAGTTACGTCCCACGGAAGGATTGAATTGGTCCGAATGAAGGATTACATTGTTGTTTCATTTTTTTCTCAATTTTTACCTTGACTCTGTAATACCAGCTAAAATACTTCATCTTGACAACTTCGAAGTCAGATACACATAAGAGCAGTCGAACACTTGTATTGCTTAGTTGGATAGACACCAGGAACTTAGATCTTTATCAATACTAACGAGGTCTTTGATATATCACACAGCGTATGCATAGCAAAGAATGTGAGCTTATGTGTTGTTGTGAAAGCAGATATGCACGACTTGTATATAAATGTATAAAGTAAATGCTTGTGAACGACCGGTCTTCACAAAGTAGGGATATACAATATGTATGAGCCCCTACATGGATTCAGTCCATGCAGGGAACACAGCATTTATAAAGCAATAAGATAGGGAGGTCAAAAGAGGTTGCGCATTTGAGTCATAATTCAATCTAATACTTCTATGTATGTAATGGTTTTAATTTGCTAGTGCAGCTCCATGATGCTTTGATGCCTACAAGTGACCTTGCACTTGCTGGATCTTTTTTTTTTTAATCGTTATCACCGTTACATTAAAGTCATTGTTACCAAAGAATGTGTGATGGCATGACAAGCTAGATAAATTCAATAAGTACTGAGTCCACGATGCCCATGATAGATGACCCTGGCAAATTTGGGGGAAGGTGTATGTCCAACGACGGATGTTTAACGGTTGATGATGAAAAGACGAATAATTCCATTCTTTGATTTCAAAAAAAAATTAGAGACACGATTTGCGTCATATTTACATAATTTTCTGCTGGCCAAATATTATATGATCATTCCAGTGTTGTTTTCCGTTGTAAATAGGAGAAACATCGACTAAGAAAGCCTCGAATCGAAAAACATATGTAGCGATAGACATGTAGGGAAATGAGAACCATAAATTCAACTATATAAACCTTACTGAGTTTTGCTAAAAAGGAAAAAAATATGTCAGTTTATTTGCATATTGTCATCTTTGTATCAATGGATACCTACACGTTTACCCTATATTGAGCTACATTCGGATGTTGCATTCTTGTTTAAGTGAATAAGTGAATATGTTTAGTTTTTTTTGATAACATTATTCCCCCTTGCTCCATCATGTCATTCAATAGATAATTTTTAACATAAGGTTCAAACAATTCATTTCATATATAAATGTATTGATATATATCATCGATATACATGGTATTGTTTTTGCTTTATTTTTATGTGTTATTTGTTTTCATCTATTATCGGAAAACAACCCCAATCACCATATTTATCTGAGACTTGTTTAAGCAAACCGAACTCAGAATAATTAAACCAACAACTAAAGTCACATGAAAAGGAATCCTAACACAGGAAAATAGATTGAAGTGGGGGAAAAAAAACTTCTTGTTAGAGGAGACATACCGCAAAGAGCTGAAAGTTTTACAACATACTGATGTGTTTTCCCTGTTTCACACATGCTTTGTAATTATGCTACATTGTAAAAATCGTCTATTGTTTGGATCATCATTTGTTTACCGTGTAAATGTTTCGGGGATTTTAAGGACAAAGCAATTATTTTAACATGGCACCCCAGGAGTGATATCATTTTTAAAAATACTAATTACACAGAAAAAACTTCTTCAAGTTGCTTCTCTACCATCAAAGTCAACCGATGAATTTGACAATTTTTTCCACAAACCTCATACTTGATATTTCCATCCGTATACAGATCAAGTTCCCATTAAATGTCCTTTTAACACTTCAAATTATTGCATAAAGTATCATTAAATACAAGTTTGAAAACAAAACAAATCCACATCCCAGTGGGTAGTAACATCTCAATGGATCATTTGATTAATATACTTGGACAATTAATAACATAACCATCCATATTCTTCAATTTTCGTTATTATTTTTCACTGATTAATCTTAGACTTAAAAGGACTAAGATATGTAATCGTGGTTTCATCAAATTGTTTAAAAATCTCTCTAATATCACCGCTTCGATTGACCATTCTTTAAACTAACAGAACTTTTTTTGGGTACGAATCAATAAAGCTTACAGTTGCTGTAGCATTTCTCAAATATACCGATAATATTGTTTGGTGAAATAAATAAGACGGTATTTATCTTTATTGAATAACATACCTTCTATATGGAACGGGAAACTATTTCATTTATCAAACAATTTGTAAAAATTATTCAATCCTCAATATATGTATATTTTGATCCCAGAGAAATCAGTTTTGTTTTTTTAGTGATAATGCTTTTGTAAACAACAACAAAAACGAACAAACAAAAAACAAATATAGGTGGGCCTTATGACTATTTATAATAAAAGCTGTGTTTTTTTTTTAAATGGACTCCATTTGAACAAATTCCAATAAGAAGACAAGATTTTGAGAAAATTTCAATTATTCTATTGCAATATGCTCTCATGTCGTTTGTAGAAATCGACTTTACACAGTTTTTTCTGTAAAAATATGAAGGAAACAGGAACAAAAATATTGTAGGGGATGAATTTTTTCAATAATGATGTAGGCTTTTTTTTGGTATTTGTTTTTTCAACGAGGCTATATTTCAATAGTTAGGTAGAGCTGATCAATGATGTAGATATGTTCTAGGATGATCAGTGGTTATCTCATTATTATTTTATTATTTATCGTCGGAGTGGTAAAAAATCGATGTTTCGTATCACAAGTGTTGAAATAGGGGAGTTAAGAGTTATATGTATTAGTCTAGTTGTTGTAAAAAGTGTTTTAGGAAACAGAATTTGTGGAACAAAATATTTTGACAGAACTGAGTGGATCAGAGTTTCGGTTGATTGGGTCAGAAAACGATGCACGGCACAATTTTTATTTCTGTTTTTCATATTCTGATATTATGGACATCGATGTGAACTGATATTTAATCATCATCATCATCAGTTTTTAACGTCCTTCCCCGGGATCCACCTCATTTCTCTATCATGGTCGTCGCAGAGCAAATATTTTCTAAATTTATCTCGTTCATATCTCTATCTTTTTATTTTGTCGGACTAAGTTTTGCATGTGATCTCTAGGGATCCAGGTTTAACGTCGTTATGTCCCTTGGATGTCTGCCATTCTTGCAATATGACCTGCCTATTGCCATTTAAGTTCTATTAGATTGTATGATGTCTCAGACTCCCGTTTCTTCATAATATACTGTGTTGTCTTGTGACGTCTCCATGTGAAGTTGAGCATGATTCTCTCACATGCGCATTGCATGTTTTCAGTTTAAAGATCTGTCTCTTGGTCAGGTTCTATGTTTCAGCTTCATAAGTGACTATCGGGTGGATACATTGGTTGTAAACTCTTCCTCTTAGAATTATTTGGATCGTATTGTTTTTGAAGTTTTCGCATGCTCTCCGAAGGCTTACCATCTTAGAGTGATTCTTTGCTTGATTTCTTCTTCTTTTCAAGGTTTCATAGAGAATCATAGTCTGGGTTTTGCATCTTTGATTTTAACAGTTATGTCCTTATTCCCGATGTGATTGTTGCATACGAGTTTTGTTTTATTGTAAATCATATGTGAGCCGACTTTATTTTTTTGCTTTCTCTTAGTTCTTGTAAAATTATTTGGAGGTCGTGCAGGTTCATGTTGAAGTATATTTTAAGTTCATCTTCATTGAGTGTGGATTGTATCAGATTAGTGATTACTCACCTGGGTAATATTTGAATGTACTCATACAGGTGTTTTCAGGTGTATAAAATTCATATATGTTTATATGTATATCTGTAATACTGTTAGTTTTTCTTCAAGTAGTTTGACACTAGCTATTTCAAAGCAAAGGTTGTATTTCCAATATTCTGATCTCTAAATTCCAAAGTTACCTTGGCAAACCCACAACGCTAGAAAGAAATATTCTACAAGGATAAGGTTCCGCAACGCGGTAAATTGACAACAATTTAAAAACCATGTTAAGATGAACCAAGCTGCTTATGCCACAAAGTCTGCAAGAAAAAGAAATAGAAAAACAGTAGCACAGGAATGACACAAAAATAATAAATACTTATGTTGCTTCATGAGAGCCACTGGTAAAATGCGTACCATTGTTCCCAATCGAAGGAAGAGTGATGGAAATTACACAATTACAGATGAAGAGATATCGGAAACACTGAAAAAACAATTTTACAAATCCTCAGGGTAGATAGCACGTCACGTATACCTGATACACCTAACAAAACTCATATACAAGATACTATATCAATAACGGATGAATGAGAGACGAAAATCGTACAATGCCATAAAACCGAGGAGGAGGAGGAGGAGGAGGAGGAGGAAGAAGAAGAAGAAGAAGAAGAAGAAGAAGAAGAAGAAGAAGAAGAAGAAGAAGAAGAAGAAGAAGAAGAAAAAGAAGCTTTTCCAGCTGTAACCAACAAACTGCATGAGACTATGAACTTTTGGTCATGAATCTTGGTGCACAGTATTCCAGTTGTGGTCGTGCACCTCACTATAAGAAGTCATTCGACACTGTGCCTCATCTAATACTAATATACAAGTAGTCTTGGGATAACAGGATATGTGGTTCGAGTTAATGGATCGTAATCAAGGTTAGCTGTTAGAAGTGGAATCTCTCAGGGATCTATAATGGGACCAATATTGTTCCTATTCTCTGTAAACGACTTGCACACGAATTAAGATCGTGCATAGCTGTATTTGCAGATGGTACAACATACACTGCTCGCTGGTGTCTGATGATTCAATCTTGCAACTTAACATGTAAACATTTTATAGAGCTTTGCAAATGACGAATAGGTGACATTCCATCCAGATAACTGAACACATGTATCTGGCAAGGATAAAAGTAGATGATGGATTGGTGTAAATGCAGGAAAAGGCCAAAATGGTGCTAGACCTAGATCGAGAAGACGATTGCCTCAACTTCACTACACACATCCAATAATTGCGCGACAGGTATTCAACCGAGACATGTCATATTACTTGGGAAAATAGTCAGGGGCCAAACAGGACCCCCTTGTGCCCCCCCCCGGGACTCTATGAAAAGGGTACAAAAGTAAGATGTTCCCTTTTAAAGCCTTTCCAAGAGAAAAAATGGGGAAAACTACCTAAATGATATAAAACAAAATGGACACTACAAAGAAAGGAAAAATCTTGAATTTCACATCACCTCTTGCAATTGTAATATCTGAGTCCGTTCAAAGGCTAAATCAGATTTTCAGACATGAGAAAAATCAAAGGTACACTTGATTTTACTATAATTTCCTTTTAATTCATACAAATATATATGAAGCAGCTTTCCATGAAATTCAAATTAAACGGTCCAGTTTGTTCGAACTGTTTGATTTTTTTTTCGAGAAGAGCCGTGTTAATTTGTTCATTCTTTTAGGAAAATATTTTTTATGACTGTATTGCCAGTATTTTCATTGGGCCTTTGTTATTCAAATGTGAATTGTTATATTGTTTGTTTGTTCAGTTGTGGTGGTCATTTGGCTGGATATAAGTTGTTTTTGGTACCTTTTAGAGTGGTCAGGTTTTAATAAACATAAGTATATATATATATACATACATATATATATATATATATATATATATATATATATATATATATATATACATACATATATATAATTAAATATATATATATATATATATATATATATATATATATATATATATATATATATATATATATATATATATATATATATATATATATATATATATATATATATATATATATATATATATATTCAAACCGTTAGCAGTAAAACTATTAAATTGGTTTGGCTGGCTGGGTAACTATGCATAATATCTGCACCAAAAGACTTAGGGGAAAAATTGTATTCCCTATCAAAATTAGTAAAAAAACAACTTTTTTCTTTTCAATCATTTCCTGGGTAATAGAGTTCGATTTTCAGTTTAAATTTTTGCTACATTAAAGTTTATTTTCTTTATTCTTACGTTTTCAGCAACCACTCTGTCCCCCCACCACATACTGAAAAAATCGAGTGAAGTGACAAGTTATTTTTTTCCAAACGATCCTTTCAAACAAGGCATGATGCTGCCAGAAGATGTTGGTCACTTAACAGTTTCTTTTAGTGAGCACACACACACACACACACACACACACATACACGCACTCACACACACACATACACACACACTTATGTGCATGCATGCATCCATACTCTTTATCACCTACTGAATGATTAATACTTTGTATCCTTACTATTTTTGTAAGTTTGTAATTTTCCAACACAAATCAATCGCACAATGCACTTAATGATTAAGATTAAAAAGCATTGATAAAATCAAAATCTACTGTCCATTGTTCTGATTGCTCCCTTTCGTTTAAATGTCCCAGAAGAGGCTAGAGTTCTTAATCGCATCAGACATCTTAGCCAATAATAGAAAACTCCAAACGTGCACAGCATTCAAATGGATCATTTGCTTTTTAATAAGAAGCGCAGATGAGGTGAAAAACTGTCCCATCACACGGAAAGGTTGATTAGTTTAGACTCGAGAGGCAAAGTTTAATTCTATCAATGATTTATTTTCTTGACTATATAAGTGTCTTTTTTATGCTCTTTGCTTGATTATCAGTATTTTTGATGTAGATATATTTTATAAGACATTTGCTAATGCGTAGCCTCGTGGGTAATTTCTATTCTTCATATCCTAGGGTAATGAGTTCTATCTTCACCCGTATACTCTCACTAAAATCTGAAATATCACTTTTTTTCCATTACTTGAGAGACACAAACGCGTAATGAGTTAACCCGTTTAGTTGAAAACACAGAATTAATATCGCTGTACTAGGGCATTTGTGACCAGAGCAACTACGCCCAAGTGGAATAAATCCCCATCATTGGTGTCTCTCGGCCTTTGTGTCCTGTAATTTTTGCCTCCGCTCATTTTCGTCCAAATAAATTGTGTCTTTGGCCAATGGTTTTTGGTTAAATGCGACTAGGTAATTGGCGTCCCTGGATATTTGTGTTCAAGTCACTTTCGTCCCAGTTTTTTTTACAAGGGATGACCTATCACTGGTGTACTTTTCAAGTTGGGAGTTAAGTTTAAATCTGAAAAAATGTCGGCTACAATGTAAGGATGATCCCGTTAAAACTGTTTAAATGAATAAAAAAAGTAGTTTCAGAAATTTAAAAAAATTACATCTATTCTTTTTGAGACAAAACTGGATAAAAGATGTTCACATAATCGCACATTTATTTAGTCACAACGTTCTTTACAAAAAATATGTAACTTCCAAGATAATGTAATATTTTTTCTATTAAACGAATCTTTAAAAAAAAAATAGAAGCAGATATCTGTGTTTTGTAGCATGTATTATTTGTTTACATATTTTATCTACAAGTCGAAAATTATAAAAGATGTATGCATGTTATAAGCAATCACACGTATGGGAAGATGGGTGCACATGTCCACAGCTCAATCCATACCCGACTCAAACCTCCAGCAATGCAAATGATCGGGACGTCCCAGACAAAATTGACCTGTCACTAAATGGCATTTATCTCTTCCAATCTACTTTTTTTTACAGAACTTTTGATCAATCCAACATCCTAATTCATTGAAATCGTTATCAAATAGATTAAAGGGTAGATATTCATAGTTTCCAGTCATTTGTGACTCGTAACAAATGATTAATTGAAGCCTGTTGACTGGATATCCCTTGTTTAGCCAAAAACTTCTATTCTGACAAAAAAAAAAAAATAGATTCCTGGGCACATATTCTTGTTTTAGGCAAATGTTCGTGGAAACCTATCTATATCTCAATGAACCACCAGAAAATTTGACCTTGAGTCTCGAGACACTTACCAAAATAGATTGACAAATGATTTTCTGAGGTGATATTCTTTTTTAAATACGTTTTAACGAATTAAAAAAATGTAGTGGATATATTCAATGGATGTGTAATTTGGCTTTGAAATGTATCAGCTCCATTTGCAATTTATCAAGTTTCGTTAAGAGTCAATGATTCAGGAATCAGATGTTACTATCGTATGGATATATCGGGTTATCAACTTTTGCATGTTTCAGAAACTATAATTATCATCAGAGTGAAATCCTAATCCTATATTGTACGTATGCAAAGCAATGAGGAGCGATATCCCAAGCCAAGGCTTTAAGAGCAGTAATGGCAAATAAAATATAAAAGTTTATAGCAGAATATCTTCCACTGAGTGAACAGATCAGAATAACAGGCACTGAACGATCTGGAAAGTGAATGAACTTACTTTTTATTTCGATTGAATAAGCAGACGTGTTAAAATGAATTGTGCATGAAAGCTTTTCCCATCTGAATTATGAAATGAAACCAAAATTGTAGACATCAGAACAAAATAGAGCATCAATATTCAGGATGTCTCCTTTAAAAATAGCTTTACGGTTGAAGATGCTTGATGCAAGAAATGAATGATTGTGTGAAAAAATTCACTCTATTCCGGATTTTATCGGATAGTTCATTCGGCAAAACTATCATTTTAGTGGTTCCTCTTTCGTAAATGTATGAATACTTCAGATACTTTAGGTTGTTTATATTTGCAAGTAGCTTATTCACACACACTTTTCCCTCAATCTATTGCCAGTAAAATAAAACACTGTTAGATGGATTAGCAAAGACATGCATTTTGTTATGTTTCGATTCGGTTACCGTTCTCCAAAGTAACGGTCATCACATCGATCTCTCACTCAGAAGAGATCAGTGAATTATCAGAAACTTCGTCTCGAATACGGCCATATTTCGCAAAAATTCACCCAAAGCCTTTGAATACGATGAAACAACGCCCCTCCCCCATTGCAAGCTGATGTGAGGTGAAATTGGACCAGATAAGTAGACGTAAAGTTGCCATATTTTCTTTCTACTTTTCTCCTTGTTCATTCATTCAGCTGTATTGTTTGATCATTACAATGTATACTGTCTAACATCTACCAAATCTGTAAGCAAGAATAAGGCTTTAATATTTCTAAATGTACGCAAAATTTGATAGCAATATTCCATTAAACTCCAAAACCGATAGGTCTGGAAAACAAAATGAAAGAAGGGACACATCTCTCCCCCCTCCAGCTAGGGGTAGACCAGCTATAAATCTTAGAGTCAAGGACAGAACATCTTCATCCATCTCAGTGATATATCCTTGTTGCTTGTGGTTGAGGTGACCGATGAATTCTTTAACAATATCAGTACTTATCACATTGCTTTTATCCGAAAGAATCTGACTTATTCTGATGTTTTCCACCAGGCAATCCACTTTTCCAGCTTGTGGGGTAATGACGTACATTTCTTTGTATTCTATCCGTGTTAATGCTAAATTAGTCTCACTTATTCAATTTCTTTCACTATGTATACATATTGATCGATGATTTCCGGATATCAAGTTCTTTAAGTTCCTTTCGAAAACCTTTTCTGTCCCTTGGATGTAAGTGTCCAACTCTTTATCATGTAATATACTTATTCAGTAATTTGTCCATGGGAAATTTCACACATTCTGTTGGTCAGTAATTACTGGGATTCTTCCTTTCCGGCGTCTCTTTGGGTCTGAACAGTTTTCCTTCGGTTACCTATTCAGTCTTGTTGCTCCCTTCATGCAGCTGTGCATGTGTCGTGCTTATTTCTCATACAAGGTTGTGAATTGTTTATACCAGAAGCCATGGATCAATCATGGCCGGATGCTTTCAGCCGTTTTCTCTAGATTATTTCTAAATATCTCCACGTTCATTTCAGTTCCCAATTCAACTTCGATCCCTGACAATTCATCTTCTTTGTTTGCCAGCCATTCTGCTTTTCTTTTGTATTGCAACAGCTTGATTCAGAACAGTTTGCATGCAATAGTTTAAATTAACCTAAAGCTTCCCCATTCACCCATTAGTAAGATCGATTTCATTTGATTTAGAACGTTCTATTTTGCCAATAACACTGAAGACTGTGTTGGTATCTCTCAAGTCTATTCTACTTAACTGAGACCTTTTGATTTACTACTTCTAACTAGTGGCTTGTCTTCTTTGTAGTTTCACAAAAGATATTTTATTCAGTTCAACCATACCTTTCGGCCTTCATATAATTTAGTTCTTCTTTCTGTAATTTTACTTTCCCTAGTAGCTTTTTTTTTTTTTTTAAATTTGCTCGTCCCCTAAATGCTTTTTAGATCTTTTTGTGTTCTAAGAGGTTTCCGAAACACCCGGTTTATCAATAATTGTCTTTGCTTCAGCATATACTAAGTGGCTTAGTTAGGTGATGTTGTCAGTTTGGATACATTGCAATATTGTATTCCCTTTTTATTTTTCGACCTTTGCTATCCTTAGCGCTTCTTCTTTGGTGGAAACGGAGCTAATTTTCTTTTCAACATGATTTTCTTCACTTTATCAGTTACGCTTCTTTTGCATTGGGTTGAATTATCAATGGCTGCAAGGTGAGTAGGCTACATAATTTCATCAGCTGGTGGGTTTTCCGTTTTTCTAGTCTGTTTCCCGTGGTGGGGTCTTGATCTTGCTGATAGCATTCTCTTTTGCTTACCGTCCTGGTTATCTCCATGAGTTCAAGGTTAGAAAACCAACCTTGCTTCCAGATCTGTTTTGCTTGGTCAGCAAGCATTGGCTGGTTGCATAAAATGTTGTTCTTCTATCCATTACATCTTCAATGTTCTTTTTACAACCACGTCGAGAGGACTCGCTTCAGAAATTACAATGGCAAACTAATTTGTTTTATTTTCTGTGCCAATTCTTCTTTTTTCAATCGTTAACTCAGCAATAATTACTCACCCGTAGGTCATCGAGAACTTCCCTGTCATTAAGGTAGCTAACAATTGCAGGAGAACAACCAGTTGAACTGTGCCATCTTTCAAGTGAGCACTTTCTGATTATGAAACTAAAATGTCAATCGTTCCGTATGTTTATTGGGTATATTTGTTTGATATTATCATTGTGAGTGCATTGAGTCAAAACTAGACCAAGAATGAAACACCAGTGATTCTGGTTCAAGGATCTTATAGTTCCCTTACATATTGCCATTTATTTCCAAGTGATATCAGTTCTCAAGCCAGGGAGAAAGAATTGAGTTTTAAGAAAGGAAAAAAGGAATTGAAAAGAGTGTTCTGACTTGTAAAGGTTTGATTAAAATTGCTCATATTACTTTGCAAGTAATTTTAGTAGAATAGAAATTATTATGATAATTATGATAATAATTATTATTATTGTTGTTGTTGTTGTTGTTGTTAGTAGTAGTAGTAGTAGTAGTAGTAGTAGTAGTAGTGGTAGTAAGTGCAAGAATATTGACATAATTCATAGAGTCTGAATTTTTTATCCATTTGAGACGTCCAAGTAATCAAAATGGCTGGTTTGTCAAGGGAGATAAATACTATATGCTTGTTCCAGAGTAGTCTCAATTGATGGGTGATTTGTTCATTGTTAGTGCGTGAAAATCTGGCTTCGTTCTAGTTATGTCAGACTTCAATAATTTCTCTTAGTGAGTCACAGAGTTGTCAAGTATATACATAAAATTGAAATGTAGAATTCCACGAGGGCAACTATATTTTGTCATCAGGCTCAAACGAAAGAGTCGGAGGGTTGCAAAAAACTTTGAAATATGAAAGTCACTCGACTTTGAACGCCAGCTTTAGATCTATGTTCAAATGCCGAGCATTGATGCCAGTAGGAATCAGGAATTTTTCTTTCTCCAAAAATCCATTTGAGGACAGAATGTATTAAAAAACAGTCAGAAAACCAACAAAATCCATTGAAACCAGAATTAGTCTCAACCTGAATATTAATCGTACTTCATCTATGATTCCTCCAGTGAAACAGTTTACATACTTTCATAGAAAATTAGCTCCTTATTCCACTCCCTTTGCTGATTTTTTGTATAAAAGGAGGTTATTTTCTATTAGTGTATTCAAGTGCACATTCCCTTTGAATAATTCTTAGTTACAAGAGAAAAAAAAACAATCATAAAGAGTTTCAATTTGGATTCGGAAAGGGCTCAAATTATTAGGTATTTTAAGAAAAATTGAATCGGGTGCAAATATCTGAGATTATTTTTGGTTTCATTTTCTAAAATATTTTTGAACGATTACCATGTTTCCCACTTGAATCTCTGCTTGTTGTCCGTTATAAATGACGTTATTTTATTACTCATCATGTAGAGGATGTTTTTGTGTGTCTATATTGAGAAATTGTTCAATAAAAGATCGGCGAGTGGATTTGGATGAAAAGGAAAAGAATAATTCTGAAATCCCAGCCCCAAGTATAGGCAAATAAAAGGAGGCAGATAAGAAAAAGAAGTCTTAAACAAAAGTTATAGACGGAAATTTATATAATGCAAATATATTAACATAAAAAGAAATAAAAAAAAAGAATCTAATTATGAAATAGATAACAAAAAAAAAAGTTGAGCCATAACTAAACATAGAAGGCCGGAATAGAACGCTCTTCTTCGAAAGGAATAAGTTCATGAAAAAAGTTCACGTTCAATCAGCCTTTTATTTCTTCCCTGTCATTGAATCACTTTGCCCCCAAACTACGCAAGATTTCAAATCAGAAGAAGAAAATAAGATAATTTGAACGAAAAGAAAATGATATGCATTGACTGAACTATGATTAATATTTGGTCGATCGATAAAACTCTTCTTAGACGACAATTTTCAAAATATTACACAATTGTTTTATACCTATTTTTGTTATGTAATTAGAAGTCGTTATTATCATGAAATTTTTACCAATATAATTTTTGTAATATCAAATAAAAATAATAAATGATATGATCTGAATACAAATGCAATATTGATACGTTTAAATTGCAGGGAAATGTTTCATAATTGGAGAGCAAGTATATAATAATAAAACTGTGTTCAAAGCAAAAAAAATATTTTGCGTGGGAGGATAATTCAATCTTACTATCAGATCTGTTATTATAATATAGTTTAATTTTTGTGTGTGTTTCGTTGTTGTTTTTCATTTTGCTTGCCTCAAATTACTCTATGACTGTGAATCATTACCACCCTCCAGATATATGCCCTGGAGATCCGATTTCCGAAAGGTTTCAGTCGTTTGAAACTTAAACATGAATTAAAAACTCTGACTGTTTTATTTCATTAAAATGATTGAAATGCACATCACGTATGCAAGAGGTTAGTATTTGTTGCTGGTAAATATTGACAACGAATCCAAAATATTTTACGGGTTCAGGAGGTTTATTGTTAGTTGAAATCGCTTTTTCAAATTTTAGCATTCAATCAAAAATCAACTACGTGTTGCATAGGGATCAAGATTTTATACCTGAAACTATACATATCAGCTGAAATAAACGTTTTAGCAGATGTCTGTGACTTAATTAAGGTATCTGAGTATTTTGTTCACCTTTAAATATCATGCAAATTTTTGATTTTGTTGATTAGTAAAAAATAAAAACATTTCACTTTCTTCGAGTATCGCCCGCTTAACGTTAACAACAGATGAAAACATTCATAGTTTTCTGATAATTTTTTCGATGTTATCGAAAGTTCTTCCCACCATTTTAATATTAGAAATAATTTTGTTTGGAATGTTTGAGAAACAAGTGGGATATTCTATAATTAAATTCAGTAGAAAGATTCTATCAGAGCATTAGCCTTATCTATCCAAGAATTATTTACCATGCTCAGTTCTCACTCATGCATATTGTATTGAGGCATCCAAAGCGGCACTTCCCGTTTTAGTGTGATTATATATACACACACACACACACACACACACACATATATATATATATATATATATATATATATATATATATATATATATATATAGGGAGAGAGAGATAAAGGATGGGAGAGAAACTGAGAGGGAGGCAGAAAAACTGGTTAATCACTCAATACAAATCGTCACGAGATCAATGTTTTTTTGATAGCATGTCTTGTTAAAGGTGATCAATTAAGAAATGGAAAAAGGGATGATCAATGAATTTTTGACTTTGTTATCAATAACCATCGAAACCATAAGCAAAAATAATTCAGTTCACTGGCTTTTATATATATATATATATATATATATATATATATATATACATATATATATATATATATATATATATATATATATATATATATATATATATATATATATATATATAAATGTGTGTGTGTATGTGTGTGTTAACATGTGTGTGTATGAGTGTGAGTGGCTGTGTGTCTGTGTTCTTTCAAAGAAGTGTGTCTTGTGGAATGTCTTTTCTTTACAATACATGCACTTTGGTCAAAGCAGTTTCTACATCAGTGTTAGAATAAAGTAGATGAGACACCGAGGTGTGTGGTTACTTATGATTTCAGATGAATATCTACATTGATGTTGATCTTCAGTGGTGCTTATGTATTGACGGCATCTGATTAAATTGAATTCATTAAATACATCTCAACAGCAAAAAATACCACAGAAAAGTCTCATTCAAATCTCACTCTCTTTTCTATAGACATCCTACCTAATGTTGAGTCATACATTCGCTATGAAAAGCTAATGTTTTGTTCGACTATATAAGGTTAGAAGCCTTTTTGGCCCAATGGTTTTGTCATATACTCCGTGTGATACTCTTGCGTAGGTTTTAGAATACCAGTAAATGATTCAGTACATGTGATTTGAATTTTCAAACATCACCAGCCTAATGCTACTTTAACGTTAGGAATGTCTTAATCCCTTACATTCCTCTTTACCACTTCCAACTTCTTTTTTGAATTTAATAACCAACCACATAATAGTATAAAATGAATAAAACAATGGTGTGATATCATTATCTTTGTTTCATGTTGTATAGGACGAGTTTTTCACTTCCATTGTTTAGCCAAGGCCTAATTTGTTGGCGTACATCTATACTATTTCAAAAGCATACCTTGTGCAATGTTCGACACTTGGATAATAAGATTAAAAACTGATATCAGAAGTCGAACATTAGACGTGTAAATACGTTTACAAATTTCCACTCGGCTACTCTGATGATGAAGTTGAGCGATGGGACCACTGGAGAAGACACCACAATTTCTTTCAGCAATTTTCAAAATCATTTCCCTATTTCAGCTTCAAATTCTTCATTATCACCTTGGGGAAAGTGTCTTTGGTTTTTCCTCCCAGACGTACCTCCTCATTAATTATCTTACATTAATTCATACAAAAAAAAAATACCCAAATCACCCATCACCAAATATTAAAAAGTTAGATTGACGTAATATTTTCGCATCGTCAAAGGGAATGATTTCCAAAGAGCTTTGTGATTATCGATTTGACTAAAAGTGTTGTCGATACCAGCAAATTGTTACTCTAATAAGGCCTCAAGCATAATTTTTATATTTAAAAAGTGTTGAATCTCATAAAATGCTTGTCAGTGTCTGAGTTACGTCTTGGTATGAGCTAATGATAGGTTTGGTCGGTAATCAGACCTGCTTTGATGGTTTGCTGAGTTGAAAAAATAAATCAGATTGGATCAAATGTTGAACGCTGGTTACATGAGATAATTAATTCCACTTTGAGTGCTTCAGTCAAATCTGATGACAGTATCAAAGATTGAAAAAAATTTCATTTGTTACTTCCCCAGCAAGCCACCTACTCATACACTTCATGTGAAGTATCTTCATAACACTTCCACTTGGGATTCAAGACGAAACGTGTATGCACGGGAAGACTTGGTATATCATCATAATAACACAGACATCGTCTTCTGATCTATTTAGTTCGACTTTAGTATTAGTGAGAAATGTGTTTTCCAACCGTGCTCATGTTTCATACTGAAAATTATATATATATATATATATATATATATATATGTGTGTGTGTGTGTGTGTGTGTGTGTGTGAGTGTGTGTGTGTGTGTGTGTATGTGTGTGTGTGTGTAAAAACCGATGTGTGTGCGTATATATATATATATATATATATATATATATATATATATATATCTAAGAGCTATGATCTTGCCGTAGAGCTAAAAAGTTGCCGGTAATGAAGCAGTTCCATTTTCAGTAATAGTTGATTATTTCATGTTGTATAAGGTGATTGTTGCATTAACAGAGTAATGATGGGAGATCAATTCATATAAGTTCTATATAATATATCACAAAGTCATAAGCATTCTATTGGATTTCATACATTCATTTCATATATGTATATATCTATAACACAATTTATAAATACATACGTATATATGTGTGTGTGTGGGTCCATGTGTGCGTTTGTACGCATATTTGTATGCATTTGTGTTTATATATAAGTATATATATGTATATATGTACTTACACACACACACACACACATACACACACACACATATATATATATATATGAATATTTGTAAATCTATGCTTACATATATATATGTGTGTGTTAAATGTATGCGTATATATATATATATATATATATATATGAGTGTGTGTATATATATATGTGTATATATACATATCAAGAAATAGATATACATGATCATAAATTACATAGTACCATATTTAAAACTTTTATAAAATAAATACCCATTCATAACATGATTGATGTATCACTCAGCATAGACAACGTGCATAGTATAAACAATTGAATATGCCACCAGTAGGATAGCAGCTCCAACGGAGTCAAAATTTGAATTTTGAGTAAGACCTTCAGGCCTCTTGATAACTGACAGCGATTTAGCTCAGTGGTTAGAGCAAGCTACGTTGAGCCACCGATAAGGTAGCTGGATCGATATTTGCAGCGGCCCCATTTTTAAAAAAAATGTTTTTTCTCTACTTCCGTTGTCTTTCAAATAAAAGTTTCCATTTAACATTTCAAATAAAAGTTCCTATATAACAGAATATATATATATATATGTGTGTGTGTGTATGTGTGTGTGTGTGTGTGTGTGTGTGTGTGTTGAGGAAAACCATAATATTTATCCTACAAAATGGTCAATTTAGTAGACAATAATGAAACACCAAAGTTTGGAAACTGGATTCCCTGCACATGTTTCAAAAGATAGTTTGCTATCACAGGAAAAGTTAGACTATGTAACTAAGTAATCACAAATATATTGAGCGAATCTTCATATATATATATATATATATATATGTGTGTGTGTGTGTGTGTGTGTGCGTGTGTTTGTATATATATATATTTGTCTTACTGATAGTTAGTTGGGCGGGTTGGTAGATCGATCATCGAATGCAATTTGAGAAATTGTCTCCGTGTATTTGTGAAGTTGTTAATTGAGGTTTTACTACCCCACAAGAAAGCGGTTTTCTTTTTTTTGTTTCAGAAATGTATATAAGGATCCTTTATTTGTTAAATATTAAAACACATTTGTTGGAAGTTTGATGGCATACGACGTGGAATAATCAACTTTAATTTCCTTTGAAAACTGATCAAATTCTTCAGCTGAATATGATGCATTTTTCTGCCTAATTAGTATTCTGAAAGATGATCGAATAAATTGGTTCTCTTGCTGTTTGAGATTAAAACCAACAGAGCCGATTTAATATTCATATGGTCGAACATTCAATAGAAATTATATAAACAGTGAGTCACGTCTGTTGTTATACTTAATATTCCATCATTGCTAAATACTTTTTAGTGGGTAAGCTATGTAGTTAAGCCATGGTTAAAAAAAGACGATACGTATTATAAGATAATATCCATATATAATACACATAATACACGTAGGACATTAACTATTGAGTAAGAATGGAGATGGTGTTTTATCAACACTGCTGGGGTGCCATCTCAATATAACTGTTTCATTCTTAAAATACCGAAACAGTTACATGGTAAGTAATTGATGATCCTAACAATAGACAATTTATACATGGTACCATAATTACAAAGTATATGTGAAAATGGGAAAAAATCTGATGAATATTACCTAAATTGCTTTGGCAGATATTTGAAAAAAGGTTACTGGAGTGAAACAAAAGAAAATAATCAATGTTTAGTGTTTGGATATGTAGAGCTTTCAAGCCAATAAGTATATCATCATCAACATCATCTATTTTGATCGTTGACATCACTTGACGGTATTCAAATAAAAACAAATACGAGATTTTTTGAAAGATGTACAGATTATCGATTATATGCTGTAATTATAAGTATCAGCGTATTGTTAAATGGACAATAGATCATTCCGAAATAATATTGGACAAAATATGGTGAAATCCGTACTTCACATCGAATTGATTTAAGAAGTCGATATTTTTACTTGAATTCATAAATAATAACAATACAAGAACTCGCGTAAATCCCCTCCTTATTTTCAGAAACTTATTCGGTATAGATAAATATTTATGAAAATTTGAATTGAACTACGATAATTTTGACAAAATCCCGCTTCAGAATATAAAACAGAGCCTGTCTGCCAATAAAAAAAAACTATCCGGTGACCAACGTTATTTGGCCTCATGCTGTGTTGATCATTATCCATTGAAAAAATGCTGAAGACAGTGATCAATGAATTACTTATGTAGCCTTTGGTTATGCAACGATTACTAAAACAGTTCCAGTTTTCGAAATTTTCAAAAGTGAATGCTGCCGGACGGGAACTAAGGAATCAATGCAGCATTTACATATATTGCCAATCATTATACTGTCATTTTGGAACTCAGTCGCATTTTCACATGTTTTTAGGGAAATATTCAACTTATCATTGTTTGATGTCATGTCTAAATTACAGTTATTTAAAACTGTAAAAGCTGAATTTAAAAAATCATGATTAAAGTGTTCCTGTATATCCATGTATGTTATGAATGCTATTATCTGTCTAGTACATATCACTTCTCAATATTTATGAACAAAATGATTCACTCATCTATGCCATCGAATGGGCTCTTTCTAGTGTTTTCATTTTTATTTTCACTTTTTTTGACTTCATTCAGGTCGTATTAAAGATGTCGAGTAGAATAATGTTATTGATATTATAGTATATCGTTGTTATGTAAGTTACAATGTAATTGCAAAATAACTTGAATATTGTCTATCACTGTCCTTTTTCGACATCAAGGGTGAAAAACTGATGGAAAAAATGTTAGTGAAATTGCAAATTAGGTGATTTTTCTATGTAAACATTACAGCTGTATGTGCGAGAAAAAAGTGCACTCCTGGATTAGGATGTTAAAATCGCTTTTTTTTTCATTTTCATATGCTGTAATGGAAAAATTTGTTCGCTACGAAATTGAATTTCATGAGTTGTTGCCATAGAAACGCCTATGACTTATCGACTGGGGAAGAAGTGGAGTGAAGAAATTATTGTAGCGAATAAGACAATAAAGATGTTCAGTTTCAAAATTTACATTTTTATGACTGGACATATTAGTTTTGACTTCTATTTATCCTCTGTGATAACGACTAGGCGTATTTATTTGTCATTGTTTAGTGGTTGGTTGATTTTCCTCGATCATACATGAAAACTAGAAGTGCACACGTCATCACAGCTTTCTATGGTCAAAAAATTAAATAGGAAAAATAATTTACAGAAGAAGTCAAGTTCATCATCATCATCATCATCATCATCATCATCATCATCATCATCAACAGTCTTTCCACGTGCGTCGTTGGACATAGACCTTCCCTAGGATCCGCTGCACTTCTGTATCATTGGCGTCGCGGACCCAGTACTTTCTGAATTCGTCGAGCTTGTTTCTCCATCTAATATTCTGCCCGTATCGATTGTGCAAGTTATCTCTTGGGATCCATGTCGTGGGTCGTGATGTCCAATTGGTTGTCCGCCATTCTTGCAACATGACCAGCCCACTGCCATTTGAGATTTTCAATGGATTCTATGATGTCCCTGACTCTTGTCTTTTCTTAAAAGTACTCTGGTCTCTCCATGTGAGGCCCAGCCTAATTCTTTCATGTGCACGTTGTGAGGTTCCCAATTTGCAGATCAGTCTCTTGGTTAAGTTCTATGTTTCAGATCCATAAGTGACTATTGGGAGGATGCATTGGTTATACAACGTTTTTTTTAGGATTTGGGATCTTCATATTTTGAAAAGTTGAGTTCGCTCTGCCGAAGGCTTGCCATCCTAGTGCGATTGTTCGCTTGATTTCTTCTTCTTTTGAGGGTCTCGGAGATTCGTTGTCCTTGGTAGATGTAGTGATCTACTTTCTCCAGTTCTGTGTCTTCGATTCTGATCTCAGTGTTTTTATCTCCGATGAAGTTGTTTCACATGATATTCGTCTTTTTGAAGTTCATGTGTAGGCTGACTTCCTTGCTCTTTTCATTTAGTTCATCTATCATTAGTTGGAAGTCGTGTAGGTTCTCTGAGAAAAGGGCAATGTCGTGTGCAAATCTAAGGTTGCTCAGATACCCACTGTCATTTCTGATTCCTTTAATCACCCACTCTAGTCTTCTGAAGATCATCTCGAGGCAGGCAGTGAAGAATTTTTGTGAGCTGGTATCTCCTTGGCTTACTCATTTCTGGAGCTGAAAGTGGTCCGAGTCTTTATGTAGCCTGATAAAGGAGCTTCTGTGATTGTATATATGTTTCAGCACTTCAACATATTCTGGATCTACACCTTGTCGAGTGATGGCCACCATGACTTCAGGGATTTCTACTGAGTCGAATTCCTTCAATTTTCTCCCTTGTTGTCGGCGGTTCGAGGTTTCTGCGTTTTTCCATAAGATTTCTGGTTTCATCGGAGATTTTACTATTGGGTTGTGTGCTCATTTGTTTGAATATAGTGGTAACTTCAATTATTGATGCTGCCTACATTGACTTGAATCAGAACTTGGATGTCCTATACGACATTATTTTTGTCCATTAGGATGTAGGATTTCGTTCTTTGTTTCGTGATTTGGGCTCTTCCGTGTCCATTTCCAATTGGATCCCTTCTTGAGGGAGGTGTTCATGATTTTAGATCCATTAGCCGTTTCAAAGTTTCCAAGATCTTCTTCTCTCTCGTTCCGTAATTTGTATCCGAATTTGTAGACGCAATCTTCATTTCCTTGTCCTACCTGTGCGTTGAAGTCTCTCATGATAATATTGAAGTGTTTTCTGGTGTCTTGGAGTAGGGAGTTGAAGTCATCATAGAAGTTGTCTATTTCCTATTGGGTTGATTGTGAAGTGGGAGCATAGACTTGGAGTATATTGAGTTTGCATCACTTTTGAAGTTGTATGATGACGCTAGCTATTCAGTCAGAGACGGCTTTTTGATGAAAAAGCCTTCTCCACTTTGTTTTAGTTTCTCTTTCCCGTAGCTGTAAAGATGTCTGCTCCTAATTTCGATTAGTTCTTCTTACCTCGCTAATGCCTATGATATCCCATTTGACATTTTCGATTTCACTTTCTAGAACGGTAAGGTGCATGTTGGTTGACAGTGTTCTGACGTTGTACGTGCCTATGTATAATGTTGTCGTTTTATTGACAATCTTAGGTCTGTGTTTAAATGGTCGTTGTTGAATCGATAACACTGGTGTTCCCTTGGTGAAGGGTTTGGGTAGTCGCTTTTGGAGCACATCACCCCAACCCAAAGTAAGTGATGTGGCTGAGTCTCTTGGGGCCGATGACTCAGCAGGAACAGACACTCTCTTTGAGTTGTGTTTGGCTAGTTGCCTTTGGAGGACATCACCCTGACCCAAAGCATTTGATGCGGCTGGGCCTTTTGGTACTGAGGTCCTGGCAAGAACGGCCTATATAATTTTTAGTGTGCAAACCATGGGGAGTGATACGCCTACTCTGCCTCGCTGGCCCATGACGTGTTGCCAGGGGGTCTGGTGAATTGTCCTGTGCTAATGTGGGTCAGTGGGTTAAGAGCTCCACCAGCTCTAGACAGCCATCCTATCTGGTTTTTGTGAGTTAGGAATGGATGTTCGCAGCGCTGGAGATTTTTTTCTTCAGCATGATTCTCCCTTATTTTTCGAAAAAATTGAATGCAGATAACTTTCTGTCTCTCCCCTACCTGATGGGGTCGATGGAGCATACATCTCCCTTATGTATAAAGTTTTCAACTCAGTTAAAGACCACAGACGTTGAAATTTTTAAAAAAACATAAAACTGACATAATTGTATTCATAATTTGGCAGCGCCATTGCCTTTCTGGGGACTTTATTTTAGCAGCAGAAAAAGTTTGAATTTTCTACCTTTCATTACTAAATCAGTCTAAATCGATGTCGGTCTTCAATCTAGTCTAACATTTAATTTGTTTGTTTGTTCTTATGGCCAGTCAATCGATTGGGTTGGGGAGTTTTGGGTTTTGTTTTCTAGCTGTTTTTGTTTTGTTGTTTTTTTTGTTTTCTTCGTGGGGGGCTTCAGTTTGGGGGTTAATTGAAATATTATTTACGAAATTAGTGCACGTTCAGAGATTTCGAAGCTATATTCTAGTTTTAAGTTGGTTAATGTCATCTTCGAATTTACAGAGATTTTCGAGATTTACAGAAGGACCGTGAGCTCTGGACATAGCAAAGCTTGAGGCCTTCAGCCTACAATTAGACGAGCTATCTTGGAAAATGAACGAAAGATAAAATCATGTGCTTGAAGTGTAACCCTCGTATCTGCAACATAACAGAGGTGGGATAGTATGGAGAGATTGTTGAGCAACTGGATTGTGGACCGAAATCATCATAGCCGTCCATTTTTGTTATTCTCCACACAGGAAAAAATTCAATTGTATTTGAGTATTGGAAAAAAAACAAGAAGGTGTCAGTGAAAATTATAACATTTCTTGCAAGTCGTGCTTGGATTACACGCTTTAAAAAGTGTTCAGACTTGCACAATGCACAACGTACACTATGTTCTCAGTACTGCAGTGTACCCAGCAGTACTGAGAACATAATTCATGGTGATGGATACGCACAAAAGCAGTTTTTTTTTTCATTGTAGATGAAACAGCACTGTTTAGGAAACGAATGTCAGTCAAAACATATTTGAAAGGAAGAAAAATGTGCACCTGGATTCAGAGCTGCCTAAACCGCATGACATCTACATAGGAATAATGTGATGGGAGATCATAGGCTAAGGTCTTCGCTTGTTCATTATGGTGAGATATCAAGGGCTGTGTAAGGCTACTGGAAAGCTCATATTTATAGTATTTGATGCTCTAACAAAAGTAGCTGGGTTTCGAGAACAGTGCTTGGAGACGGGTTCAGTGGATATTTCTGCCCAGGTGTCAAGGAATATTGAAGGAGAAATAACCTTGAATATAGTTAATTCCTCATTCTTGATAATGCTCCATCTCATCCGTATGGTCTGGAACGCTTATCAGATAATGTTTGAGTAGTTTTCACTGCCTCCGAACTCAACTCGCCTGATCAAATCAATGGCCCAAGGGGTTATGGCTAGTTCTAAGGCCTTCTTTTCATGGTGCATCTCTGGCAATTTATTGACTTTAGAATTGTTGAAAACACACATGATTGTCATAGTCAGGGGATTTCAGTGAAACTCCAACAGCACGAAAGCTATCGAAAGTCATTCTTACACATGACAAGAAATAAAGCAAACAAATATGAACTGTATTTTGTGAAAAAATTCATTAGCAACTTTCTTTGATTCAGATGACCAATAAATGAAGGTTATGAACAGATTGTTGAACTGGCAGAGCATGTTGGGTTAATTTGTGGTAGAGGTAAAGACGTAATTGGGTAACTGGGGTCACTTGACTATCACCATGACTTGAGAAATTATCAAATGATGATCTCATGCTGATAGAATAAAACATGCAGCAGACGATGACAATGATGATAAATTCTATCATGCTGATCGACAAAATATTCATCTGAGGCGTCTGAACATTCGGATAGAGCTATGGTAAATATCAAAGGAAAAAAGAAATGAGTTGGCGAGTGAATCGAATGATAACGAGTAAAATGTAACAGGCTAATGGTTGAACGTCAACAAACATATCATCTTTTTTTCAAAACGCTAAACGGCAATATCAAGATAAAAATGAAGCAGCCGGAACATCATTCCATCCTGAGCGTTACCAGGCCCTCAGACATTTATCTACTAACACTTGAGGTGGGGTAAATGGACGCCTTAAGAGGGTCAATTCCGAATTCAAATTGACACTTTCACGTAAACATTATAGTTTTAGAGTCTGTACGTTGAGTAAATATTCAATTAAAAAAAATACTGCTTGCAAATTTCGCAAAACTTCAAGTGTAAAGGCAACTGAGAATCATTCCAAAGAAGTATATTCATTGCTTTTTTATTCTTTAATTCACAGTCATTCAAAAATATATATTGTTGTTTCAGTGTGAATAAAATATGTAAAATAAATATGTTCGTCTTTTTTTAACGTATCAAACGTGTCGGTAAGCTTATTTCTTTTGGAAGATACTTCATCGAAGAAATTTGGTGTTCAAAATGGATCATTATATTTGAGGAGATTTGTGGGTACATCTATAGGCGGTGGCTATTTTATTTATCACTTTGTTTAAGAATTTGCATCATTTGCAACTTTGTTGTCGGGATTTCGACGCTTAAAACTCAAAAAAAAAACTATTTCTGTTTCATAAAACTGTTTTAAGTCTTTATTTAGTAACCGTGTGGAAATAATCAGACCAGAAATGTGCAGACAGTGTTGCCAATTTAGAATCCCTAGTGCAAAATTCTGCGCATATCGTGTTTTGGCTGGGGAAAAGCACTGAATTAGCACACTGGAACATTTTGGTCACCTTTTACCGTGTTTGTAGTCATTTTAGTGATTCTTTGGCGTGTTTGGTCCCATAAAGCGTTTCAGGGCTATTTCTGTGTACCGAAAGAATATAATCATATCCATATAATTGTTTCTATGGTAAATTCTGTTTCACTTGATAGTCTTCTAGCCGGTATTTACGGGAACTGAACTACGATGTTAACCGAAGAATATATATATATATATATATATATATATATATATATATATATATATATATATATATATATATATATGCCTGATTGAAATGTAAGAAATAATTCGAACAAAATCCAAAAAATCGGTTTCAAAAATATATATGGTGGGATCAATGAGCCTCACATAGTTATCAGCTGAATTTTTATGAAAAATAATCATCCTGAATAATTTTTCCCCTATGATTATTTCACAATGATAGATCAAGTGCCTTGACAAAGGATGGAAAAAATGGAAAAAAATATTGTTCTCAGTCTATGCATCCTAATATAAACATTTTATTTGAAAGTCATTATCTATTGAAGGCAAGGTGCGATACGCCATGCATACATAATCAGGTACTGCTTTGTAATTTGTGCAGTCGATATCAGGCAGACAGTTCTGCACTCAAACAACCATGTAATCGAAGTGCACAAATACTGAACCAGGTGAGTCACCGTCAAGAGGTTGTTCTTCTCTATCCCACTGACCCGGTGGTACATTACTAGAGTGATCTCCCTTTTGTTCTCTTTATCCAAATTTCAAGTTGTTTTGAGGTGCCTTAGTTGATACAGAAGCAGTTCCAGCATTGCCAATACTTATGGAAAATATTGTAGGTCTTATTTGGGTATAATTGACGATATCTCTTTGAATCCGCTGAACTAGGGTTTTGATTTGTTAGCGGGTGAACTTCGCTCGATGAGGGTTGGGGAACCGGTTGCAAATTAACTGATCTGCTGTTTCCAATGCAGGTATGACAAATTTACTCAGTAGCAACCTTGAGGCAGTGGTTTTGCGGAAATACATGTGTAAGACCTCTCCAACTCTTGCATAGTTTTCACGTTATGTGATGAAGGGATGACACTTTATTGATTGATCATCTCATCTCCAGTGATGTCAGGTTATTTCAAGACAAGTCGTAGTTCCTTGCGATGGATGGAAAGGAAGGATATTGATCAGCAGTATAGTTTAATCGTAAAAGAAAAAACCCTACATAATATAGTGCTTTTGAAAATGATTTCTTAATGAGGTGAAGGGGACGAATTGCAATACTTTGAAACCCAAATTCCTGACAATGAACGGGAAGGAAATGTCCAGTTCAGCAGTACACCACAAATAAAAAACAATGATCCCACTGAAAATGAAGCAAAATAATAAAAATACACAGGGGCCTATGTTTTGTGCAATGGATGGCGAGTGGAACCCACGACAGTGAAGTTTGATCGTGAATAGACTCTCCGCCCAAAAAGATAATCAAATGTAAGGAAGTTATTTTCTCAATAAACTATACTTTGCCTGCTTCAACTGTATAAAGACATGCCATATAGAATATTTACTCCAAAATTAATTTTTAAATTGTCTTCAGCGAAAACTTCAAAGCATACATCTGTACAATACACGGAAAGCAATCGATATTTCAGCGATACATTTAAATCGAAAATAGAATCTCTCAGTTATCTGGGTTATATGATTTTTGATAGAAGTAAAAAAAAAAAAAAAAAAAAAAAAAAAGGAAAAGGACCCAGAATACTTCAAAGCTAGAGTTTTTTTTTCGATTGGTAGATATTAGGGAGAATAATTTAATTGTGAATATCTCCCCCATCACCGCTGCCGTAAAAAAATCATGCTCATTTAAATCCCCAAAATATGTCTGGTCAGAATGAATATTCTATTATGACATAATTATGAGTATGCGGCATTCTCATCATGTTTCCATTCAATTGTGAGTCTAGTCAAGCAAAATAGTCAGTTGAACCCACCTTTGAAAACCCCTTAAATGTTGCAGACACTCGCAGAATTTTTTTTTCTTTGTATCATATGTGTTACACTATTTTAGAGATTCCATGAATCAGACCCTCTGAATACGACAAATCATTTTGGTTGCATAAACTGCACAAAAACATGAACACAATCAAAGTTTTATTATTAAGTTCTCATCACAATAAAATTTGAGCACGTTTCGGAAATACTCAGCTCAAGTTTTCTGGCAACAAAAATATCAGTCAGATCTCTTTTTTTGCCCGTAACTTGGATACTTAACTCGTCAAAATGAAGCTCGCAGCATCCTTTATATGCCTCTGCTTGTAACAAGTCTCCACACGTCTTTAGTCATAATGATTTTGCTCAGACACTCACACACACACACACACATGCACACACACACACATGCACACACACACACACACATACATATATATATATATATATATAATTCCCTGATACATATATATATATATATATATATATATATATATATATATATATATATATATACATATATATATATATATATATATATATATATATATATATATATATATATATATATATATATATATATATATATATGTGTATAATTCCCTAAAATATATCTAATGTAAATGATACTACGTAGCAATCTCTTCGTGGAGTCATGTACCTATCTCACGAGAGAATTTTTATTATTTGAACAGACAAAGGGGTCGTTCTATCTTTTAATGTTTCATTTCCCTTGATCCCTATGTCTATAGTTCAAAGAGATCTGATATACAACCAGGAAAGTAAACTAAAATGAAAGAAAAACTTGACACCTAAATCTCTACTTGTCAAATCGTGCCACTTTCTCTTGTTAGATTGCGCGTCTGATCAAAATGATCGTAAGTTTGTATAAACTCTAGACACGACATTTGCTCTGCTTGACATTTCAGCAGAGTCGTGGGTCTGATTTACATTTTTTAATGAGAGAACATGACGCTTTATATACATGATATTTACTACTTCAGGTTGTCCTTTTTTATTTGTTGACCTGACAGCCTCTTTGGTGAACTAGTGTAATCAGATTTCAAGCAGTGGATAATTTTGCGTTCAAAACTGATATCACCCTTCCCTTGGACTAATGCAGAATGAATTTGATCTCTTTATAACGTTCTTTTTTATTAATCGTTGATAGTCTTATTTTTCTAATTACAGAGTTCTGATTACTCATTCCTCAGTAACTAGTCAGCCCTTGAACAAAGGCTAACTTTCAAAACTCACAATGCACAAACGCGTCACTGTAATGGAATGTTCATCAGTCTTTTGTTTATACAAGTTTCATTACTATCAATTTTTTTTTATTCAAACTGACCTCTGAATTAGCGACATTTATCAATACTGAAAAAAATTACAATGCATCCATTTTAATACCATCCAAACATGCTTTGAGCTATTTACTGAATTATCATGTTATTTGTGTGTTTGATTTTCAAAGAATCAAGTGTCCTTGTCCAAATTTTGTTTGATGAGCTATTCTACTCATTGTTTTTATCAGAGTTGGAAACAAGAAAAAAAAAGTAAATGTATGATACACACAAAAGCTAAGTGTGCTCAAATTATTATCTTTTCTCTATTTTATTCATAATTCTAAATTTGCAATCGGCTCTTAGTGTCAGCTATAATATTGAGGGGATACATCTTAAAATTAGTTTAACTGTCATCAATATTTTGTAGTTGGCAAGTATCATAGATATAAATCGAACGTTTACTGGCAGATTATAGCTCCATACATAGGTATAGAATAGCATTTATTCAGTGGGTACTACAACAATGTACCATACCTTAAAACATGTTGATGTGTAAAGAAATCTCTAGTGTGTTCCCTTTTTGTGATTCTAATGAATTTATTCATTTGGTTGTATCTATTTGTTTTAATTCAGATATATATTAATTGGAAATCAAAGAATCGTTCACCGTTCACAGTGTCCGTAATTTTTACTGCGTATAACATAAGACAGAAAGAAATGACCAATGAAAGGTCCAAGGATGTGCAGCATAAATACTAAGTGAAAAAGTGTGCATCCTTAGGGAATCCGCATTCCAAATCTTGACTTTTGTCTGGACTAGAAAACTATTCTCTGATTGCAATGGAAATAAGCAACAAGTTCAGCTCTAAGCACATTAAGAGTTACATAGTTTATACCATCTATTTTTGAGTTGGATTTTCTTTAGAGATAACGTTTCTTCGCTCAAACATCCATTTGCATATTGAACACATCTTCCCTAATCATCATGATGTAACCAGAATGAGGTTTCCCTGTCTTTTACAACTTTTCTAGAGAATGTGTGATGTTTTTACAGTAGATCAGCGACCTGTCTCTTCTTTTTTTTTTATCTGGCTAGGTCGTAAAGTGGGGAAATGCTTTTCTACAAGACATTTAATGTCGTAATCCTGTATATTTTATCTTGCTTTGAGGAAACACACTTTTATTACAAATCAATGTGTGTGTAAGGCTGAAGCTGTAAAAAAGTGCTACTGAAAATTATGTTTTCCAAAATAGCGTCTATAACAAGAAAACATCTGAGCATACAATACAGCATAACTATTCCAAAATAGATCATACAATCCTAGCCTTTATTAAGGTCAAAAGTCTGCTCGAGAACTTTGGGTGGGAATACCAGGATAACGATATAATTGTGTGTGAATATGTGGCAAAATAGTTATTTTCAATCAAATCAATTTCTTTAAACACTAGAAGGAGAAGCAGGTTTTCATGGAAGAAGTTCGATCTGATATCGGCAAAAAGTGACTCAATTTAAGCGCCTATATGCACTGAAAATAAAATAATACATCTATAATGGAAACAATCATAAAAACCTTTCATAATGCACCGAGGCTGTGCAACCAGTTCTCGGTATATTTCAAATGACTCGAATTTACCTGGTACAGGAGAGAAATATAAACAGATTTATATCCGTATTAGCTAGTGTACCCGACGTTACGACTGCAAAGGGAAACAAATTATATTTCATAAAGATTTCATAAGTGTAAATAAAATGCTGTTGCTCTGGAAGGTAAAAAACATTGTAGTCAAAATGTTTTAAAATAGGATGGATGCAAATAAAGTATGTTGTCCTTGGAATAAAATCGTAGGACAACTTCGCAACACTTATTATCTTCACCGTGGAAAGATGTACCAACATGCAAAGTCAAAGCATATTTGTTGCTAAATTATGGCCAACTATTTCAGTTTATATGCGAGAAATTATGGCAAACAAGTCAGAAAATGATCAGAAATGACCAGTGTGACCTTGTATGACCTTGTCTATCAACATTATACAGCTCACCTCACAACAAGATGTTTATTCAGTCTTCCAGGTAAATATTACGTCAATCGGCAATGTGGTTTTAGCGTGAAAAGAGTACGTAAAAAATATATGTGAAGATAAATACTTTAACGTACGGATCGGAATCGAAGCACTGATGTATAATTCATCGTGAGTGGTTAGTACTACGAGAGATAATTATTTAGTCTAACACACATCACAAGAATCAGATTATCTGCTGTTTCTATGGTCAGCGACTGTATACTGCTAGCCACCGCTCCTACTCTCGACGACCAGGCAGAGAGATATGTGAATAAAACGATCTGTAAAAAGGGTAACCATACGTAAAGAGGAGGCTATCGAACTTGTTTTTTCCCTAGGAATGAATCATTACACAATGTGATCCTTATCGAATCGAATAACAAGGCATATTTTCAAAAGAACTTTGAAATTACTTTCTCAAAAAATATAATTCTGTTTCTCATTTTTTTAAAGTTTTTGCCCAGATTTAAATCAGTTAACTGTTTTTTTTTCTTTTTTTTAGTATTGAACATTTCCTGAAATATTTCAAAATTACTACATCGAATCAGTAACGAATTTGCTGAAGAAAAATGGTATAATAAAATAAACAATGACATGAAAAATGCAATATTAATTAAATTGTACAAATATATTGTGACTTTCACTTCGCAATTCTTCTTCACTTCCTCTCTGTTTTCCAATAATTTGAAATTGTGTTTCCACATTATTTCATTATTTTCTGTGTTTTCTTTGAAATATTACTAGTGTCTGAAAATGTACAGCGGCCTTTTTTCTTTCCTTTTTATGTGAATTTCTATGTTCTGTTTGAAAGCAATTTCCTTCACGCTTCCTCTACCGTAAGGGCATCTTTCTTATTTCATCCCAAATTATTTTACTTCTTTGCCCTAATATTCATTTGAAATATGCTTGAATTAGAAATCAATATAAACTCAAAACTTCATATGACTAAATGGATATGATGTGTTCTGAGCTATGAAGTAGTTAATCACGTGTTTTCCATTCAAAACAATGTTCGATATTCAGCTATAAGAAAAAAACAACAAAAAAAAAACAGGTGTTAACGAAAATTACATTTAAGTGAGTCAGAATATACACCAAGATAACAGAGCAATAATTTGACCAAATAAAAATGTATTCAAGGAAAAGATAGGAAAAGGGTCGGGACAATATCATCTACACTATTAACAGCAATCTTTGGGATAACCCCAAAGAAAACTGATGTAAATATGGTTAAATACGATTCGGCTAAGATGAACAGAAGGACACAAGCCATGTTCAACAATAAAGTAACGAAAAAGACTAAGAATTTAGGGTGAGGTTTTAAACGAGGGTAAAGAATACATTTACCTTTGATAAGTAGTAGAGTTTGACGAAAACCATGAAATCAAATATAACAAGGCTCATCAATTGGTTGGAAAGCATTTCCTATGAGTCGACATATGTTCAAAAGTCCCTTGCCCATAAGTTTAAAGCGTTAAGTCGACGATGAACGCATCATACAAGCTATGACGTAAAGATGTAAATCGTGGACACTAACAAAGCCAGGGAATGAACAATGCCAGGAATAGCTCAGATTGATGAAAAATATCAATATTGATACAAAGGCAAACGTGCAAAAGATACAGAAGACTTCCCAACGAAAATTGAGATTGGCTCGACACTCAGCTACGAGAAATGACGACATTTGAATTAAAGTGTTAACCAATCATTCCCAAGGGACCGTAAATTTTAGTGTATTAATCCCCAGAGTTCCAGCCGAGCGTTTTAATATATATTTCCATACCTATTTTATATATGTTTTTTCTTTCTTTTTTTTTCGGTCGAATTCCTTTAGCCCCTGCAAATCCCAGGTCCAATGCAGGTATAGATATATTGCCCTCCATCGTCTTTTACCAAGAAAGATCATTACAACTAGAACCCATTGCTCATGTGTGTTTAGAAATAAAAGCTAATGGATGCGTTGTATTAGAATTTATTCCTTCCAATGATTCCTTTCTGAATTGTACCAATTCATCATGAACTATCACAAATAGAATTAGTTATCCTGGAATATTGTGTTTAAAAGCTTTACAAGGAAGGAGTGGATTTCTCATTCGCCTTCATCATAAACTCAAGCAAAAACGTCTTAGTAATATAAAGAATTTGAGAACATTTGTAAGAATGTCGATCTTTTCCCCTGAAGCGGTGCATCATAGCCAAAAGTAAAGATCAAGATTTCCCAGCAAGGCTCAAATTGAAAGAACTGAAAATCTGTGATGATTTGCAGGTTAATAATAATCACATGGGATCGTCTATCGTGCTCAACCTGATAAAAATGGTCAGATTTGTATCTATCATTGTATAGTTATTGGTATGTCCGTCTTTTCTTCCCAAACGGTGCATTGTATGCAGATGTTTCGGTCCAGATAAACTCGATTGCAAAAAAAAAAAAAAAAATTGCAATTGGAGATTAAATAAAAATAATGAAGGATCAGCTTAACTCAATATCACTTGTCGGATGTTTGTTTCCCAGTGTATATCTACTGTATATATTTAAATTCCGAGTGTATTTATATCTCTTTACACAAGTTCATTACAGTTAGAGGTAATCAATTGAGGTACCTATAAGATGCACTAATTTAAAAAAAAAAGCATTGGATACCGGACTGCTATAATCGTTAAGGGCAGCTATGTCATTTCTAAAATGAAAGTCCAAATATGCCAAATATGCATTCATTACTATCAATTTTATGTAATTCATTGCTACTTTTTAGTCTTTGCAGTACTTGATATTCTGTTAGTACTGAAATATATCGAATATAAATCATCTTTTATCTTTTAGCTTATTCAGCTGACTCCCATTATCCGAAGAAAATTATATCATGTCATCCAACTGCCTCGTCAAAATAGCAGGTATCGATTAGGAACAAGGATGATCTTTCTCTTTCTCTCCCTCTCTGTCACTCTCTTTTTGTTATTTTGGTGCATTAAAGACAGCTATTTATGGTCTCCAACCGACAACAAAATGGCGTTTTGGAAAGGAAATGTGTATTCTATATAGAATGACTCCAAACTAAGGTGTTAATTTAAGTTTAGTCCATTATTCACCAGTTGTCGACTCAACAACATCATTCAGAAGTTCCCATTACAGTGACAAGTCGAAAGGTTATAAACACACGCATGAACTATTAGATAAAATACTTGAAGATCAGAAAGTTATCATATGCCACCATGTATCGTACTTGACTGATAGGATATGTTATCTCTAAAGTTGTGGTTGAATAGATTGTTATAATAATAACGTTAATCGATGATTGAATTTGCCGTCATAAATTGGGAAGAAATGAAAAAGAACATTTTTTGAAAAAAATTACCTTACAAAGATGAGGAAGATAATAAAAATCAAGCTGAATAGAAAATCTGAATAAGAAGAATGAACATATTGGCAGCATCTGTATTAAGATACATATGTTATTTCGTGGAGGGACAAAGGAGAAGCTCCAATGGATGGACCAGCGGACCAGGAAACTTCTAACAATGAACAAGGTTTTACTCTAAAGATAGATTGTACGTGAAGATTAAAGAAAGTGGTGGTGGCCTTATCAGCGTTTAAAAAGCCAAAACAGGGATGGAAAAGTATGTGCAAGCGAAAAGTGGATACATAATTAAGAGCACCCGAAGCTGTGAAACGAACAACAAAAAAGTAGTGAAGTAAGGAGTAGCACAGCAAATAATGAAAGACAAATGGGAACTCGACAAACTATATTGGGAATTCAAAGGACATAAAAATATGGCAGACGAGGGATCATGGACAGGGCTCCTCGAAAGAAACCTGGAGAAACAGACAGCTTTCAAAACAAATGCATCATGACAAACTGTATCAAGGCAAAAATTGACACAACCCAAACTGCAAATGCCAACTATGTTGGGAAAAAGATAAAACTGTAAACCACATAACCAGCGAATGTAGCCAACGATAGTAGAGCATATACGACAGGGCAGCAACAGTGATGCACTGGAAACTGAACAAACGACTGCATTTAGCAATGCAGACGGATGACATCAGCACAAGCTGTAGACAGTCCAGGAAAAAAGTACCCTTTAATTACTCTGAAACTTTTTCTCTTAAACTGACCAATCCATCCAAGCAAGAAGACCTGACCTTGTAATCATGAACACAGGAAAGAGACAAGCCAAATATTGGGCGTGGCTATCCTGCAGATCACGAAGTATATATGATAGAGAGCAAAAATCTAGAGATATACCAGAACCAGGCAAGGAAAATAGAAAAAGTGTGGAACATAAAAGTCAGTTATAGTAGGTACACTTGAAACCGTATCAAAGACACAGAATCGAGATTGGGGATAAGAAGATGGACTGATACTAAGCATACAACGGTATTACTGCACAAATACCGAGGAGGGTACTGGAAACCTGAGATATACGATATCTAGTTGTTAGTGATGGCCTAACAGCAAAGACAAGATTGGTGGGGACGGTACAAATCACAGCACTTTTGTGATAAATGGGATGATATGTAATGAATGCTGGAGAACTGTGATGACTCACTGTCACTCAGCCTTCAGCAATAAGCGCTGAACAAATGGTGTGAAACTGTAAACCATGTCACTACTCTGGACTGTGTCGGTGCAGAGAGAAAGAATGGTGACTTGAAGAGTCTTGCAGTCGCTGTGTCTCCAGCAGTGACTACTGGACAACTGTTATCAAAATACAAATGATAATAATAAAACAGGGGAGAATGAAGATACGGTCATCATCCATATTGTACATTTGTGCTGATGCACATTAAATTAAAACCTACTTGTGCAGGATTCAAGACCGGACCAGAGTTTCTATACTGGTAGCCTAGGACCAAAGCCTAAAAAAGACAGAACTACCTGGCTACTACGCAAAGAAATGATATTGTTCCTTAATATGGATTTAGTGTAAGGACGAACCTGAAACAATTGACCACCTAGTAGCAGTGTGTTTGGTCTTTACCAAATGAACATAAAATAGATGTCAGATTCAGGCAGTATCTTCACTGAAACATCGACAAATATTATAACGCTCCACATTCTGCTACTTGAACGAACACTTACCTGAAACAGTCACAGAAGGGAAATAAGTGACCCTGGGACTTCACTAAACATACTGATAGAACTATGAATGCAAATAGGCCATTTACCATAGGGAAAGACTTCAAAGGAGAAACATATGTATGACTATTCCAGTGGATAAAAAACATTGCTGAAAAGAATTTTAAAAAAGACTGTCAAAATGTCAATACCTTGAAGTACGGTGTGCTTAGTAGGGATCGAACTGATACCAATAGTTGCTGGAGCCCATCGAGTACCTAAAATCATGGATCAATGAACTTGCCGTAACCTTTTTCCGGCTGTAATAAAAGTGTAATATCTACCAATTCACTTGCATTCTCATCAAGAGTGAGATCTGACACAAAGTCGAGTTTAACGTGGGATATCTGCCGAGAATGGCTCCAGCTACCGTAACCGAAATTTGAAGGCATAAAGGCTAGCCTGACCTGTCCCTCTTAGTTCGATGGGACAGCGAGAGCCACTTTTCCGCATCTGGCCTGAATAATAGAGTGAGGACGAATCCAAAGGTTCCCGATGCGCTTAGCCAAGTCGAGCCTGAGTAGCCCTCATTGACTCTGGCATTGCACCTGTGCACTCAGTCTAACACTTACACTGGGACCAAATCTTCAAAACTTAGTATGCAGGTTCAATGCTGCTGGCAAAAAGATCAACTGAGGCAGGGCATTGCTGAGCACATTGAAGGCTTGTTATCGGTCCTTTGATTATTACTCAGCCCAGTCGAGGGGAAACACTTCGCCTCGGGGCGGTACTGTCCTCGTTCCACTTTGAGGAATGGGTTGGGCTTGTTCCGACGTTTTCTTGACTTAGGTTGCAGGGACTGGCGCTACTTTTTTTCGGTTCTCCATTCCATCCCACTTTAAAAACTACCTGGTGTTACATCCTCTTAAAAAGTTTTATAGTTCAGTAATCATCATATTTTCAAAAAGTTAACATGAATATTCTAATGCAGTTTTTAGGCAAAATTCGATGTGTTTATTGACTTGAAAGTCATGTTCCATTCAACAATACATATTCTGTCAGGTGATAGATGATATTTTTCCGATTATTCTACTAAGTATTCGAATTTGAACCAACATCCTTTCATCTTTATCGAAACGCTTCGCCAGATTCTGTCCGTGGGGATATCAAAGGATTTGTCAAGAAAAAGTTAGCGGCGTGTATTTTACCTTTTACATAGATTCTAAATCTAAAATGTTACGGAGAAACAAAATATAGTACTCCAGTAAACAATCTTTGTTCACAAGTTTTCTTTTGTAGAGGATAACTGACGAATATATATATATATATGTATATATATATATATATATATATATATATATATATATATATATATATATATATATATATATATATATATATATATATATATATGAAGAGAAAGAAAGTGGGAGAGAAAGAAAAACACACATGTGTGCTCTCACACGTGTATGTGTGTGTTCGTTCATAATACCCGTGTCAATGAATTCCTCAAAATCTGCATATAAATACGTTTATAGATATAAGTATATATTCTGGTTCTTATTTGAGCAAACGTGTATTGAAACAAGCAACAGTAGTGTATATCCACTCAGTGTTTTATCAATGACTGATTGACATAAAGATGATCCAATGCGAAAAGGTTGGGAAGGCGTTAATTCAAGGTAACCTCAAAATGACAAACGAATAACAAAAGATCTGATCTGAAGCAGCAAAGAAATAAAATATAAAACCAGAGAAAGATATTTGCAGCCTTTGGGCCAAACGAAAGCAGTTTTTCTCCAACAGGAAATTTATTTTCAAAACTGATTTCCCGTCACAGCAGACGAACCAAACAACGTTGAGAAAGAAAAAAATATCTAATTTGTTTTAAAAAATCCAATTATGTTTCTCTTAAATTCTGAGATTTTAAGAAACCATTCTTTATGCAATTGTTGGTCTACTGTCCTTGTACATAAGCAGAAAATTTTGGCAAACACACTCCTAACATTGAGAGATTGATGTCTTCATCAAGCTTGGTCTTTCTTTGGTCTCACCATGCTCTTCATATCTATGATTCAGGTTTCCTACGCGCTTAATCCAACATAGAATCCTTAATGTTGCCTGGAAACATTCAGTTATCAACTTTCCCTTAAAATTATCACAAATGACGCGCAGCGAGTACTGTATCTAAGATCGGAAAGAGATTCAAGTTAATCTAAATTGATCTCAAATTATATTACTTACTATAGACAGGAACAGAGCAAGAATAACAGAGCAGTTATGAAAAATCAAATTTTTACGCGTCTACCAAGCTGCACTGTACTGTTGTCCTCATTTTATAAACAATTGGACTTCAAAAGCTTTATTTTTATTGACGGATTCAAAAAAGTGACAAATATCTAACATTCGATGATTTCCAAAATTTGATTGCTTAACTAATTCCGATGTTCTGAATTATTTTCTAAACATTTTACATCAAATGTCTTTTCGCATTTTCATATTTTATTTTCTATATGCTCAAAATTAAAAACCCCATACTACATTAATAATCAGCCTTTTGTTTGAGAAAGGAAAAATACTAGTGCCAATTTTGCTGGATTGTTTAATATTGTTTATATGATTGTTCCGATACCAACATGTTATTTTTGTCTTGAGTAAATGATTATTTCATTGAAAATATCAATTGTTTTTGAATGACACAAAAGAAACAAAACCTAACTGATCAAAAGATGATGTTTAAAAATTCCTAGGTTGTTTAATTATAGTTGGATAGAAAACTAATGAATTAACACGTTAGTATCCGAGCCGAGCCTGAGGTACTTGGCCCAAGCTAAGATTCGAAGGGGCTAGCGTCTGTTATTGTCATTTGAGCGCTCCGATGGTTTTGGTTCTACATTTTTAGATCTATTTGAGGAATATGAATAAATTATATCAAATAAATTTGGTAAGCCATCAGCAGCGTTGCTTTTCTAGGGGTAATATTTAAAATACCATCAACGAGTCACTTTGATCAAGTCGGATTCCCCCATCCCAGCCCTTGGAGCCAAAATGGCACGAAATTTTAACTTGACACTCATTTTTTTGTTCGATTTACAATATAGATACACGCATAATTGGTCACTCATTTTCTGGCTGGTGATGTTCACGCTTTTCTTTCAGAATTTTGACTTTTTAGTGATCATCGCCCATCACGAGACAAAAAAGTAACCTATTCACCGATTGATACTTTTTTTCCAATTCTCCAATCAATCAACTCAAGACAATGGTCAAGCTGACGTTACACTTCAGTGACTTACCATAACTGTTTGGTTTTTTTTTCATTTTATTAGAGGGATTGTTGTTTACCCTTGATTGATATTTGTAGATTCGACAAAATAATATTTACTCTGGTATTGTGTGAAGGATACAGAGTGATTGATAGGGAATTTGAGGTGAAATATGAAAGAATTAAAAAAAATGTGAACACAATCTTCCTTTTACTGAACTTATTTCAATTTTTTTGAAAATGCTTTCAATTCGATGCTTTTCATATAATTTGTAGCCGTCACAACTTCTAACAATATATGCATTTCATTGGGATGGACATTATTTTGTTTAATCAGGAAACATTAAATTAATTACCATAAATTGTTGTTTTGTTTTTTATTCAAAATCATTTTTTGTTGATTACTTTTGCCGTAATAGTACAGCAATCTTGAACTGAAAAACTTTTTTGAAGTCCGTATTGATAGTTAATAAATGGATTCACTGAGAACTCCGAAACCTACCATATTCATCAAATTTCTGTATGTAACGGAAGAAATTGGGAATCGTTTACGGCAGTGCGCACCATAGTCTATCGGAAAGTGGATGTTATCAATTTCCGGATTAGAATCTCGGTAACCGCATCGAATCATATCAAAAACTATCCAGAACAAAAAAATATGGCAAACAATTTTCTATGAAATTTAGGTTGATCATTTTGAAATTCAAATTGGGCGACTGAAAATGTAACTTTCTTCCAATTATGACTGAGTCACTTTGTAGAAATTCGTCCTAGAATTTTTGTAGCCGATTTCCTAACTCCCTCAGATTTAAAATGGAATTCATTGAGGACTTTCGGAGATATAGAATGGACATACAGGAGTGAAAAAAAACAGAAAATATATGTCAATCAAGAAGACATTGCTTGATCCACCTAAAAGTCTAATTAATACGCACCTTACGTTTCCACAATATTTCATTGGAATTCATAGTAGACTTTTGTGAATATTGTGAAGAAGAATAGGAGCGAATATAGAAAGGTATAAAATCATAAAATATGTCTCGATCAAACACGAATTCCTAGATCTGCTCCAAAATTCAGTAACTCCTCCTTGCCCCGTGCTCTACTATTCCACAGAAAAAAATTAGATCTTTTGGAGTTGTAGTATCTACAGGAAACAGATAAACGGATAACATCTCGCAATCAAAAATGAATTCCTTGATCCAACCCCAAAGTTGATCTAATTTCATTTCGACGTGGTTCACCTCTCCACAAAACGCTATTAAATCTGTTCAGAACTTGATCGCTTCGTCTTTACCTCGCGGCTTACAATGATTATTTCAATATTTTGTCTGAATACGTCGGCCATAATAATGGTGATGTGTGTCAGAATTGCAGACAATAATTCATTGTTAAATAATGAAAACTATAATGATAGATTGGCGTGAGTATAGGAGTTAACAACGAAATATTTTGTTTTAATATGGTGTAGATGGGATAGGATAAAGAAAAGAATGGTTATACCGTGTCAAGACAGAGTTTCCCCGAAGAAATTTTCTGCCTAATGACGTATGTGAAATTCAATTGGTTTATTCAATATATGAGTGCTCAAAAATGATGGTAAAAACTCATTGGGAAGAATTAAGAAATCGGTGCTGAAATAAGGCACTTGAACCTACCAAGACGTCACATTAGAAAAAAAGTGACTTCATGGCCCAAACAACAACAAAAAATAAGCAAAAAAAACATGCAGTCAGGATCAAGGTTCCTTTGACCCATGCTTCATCGGACCAAAATATCTTTTTCGGGAAAATCAAAACAATCAAAATAGCAAAATTACACACACACGCACACACACACACACACACACACACACACACACACACACACACATATATATATATATATATATATATATATATATATATATAGAGAGAGAGAGAGAGAGAGAGAGAGAGAGCAGTGTTCTTCGAATGTCGAAGGTGCTGAAACGAATGAAAAACTGAAAAAAACAGGGGAAAAGTTTTAGAAACAACGAATTCGTACAATATGATAATTTGATAGCTAAACAAATTTATGGATGAATATTCCTATTTGGGGTGGATATTTGCATGAAGTTTGATTGGTTTCTTGATGATATATTCTTTTAACTTTCACTTCATTTTCAGCGAAAAAAACTCGTACAAGCTCCAGTAAAGATTGAAAAAACTCACATAATAGTCTTTTTGCACAAGAAGCTGACATCTCTTCATCCCTGCTTTGGATTTAAAAAATTCCTGATTTTTGCAGTAACGACGAGTTCCGTGTTTTGAATTTGTAAATTTTATCAGGGGGCATTTTCTCTCGTTTTTTTTTCAATGTTTTCCCCTTCTGTATAATCTTCTGTATTGTGTCTCCCTGTTCTCGTTTTAAAACCGTAGACTGCAAGTGCAGCAAAGCTAGGAAAACATCAACAGAAATAACGGAAACAAAGAGATTGGGAAAAAAGTTCCCACAATGCTCCATGAATATATCAGCAGGGCTGAATTTTCAAAATCTCAGAAATTTATTTCCTTTGTTTCCTTTATTACCCCTCAACATAGTCCTTGATCCCCTCTACGATAGGAAACTGACAAGTGTATCTCTTGTCTAGATGGTAATCAAGCTTCAAGGCCCACCTTATCCGTTCAATACTTTAACACATTACTTTCACCCAAATTTTGCACTTAGCAATATTACAAAATCTTCAAATTAAGAATTATCTGCACAAGGATTCTATCGAATTCTTCCAACATATTTCAATGCATCTTTGCTATATTACATACTATCTTTAAAAAGAATAGGTTTATAACATTTTTATTAATAGGAATGTAAATATATATCTATTGTTCAGTTCGCTTGATTTATCATCCAATGAATGTCAAACTTAAATTAAATTGTTTTGAAAAGCGGCAATCGTCATTTCCAACTCAATTTATGGCTACAAGCGACACATCGGATTAATTAAATTCGCACTTTATAAGGCGATGTTATTATATTTGAATGTTTTAATTTCTAATTGTTTTTATTGTTTTTTGTGTGTGAGTATCTGTGTGAGTTTATGTTTGTGTGCACTTGCACTCGCACATGTGTGTATGTTCGGTTTTACGTTTTGTCTTTAAACGATAATCAAACTTTTGAAAATTCCTTTTTTATTTTACTCCGCTCGTTTAGGATTCCAGGGATACAAGGATATCAAAATGCTGATGAATAATAGGATACGTTAACACTGGGAGCAATTGCTGCAGACGTATGTTCACTTCACTTGATTTAAATGAAACGTGAGTTATAGAAATAAATTGTATTAGAAAAATAATGATGCGTTTATTGTAATTTTCACTTTCGAAGAATTTCGAGAAATACTTTCCTTTGCCAAATATAAAAATTCGAATCCTTGACTATTGCACTATATTTTGGTAACGCTTCCCTCAACGACAGGGGTGACAAGAAAGTCAATTTCTTGATAAAATAGATTGACGAAACTCTTCCAATTTCACATATCCACAAATTAGCGCAATTAATACGAGCCCTCAACATTCAGTCACTCGATTCTCTTTTGTAGAGTGCTAAGAAATTATCAGCCGACCAGAAAAAGTTGATCTTGGTTTCACCCAATCCCAAAATTCTAAGCACTAAATCCTTTTCATTGTAGCTGATATTGTTCCGTGCAAATTTTCGGCAAGGACTTCTCAGCATCCACCCTGTAGATGTGGCCATCAATTCAGTTGCGGTAATGGAAAAGAAAAAGGAAATGAATTAAAGAAGACGTACAATTCTTGACACGACCGGGTACAGCATCAACTTGCAAATCAAGTAAGAAAATATCGATCTGAAAACAACAAAGATGTGAACAGTGGTTTGAAAAAAATGACTACTGAAGATGTTTACTAAAAATAAGAGAACTATTTAATCATCATTATCGTCGTTATCATCGTTGATGCTCTAACACGGAGCTATACGTGCCAAGCAAATTCATCTTGGGTCTGTTTTCGTTGTTGTTGCCACCAAGATATAACATCAAAGTTCTTTGAATTATTTTTGTAAAAACTTTAAAAAAAATATCCCAGAGCGCTTGCTGAAGAATCCTTTTGATAGGACAATCTTCCCCTTGGGAGAGTGGATACTACTGTTAAATTCGTTTGCATCGAACTAATATTTCAAATGGTCAGAATCGGCCAATGCTATATGCATTAGGATTTGTTCAGTTGATTCGAATCCTTGGCTAATCTAAGATGTTTTATGAGCAAACTTGAACAGTAAGAAGATAATCAATGCTCCTGTTTTGAAGAAAATTCTAGTGGTTCTGAAAAGAAAAGTACACAACCGTGTCATCCATCAGATTGTCATTTATGGAGCAGGAACAAAAAAAATGAGCAAGAATTTAACCCGGTGTGAAAACCATGCAATGTGCACAAGTGAGAATCATGCTCAACATCAGATGGAGAAAGCACAACAGCACAGTTCATTAGAGAAAAACAGGAGTTTGAGACATTCACGGAATCGTGTAATTTGCTTCAAGCAAATACTAAATCCAACCAAGTATTACATCATGCAATAAACCCATTTGAATGTACTCCTAGGCTATTTTTAATCGAAAAAACTCGTAATCATTTGTTGATTATATATTGTATATATAAATATCAATTGCTTGAAAGAATACACAAAATGTGTGTGTGTGTGTGTGTGTGTGTGTGTGTGTATATATATATATATATATATATTTCGTCTCCGAGGAATTAATAAAAAATGAAAAAGACAAAAGAGGAGGGCAGTTGCTTGTGTTCGTTCTGGACAATTTGTACTGTTGTGGTTGCATTGAATTTTTATTCGAGACAGTTTGTTAGGCGAGCATCAATGTCTCTTTCCCATAAATATTCCGTCTGAAATCTCATTACATTGCCACCCGAGGCAGTGGTAAATTCATGTGAGAAATAGAGGGACTGGTGGCAAAAACACCCTCAAGCTAGTGAATAATGACTTTTTGAAACATAAATCTACAATTTTGTAAGATGTCTCAGTCGACTTCATCTATTTTTTTTTCTGTTCTTTGGCAAAATGAAATATTTTTTCAGCTTGGATAAAACCAGAATTGAAAGCAAAATAATCTGACGTTTACAAATCACATTATATCGTACATTGTTAGTACAACGAGCCTTCTATTGCCAAGTGATTTTTTGTAATGAGCTTTGTGTTGTTTTTCATTAATTATTTTCATTCAATTACTAATTGTTTGGAAATGATTATCAATTTTCATTTGGTGCAAAAAGGAAGAAATAGCAATTATATCTGGTTATGTGTTTTCATTCTGTTCTTATCGTCTTTTGTTGTATTCTTCCATGGTTTTATGTAAATACATCCTCCATTCAATTAGATGAATATCAAAGTGAATTAGGTTTTTGGGGTTTGCATCTTTTATGTATTCCTTACTACATATATTGTTTTACAAAAGGTTTCAAAATAATGCCTTTCATCCAAACCTGATTTTATCAGACGTGTATCTTGTTCCATACTATGTGTTTTGTATCGCCTACAGACAATTGCGTATTTTCCAAAGGTCAGAATTAAAACCCCAGTAGAAATTAGAAAATAAGATGCTGATGTGCGAGTCGTGCAAGGATTCCACCTTTCTGAAAATGGATGCATCACCAACATCCTACATCCATTTAATCTCATTCTTGTGTGGATTGAATTTAATAATTACAAATCCAAATGTAAAACAAGGGTTTTATCAGAAATATAAGAATATTGCTGAAGAAAATAGTTCAGTTTATGTTACTTAGATTCGATATGTTATAAACATTAGCGCTCTAGAAACATTCCTGGAAATGTATTGCAAAACAAAGCAGCGCTTCAAAGAGTCATAATTACATAATGATGAATAACATTTGCATATATAACATAAATATTGAGATAGTGTAAACATTAATTAGGAAATATATGATGTTGCTGTTGAGCTACAACAAGTTGATGATGTGTGCGTATGGTAACTTCTCTCTACAGCAGATAAAGTATAGCATTGTGGGTGTATATGATGATAGATAATTGTGTATGTGTACGGGCTCATCCTATAACAGATGGTACATGGACACTAAGTAAAAATGTACAGTACACTCTTAGTTCGGATGCTATACGCGATGCTATTTTTTATCATAATTGGTTTCCTCTCGAAAATATAATATTACTGAATTTCAGTGAATATATTTGCGAAAGAGTGCTATGACTCATCGGAACTTAACAAAGTAGCACAGAGCGGGGGATTACTGTGGGAGGCAATGGGAGAAAATTTGGGAAATTTGGTCCAACGTGGACTGTATGAAATAGTACGTAATAAGCAATACACCACATCTCCTGAATTACTGTGTCTACATTTACAGAAATGAAGTTTTGGAGTATATTAAACCCCCTTCTCGATATTTCTATCCTTTTGCCATTTTGAACATCACATTCGTGATAAAACGTCCAGTAATTTGGGATTTGAGATTTGTATCCTCCAGTATTTGTGACCATTGAACCTGAATAATTTCATGGAGATAGTATATCATCATTCAGATATAATATGGAAGAAGTTTTACTTAAAATGGATCATATTTAGATTAGGTATTTACCGTTTTTCTAGCATTGATATTATGATTTAACTTGTTATTAAGAACTCATTTGATATGCAACAAACTACAGCCAACATATATCTACATTCCTACGTACAAATACAATACACCTGAACTCATACACACAATTCTATAGAGACTACCACATGGTACAATACATTATTTTTAAAATTTCACACCAAGTCAACATTAAATGCACATTCTGACAGTCCTGCACATATTGACAGTTTTATTATAGCTATTAAAATGTCTGCAGGCTTTGTTGTAAATTATTCAGAAGCAGGAATCACCTCAAAGGTGTTGTTATTGCCGACGTAGAGATTATAGTATTTTTACAAGTACTTATTGTACTCTCCGATGGAATATAATATGATATAAATACATATATATCATGAATAAACATACACACACACACACACACACACACACACAAATATATATATATATATATATATATATATATATATATATATATATATATATATATATATATATATATAGTTACGGATGCCTCATTGTCTTTTATGGTTTATCCTATTCACACTGTCTAGGCTAAGTGACATATCCTCCGTGTTGTAACTCAGGATAATTTTTAAAAGTGTATCATGATATAACACAATCGTATATATTCTCTAGAATCAGATATCTATTTCTTCATAATACAATGGTCCATATTGAGTAGTAGACGTGCAGACAAGGGAGATGGATGAAAAAGCAAAGAACATTGAGATAAAGTTGTCATTTGTGTCTTAACTTTTCTGCCAGTCTATTTAGCTAAATGGGAAAAGTAACATTATGTCACTTTAGATCAAATTGACCACCCTATAAGCTGCATGTTCGTTTCCTGCAGCAGCCCAGTCAACTTCAATTGTAAATCATATTGATGTTATCTAAGCCGAGTGAAACTTCATCATGATCAATCTTTTTAGAGTCCGCCGTTGGACATAGACCTTCTCCAAAACTTTGCCAGACTTGTCTAACAAGGGCGTTGCAAAGCCAATAGTTATCAATCTGTCAAGTTCGTCACACCATCTTATCTATGCCGGGCACAATTCTGCATATGATCTCATATATATATATATATATATATATATATATATATATATATATATATATATATATATATATATATATATATATATATATATATATATATATATATATATATATATATATATATATAAAGCAAAAACATGCATCATAACTAGCACCAAGGCCTTTTTTTTCCATGATGATGCTGCACTTGTCACAATACCAATCGAGGAGGCATCAAAACGTATTGATCGCTTTTTTATCGCTAGAAAGGCCCCTGGCCAGACTATAAGCATGGGAAATACCAAAGGAGCGCACCAACCTCAGGTACCAACCCCATCCAAAAAGAAAAAAAGTGAATGGTGTTAAACAATAACAACCTATTTTGTAGTCATTATTAACGGTAGAAAGAAAAGCGAATTTTTTTTCTCACATACATATGAAGTGACGTCAACTTATTTGCTTCTCTCGATTTTGAGATGGTAAACAATTGGAATGGAAGATGTATATCATTATAGACAAAAATAAGCGTCTACTGAGGAGTTATGCTCTCCATCCTTCCCTACAGGTCGGAATACTGGACTCCATTAAAAACACATATCCACACTTTCCTAAAATCTGTCACATTTCACAGGATAGTGTCTCAAACACATATTTATTTACTGAACAATATGTGTTGAACCCTCTTTTCATGCAAGCTTCACTCTAGTGGATCCACAATGAGAATCAAGGATGAAAGAATACCGAAAGTCTTCTTGAATAATCAGATTATGACAGTAGACGGTATGAATGTAGACTCGAATACAACTTCGAAACCATCAATGTCCCCTTCCAGTCCGTTGACACTACTGTCAATGACGACATTAAATGGAAAATTGACTGCTTCAATGGTATTTTGAGGAGTTCCACATTCACCATAGTTAGAGATAAGCACTAAATATCCTCATCGATCTACTCATTTACTTGCCCATCAACATTAATGACCGTTTATCGCCCAAGTTTGGATCCTGACTTTTTCCAAGACTCGCCAGAACTTTCTACAATAAGTTTCCTATCATTCGCTGTACCATCTTTTTTTTTCACCGATATCAGTTCCCCTAGGGATCCAAGTTATGAGTCTCAAATAGTCCGGCATTATTGAAATTCAGACAGAGTCGTACACACACACATACACACATACACACACACACACACATGCACACACACACACACACACACACACACACATATATAAATATATATATATTGTGTCATCAATAGACAGCTGATTCGATGTATTACATCTCTTCAGGGTGACCATAGTTTTTCCATTATCCCATCCTGTACCGCAAGGCAGAATTGTAACATTCACTTCAGACCAGCAGGCCGATATCCTATCTCTGGACTACGGAACTGGACAGTCAGTAAAGCTGAATTTAAGCGATGTATTTGTTCACACGGAAATCCCTCATCCACCAGAGTGCTCTATTCCCAAGGAAAAGTATTGCATGAGCTTACAGTGGATGGGTTACCTCACTTGAAGAGTGCTCAACACTGGATAGAGGAACATTAATGATTGTGTCATCCACAGACCGCTGTTTCTATGTATTACATCTCTCCAGTGTGGCTATAGACTCTCAATATATATATATATATATATATATATATATATATATATATATATATATATATATATATATATATATATATATATATATATATATATATATATATATATATATATATATATATACTGACATAGACACATACTAACCGCTGTGGATGACACAAGAAGAAAAGAGATTATCTAAAACCCAACCAATGTTTTCCATTTTTTAGGCAGTTATATTGATTTAAATTGTCCAACATATTTCTGAAGTAGGCTGAAATCTTGGATGATATCAGGAAAAACTTGTTATGAAGTTACATTTGTCAATTCAGTAGAGTCACGTTTTTACAGTCATCACGATCTGCGCAGTTAAATCGGATGGATTTCATACGAAAGGTATCAATAATGAGAAACTGAAAAGTAAAAAAAAATGACATTATTTCTCTTCACATTGTCTTTCAAGTGGCATTATTTTCAAGGTTTAGAAATTTCATTTTTTCAAGTAATTTCCTTGAATGTCCATGTAGTGTTATTACAAACTATAGTTTTTTAACAAAAAAATATCAAGTAAAATATTACTATTATTGCAAAAAAAATGAAACGAACGTTTTGATAGAAGGCGTGTGTCATTAAATAATGTTGTTGCAACAAGTGCCGCTGGGACCAGGGACGTTACAATAAAAATTCACAGTATTTTATTCTGGTTTGCGTTTGCCTTTTCGAAGGTATCATTGCTTTTCTGTCTCATTTTTGTATTCGAGTCTTGTGGAGAAACACGTGTAGTTGCGTCTGCTTTAGTTGGATTATTTGCAACGATTGTGCCGAATCTTCATCTTCTGGGAGAAGCGTGTTAGGAGCCCTGAGCAATCTGTTTTTTTTTTTTTTTTTCTTCCATTCTGACATCAACAGTGATCATCGTCTGACTACTTAATGTTTCTTGATACTTGCTTCGAGCATATTGAGAACAATAATACAAATGCCTGTTTGTATTGAAAATGTCTGTTCTGACCAAAATCTGTTGACTTGTTTGTCTAGTCAGGAACAGATAATTTATGTCACATCGCAAGGTGTATATGAAGGGGAAAAAAGGACAAAATCTTTTGAATCTTATTATTTAACATAGTGATAAGTTGTTCTTTTGGAATATAGTCTGTTGAAGAGGAAGGTAGAATTTTATAGGAGATAGAATTGATCATCAACGTTTTCAGTCAAAATCATGAAAAGTAGTTTCAGTGATTTTTATGAGAAGCTAAACCGACAAAATCATCGATTGCTTAAAATGAATAATCCTACCCTAAACCAGGAAAAATAAAACAATTAACATATTTACTGTTTTGATGTATTTTCAATTTTTGATCATAACTCACTTTTGAAATATGTCCCAAGACGTAATTATCTTATTCAAAAGCATGTTCTTTGATTTTGGAAGGAAAACGAACGAAAAAATTGATTCCCATTCGTGATAGACATTAATGACAGTCAGAAAAAACATGTCCCGTAAATATGAAAAAAAACAAAACTTGATTTATTACAGAGAAGAAATTACTGGTATATTTAAACTTTTGAGTTTACTCTTCAAAAAATTAACAAGAGAACGTGTTTCAGTGCAACAGTCCATTGTTTCAAACGATGGTTATAACAACTTGTCATTAGGTAAAAGCTTGCATTAAGTGAAACAGTTCATTGTTACGTATGTATCATATTGAGCAGAATTTCTAAAACGTGTATTGTGTTTTTCGTTGCTTGAGAAAATAGTATTGCAGAATGCATTTTCTGTGCCGGACAATATATCAATGGCACGCTTCTCTATACTCAATTTGGACGATAAAATTAAAGATATAGGTCTTCCTGGAGTTACCTAAGTTCATTTTTATTCTTTTGTTCTTTTCATATTTTTCGGAGAAAAATCTATGGGTAAAAGTACTCAGAGTGTCCATAATTCTACCAACCCAATTATCACTAAAAAAGAGAGTGAAAATCAGTGTTCGAAAATTTACGACGCAACGGAGGTTACTGATCCATGGACTTATCCCCAATTTCATCAGTCCTTTTGTGATCCATTGCTTAACTTTCCATAGAATTCCATTGAAATATCTTAGGGAATTTCTATGATATCATGCAGATGGATTGTTCAAATATGACGTTCCTAAATCTGTTGACAGGGGAGATAACCGAATCAAAATATCATTAATCGAAGTCAGTAAAAGTTTTGTTTGTTTGTTTGTTTGTTTGTTTTTTTTGTTTGTTTTTTTTAACCAAGTTGAGATAATCGATCAGGAAGAACACTGGAAGATTCGAAAATTGATTGAGTCAACCCATATGCTAGGCAAGAAAAACTGCCTCAGTAACCCTAGCATTGAAATGGATACCATATGGAACCTCTAATAATGAAAGACCGAAAACAATAACATCAAATATCAAAAACTGTCACCTAAGGTTTAAGGCTCCTAAAAACTAGCACAGGATGTCAACATTGACGCATAAGGTAGTGGTTACAGAATCAGACAAAAATGCTGCAAGTAATCTGATTGTTCTAGGTTTGATCCTAGTGTGAGCCAATAATAATTCTAATAACGCCCGTCGGTTAAATAAAAGGTTTGGTTCGTTACTTCCCTACGCCTACCAGATGATACCTGATAAAGGCCATAGAGTACAACGGCCGAAACGTGTGGATGGTCTGAATTATAATAGAAATACAAAAACCATACGTACGATAATTTTGATGTGGACTCCTATTCGTGTTCCTGATCCCAATTTATTTCCCGATTATTTCTTTCACTCCTCTGCCATCTTTGTGTATCCAAGACATTATTAAAAATTAACAATACACTGTTGATTTGACTACTTCAGCGGAATTAGAGATTCTCGTATAAGTAAATCATTCAAAAGGTACAATAGACAGAAACTAGCGATATTCTTTACACAATTTTTTCAAAAATGGCACATTACCTGAGCAGTGGTGCAGCTAAAGTGGATCTAACTTGGTAGAAAAAAGCCCAATTAGTGAATAATATATACCTAACTGGTCTGGTTGGTCATATATAAGAAACAGTCGGTTTATCAAAATATTTGAGAAATATGCCTTGCTGGGGGCGATCATTTAAAAGATTGGGAAAAGAGAGACCAATGAATAAGTTACACTTCTGACCATCTATTGGTTTATAATTATTAAACAGTCAGTTTTTTTCAAAAATGAACGTTAACTCCGCAAGACACAATCTAAGGGGCATATTCTGCAATCAATTACATCAAATACAATTGAATTAAAGTCCCACAAGAAACCTATCAGGATTTTGTTTTCGACCATAGAATCAAAAATGTGTTTGACATACTAAGGGGAGAATATTTAAATTTTCAGCCTTTTACCTCCATTGTTGCGTCCCGTATGCGTAACACATACTTAACCAGCCATTCAGAGCAAAATCACTTTAAAACGTATTTAGGCAGTCCTGGTGACAGTTCTGGTTGATAGTTTCTAAAAAGCTGAACAAGCATCCTGGGAAATAAATCTTACCTCATACAGACTGCCTAAAGCTTAGGGAGTTTGAAAATTTGAAACCTTTAAACAGGATTAAATTTATTCAAGATGCTTGCCGAGAGGGTTGTGTAACGGGATTATTGTGATAATTGTGTTGTACTGTTTGGGTTGTAAGTCAAATCCCTGACAACACCGAACAGAGGCGTTTAAAGAAAAGAAAAAAGGTAAATCGCATTAAAAAAAAAAAGATTTTACCGTTTAATCTCGATTGGATGAAACTCGAAAAAAAAAAGTAACGTCGTTGGAAATGTTTGAAAAAGACTAAAATTAGTTAAAGTCTCCTGACTCTCCTGAATTTCTAATTTGAATAATCAAAGTTTACATTTAATGCATAATATTACACAAAATCTTCCAGGCAACTAGCTTATTAGACACAAGAAAAGGAAATTTTAAAAAAAAGAGTTGAAACGAACGTGAATCAATGATTGAAACGGTGAAAATGAAAAACATTTGAAGCTGAAATCTAGATTTTCTTTCAAAGGAGTGTTCCTACTATTCCAATTCTTTTTTGCCAAGTAATAGGGCGGAGATAGGTAAATACGATGAATTAAATATTAAAGACTTTTTTTTCATTTTGAATTTGGAAGCAGCGGATAAGTAGGAGGAAAAAATGCCGAAGAGAAATAATTAATAATGTAGAACTAAGATCAAGAAGCAGATTAGAAATCCCCACAAAATTGTTTGTAGCAATAGTGAAACAAAATCACTGTTACTTTTATGATTGCAAGATTTTAGGAGTAGATGGGAAGACATTTTGAAAATACCAAAATAGAAATTATGGAAGGGGAACAAATATTGAAAAAATCAAGAAAGGAATGGAAAGACGACAAAGAAATCTGTGACAATGAAAATAGAGTGGAGTCATTCGATCATCGAATAAAATTTACGTGTAGTATGCCTAGATAATAAGAAAATAAGAGAGTTTGAAGACAATTATTAGCCGAAGTTGACATAAGAAGAAACACTTTCGAGGAAATTTTCCATATTACATTTTTTGCAAAATTATAGCAGTACATGCAGGTATCCGAAGTGACAAGATGTATTAAACCACCTTATCTACGGTGATTTAGAATAATTTCCCCAACAAGGTTGGAAGTAAACATTATCATCCAAGCTTTTGGAATTGAGTTCCGAAATGAGGAATGTTCAATCTTTTCAGAAGAGAAGCAAAAGAAAGAGTTCAACTATTCAACCAAGAAATAATCAGGTGATTGAAAAGGAATAGAAACTGTGAAGATATCAAAGTACTGGGAGCAGATATCCACAAGAATAAGTTATTGATGTAAAAAATCAAAAACAAAAACGTCTAACGAACGAATATGTTTCCAAGATGGCAAAACACAAAACAGGATCAAAAGCAGACTTAGCGTGCAAAGTGAGGAATTCAAAATGCTTCCTAAGATGGACAAGAGAAGATATGAGGAACTCGATATTTGATCACCATACATTTAGACGTGTACTCTCGGAGAAGATTGAAATACAGGATGAACATTCTGCATTATACATAATTTTGTCTACTTAATTATCAAAATACAGTACGCTTGGGCAACATTTATCGGATTGATTGATTGTGACAACGAGAATTCGAAGAAGATTTGATAAAAGAACGAATGTTAAAACTGAAAATTGAGTTCCCAACAGGAGACAGAGAGTTCATGGTGTGTTGCATGCAGAGCTGGGACATGGTGCTCCATCTTTGGGGGATGTCTTTGACGCCTACAGCTTTGCCACCTAATAGCTTCTCGCTTGCTTTTGCAATTTCTCAGGTGTTGGTGCCACGTCCAGTTCGAGCTTTACTGGTCGTTGTAGGGTGTGATCAATTGCACTTATCTGGAATACATGTTTGGTGCTAAAGTAGATGCATTGGTTTAGGATATAGTTTTTGGCAATGTACAGAACAATCCTGCTTGCCCTGTTTTAGGTGTTTTTTTTGTTTTTTTTTTTGTTTTTTTCTCTTTTTTTAGCTTGGGAAGATCCACTAAAAGAAATATGATGGGAGGTAACAGAAACTGGCATATTCATAGAATGCAAAATATGTATTTAATTTCCTTCTTGTTCATTATTTGAGAATATTTCCCCTAAGATCGATTACTCTCAAAACCTGGCCGTGAAAGAACAGCAGGATTATGTTTTTCGTTAATACATATGTTCATTTGTTTTGTATTTTCGACTTTTTCCATAACTTAGCACAATTGAATAAACTTGGGTTTATATCCAAAACAGCTAAAACCTTAAACCAGAGAAACACATGGAGGTTTCAATAAAATTGGGCACTCATTTCAATAGGTATGCACTGAGTCTCTTTTTTAGAACTACAATTATTTTTTTTTAAATTCTGAATTTGAAATTAGTCGGTTCCTTTTTGAATCTGGACTTTTTTGGGAGAATTGAGCATTGTCATCTGCAGTGAATGCTATCGCCTGAAAGGCCAAGAGTTTTCTTGGCTTCTGTTAAGGCCAATTTTTTAATCCTGAAATTTAGTAGATCAAGACTTTACCTTGAAGGGATATATGAAAAATCTTAATTGTAATTATATCATCCAGCTGTGATGTTAGACAAAAGAGTTTGCAGCGTAGTATTGAATTACCCGTGAATAATATTTTACAGTATCATATTTTGAGCTAGGTACTAGTACGTGGATCTGGGAAGGATTTTCCAAAACTTCCCATTTGGGTAATTGCTTAGTAAAAAATAGCGAAACGACCTTGATTGATGAATATTCATGGTGCAAGGAGTATAACAACTGGTAAATATTTATAAATATGTATTTATGCAATGATAAAGACATTATTTCCCTCTCCCTATCTACATATGTATGTGTATATATCAGTTTTTGAATAATCGTATTGTATGTCCATATACATATATATATATATATATATATATATATATATATATATATATATATATATATATATATATATATATATATATATATATATATATATATATGATATCTGTGAATTCGAATATGAATACACACAAACACATATATAGATATGTTTGTGTGTGTTTGTATAAGATCAAATATATATATGTGTGTATATATATATATATATTCATACATACACTCATATATATATGTATATATATATGTATATGTATATGTAATATATATATATATATATATATATATATATATATATATATATATATATATATATATATATATATATATATATATATATGCATTATGTATATGTCAATATTTTTATGTGTTTTCCATGGATCTTTTACTCATTAATTATAAAATGAATAATATTTGGTGTCATGAAATATTTATACACCATTCTTACTATCATTCACCAAATGTCCATCTGTACGTCTGTCAATGCAAAACTCAAGGACTCCTAGGCAGGTTTTCAGTTAGTTTTTGAACACCCCCCCCTCCAGATTCAATTACACGATGTAGTCCACGCCGAATCGGTCACATATCGATCATACATCTAAATTTACCAGATGTATGTTCATATGACTGTGTTATCATAACTGTAGGACAACTTGAGTTTTGATACTAATCTTTTGTGGTAACTCATAGGAAGTAAGAACAGGTGACCTTTGCAAATTACCCAATGTATTTTCTTTTTTAATTAATATTATGAAGGTCAGCGTTCGCTCTTTCAAAATATTAATTATCTGACTCGAATGTATCCATCCATCTACAAGCTACTGGAAATCAGACTCAGTGTTTCTGTTGATGATCTGTAAGTAACCAAAGTGGTGGAGTGAAACCAGATCAATATCTCCCATAAGAAAAGTACCAAAGAAAAAAGTTCTAGGTCATATTGCTGGCAAAGGGTCCAATTTAGACTTTTCACAGGAATAAGTTAGAAATACCTCTATGTTAGGTAAATCAGCTACTAATGATTATTTATTTGTATTTCCAGTCACACTAAATGTAAAACAATATATGAAGAAAATGCTGAAAAAATCAAGTTTTTTATATCATCAATGCAGTATATTCACATATAATTATTTCATACAACTTGCTACTTTCCTGCAACTGAACAGTCGCCTGTATGTACAGAACAGCTTACCACAGCATGTCCCAAGGAAATGTTCTGTGTATCAATGTAACCTCCGAGCATGCTGTTCGTAAATCAGTTTTCCCAAATAAGTTTTTTGAGAGGATTTTGATTTGTAATGTAACTTCATCTCAAAATGGCCATTTCATTTGTGTCCGCTTGCAGCGACTTGGATATTACCGTGTAAGCTTCTATAAAGGATCTGATATCCGATGTAGTTTTAATAGTCATGGTGGTGGGGGGCATGCAAGAGACAGGAGGGTCACTTGAATGAGAGTTAAAGTTGGAGGTAGCTTGTATGAGAGTGATATATATGTATATATGTATGTATGTATATATATATATATATATATATATATATATATATATATATAGAGAGAGAGAGAGAGAGAGAGAGAGAGTGAGAGAGAGAAAGAGAAAGAGAGGGACAGTTTTTATGAGGTAACAAAAATACAGCTTAAATGGAGAATAGAGATAGAGCAACGGTTCGTATTTGAAAAAATATATGTATATATAAGAGAGAGAAAAAGAGAGAGAGAGAGAAAGAGTTCATATGAACAAGAGATAGTGAAAAGGGTTGGTTCATTTTTTGTATATCCATCAACCATGCTATCTTAAATAATCGATCCAGCACGTGTTGTCTTCTCGTTCAGTAGTCAATTTATGATGGTACCCCTGAGATGACCCCCCCGTAAAAGTGGATGTATTGGCCTGTAAGTGGAGGAGGAAGTGATTTTAGGACAGATCTATACATAATTATCACTACTGCGTCAGAATCTCCACAAAAACATCTTAGAAGGTACACAAATACTTTCAAAAAAACTTGCTGACGTGGAAGAGATTAAAATTTGTGATATATACCCAGCGTGGGCGGGTACTTCATCTAGTATTGATAATTTACAAATTGCTGAATTTACCAAAGATGGTAGATCAGATTTTTGAGAAACCTAGACCTGTTTTTCAATGCTGGAAGTATCGAGCAGACTATTTGCTTTAATTGCAGTATGTGAAGGAATCTTTGGTGGTTTGGTTCGATCTTATATTAGAAATAGTTGCAGCAATTATAGTCATTTCATTGGTTGTTCTGATCAAGAGCGACGCCATCGAAAACATTAACATTCTAAACCAAGTGAACATTTGAAGCAGCCATAGAATGGCAAGATGCAAGATGTAAGTAAACCCCCATAAAGAACGTTGAAAATGTTCTACGCTAAACTACAGCCACTAAACGTACCAAATGAACTCACTCAACCCTTCGACCTAGAATTGAAGGACAGGTGTAAAATCTCTACCGATGAAAACAACACAAACATCAACGAAATCCATAGCAAAATAACAACTTGTCTAATAGAAGCTGCCACTATGATCGAACCAAGGAATACACAGACAATTCGTAGAATCTCAAACGGAACCAGGAAACTCATTGAGAAGCGCAAAAACCTCAATCCACCACCACCAAGGAAAAAATGAAGAAGATTAAAATAAACAAAACAATCAAAAAGTGACTTAAAAAAAACAAAAGAAGGTATACGACTGCACTCCTCAAAACCACTGACAGAAGAAATTCGGGGTTTCAAAGCAAAAAGACAAAGCTCTCAGTAAAATACGGAAAAATAACTAGTATACTCGAAGAAAACGGAGACATAACAATTGACATAGACTGAATAGTCGAAAGCGCCGAAGAAATTGACTAAGAACTCTACACTTCAAGATATGGGCAACAAGACAAAGATCAAGATACGCAAGGCGCTTACAATCAATTCAAGGACTTCCCACAACTTACACCGGGGGAGGGGAAACAATCCATCAAGCAAGCAAAAAAAAAAAAAAAAGAAAATCAACTGATCCAGATATCATCACCATCGATCCACTCAGTTACTCTATTCTAAAAAAGAGTAAAATCCAGAAGGACTGGATCGTGGCCATTATAATGCTTTTACATAGAAAAAAATGGTAAACCCAAAAGACCTCAACAACCCTAGGCCTATTAACCTACTCAACTGCATTTACCAGTATTTCACAAAATTACACTACATGAAAACTTACTACGGGAACAGGTTGGATTTTGAAGAAGTTACTCGACTATGGACCATCTCCTTTCAAAAAGTCAGCTGAAAGAGAAAGCAGCAGAATACAAAATGCCACCCGCTGTATGTATTCAACAAGGTATGTGGAAATTCCTTTGGTCACAAAGACCATTACTGTACAAGGCGTACACCCTGTATATGTCAGAGTACTGCAACATACATACAGTTACAGCATCTCCTTTATCAGGCTACATTAAGACACTGAATCCTACCATCTCCAAAAAAGAGTAATACAAGGTGATAGCAGCTCAACCAAACTCTTCACAGCCAGCCTGAAGATGATCTTCCAAAACCTGGACTAGGACAGTAGAAAAATCGAAGTGGTCAGCAAATATCTGAGCAACCTTAGATTCCCAGACGACATCATCCTTTTCAGGAGAACCCAAACGACCTCTAGATAAACTAAACGTAGGAAGCAAAATAGTCGGCCAACACACAAACTTCAGTCAAACTGATGTCATGTACAACAATCACATCGAGAATAAGAATATAACTGTAAAAATGGAATATGCAAAATTGGGAAAAGAAGACCTCTACATCTACTTAGGACAACAAATCTCTATGAAACCCAAAAGAAAAAGAAACGAGCAAAAAATCTCTCTAAGATGGCAAGCCTTTGGCAGAGCAAGCTCAACCTTCAAAAACAAGACAATCCCATTAATCCTAAAGAGAACAGTATACAACCAATACATCCTCCCTATAGTCAGTTATGGAGCAGAAACTTGGAGCCTAACTTTGAGACAGACATGAGAAAATCATGCTCAAACTCTCATGGGGAGGTGACAAGACAGCACAGTATACCAGAAAGAAAATAAGAGGCCGAGACATCATAGAATCTATTAGGAAACTCAATGGGCTGGTCATGTTGCAAGAATGGTAGACAACCAATGGACATCACCACTTACAACATGGATCCCCAGAGATCACATGCGAAACCAAGGCTTACGGAATACAAGATGGAGAGACAACCGACACAAATTCAGAAAATACTGGCTCTGCAACGTCCATGATAGAGAATTGTGGCAGACCCTGGGGAGGCCTCTACCCAACAACTGTCAATCAAAGACTGACGATGACTATGGGTACTTTAAGAACTGGTTAACATAGTTATTGGGAATGTAGATCCAGTGTTAAACAACTTGGGTACTTAATGAAACAGAGTCTTTACATACATATGTTTATTTGTTGATTTGCCTTTGGTTGCGTACATGCATGCACAACCTTACAAGATTAATATCAAGGGTGAGATAGAACTATAGGTGTATTAATAGTAGTATATGATAGTGTATACGGGGAGGCTCTGGTATTGATAAGGGTAAATTATGGAAATCATTTAACAGTGTTCCAGTGGTTGGTTTTATGTATTTTAGTAATATCTAGGGATATGTGAGGAAAAGTTGGGAAAAAGTTGGGAAATGCATTATATGTAACTTTAACGGACGCTAAAGATATTCGGAAAAGCCAAGTATCTTTGAGTATTACAAGTAAGAAGGACCATACATTGGTGTTCCTTAGATTTTAGAAAGATTTGTTAATGGTAAAGCTGGTGAATGTGTTACTGTGTTTGAAGTGGTTGAGACGATTTTATTGTTGCAGGGTTGGAAAAATTTGATAGTTTCAGGGATATATTATGTAAAACTTTCTTCTCTTCCATAGTGTTACTACTTATCTTATCTTTAATGTTTAGTGGTCTGCAGTTGGCAATGATGCATTTTTCCCATTTTTCAATAATTCTTTTAATTCGGTTTTAAGTTTGAGTTTATTCCATCTTTTATAAATGATATATGACAGCGGTGTGAGTGTGTTTTGGAAGGTGTACAATTACACTTACACTCACTTGATGTCTATTTCTTAAAAAATACCTTTTGACATAGGTACTTATAATTATTTTTCCTTTAAGTCAATCTTGTACACATATTTATACACAATCAACAAGAGATTTGTTCCAATTTTTTTCCTATTTATATATTTCCAAGATAATCCCCGCAATTAAAATCATAGATATGCAGGATTTCTCGCAACATGAAAGTATAACGCTTCTATAAAGATATTTTAACCCACCCGAATGGCGTTGATCAAGGAATCAATTATTACTAAGTTCTATGGGTAAACTTTTGGAGCATCATTTGACCCCCAAAGTGGTATGAATGGTATGACAGGTTGTGTCATTGGACTTGTGGTGTCTGGAGATACAAAAGACTGGAATGTAGATGAGGGAAAGAAAAAAGATGCATGCTGCCTGTATGGTAGCTCACTTCAAAAGAAAAACTGAATAGTATATTCGCTTCAAGCCTTCAGGAGAGAGTGTCAAAAGGTAATTTTTTTTACCTACATTTGAATTCTGTCAGGTTGTTTTTTTTAACAATGAAAAGAAAAAAATCTTTTCAGAACTCATTCCATCAAATATTAGGTAGGACGTATATTTATCAACAAAAAGATCATTACTTTCCAGTGAATGGCATCACAGATACAGACAGATCACAAAACAAATTACACTCCTCTTATATAGAGAGAGTAAATTTTCCGGTATGCATGGATATAGCTGGACAGACATGACCAGAAACTTATGATGGCTGAGGGAGAATTTTTTAGAAAATAACTTGCTTGAAACCGAAACAGGCGCCCCTAGAGTAATTACAGAAAATCAAGTGATCCTAGCTCAGGCTGTTCTAGGGAAATGTGATGACAGGTGGACAGACAGACATTCGATAAATCATAGTACGGTATGGTGAATATTCAAGGAATGAAGTAAGATCAAGAAGTTTCTGAAATATAAAAAAAATGTTTCCTTTCATTACTTTCACCTCAATGAATTGTCTTCCACAGCTGACCAAGAAAAAGTAAGAAGTTACATTCCAAAAAAACTTATCGACCCGAAAGCAAATTATCTAAACTGATCTAAATTGCCGATGAACACGTTCTCATTTTCTTCTAGCTGGTTCCTCACACAACCTGTTATATTTATGTACGTCTATTCCTATTTAGATATCGTGGCTCATTCAAACATCCCCAATCATCTCGACATGTGTGCACGCCGTACAGAATGTCTGATACTGCTATTTACTCAAAAGCTACAAAAACACTTTGATGTATGCGAATTAAAGAGATAAAACTTGGCAGTCAATTTTATTGCACAGGTTATTTCTTTATGTTATGACTCAAATCATCAAATACCAATTGAGTTGCATTATTTTATAATTTGAAATATGTATTTTTTTGTGTAAAAAATAGTACTAATTTTTGGCAGCTAAATCAGATCACTTTCTGACTCGAAGATCATTTTCCAGGGATTATTAGAGAAGTAAACCAGCATGAAAATAAAACATGAAAAGGAAATAATCGTTCAGTAGGAAAAATATTTCTGTAAAAGTAAATTTGACGGAAAAGAAAAAACAAAAAAGGATAAATTCAAAAGAGAATCTGAATTATTGAAATCATGCTAGTAGCAGCAGAGTGAACATGGAAATATTTAAAAAAAAGTATAAAGAAAATGATGAAAGAAAAACAGTTTAGGAAAGAAGGAAAATACATAATAAAACAGTGTGAGCGAAACAAATATATCAAATGTAAAATCTTGTGCATCATAAAGGAGAGTTGAATTGAATCACTCGAAGGTCACGAGATATTGTATGAAAGAGTTCATACATAAGTGGGGTTCATATACTATGAAACTTTTTCCCTCCAATCAACACAATTACAGCATATATATATATATATATATATATATATATATATATATATATGTATATATATATATCGAGAGAGAGAGAGAAAGAGAGACAGAAATATACATATATATATATATATATATACATATATATATATATATATATATATATATATATATATATATATATATATATATATATATATATATGTATAATTGTTCCATCTGAATTTTTTTTTCTCAGATAAAATCAATAAGATATTGGGTAGGACGACTAGCCTAGAGTCCTTTCCTTTTAAAATTCACATTTTTATTCACATCATTTTGTCTTTCTTCTGTAACACACATCGACACACAGACACGCACACATACATGTATGTATGTATGTATGTATGTATGTATGTATGTATGTATGTATGTATGTATGTCTACGTGTATATATATATATATATATAATGATGAAAAATGCAGGGAGGAATTAATTGATCCCATATCATGACTTACATTGTGGCTTATGATATACCCCGTCATCCAGTCAATTAATTACCACTCTTCTTCCCTACAACTTACTGAAACACCAATTCCTTGTGACGGCCTTAATGTATATAAATAAATATACTGCTTAAATTCGGCCTTACTGATCGTCCAATTCCGTGACTCAGTGGTCCGTAGCGAAGGTTTCTTCCTGCTTCGTGGTACTGGATGGTATAATGGATTGTCTATAGCCTCACTGAAGAGTTGTAATCCAACAAAACAGCTGTCTGTGGATGACATAATAATCAACGCCCCTCTATTGAGGGTTGAGCACGCTTTAAGTGTGGTAACCCGTTCACTGTAAGCTTATGCAATGCTCTTCTATAGGAACAGAGCACTCTGTTGGATTGGGAATTTAAGTTGAATAGATATATCACTTAAAATCAGCATCACTGACCCTCCAGTTCCGTGGCGTTAGGATACTAGCCGCTGGGTCTGATGCAAAGGTTTCCATCCTACTTCGTGGTACTGGATTGGATAATGGATTGTCAATCACCACACTGAAGAATTGTGATATAACGAAACAGCTGTGTCTGGATGACACAATATATATATATATATATATATATATATATATATATATATATATATATATATATATATATATATATATATATATAATATCCTGTCACTAAAATCTGGCAACTTTGGTTTGTTCAGTTTTCAAATTAATCGGCTACCTATGTCCGTATGGTCGCATCTTGTATACATGGCCATGCAAATAGAGCTAGTTATTGAAAATCTAAATATCCACTCTCTACCATGTTTTTTTGCTCCCTCCAAATAAATTGAAAGTTCAATTTTTTATAATTTCACGCCAAATTAATCACTAGTGTGAACAGCATCTTTCACGCTTGTTTCTTTAAAATCTCTATTGAGTGACTAAGTAGACGTATATTTTCAAATTATAGAATATCATTGTATAAAATAACTTGGAATGATTTGGAATTCGCAGAAAATCAAATGATAGCAAGTTTCAGCTCATATCCAATATTTCCTTAGCGTTCAATTTCATCACTCTACAGAATTCCAAGCTTCCGTCGTAGATTTTAAATCATAAATAGTTCAATGAAAGTTTTACTTCTCAGTGACCGTTTTCGTGACTTCCCACATTAAATGTTCCCGCTTTTGGAATGAAACCAAGTGAACAATACAAGTAGTCTGTTATACGTCGAACCATAACCGTCCCTAATTGATCGGTAGAGCATGTTCGACTTTCAAGAATACAAGAATCAATCCCAGTAGTTCCAAGAATAAGGGTATGTGATCATTGCATAAGCCTGATTGTCATCTATGGTGCTGTAACATGTAATTTAACCAAAAGATTATTCCTCAAATTGAGAACCATGCAACGTGCACATTGAAAAATTCTACTGAACCTCATATAAGAAGATTAAAAGAGGGTCAAGTAAATAATTGAAAAGCCACAATTCTGAGATATGATAAAAACCAATAAATCAAAACTCAAATGGACAAGCTGCAAGAATGTAAGCCATCTGGTGAACATCGTAACGCACAACTTGGGTCCCCAGAGATCATATGCACAATTGTAGCTGACAGAAAGTAAGATAGTGTGACGATCTAGATAAATTCGGGGGTCCTGACTCTGCGACGCCCATGAAAAGGAGGCGTAGCGAATGTTTTGGAAAGTATATGTCCAATGATGTGAAACTAAAAAGCTGATGATGACGATTAAGATGATGTAATGTATACAGAATGATTAACTCAGAGTTCCGTTTTAATGATCGTTTTACTCAGTGGTACTTCTGAACATGACGACAGTTTACGAGATCCCATATATCCCCCCCATGTAGCATTTGATACAACCGTCTCACTGATTGCATTGGAGCTATGACTATTGGCCCCATCCTTTAAAAGTTATTTCCTCAGGTAGTAAATTATTTGCTCATACCAAAATATTATTCATATTCATTTGAAACTGAAACTTGAACAGTTGAATTTGAAAAAAAAAACATGGAAATAACATTTCATTAATCATATTTTTATGATTTTAAGCGTATTTTTCTCTCAAACAATATGGAGTATCTTTCTTCTCTTGCCTACGACATCTGCTAGATTTTGATCTGTTTACATGGATGTTTTTTAAATTTTTTGATCCGTTTACAAGTTGTAGATCGACTTGCAACATGCACTTTTTACATACGATAATGGATGGGCCAATATCGAAACCCAAACTTTGCTTCGTTTTAATTGCTTTTTCAGATGAAAATGGTGACTCAAGAAATGGCCCACTGCGTTAACAATAGCATTGACTCGAAAAATATATCGACAAAATGTATCGATCATGCAAACATCAATCAATAAACAAATTGGGACTTGGGATTCGATTGTCTTTTTGTACGATCATAAGTTGTACTTTCCTCAAAAGGTCGTGTTCAGCATGCAACGCTGTCCGTTCAGGATTTTCATAAACCAAAATAATTATTGGATCATCATTTGCTTTCTAGTCCTTTGCTATGATTCACATTGTGGCTTGATATGAGGTTAGAACTTTTCCGAAAACGCTAAACAGCCACACTGGTCCATGGGAAATTGATAATATGTAGATAGCAAAATGATTTAGAATCATCGAGTACACACACACACACACACACACACACACACACACAAACACACACACACACACACACACAAACACACACACACACACACACACACATATATATATATATATATATATATATTAGAGTCAGTGCTGTGAGGAACGTTGGGATCAATTTTCTGCTTTACAATTTTATTTGTTTTCTTCTCTACAAAAAGACATTTCGTAATCGCTGTCATCATGTTGAGAAGTACCAATAAATGCTCTGGTGAGAAGCAATTCCTTGAACTCAGCTTCGAGCAAATCATTTAATATTTTGGGGCTGTTGTGTTCAATATCACACTAAATCATCTTGAAATATCTCTCCAAAAATCTCACATTCAAACTCAAAAAAGAAGGAACTGCCATCAGACGTACATATGCCTACCTCTTTATTTGAACTAGTTATTCCACGTGAAAGACGAACACTAATATATTTAGATTCCTTTTACAAGATCTTCAGCCAAGAAAAACCATTTAGAGAGTTTGTTGTTCGCCAATGAATCGAGGAAATGGGTCGGAGGACACGTTAACTTCAAAGGCTATGTCTAAATAGTCGAATGGGGACATGAAAAATGCGTACAACTTTGCGGCAAAAATTTCATGAGAACTTGCTCGAAACAACTCAACAAGAGAAAAAAGACAACAGAGGCAAGAAATCTCTGCGAGACCTTGAAATACAAATATAAACAATGTTTATATACATATTATAAACATATTTATTCAAAGGACTCTTCCAAAGAGAGAAATTATCTGCAACAGCACGGATTACAATCATCAAGAATAACTATATCACGGAGAAAAAGACGAAAATCTCAACCGTAGAAAATGTTATATCCGTGTACGAAAAATGAGAAGGTAATCCACATCTCGAATGAATGCAGTAGGCTGGCATAAAACAAATTTAAAAACCTGTTCTACTTTGTAAGGAAGGTGATACACTAGGTACGATGAAAATGACATTGCTTTGACAAAGACATCAAAACAAAAAAAAGGGTTCGTCGTAGAAAACTAAAAGTACAAGATACTCTCAAATATGATTATCCATAGCAACCAAGTATAAGAAACTGGTATAACCTTTATTACCAAATGTAGATTTTTTTTCGTAATGCATCGGATATTTGTAGCACATTTGATTTTGGGTTATTGTGAATAATAACTTTCCAATGTTCAATTTTTTTATCAATAACTTTTATTTATATATCTATAGTGATGATAATGATCTTTAATAATAATTCCATCAATTCTGGAGCTGTATAAGTATATTAAAATGAACTTTTGCAATGTATTTCTATCTATCTATCTATAAAACTCACTCTCTCTCTTTCTTTCTCCCTCACTCTCTCTTTTTATATATACGAGTGTGTATGTGCGTGTGTATGTGTGTGTACAATTGCAGATGTATATGAAATGAATATCTTTTGAGAGGTCTTTTAGCGGTATTTTCATCGGTTGTGGATGGAAAATAGACATTTTATCCAGATGAAAGGTTCATGGATGGAAAATTAAAACCGTTAAGTTTTACAGCCCTGAATCAACTTCAGTTCCACTTTCCACCGGATGAGTGGATAAAATCATAAGCATCCGGAAAGAAAAAAGCATAAAACACTCATGAATATTCGGAAGGAATAGTTGTTACGCTAAAAGAGATTGCAAAGTCAAAAAGCAATCGCTTTTTGCTCAAATCGGTGACTCTCTCGAACAGTAATAATTATAAGGCTCATTCTAGTGGTGTTCAAACAACACCTCTGCAAGATTAGTTTGAAACTGGTTAATCATCATCAAATATAATTCACCGAGATACGGGTACCTCAACAGAAACTGGAACTAAAGCAATCCTATAAGAGCGTCCCGTGAACTGAAATGATGTAAAGCAGAAAAGCAGTTATCATTTATTCATATGAAGATTTCTTAGCGCCTTTCCAGAACAGAAAATGACGGGGATTCAACAAAGGTTGTTGAAGTGTAGACTTAAAAGTAGAAAAAAAAAGGAGATTCTGCAGAAGAGATTACGGCTCAATCGAAAACAAAAGTTGAAGGCAGTTTTCACCTTTACTAGGAAGCAGAAACGTCGGGTGAAGCAAGACTACCTTATTTGAATTCTATTCAATGATTTTTTTTTTTTCAAAAGAAACTAAAAAAACTCGTTTCCATAGAAGTGAACATTATTTTAAACATGCTAAAGTGGGTGAGTCCATGGTTACCGACAAACAGCAAGAAAATCACACTGTTCGGTGTATAAGCATATTCTTTGAAACTTCCGTTGTTCGAGAATTTTTCTTCGAGTTAATTCTGTTCAAGTATTTAAAATAGTCCTGCAGGATGATCATGAACAAGAAAATCAGGTAAAGTGTTAGCGTAGAGGAAATACACTTTTTTTTCATAATTTCCTTGGCTCTATGGAAACAAGTTAAATTTAAGCAGTAATGAAGAACTGGAAAGAGAATATTACGGTAATTTTTGGTTATCTCAAAAATGTACGTCCCACGAAGCTAACAAAAAATTATCAAAATATGAAAGTGAGCCAATTGCGTTGGTATTATGAATAGGAAGTAGCACACAAAAAAGACGTTTCTGCGAAATTGGGGATCAGACTGAGTGGTATTGTATCGTGGAAAAAATGTAGAAAGTGTCTTACGGGCTGGCAAATAGAATAAGCGGTTTAAAAAAGAAAAAGGAAGGAAAAATCGGTTAAGAGGAAAAGGAAGTTATAGGTCTTGTTAATAACTCAATAGAAACCGTCGAATAACCAACTTTTTTTGGTAGCATGTTGTGTTGGGGGTGATGAATTTAGGAATCAAAAGGTGTGATCATTGAAATAGCTACTTCTCTCATTTTGTGGCATAAACATCGCTGAAGTCTTAATCTCTAAAAGACAAGCGTGAATGCTACGTGTAAGTGACTAATTTAGCATGAACTTATATTGGGAATTGATCCTTTTATCATAAACCTATTCAGGTTTGATGATGAAAAAAAATTAATTTGAGACTTAATTAGGAGTAAATATTTAGATAATAAGTCCGTATGTTTCATTGAGGATCAGGCTAACTGGCATCGTGTCGTGATAAAAAAATGTAAAATGTATCCTTTGAGCTATATGCATACGGAAGCAGCTATCCAAAAAACCTATGTTGACAGTTTTGTGGACAGTCTTTCCTGACAGTTTCTATAAGGAAAAACAAAGACACATATATTAGACAGTGTTTTTTTCTTTTGTCTTTTTTTTTTTTCAATACTCTATCTTTGGTTCCACCTTCGGCTAAAATAGATTAAAGGGAGATGAAAACAACTTTGCAAATAAAAACACAGGAACATAAAAAATATAAAAGTGACAAAGTGATTATTATGTTTATAACAGCCATACATAGACGATTGCTTTGAGGTATATATGAAAAAGAACTACTGTAATTGCATGCGCACATAAATATATACACATACATATATACATCTGCCTATCTATCTGTGTCTATATATATTGTAGAAAATCTTTTATCAACTAGTTCTCAGAAATATCAAACATGATTTGTAGGTTCGATATATAATACTTATGGACTAATTTTACCCCGATATATCATGATCAGAGAAATGGTATCTTCGTAAAATTTCAATCAACATGTGTATAAACCTATTATCAGTAACTTTATTGGCAAGGAAAATACGTTTTGAAATATTCTTTTTATGTCAAAATCCAACGGATTGGGATGCAACACTAAATAAAGTATTGCACTAGTAGACATTTGTTTGTTCTTTGAATCAGTAAAATGAATCTAAACGGATTTTTGAGGGGCAGTGAAAGACCATGCTATTTTGCGTGATAAGAACACCTGTTCAATTGAAATTACAGGTAAGTTAATCCACGTGGTTGAAGATTTACGAAATCGATGTCAGCATGCATGTGGTCAAATTTCCACCTCATCTACGAGCATATGTGTGTTGAGAGTATACAGGTCCATAATCATGCTCATTTGTCGTTGAAGCTGGAACAGTAGTGCGCACATATGTCAAGCATTGTTCTAGGAAACTTCTGTACTCGTCAGAATCCATATTCAAAGTGACCTTGCGTGACTGTACGCGCATGCACTCTACGCATGTATCAGCATACCCTCTCAAAATGGCGTAATTTCATGTCTCGGAATAATTAATGTCATTCCTCGTATGTCAAGACATAGAAGATTAGTTTTCCGATATTTTATGTTGTTTGGAAGTTTGATGAAATATAAGTGAAAGATGTAAAATGAAAAAAAAAAGGCAACGTCAAAATGAGCAAAAAGTATTTTCTTCTTGGTAATCTTTCAGGAAGATCAAAATTCGAACATGCTCGTACCTGTTCATACAGGTTTTTTCAAACAGAGTGGAGCCATCTTTTTCACTAATTGTGTCAAGACAATTTTTAGCCGAATCTATCTTTAAGACTAAAATTACAAACCATTCAACTCAGCAATAAATGTTGGAAGTGATTCCAATTTACCTAGATGAGGGTTAATTTCCTAACAACACAAAAGAACAGAAGCTCGAATGAGGCTAGCGTATTGTGCAATCATTTCAACTGCTGAGTGCCATCTTTTTTTACTTCAATATTGCCACGTGACTAATATTGTACCACAAATTTTACAACCTCTTAGAATCAACCCAATCATCTTAAGTTTTGCAATATCTATATGTATTCAACCTGTATGAAAGAAAAGTTAGAAAAAAATATAACAGTGGTAAAAGATTCAACTTGGCAAGAATGAAGGATTCATGAACATAAATGAGATTAAAAGATCTTGCATGACTGACAATATCTGGAAAAAATTGCGGACACTTCTCAAACTTGGAAGAAGTTGGCATTGACAGGGATGTTTTTTTAAACTGGGGGAAATTAAGGAGGCAATCAAAATCAACATTTCGACTGAATGTACTTCAGACAAATGATATGTTCAACGTAATGTGGTTTCCAATACTAAACAGAGACAAAGCATAACAAGGTGAAGGGGAAAATCGAAATTACCCGAGTTGTACGTTGTAGTATGACAACCATTTGGATATTCTGTTTACGAATGTCATTTTGAAGACTCTTTTCACTACTATTACAATCGAATTTTACTCTTGGAGAAAGCCATAGAATGAATTGACCAAAAATCTACGTTAACAAAACAAACATGGAATTCAATCGTCAAAAAACTCTTTGAATAACCATTCGTAATCACCTCAATCACATTCACGCACAAACAATACACACTCACGCGCACACACAGAGAAACACGCACGTTATATATATATATATATATATATATATATATATATATATATATATATATATATATATATGTAGTGAACAACTGCAAATTTTACTCTGAAGAAGATAGCTGGCACCCGTGGAAATGCATCAAAACAACCCGGGATATTCATACAAATTTGAGACGTAACATCTGCTTTTTTGTGAGTTTTTTTTTCTTTTTGTATTGCACTTGTCAGTTCCATCTACGTACATATATTTTTTATTCATATGAGTGATGTCCACAAATGGAGACATCACAGCGTGCTTTGTTCCCAAGATTGAGTATCACAGAAAAAATAGTTCTTAAAAACCATCCTCATCACTGAATATATATATATATATATATATATATATATATATATATATATATATATATATATATATATATATAATTAGTAAATGTGCCAAGGTGAAAACGTCTCTTTATATATATACTCCTTTTGTTTAATGACCCCACTATTTTATCTTACTGGATATGATCAATATTTTGGTCGATGGATCACACGTTTAGTTGCTTCGTGTCGGACTCAGCTGCCGAGTATCGCAGAAGAGAAAATTGTTCCTACGTGATAAATCTTGTTCCATGGAAAATACAATCAGAGGTTCTGGCACGCCGTTAGAGTTAAAAAAAAATGCTACATCTTTATCATGTTCTCCTTATTTTCTCAAATCCTATTTCTTCTCAATTTTGCTTTGCAAGAGCTTTACACTGAGATATTGTCATTAACTCTCCTTATTATAGCATAGAATTTTAGTTTTTATCCCTCTTCCATATCAGATACTGCCAACTAAAACTGTCAGCTAAACTGCCAGCAAAGGTTTCTCCAGTTTCCGAGTTGGTCAGGCTGGCTGACTTTGTATCTCTGTATCATGCGTATAGGCTGCATCGATAAAGGCAGAGGGCTGACAATTTAAACATTCTACTGATTACAACAGTTTTTTCTTCATAACATCTCCATTTCTCATGAGAATCTCATATGCAATGTAGGTTTGTGCAAAGTCTATCCATTAGTTTGTTTGCCCTTACACTAACATTTCGTTTCGTTTTTTCTGATAGACATTTTTCGTGATCACTTCAAACAAAAAGTAAGAAAAGTAACATTCTTTGATTCCGGTTTTTTCCTCCTCTTTCTTCCTTATTCATCACCCCCAACAAGGGATCCTGCAAAAAGCCGTTGGTCACATGACCGTTACTATTGTCGAGTAAACAAGCTTGATTTACATAACCATTTCCCTGTTTTATTACGTGCTGCTCCTTCTTGTGAGTTTTCTGATCATTTCCCCTGAACTCCTATTACTCATCTTTCCATCTTTCTCGTTCTTATTTGCTAACTCTTGTTTGTCTTCTTTCGCTGCGTTGTTCTGTTTTGTAGTTTGTTTGATTTTCTATTTACATTTTGTTTTAATTTTCCCCCTTCTCTGTCTCAATTGTTTTCTATCTATTTCCTCTTCTCTTTGTCCCGATGTCTTTGCTATTTTTCAATGTTGTCATCCAAGTAGTTGTCTTCGCTATCTTTCACTCACGTTTTCTTTCATTCTTCATATCTCTCTTTCTCCGTTCGTCTATTCCTTTGTTTTGTTTCTTTCGTCTTCTTACGTATCCCCACTTTTCTCCGTCTTTCATTCTATTATATTCTTCGTTTACTTTCTGTATTGATTGTTTCTATATTTCCTTTTCTTTTAATCTCTTCTTCTCTCTCAGCTTCCATTACCCTTCCCTTTTCCCCCCGATAAAACTTATTTTTTGATGTTGCGCTTTTAAAAATTGTATTTATTTCTCTCGTTCTTTTACTTCTAAGAAAATAGTTCATTATCCTCTCCTCCTTCCTGTTATTCCTATCTTTTTCTCGCATCATAATCTAATTTCATTTTCTCTGACAATTCCCTTGCTTCCAACAGTTTTAGAATTCCTTCCTCTTGTACCAAAAGTTCAGTATTATTAACTTTCCAGTTTTCCCAGTTGAACCGTTTAATACAATTTTATTCAGTATTTAGCGAAGTAACAGTTTGAGTTCACTGCTCAATTGTTGATTCTCTCCAAGTCATCACTCTTTCTCCGACCCGTTGAACATTTCCAATAAAGCTCCAAGCGACCACAGCCACCTACGTATCGACCAACAGAATTAGATCAAGCGAATTGCATCCAAAAAACATTTCATTAAAAGCAAAAATACGTAGTTGCCAAAGATTAGCCGCTTTTTCCTTGCTTTTTCAAGCTATAGATTGTTTTTGCTGTTTTAGGTTATTGTTTTTTTTAATTTCTCAGTAAGTAATTTCGTTCCTCCCCTCTTTCCGTTTAGTTTAACATTGTTTTCTTATTCTGATTCATTCTGAAATCACTATGGCAGATACTAGAAAGAAATATAAAGGAATATCGTGAATGAATATAAATCTGTGAACATTGATATGTCCTTCGGAAGGAGAGGAGTTTTGTCAACCAATCTTGGCGGTGAATGCATCATGATTTTTCTGACAAAATCTGTTCACCAAAGCAACATAAACTGAGATTTCTGTAATTGGAACACCCTGGAGATTGAATTAATGTTTGACTCATTCCACAGAGTTTGGAGAAAATTACAAAGAACACCTGCCAAAACTAAACTTATCTAGGAATAGATTTGGTTAGTCCCTCAATAGAAACAGTCACTTGACCAATGTCTTTTGGAAGCATACCGTGTTTGGAAATAATTGAAAATTTGCATTTCTCGTTTTTTGTTTGGCCATGATCACTTGAAAAGTTTGAATTTTCAGGAAAAAAAGGTCGAATGCGGTTGACACAGGGTAAGGAACAATTCAGCTCAAGTCTTGATTGCAAACGGAAGCTCACAAAGATTGATTTAAAACTGAAACTTTTCAAAACCTGTTTTGTTCAGAGTTTTTAGGGGTTGATTATCGGTAACAACAAAAAGATTTTACCCCAAATATAATAAGGAGTAAATGGTTCTATTTTCGTTTTAATGCTCCATTTTCATGTTCGATGCATGTGATGCATATAAATATACATAGCCAACTGCGCAAAAATCAAGGAGTGGAGAAACTTATATAGACAGTTTTCGTTGACGGTTTCTAATTGATAATCGAATTAAATAATTAGATACTTCATCTATTTATGGATAACTGTTTCTTTCAGGTTTGGTTAAAAAAATAAAATTCGAGCCGCAACAATCTCTTGGTTTTAAGTTCTTTTCAGTCACAATGCCTCTTCTTTATAATTCCTCGGAAGCGTATAATTCTCAGCGTATTTCTCTTGTTCAACTGAAAATCTTATATATATATATATATATATATATATATATGATCATGCTTCTCGAATACTGTTATTCAGGAAATGAGATATGTCATCGGTTCAACAAACTAACGACCACAGCCCTTGCAAAACGCGTATAAACGCAGCACGTATGTATATAGAAACAGTTGCATACCCTTACATTCTTTTAAAAGTATGCACATAATCGGTACAGGTGTTGTTCTTACAGCAGACCTCTATATCCACTAACAAAAAAAAATCAAATCAAAATCAAAATCAAAACTGGAGAGATTGAGAAACAAATCCCAAAAAGATGTATCATGCCTTTTGCATAATGATTAGAAAAACACACCACATGGTCGATCAAACGATATTATTCTTTTTTCTAGTCTCCCTGTGAACCAGGATGAACACTGAAAGAAAAACAGTTTTAAAATAGGTATCAGGCAATATCATTAGCCAGTCAGTTTGACATCCTCTTTTCATTGTCCTCCCCTTCCAGTTTTACTGGGAGGGTCAGATAAAGCTCAATGTTATTGTAATGAAACATTTCCCATTGATGACTGAACATATTACATTAGATATATTTCAATTAAATTCATTGTTAGACATCACTCGGTGATAGCTGCCTAGCCCTATGCACATGTATACGTACAAGTGGACCCACATACATTCATGCATAATAACCAAATTGGTCATGAGTTCTCTTAAAGCCATCATTGCTGAATCTGATTAAAGCAAGATTAAAATTTTAATATCCATTTTAAATGGATTTGACAAAGATGATGATAAAGTTTAACCAAAGGCATCACATGAAGAATTGCTTTAATAGTTTTCGATTTCCGTCTTAACAATTCACATTTCCATCATATTTCGCTCCACAGGTTGCATGTTAAAAGGCATCAAATCTGGAAGAAGAATCAATCGTTCAACGACTAATAAATTCAAATTGTTCATCGATCGATATGAAAATCATTTTTACAAATAATGTGTCTGCCTTCTGCTGGATAATCAGTATTTTGAGTGAACATATTGGCTTCCTGTAGATAAAAATAAGTTCCTGCTGTTTCATCTTAGGTTCACTTATAAGGCAGCAGAACCTTCAAACAATTCACAAATCGTTTTATTAACTAAGGCAAACAGGTAAATAAAACTTTCATCTACCATGATATCATTAGTATTCCTATCTATCCTGTTTAAGAGTTTGTGCATGGGGTTGATTGGTCAGTGCACTCTTATGGATAATTGATACCGTCTTTACGCACAATGCTTATGAGAGACAGTTTAGTGTCTTTGCTTTGGACTGGTTATTTCACTAGAATTTTAATATTACAATTTATTTTTTCGATATGTTTACCGATCCAATAATAATAACTTGTCTGATTTGCTGACCAAGCAAAACAGGTTTCGTAAAGAGACTGTTTTTTGGATATTGAAATCATAGCAATTTGCCAAAACATCAGAAGAAAGGGAAAAAGTCTGAAAAATAATGAATTGCAAATTTCAAGAAACATATACATGAAGAATTAGAACAAGAATTAAACTGGTGAAATAATGAGAGAAAAAACATTGTCTCCAACTTCTGATGGATACTAAAAATTCAACAAAGAAAGATATATATATATATATATATATATATATATATATATATATATATATATATATATATATATATATATATATATATATATATACGGGAGTGGGGACAAAACACATCTCAGCAGCAGGTCTCTTACCGCCGATGAATGATTCTTTTTATCACTTCTCTGCCAAAGTGAGAAAGCCTGATCCAGGGGGAAGGGTAAATGCTGCATATACCTACCGAATCCCAGCGGATGCCTATGTGTAAAAGAAAATGCAGATGTTAAATATTCTTATACTTTTAAAAAAGAAACGCACAATAACAAAGATGCGGAAGGTGGGGATAAGAAACTAGAAAGAAAAACAAATTAAAAGCTTGCACAACCCAACCTTATTATAAATCAACAAAACATGAAACACTATTAAAATTGACCATCTGATGTAATTGAGGAAATAGATCAAGAAAGTAGGTCTAAGAGATACTGACCAGGAAATCAGCAAAATAGACAAACGAGAATTATGAGAGAAAATTTCACCGAAGGGGATGAATGATAAATATAAAGATTGCAAAAAATACAAAATAAACAGATCAAGTGGATTTTGGAAAAGGAGAAACATTGGTTCAGCTCATAAAATGCAAATAAATGTGCAATACAGAGGTGCTGTGATGGACCTTCTAACAAAAAGTAGGTACATGGAATCTAAGACTAATAGGAGACTTAGGTGGTCAAAGATGTATCAAGAACTCGTTAGATAATTGAGAACTTGGAGGTGCCGAGCAGCGATTAAATACATTGGTTTTGATTGTAGAGATCAACTCCCATTACACATCCAGGCACCTCACTGTTGAGTAAATATTAGTAAACTAATCCAGCAAATCATCCGTGGCTGGTTCAATCATGATTGGATGCCTCACGACTCTGATAGACTGAATCGAAATTTATACAGGAACGAGTCTCTCCGTGACGGAGCAGTGATTAGATGGCTAGTATTTTAGATCATTACAGTCTTAGCGAATTTGATTATTACTGGCTGTTCCACATTCGTGTGGCATTTAGAATTAAGCTGATAAAAATATATGTTCCTTACAGTTTAAAGTCAAAACAAATCCTCACATCAACATTTGACAGTGTATATCTCAGCTGGGATGAGTATTCAATATTTTTCTTACAGCATAACTTTATCAATTTTATGACCTGATGAATGCAGAACATCAAATAACCACAAATGAGAACGAGCGGCTTAAATATAGAATTATTCACTCTGCTTGAAGTTGAACGCACCAAGATTTTATGCAGTGATGTTTGTTTATTACCGTCTGGCCTTCACTGTTATATTAAATTACATCAACCACACTCACTTCATTGGTTTATCTGGGTAGAACTGGTATTGCCAACGATCAATAAACTCTGATGATACGTATTTTTTTATCAATTTATTGATTTTGTACCAAAAGTAGAGTAGACATTCCAAAGCCTCAATAACTTCTGGTATTTTTAAATAGCTGAAAACTCGCCAGTGCAAGTTGGAATTATAGTCGAGAGTATACTTTAAGAGCTGATTCAAAAGTATGTATTTCAGCAAACCTAACGGACGCAAGGTAAGGATCAAGTTCGTTATTGTACTTCCATTGTAAATTGAACCCTACGCTTAAACTTGGAAAATTTGGGGATTCTCAAATCTGTTTAGAACATATTCCGGTGTTCCATTAGTGATTGCATAAAGTTTGGTAGCCATAGCTACTATTGTCCCTGAGTTATGCGATGACAGATTGACGGGCTGATATTTGGTGAAGTACAATAAGATTTCGGAATGCTGGGGAGGGAGCTATTGGAAATATGTTGGATCCGATTAATCAAGAAAGTTGCTCCAGACAAGATCAGAAACAAGCAAACATGACGGTTATGTAATTTTACACACAGACTTAGGGTCAGTGTTGCATGAGAGAAATTAGAAAAACCTTCATCGGTGAGAATTACTTTCTCCTTGGATTGAAGATAAAGTGAACAGACGACAGAGGAATTCATGTTAAGGGAGGGTACTCAAGTGAAAAGTTGTATCAGCGATGACTGGGTGAGAGAAAACGGTGACATGGCGATAGATTGATGTCAGATAAAGATAGTCTGATCGAAGAATAAAATGACGAAAGGGAAAAGAGAGGAAACTTTGCTTGAAACAAATGGTTGAAATATATATTCGAAAGAATGAGAGAAAAAATAATTATATCTCAGCAAGAATGGAGGAAAATTCAAAAGTCAAAGTGAATGAAAAACATAATATGCGTTCTGGAAAGGAAAGCCAGAAATTAATCAACGGGCAACAAATGATAAATGGGAAAACATCTAAAAGGTATTTCGAAATTGTGTTGATATAAGATTTTAATCTGGGATAGAAATGATGAAATCAAAATGTTTAGATAATACCAATTCAAGCCAAAAGAAAATTCTATAACACTGGATATTCAAAGTTCAATAAACGATTGTAAAGTTCTGCCCAACTAGCTGTTTCAGACGCTAAGCGTTATGAATTATATAAAAATGATAAGACTGGTGGCTATGGTAGTTGTTTTTGTCCTAGAAAGTATCTCAGGTACGTGTTCACGGATGGTTAAACATAACATTTTTAATGCTGACTATCAAAAAAGGTGGGTTCACCATACACAAGTGTTCAGCACGTCCTCATCTTCCTACGCTGATATCGCCAGCTTTCTGCCCTACATCGTATTAGGTCAGGATAAACAGAAATTAACAAAGAAGAATCAATTACATGAAAATGACATAAATTGATGTAGAATTATATTTAAATAAAATGGAATTATTGATAAAACCGATAGCGTTAAGGTGTGAAAAGACGGAGGAAGGATAGAGAAAAAGAAAAGAAAAAGTTAATGGAGAAAGAAAGGAAGTTAGAAAGAGAAAATAAAAAGAATGATAGAAAAAGTGAAGGACAGAGGAAGGAAGGATAAACAGTCTTAGCTGATCTTCCCGTATCTTCCTGAAACTGCAATTTATATCAATCCATCGAAAGCAGGAAATATGATTATCGATCACGTAATATTGTACTTGGTTATTAATTATATTTTTAGAAAGATATGCGAAATTCATTCATGATTTCAGAAATAATTTCTGCAACAGAAAACAGGTGAATAATTCAGATGGGAAAATAATTAGAGAATAAGTTTATGTGGTCACTCTGTTTGAGTTAAGTTTGAATTCAGGAACGATGCTAATTTTTATATATATATATATATATATATATATATATATATATATATATATATATATATACATATGATATTTTGATAATGTTTAAAATAAAGCAATTGCACCATAAAAAATAACTCTTCTTCATTTTTTATATATATAGCACCGAAACGTACATGCGTTTGATGATTCATCAGTTGGTTCTGGCCAAGTTAACACAGCGTAGCTGGTTGGAGGAAGTGTTATCCTAGCTTACTCAGGTCACATCCGGTGATGAATTCCCATTAACTAGTCGTTGAACACGTCGATACGAAACAGCAATGGGCGGTTACTTGGTTCGAGTAGATTTGAATTTGAAAGGGGGTTGCAGTGCTATTCACCCAATGGGTTAATTATTGTCATTGTCAACAAGTGTTGTCCTTGACGCTGAGTGATTCACTGGATATCAATAATCACAAACTGTTATCACGTTCATGTAGTCTGGGCAGAAATGTTTGAACGAGGCAACATTCACACGATGACCTGTCTTACTCCTCACATTTGATTGCTAACTTAATTATCCATTCACAGTGATTACTGTACAGTTCAAGGGTGGAAGTGTTTCGAGGCATCAATTTTAACATGTGCTTTTTAATTCTCTGATGGGTCAGGAAAAAGTTTATAGTTTATCGCATATACAAATAGTTTGCAATATCATACAGCGTGAGCACAAAGGCCTAGTATTTGAGAATTAAATTAAAATTGAGAAATCGTAAAGAAATATGGGTTTATATATACTTTTGTTTTATTGTTCAGATATTAATCCAGATTCTTTACATCTTTTTATGGCACATTTTCATTTTGTCGAAGTGTGCGTGTGTGTGTGTATATATATATATATATATATATATATATATATATATATATATATATATATATATATATATATATATATATATATATATATAAAGAATAAATGATACAACGACAAAACATGAACGAAAAAACTGCAAATGTATGAAATCTAAAGAATGCCCACTACAGAATGAATCCCTAACCAAAGAAACTATAAATGGCAGGAATGTATATTTTGAATGGCTGAACGAGAGTTTAATGTACGCTTCCCCAAATATGGAGCTTCTTTTAATAAAGAAAATAGGTTCATTTGAACGCTCTCCGAATCCAATTTTGGAAAACAATTGAGAGGAAAAAGACCCTACGATTAATTGGAGATGAGTGAAAGAGGCTAAAATAGGTAAGTGTCTAAACTTGTAATGACACATGTACCTAGAAGAAAAATTGAAATAAAAACATATATGATTAAAAGTAAGCTACAAAAATCTAGATTGAAGATTAGGGTGAAGTTTAACATAAAAAAGAATTTTGCTTCAGTATTTAAAGTGAACATTTAGTGGTGAATAACACTTGGCCAGCGTTGGCAATGATGCTCTAATTTCACTCCATAAATTTTTGACAGTAGTACAAAGGTTAGTAAAGTGCAGTAGCCACGGTGTGATTTGTGCTGGTTGGGTGATAATCGTACTTCACTGACCTTTAAGTATTTTCCTATTTTCACATGAGGAAGGGAAATATTCAAGCAGTGACTGAAATCTGATTCCATACACATACAAATAGTCATTGTGTGAGTAAGGGAGAGTAAGGCTTAGCCTGAACTTTAGTAACACGTATGCTGGCGTAATTAAGGGGTATATCCTTCTACTAAAATCATAATTATAGAAAATTAATATGTAAGTAAGCGCTCAAATTTAACTTGTATGCTGAAAACTAAAATATGGAAGTTTGAAATTAATTGAAATATTAAAAATTTCAACCGTGCTAATAATTTTAAATGAGGAGATTATGAAATATACAATACGTAGAAAGAATTACAAATAATTGGAATTGTATAAAATAAAGACCATTTTAAATTATTTGATTAATTAAGGAAGGGTAGAAGAGTCCAAACGCTGTCCATATCTTAGAACCGAAATAATATATCTCTTGGTCCTAATTTTAAATCCAACACCATGCAACAAGAAAGCTGAGCTAGACATACCATTACCTCAACACTTTAGATCAGCCCTCAAAAATGTGGGTAGAATTGGATTATGCAAAAAGATACAAATGGTGAGAAGATCATCTCTTAATTGTTCATTCGAAAATGTTTTTTCAAGTTGAACAAAATATACAATCCGTAATGAATCATTGAATAGATCTATTCACATTATATATATATATATATATATATATATATATATATATATATATATATATATATATATATATATATATGTGTGTGTGTGTGTGTGTGTTTGTCTGTGTCTGTGTATGTCTGTGTGTGATGTATGTGTGTGTATAATCTGAAGGTCTACAACACCATAGTATTGCACAACTTTCACCGTTGGATATAAACTGACAGCATTTACACCTCCTGAGTACTTTCATCTGGGTTGCTTAAGTAGCACTCTCAAAATGCAACGCTGAGACCTTTTCACGATCAATAAGATCATTAGGAAAGTGGAATGCCGCGAGAATCAAGGCAGTGCTGCAAGTTCTACTTGCAGTAGGTGTGCCACATGACGATTTTAATAAGGATTGTCTCCTTCTGGGAATTATCCCATGGCCAGAAGACAACTACTCCAGCACAGAAGATATGGAGAGAATCCACGAAAAGACACCAAACTATCAAGTCCAACAGAATAAACGGCCGGAACTAATGCATGACGACGATACAATGTCTACCAAGTAACTTCTCGTGAGCGCTTTGTTCAGGAACCAAATTCACTCCGGCAACCACTGTTGACCTGCAACCAACGTGGTAAACTCTTCCATGTTATGCATATATATATATATATATATATATATATATATGTATATATATATATATATATATATATATATATATATATATATATATATATATATATATATATATATATATGTATAAATATACATATGTATATATATATATTTATGTGTGCGTGTGTGTGTGTATAAGTGTAGTTATTCACACCACTACTTATTTTAACCAAAGATGGATTACACAGAATTATGTCTTTTGCAAAAGATTTACCCTAAAGAGAACGCAGTTTCCAGTTTTAACTCAGCTTAGCAATTCCATTTACTGTGCTGCTGAACACTTGCCCACTTCCTGGAGGGATATAAGGAACAGATTACAGGAGCAGAAGAGAAGATATACAGAGAGGGAGAAAAAGGTCAAAGATTGAAGAAAAGAAAGAAAAAGAGAAAAAAAGGAGAAAAGAAAAAAAAACGGAAAGAAAGAAAGATCGAAAAAATGAAAGAGAAACAAAGAAATACATAATGAAACAAAAGGAAAGTGCTAAGAGTGTTGGATTAGCGAAATAATGAAGACCATGATATACAAAGTGGGAGAAATAGATGATAAAATGGCCATTTTGAAAGATAAAAAAAGAAGAAGAAGAAGAAGAAGAAGAAGAAGAAGAAGAAGAAGAAGAAGAAGAAGAAGAAGAAGAAGAAAAAGAAGAAGAAGAAGAAGAAAAATCTCAAGAAATGAATTCAAGCCAGGAAGGAAACTAATATTGATGTAAAAGGACACCAAAGTTGAAATGTACACAAAAAGCGAAGAAAGACACAAAGAAAAAAATGGATCGACAGCAATCATCATCAGAAAGAACAACTGGGAAATAAAACTCAGAAACAAAGAAGATGTTCTTTTTATGTCTGGTATCGTTTATAAATTATTCATCATTTATGTACATTCTACAAATTGGTCAGAAATGTGTGAAAGTTGCTTGTCAAGGAAATTGAGGCATATCTTGGCCTCGTCGTGCGTGCTACAGAATTTCATGAAGAGAGAGGAAAATGAAAAAAAAAAGCAACGTGAAGAATAAACCAAATATTATGTTAAATAAATCCCTTTTGGATGACCATAATGAGAAGAGAACAAATTCTTCTAAAAAGAAGCAGAAAGAAATTTCTTGAAAAAAAACAAACAAGTGCTAAATCAAGAGAAAAATTCGATTCAAAACAAAAACCGAAAGATAAGACATATTTTTCTTGGAATGTTTCTAATTTGATAAGGAAGCAAAAATAATAAAAACAATTGGTTTTAATCGATTACTATAGTGGTGTCTCTTATCGCTAATTTCGAAGAGTCTGAAAGGTAGCTTCAAATATACTGAAACAATTTCCAAGGTATATAGATCATTACTTCATAACAGCGATTCTTTCAAACTAAATAGAAAAACGGCAAAAATGAATTGATAAACATATCATCAACCATATAAAGATGATTTTATTCAACCTTTAGTCATCTTGAAGCTCTTCGAGAACAAATGAAATTGTTGATCGTAATCACCTAAGTACTAACGTCTTATACATACCATGATGTTAATAAAGATTTGTGGTAATGTATCAAGTGGGATACGTTGTAAGCATCTTTTATAAAATGATTCTTTGTTAGGATTGTTAGACTTGAAGCTTTCCTTTGAATGACTGTGATTATATCCTTTATAGTTTCCAGGGTAGACGTTAGATTACACTCACTAATACCCTTATCTCAACAGCCTTTTGGCCGTATATTTTCAAGGCTTGTATGTCATTTGCGCCTATGTCGAATAATATAAACAGAAGTGTACCCATCCTTTTAGTTGATCATCCTGGTGTACCCAGTAGGGCTGAGACCATCCAAGAATACCCAACCCTTTTTTTTCTTTGAAATATTAGCATTTTTTAACAGAACACATTACTTTCCTTTCTAATTAAAAAATATTTCTTTGACTAAAATCTTCGAAGGAACTCCGGTGGTTACCCAGCTTTGAGAAAATCTGCCTTACAATGCTTTTTTCAAATTAAACATAAATAAACTGAGAGAGCAGATTTGCGATCTGATGATGCCTGCCGGAAAAAGGGTCGGGCCTGTGCATGGATATGTGTATATCTCTGCTGCCACTGCTATTATTCTAAAAATGCAGTCCAAATCAAAGGCTATTTTTTAAGAAAACAACAGTATTTGGCAACTTTTCACAGATTGTAATTCCAGTATCAAAATAGGTCTTGAACGATGGACAAACTGGCAAACATACTCTCTTATAAAAATGTTCAGTGATTAAAAGTGATATCCCCTTTTTTATGATAAAAAAACAATGTTGCTCATGACTTGAGTTTGACCTCGAAGCTTCCTGACTTATTTCATTTGAAAAAGCAAAATTTGTACAGAAAAAATCGTTTCTTAGCCAACGTATTCATGCTAATCTATAAAACCCTTGGGAAAAAGAATAGTACGAAAAAAGATGAAATTCTGCAAAAAACATTTTTTTTTTCAAATAAAAAAAAACATCGTTTCTTTGGAATTTTTTTCAGAAGGATTTGCAAGGTCCTAGGCCAAACGGCGAGTCCAGAAGCAGTTACATGAGATTGAAAAAAAAGTTTTTGTTTTAGGTACTTCATTCATAAAATGTCGACAAATTTGTGAAAGTCATGTAAAATAATATGGCTTTTAAAATGTTTGAATAATTTTTTTTTCTCGATTATTGAATATGTTTTTTCTTTTCAATGATACTTTTGTTGAAGAGAAAATATGGGGAACACCCACAAAGATCTCTAAAGCTATGAATATAAATAAAGGTCGATATGTGTACCCCCTGCAGTTTTCTCGGGATATGTAGCCACATCAAAGAGGAGAACCAATGAAAAAAGATAGACCAATATTTAGTTCTGGTATAGGCAGATAATTTTTTAAAATCACACGTCTGCCTATGACTTAAGTTAACCAAGGTTTGTCAAGCAGATATAGATACACAAGTCTACTCTCCGTGAGCCATGGCAATGGAAGGGTTAATCATCAAGTCACTTTCTCTTTTCTCTTTCGAAATGCAATATCAACTCCATCTCTGACCCCGTCTTTCTCTCTCTTCCTCTCTCTCTCCCTCGATATATATATATATATATATATATATATATATATATATATATATGTGTGTGTGTGTGTGTGTGTGTGTTTGTGTTTCTGTGTGTGTATGTGTGTGTGTGTGTGTGTATATGTGTGTGTGTGTGTGTGTGTGTGTGTGTGTGTGTGTGTGTGTGTGTATGCGTGTGTGTATTCAACGCTGTATCCTAAGGTATGAGTGCATAGATGAGCTAGGATTTCTGTAAACAGAACATTTTGATCCTGTAATAGGTCAGACGACACAATCAAAGGCATGATGCAACTATCAAAAGCAAGTATTATGCACAATTCAACAGATACATCAACTGACGAGACGATTGAAGTCATTTTTGAATGGAAAATGACCAGGACGCCACTGGATGCGAATGCAATTGGATGGTGGGGTGGATAAAAAGGAAAAACAAAGGAAAATAATTCCATACACATACACGAGTTCAAAATTTAAGACAATTAGAGACTTTTGGTTATTACAAGATGGTTTATCGATATTATCATGGAAAAAAATTCTACTCAGAACATGATGACATAAACAATTTTATTATTTAGGAAATTATTCATTTAATTTTTTTTTAAAGTGATATTATACGATTTTTTTATTGTGAAATGTTTCAGGGTTTGAACTAAAAAGAATTTTTGAAATGTGTTGTACCTATGGAGGAAACCGATATTGTTTTCATGAAAGCAGCGATTCTCTGGTCTGTTTGTGGTCGCTCGATTATTGGCGAAGTCTGTTCGTGCTTTTATAATAAAGAATTCTTCATCCTGGAGGTGTTCAATGAAATCAATATTTGAGTTTAAGCCCTAGACGTATGCACATTTTTTCAAGAAGTTTCATGTTGATTTTATTTTTTTGCAGTACTTGTTTTTAAATGAGAAGGCCGAATTTCCCGGCAATTTTTCTTTGGTAGGTGAGCTTGATTGCATTATGATTCGTTTTATGTAATCGATAAAATTACCTGTGTCTACCTGTATTCCGTGCACAGATATAATAACAAGTACATTAAATGCATAGATGGATACACTGAAATGTACTTTATTGATGAAAAAAAAAAAAAGGTAAAAACAAGAGATATGAAAAAAACATGATGCAGAAAAACTTCGAAAAATCATGAATGCGTTAAAGTGACTTGAAGTAGAAAGAAATATGTGTTCAGTGTATCTTTGTAGATTTTCTATTTGCCCACTATCGCATATCCTTCTTCTTTTTACCGTTCAGAAATATTCTTCGGCGACGTTACCATAAATGGACATGATGGTCACTTGCAGTGATTGCATAATCACACGTCGTAATTTAGACAGCAATGTGTTCATCCCAGGAACGCTGGGTATAACAAGTTTAAAATGAGGTGCATTTGCGGTTGAGTGAGCATTGCATTACCTGAAGAAAGTTCAATCCTTTTGGGGAAAAAGCTCTTGAAAAGTGGTTTACGAGAAACGAATCAAAATATTTATGTCGAAAAACGATTTTGAGTTATGCATCTGAAGTTTGAATGGCTGCTTTTTTTAGTTTTTGCCTTTTTTATTTCTATTGCAGACACACAATGGGGAATGTATTCGTGCACAAAGACATGACTATATTTGTCTTATTGCATTTAGTTATGTTTGTTGTTTTTCTAATTTTTTTGTGTCACTCCATGAGTGGATACTTCCGTTTTACGTATGTTATTTTCCGACAAAAACATCGTAAGAGAGAGGTGTTAAGAGAACAAAAGGAGACAAATAAGATGAAAACATTTTCTTAAAAGAGAAAAAACAGAGGAGAGAGAGGGAAAATATTTTGCTTGACAGACACTGAAAGATGTATCAAAAAGAAAAAAAAATCCGCTGAGAGATATAGAAATCGGCTAATATTTGATATGTTCCAGAGAAGAAACTCTTGACAAAATACAACTCAGATTTGAAAAGATTTTAGAGGAATACTTTTAAATAGATGCACTAGAAGTCCCGTAGAGGGAAGTTGAGAATCATCATCATCATCATCGTCATCATCGTAAATATTTTATCGTCTGTTGTTCGAAATAGACCTTCCTCAGGATCTGCCAGATGTCTCGGTGTTGCAAAGCCGGCACTTTCTGAACTTGCCTCCTTAATCTCTTTGTTTTCTGCTCTGACGGCCTCAGTTTTGCATGCAATTCATGATGTTCATCGGTTATCAGACATTTTTGTATTATGACTAGCCTACTTTTTGTAATAAATTTTATAATGGCACTGACTGTTTTTTTTCCTCAATATATCTGCTGTATGATGATCTCCCAATGTGGGGTTGAACACCTATTTACTCGCGCTTCCACAGAGACCACGATATGACACAAAGTCAAGTTCAACGTGGGATGAACCACACGTCAAAAATAGCTCCAGTCGCTACCATCATAGTCAAGACAATCACAACCTGTCTCTCTAAGTGCAATGGGACGGCACTACCTGGAAGCCAACTGTTTCCTCACATTCCTAATGATGGGAGAACCAAAAACCAAGTCCAAAGGTTCCCAATGCGTTTAGCAATGCAGAGCCGAAGTAACCCGTCATTGGCTACGCATTGCACCTGTACACTCAGTTCTAAGCACACCCACCACCTGATCCCCAAACAAAAGGCCAGAAAATGAAGAGGGTGAACTGAATTTATCATGTGCAAATTGCATGCTTCTCAGCTTGAATGTCAGTGTTTTGGTTAGGGTCAATATTTCAGCTTTATAGATGTCTATTGGGAGACTAATGGGATTTTCTTGTTCTTGAAAGTTGAACTTGTCATCTTTGTGTTATTCTTTGCTATATTACTTCTTTTGAGGATTTCATGGAGATTCGTTGTCTTAGGTATATGCCCTTTTTTGGTTTTACATTTTTTGTATTTTGATAGTCGTGCGTTTATTACCGACGTGACTGTTGTACAAGGCCTTTGTTTTACGTAAGTTCGTGCGTGGGCTGGCTTCTTTGCTTTTTGATTCAGTTCATTTATCATTATTTGGAGGCTGTGAAGGTTCTCTACAGAAAAAAGACGATGTTGTCTGCAAATTTGAGTTTGCTTAGGTATTTGCTGTCTATTTTGTTTCTTTTATTTTCCCAGTCTTGATTCCAAAAGATCATCTCGAGGCAGACTGTGGAAAGTTTTGGCTGGTATCACTTTGTTTCACCCCTTTTGATGCAAAAATATGTCTGATTCTTTATTCAGCCGAATAAAAGATCTGCTGGAACTGAATATATTTCGTAGTACTCTGACGTCTACTGCATCCACAACTGTAGATTGATACTTTCGATGAACTTGGAAAACCTCCTCAAAGTCGAAAAATGGTAAAGTGCGTGGCATTTTGTATTCTGCTGCTTTCTCTTTTGGTTGATTTATTGAATTGAGATAGTCCTTGTTCGAGTTGTTTCTCTTGAAGCCAGCTTGCTCCCATGGTTGGTTTTCTTCGAACATTTTTATGATTCGGTTGATGATAACTTTGGTGAGATGTTTGTAGATGCAATTGAGTAAAATTATACGTTGGCAAAGCTTGAAGCCAAATCATGTGCTTGGTAGCATTTGCACATAAAAAAACAACAGGGTTGGAAAATACATCACAACCTTCTTAGTTGTTTGGTCGGGTCAGTGGTCGTCGCTGTGGAGATTCAATACTATTTTTCTTTTTTCAGATTTTTATTGTTGCAGCTGTTTCTTCATTTTTTACAAGAAAAAATGCAACGATTTCTTTGTTTCCTCGGAATTTTCTACTATGGGAAAAACAATTATGTAGGAGCGTAGTGAGTTTTTTTTTGTTAAGATCCTTTATTATGTTAAGCACACTTATCAGTGGGAGAATAGCACGGCCAATTGATTGAACTCATTCCTTCAGCAACTGTTTCTAAAGGCGTAAATTAACGATCTGTCGTCTAAGGAATTGCCTCATACGGAACAAACGTCAGTTGTGTGTTTCTGAATGGAGCATTTGTTTGAGAAAAGGTCGGGCAGCGCATCTCACAATTTTGGATAATACGACAAAAGAGCAGAAACGCATTAACTTGGAAGAATTAATCAACACAACAAAACGGAAGCACATGATATAATAGTATCCTTTCATCTTAAACTTCAAGGAAAACTATGAAAGATCAGCGTATGCACAAGTTGAAATGTCATGATCATGAATGCACTGAAAATGCAATTTGAAGAAATTCATGTGGGATCAGGAAATATTTTTGGGGATGAACAGATGATTTCACGGATTAAAAGGGAGTAATTTATATTATTTCCTTAGATTTGTGATCATGATAAAAGATAAATAAAATATTTGGGAATGTATTTTACAGAATTCTCATCGAATGATCCATCTTAAAAATAGGATTTTCTTCTTCACTCATCTGAAAAGACGACATGACTTCCCAATGAGTATTCCTTTTTCAACTAACATTTTTTCACTATCGTCATAGATTAATTCCTTTTTGCTCTCATCAGGCTTCAAATTGTTTTGAAAACAAATTAAGAATTAAACATCAGAGGCAGCTTCCATCTTGCCACTATTTTCCCGTATACTATGGAAAGAAAGGAAATCGCTTTTCAATTGATACAAACCTCCAGGTCAATGTACCACAAAATTTAAATCATTAAAATAATCACAGTAGAACGGCAGGATACTTACATGTGTTTGTAAAAAATCCCATGACAAGGACTGTATGTTGATCCATTTGCTTAAATAGGTCGATGAAGCAATTTTTTTTTTATTATCATCAAAATAGTAATCCATTCAGGGGGTGAGGATATTAGTAACACATCTTTAATCATGCGATTTTATTGACACGAACTTGTATGGGATTCAAGTCAAGTAGTGAGCACTGATTCCTTATTAGTATTTTGACCTCCCAAACAACTGCAACCAATGAATAGCCTATACTCTACCAATTCACTCAGAGTGTAGTTCTGAATAATGAAAGCAAAGTTACTGACTTGATCACTTATCATGACAGTCAATGATGAATATCATTTTGCTAAACAAGCTTCGACTGATATTGGTAAATGGTGATTCAACGTTGATGAAAGTTAATGAAAATTTGCAATTATATCTTATTTCTTCCAAAGAAAACGTTGTAAGAAAACACTACAATCGACAACTTTTTGAAAACAAAGACACGTTTTTTAATATCCACGATCACTTAACAAAGCCAGATTCATTTTCACTGGCAAGTCAAATTTTGTCAGTGAAAATTTGAAATGGAATTTGTTCATATCAGTGATCGAAAAAAGGCGTCAAAGCCTCTTCTCTTGGTAGAATCTATCACAAACTTACCGCCATTCTCGAGACACCAGTGTATTAGATTACATATATCAATTTGACACCTGAGCGTCTTACTGCGCAAAGGCAATACAGATAGCCGATGTTTTTTATTATTATTATTATATTTCTGTCAATGTTCGCAAATTCTCACAGTTGAGATAAAAGCCAAGACTGATTTGTCACATCACACATACGCCGACACACACACACACACACACACACACACACACACACACACACACATATATATATATATGAAAGCTAAACAGGTTTTCATGATGTTTTTCTTAATAAGCTAAAAGCACAACACCCAAGTCAAGTAAGTAAATTCACTTTTTGACACACTACCATCAAAAATTGACACCAAATATTTTCTGAATATATATATATATATATATATATATATATATATACATACATACATACACACACACACACACACATATATATATATATATATATATATATATATATATATATGTATGTATGTATTTACGTATATATATATATATATATATATATATATATATATATATATATATATATATATATATATATAAACACATGCAAACACAGCTGCTACGTCACATTATGACTCTTCAGTCCGGCTATAGGTTCAATATCATCCCCAATGCCGCCAGGCGAGATTTAAACCCGCCTTTCAGACACGGAGTCCAGTATACTGCCTTGGCTCAAAACAGAAGACGACGGAGAGTAGCCCTGAATTGAACAATATGTTCTCATACATACATCATAATTCAACATTTTGTAGGATGCTCAATTCAAGAATTAGAAGAATGTTGCATAATTGATTGTAGCAGACGATTGACCTATATAAGAGTCCTCAACAACCCTAAATATATATGTATGTATCATGAAGAGTAAATTCATTAAAATATATACGTATATACACTTACATACGATCATTTATACATGGTAATATGTGTATATGTGTATATCTGTGTCATATCTGGATTTTCACTCACGCAAATATATCTCTTATCAATTATTTTTCCACAGACAATTTTCTTTGCAACCTGTTCTTTGTCATTAACATTTTCGTATCACTTTACTGATAGCGTCATTTGTTCATTTCGCTTTCCACCGATTAAGAATCCTTGTTTAAAAGAAATTGACAGTTAATAATTAACACTTACATTAAGTACGCTTTTGTTCAGATGCTATTCATACGTTAGAACATCCATTTTTGTAGCATATTCATTTTTAATATTATCAACTTTCTTGGCATTGCACTTAATTCTGTGGTGAATATCAATTACATTGATCAAATATCATACATTTCACCAATTGTTATATAATTCTGTGGATCATTAGAGAAAATTCTCGTTTTCAAAAGGGGGTATCAGCTTATATCATTTTTTTCTTTCAATCATCTATGTGTACTTTTCTGCATATAACCAAATGACATAATGCATACACATTATCTGCAGGCTAATTTTGAATTGAATGTCGACAGACAAGTACTGGTAGTCAGGAAAAGGCAAAATGATTACTTATTTCGTTGGAGGCGCTAATTAATTATTGTTGAAACGCCCTCTTGCCATAAGATTTGAATTGAATCTTAATGAAAGAAAATACATCAAATAAAGATAAGATGAAGGAGAAAGGTGGCTTCAAAACCATTGTGATACCAATAGGTCAGGTTTGGTTTACAGAGGTATTGAATACACTGCAATGTATTCAGCTCAAAGAAAATTGAAAATGCTCACTCCACGGGTCAAATAGTAGTCTGTAACACACTCGCATGTAGGTACTGTTTTAGGAAATGGGAAAATTACTTGAATACTAATTTGTACTGGCCATTGTATACTTGAAGCATTGGAGTAACGCAGTCTTCGTAAGTATCATATCTTCTCCATTCATCTGGTGGCGAATGAAGCCTGGCTTGGCAAATATTAAAAGAGAATTGAAAGAGAATTGGTGACTGAAAAACCAAATTCGTATTTTGTGTGGACTTTATTGGGGCCCATTCCGTAAGTCTTGAAGAAGATGTACGTTATGATGTGTAGAACATTTTGCAATAATTTCCATCCCATATGATTATACATCTTTCATACGAAGCTACTTCCTATCAAAGTTACTTCTTTACAGTGTTGCCAATGAGAGAAACACGGTAGTCAAAAGAGATAATTCATATAAACACCTGAACAACTTCAAACTCGACACTGCACTGCCTTGTATGGTAAGTAATATATCAGGCAAGTATCAGACTTGTAACATGGCCTATTCTCGAATGACCTCAGTGCACGATGTCACGGAATGTTTTTTCAATTAGTTAAAGTGTTAGTCACTATGGACCAATTTACTCAAATGTTTTATATAGGCGCGCGTGTGTGTATGCACGTGCGTCTATGTTTGGGTACTTTGTCTTTTTTAATCGAATAAAAATATTACATCCCACAAACACACCTGCCAGTGCTTCTTATTCCTCCAACAAAATAGGTCATTTTGATTATCATTAACTGATCGAACATTGCAGATATCTCATGTTCGGCCAGTCAGTTACCAATTTTCGATTTGAACGTCATAAATCTCTGCATGAATTCAGGTCAGACCAATTCGTACTTTTGTCTCAAGCAGTTCATAAATTGTGTTTTCTCAGTTTTGATGAACGTTTTTCAACTTTCTTAATGCTTCAAGTTCCAAAGTTGAATTTGGAAAATGATGAGACTAACTAATTCTCTTTTCATACGATAGTCGTTCTGAATTGCACCGTTTTGGTACGAGGTTTTCCCCATAAGTAATAGATAGTGCCCTTGTACTGGCTATAACTCCATCTGTCTTAGCCAAGGTTCCATATAACACCCGTAGCAGAGAGCAAAATGCATTTCTACCTTTTCCCTCGGACATTAATGTAAAGAGAACACAAAATGTCACAGCTGGAGTTTTCAATCAGCTCGCTGAATGATCGCTTGCCCACAAGCTTCTAACAATTTTTTTTTCTTTTGAGACTTATTACTATTAGTATTGTTTACTGTGTTTTTCGATGCTCTATCTATATATTGGAGCTAAAAATATTTGGAAAGTTCAGTTGTTCTCAATGCAGCAAAGTTCATTGATTCAATCTTAAGTTTTGCTATTACAAAGTGAGAAACTGACTCAACCCAACTAAGAGAGAAATGAAAATTGTCACAAACGAGGTTTCCCTTACACCAAAGTTGGAGCTTCATTTTTTTTTGTCTTTAATTTCGCATTATTACATTCCTCGTTTCATATTATGGGTAAAAATATACAGCCTGACACATACGTGACCTTTGAATAATTTAGTGATATTTGAGTGTGCTTCCATCCTGGTTGAAACTATTTTCCACAGATAACTTATGCGCTTGTTTGCCTCAGGGAAATATGTAATTCCCAGTGATACAAGTTATAAATAAAACCCACTGTGTTCCGTAGAATTTCAACTAAACATGGTTCTACATGAACCAAACCTCTAAAGCGAAGCGTATTAACGATAATTATCTTCAATCTATATCAGTATCAATACGTAAATACAGTGATCACTTGGTCATGATCTATACCCCCAGGAATCTATGTACTATTACCTCTAATTTGAACTATCCGTGTATAAAGTAGGTTATCATGGGCGCTTGGCACAGAGCGATGGTTAGCAACACACGAAAGTATTATAGTCAATATGTTTCTTAGGTGCATATCGTAATGCAGTATTTCATACCGATATGAATAGTCGATTCTTGCGCTCAGTTCTAATCTGGGATCTCAAATGCAAATTTCCAACATTGAAAACTACATGCAAAATTCATCTAACTTCCAAGTGCCTTTTTAGCTGTGCAAAAGATGAACCGATGGTTTGTCATTGTCAATGAAAAATGTCATTCATCTCAAGTATATATGTTCTAAAGAATCTGAAACATTTCCTCTTTTTAAATTTTACTTTGTGTACAAGTCCTCTAGACAAAAAAATTGATTTGCAGGGATGCTAAAAAACAAGAACACAATCAACGGCTCAACCAATCACAAAAACAATTAAGTTTGAAGGAAAACTGTCAGAAACAATAATTTAAAAGAACGATAAATGTGTCTTTCTCTTTCATTTTGAATTACCTTTGAAGGAAACGTAAATATATAAACGAGGACGGTTGTCATCTGAATGCCTCACTGCTAAGTGACTCATTGCTACTCTTCCAATGATTAGCCTGTGGGGAATTGCGTCAAACATTCAAATTATTCCAAGCAAAGTGATCTTTCGTCAATAATAGCTAATTGTGTTTATGATAATATACTATAACTCCGATAAAATCACAGAAAAGCTTCTTGAGATATTAAAAAACAAAAATGTTTTGCTATGAATTTTAGGGGCAGCCATTAATCGACTGTGAGTGCATATTTCTTCCAGTTACGACCAAGTCATTGAGCTGGAATCATCTCAAAAGGTGATCACTTCCTCCGTAGCATATCGTCTACCCTCTGATCTAATTTCATTGAAATCCAATGGGCACTTTTTAAGATGGTAGGCAGAATCGAATACGGAAACATAGAAAGAAAAAAGACAGAAGACATTTGTATCAACAACTAATTCCTTGATCTGTCCGAAAAGGATTAATCAAGTTTGAAGTTATACTTATACCAGAATGTTCATTAAAATTCATTGAGAACTTTTAAGAGATGCCACGTTGATAAGCAGAAGCGAATACAGAATGAATCACGGCTCAAAACAGAAAAATATACTTCAATCGAAAATGAATTTATGGATCCAATCTAAAATTCTAATAGTTCTTCTGTACTCCATGACATATCGTCCAATAATGTTTTTAAAATGAATCATGAAATTTTTGAGATAAAGTATGGACTGATTGCAAAAATGTCTCTATTTCAAGAACTAATTTTAGGCATGCACCCATATTTGATCACATCTTCATTTCAATGTCTTGTTTTTCTGCTAAATTGTACTTGAATCCATTTAAAACATTAGGAAATATCAATATACCGACGTAAACAGACAAAAATGTATAAAGTGTCAAACGAAAAAAAAATTATTTCAATCAGAAACAAATCCCTCTATTCGCTCAAACACTAGTCCTTGATCCCTGTTGCTTAGCACTCGACAAAATCTCATTGAAAAATTGTTTGTTGTTTGGAGACAGGGATTATTCTTTCATGAATTTCTGCATTTGCTACTTTCTTTTCACCCAATATCTCTGAATATTCTCAGTGAATTTCAAAGGAATTTTGAAGAAAAGAATAGATTGTATTTTTTATCGTGACTGGCAATATTGTCGTCTTGAATATTTTTGCCAACAAACTGCAGGACAAGAATTTTTACTGATCCATAGACTCTTTAATGGCCAAATATGTCAGAATAATCACCCGATTACTACCAATGAGAATTAATGGCTTTTTCGCAAGTTTCAACTCTGAAATTCAATTCGAATTACCCATTTTCCCAGGTGTATATGTTTAAAAATTATCATGTAGTCTCTTTTTGACTCATATGAATTTACTCAATAATCACTTGTATAAGTTCTGGCGGGGAACTTATGGCTTTCTTAGCTATTTTGCCCTGGAATGGCCGTCATCTTAGGGGTCATATTACATTTGTGACCATATCCTGCAATAATATCATATTAGGGAGCGTCTATGTCACTTTTCAACCTTTAAACTATAGAAATAATCCAGAAAACAATATTCATATCAAGTGCAGTAGCAATTCATGACTTTTTCAGTATTTTGTCTAAATATTGCAGCCGTTTTGGACGCCTTAGTTTTTTTTTCCGGGGCGCCATGATTCCTGGGATACTTGATATTGTGTTCCTGATATCATATTGCATCTCTCAGAAAAATAATTCAATATCAGTATAACTTTGGTTTTACTGTGAGGAAGTAAAGATAAAAATTATTCAGACATTTTTATTTGGGTATATCTTCGATAAGCAGATATAGATACCAACTGATGTTTATTATATAATGTTCTGAGAATATGTAAAGATCATCATTAGCACTAATTCGACACTCGTATTTGATATCAGCTGTTCTGATTATTACTCTCGAGTAAAGTAAACACTTTCAAAATAGAAACGAATTAATATTACAATGAAGTTCAAAGGGAAAATTATTCAATATTTGTTTTAGAATGGTACTTGTTAGGTGTTCCAAATATGTTTCATCTTCAAAAAACGAAACAAAAAAAACAGAGCAAGCATCAGATTGCAATCAATAAAAAATGACACAATCTTTAGTTCTGCACAACCTGATGTCAGATTAACAATTATTCTGTATTTTGATGATGTTCAATATATTTGAGGTAAATATATTCGCAGGTAAATATGTTTTGGACACAATTTTATCAGAACGTAGATTGCCAATGCCAAGGTAGTCTTGGCATAATCATGAAAATGATAACCACTACCATACACAAACCAATTAACTGTTATCAATCCCTAAATGTATTCGAAATATAAGGGAAAAAAACAATCAGCAGTGATGTATAACATTGTTCTATTCTGATTAATCCTATACTTTTCATACAAATAAACTCCTTGTGGAAGCCGCCAAGAAGCTTGAGCCAACTTATGAGGTTGCTTTTGCTTAGTTACGAAGTCTTAGAATTGGAAGAGCCATCTGATAATGCAATGCAGATTAGTAGTTAGCATTACAGTGATGTATGTCGAGGGAAGAAGAAGAATAAGACAAATTAATATCCGGCTGGAAATTGAGAATATTGAACTTTGAATAATCTATTCCATCTGCCGGCTTTCTAGCGATTGTCCGGTGGCGTTGCACAGAAGTAACTAATGTATCTCTTGACGAATCCCTGCCTTTTGGAGAATTGTACGATTCTAAGTGGCACTTCATCCGTATTCCTATCTTTCCAAGTTGCTTTCGCGTATAATTGAAAAATAATATTGACAGCAAATCAAAGAGGAAAAATCAGATGATTGAAGATACGATCAGCAAAACATAGCTTGAATATAAGTATTTGTAGGACAATCTATTCCTGGAGATAGCTAGCTGGTTGATATGAGAAATATACATGGTCTTACTATATAATACTCATATTTTTGCCATCCAGTGATTTAAGTAGCGTAACTGCCCCAAACAGAAATAAGAATAAAATAAAATAAATTTCTTAGTCATTAATGACAAAGTGAAATATGTTGATTTATTAACAGATGAATGAAACAACTTTATACAATTAATTCTTTGATTTCAATGGGAAACCGGTTTGTTAGTCGATTGATTCGATTGTTTTAAACAACAGAAAAAGGGGTATTATTATTATTCACTTCAGTTGCCTGGTTGTCATTGCTGGAGACTGAGTAACAGCTAGTCTCCTCAAGTCTCCAGCCTTCATTCCCACACCCTCACAGTCCACAGCAGTGCTGTGGTTCACAGTTCCACACCAGTTGCCTGGTAGTTATTGCTGAAAGATGCGTGACAGTAATTCTCCTCAGGTCCCCAACCTTCCTCTCATTTCATCTCTCTTTCACTTATCACAACTGTGCTCTGGTTCGCACCTCCAGTACCATTTGGTTGTTGTGGGTTTTTTTGTAGTTCCTTTCCTCTGCTGAGCCACTGCTAACATATTTCTTTAGTATTTGTGCGATCCCTCGCGGTGCTGTTGTCTGCTCAGTCTTAATCTTTTCTGTCACCTTTAAATCCTCCAATCTCGCCTTCAGAGTCTTTGGTATGGTTTCAAGTGCACTTAATATGACTGGTTCTATCCTGACTTTCATGTTCCACACCTTATCCAGTTCATTTGCCATGTCCTAGTATTTTTCAAGTTTTCACTCTTCCCTTATTCACTCTGTGAATTGCAGACAAGCAAAAGTCAATTATTTCACAGGTTCTCCTTTTGTTGTCTTTGATTACTAGGTTCGGTCTTCTCGCTTGGTTGGGGTGATCAGTTTGGATGTCAAACTCCAGAAGTTATTTGTGATTTCTATTTTCCTGGGCTGTCCCAGCATTACTTTCCTTCTTGTTCAAATTCTATACATTTTTATTCAGTCCCCAGTTCATTATTGTTGTTACTCTATCGTCTTTATGTTTATACTCCTTGGTTACTTAGCTACATTCACTGGTTAAGTGGTTCACAGTCTCACCCCTTTCCCTACATTGGCGGCATTTGCTGTTTGTTCGTGTTCCGTTAATTTTCGGTTTGATGTAGTTTGTTCTGATACATTTGTTTTGGGCTGTTATGATGACTGATTCAGTTTTCTTTTGCATAATCATGTCCATAATCACTTTTCTGCAACATTGTGTATCCATTTTTAAATTTTCCCTATAGTTTCTTTCTGTCTGAGCTGTTCATTTGTTTTTCACTTCTTTGTTGCTTGTTGTGCTGCTTCGGTTGCTCTTTATGATATCTTCACTCTTTACTTGCAAATACTTTTCCAGACCTGCCTTGGCCCCCGTAGACACAATCCTCTACACTGGTGAGTCCCTCGACGCCTTTTTTGCTATTCACCATGTCATCAATTGGGTGTAAAGCTTCGTTCAATGTCATAAGATTTCTTGACCGCTGGTCCATCGACTGGAGTTCTTCCTAGGTTCAGCCAAGGAATGGTCCAGTGTATCTTACTTCTAATACGACTCATGCGTTCATTTCTTTTATAAGGTTCTTAATATTCAGTCTGGTCTTTAAAATTCACCTCATGTTCCTAGGGTAATCTCTTCTTATTTTGTACATCACATCCGAAAACTCCCAGGTATTTGTTGAGGTCTTGCATGGGCAATGCTCCAATTTTGCTGCTAGTTCGATTCCTTCTGCTCCTTCTTTTGGGCATTACCATTATCACGCATTTTTCTATACAGAACTTCATCCAAATGTCAATACTGTATTCCTTCACCTCGCTGAATAGTGTTTTGAGCTTTCCCTTACTTTTTGCAATAAGTTTCATATCGTCCATGTACTTTTCCGTTCATTCGGGAGAATTAGTATCCTTTGCTGTTTTTCAAGATTCTGTTGAGTGGTATCATAGAAAAAATAGTAATGGACACAGTCTCCCTGGAATACCCCCCTTTTCATATTTAGCTCTGCTAAATCATTCTCCTGTGGCTGTCAAGTCAATTTTCCAGTTTTTCATTGAGTCGGTTATGAATCTCACCACAGGTTCACTGATCATGAACATGCAGAGGCCTTTGAGTATCTAGAGGTATGGAATCATGTATTGTACCTTTTTTATTGTCTATCTATCCCATTGCAATGTTGTGATTTATTTTTTTTACTTTTTCTAAGAACATCTGGTTGATGTACAGTATGTCATTCGTCCCCTAAGTTCATCACTTGCATCATTTCTGTTCTTCTAGGAATAGTTTTCTTTATATATATATATATATATATATATATATATATATATATATATATATATATATATATATATATATATATATTCTTCTGGCTATTTGTCTAGTCAGGGTTTTCCACATTGCCTTCATTTAGGAAACTTTGAAATTGGTGGATGAGTCTAATGTGTTGTGTGGCAAATTCTTTAAATCAATATTTGTGGATCCCATTGGGTTCTGGTGCTCTTCTGTTGTTTTTTGTTGTTTTTTTTTAGGAAGCATGTTTCAATTTTGTTTCTTCCAATACTATGGGTTGCTCCCTGCCTGAATCCTTGAATCCTCATTCCATTTTCTGTAACCATTCAAGGACTTCGTTGTGTCGTTTTGGGTGCCCTCATATGCTTTTCTATGAGTTACTATGTTCTGTTTTTTTCTCTGCTCGGATCTTGGTAAAAGTTTCTCTCTTTGTTCAGGAATGTGCAGTCCTCTGAGTATTGGTGAGTTCTTTGCCTGCAGTTGTTCAGTTTTGCCTCTTTGTCTAGTCTCCTCAGGTGAATCTCTTCGACTTCCATGGGGATAACTTATTGTCTTTTCTTGTACTTGTCCCAGAATCTCACACGTGGTCCTCTTTTGTATTGTGAATTTATCATTTATACCTTATCATCTTTTATTATTTGGAGTTATTTTTTGTATCGTAAAAAACTCTGTTACCATTTTCACCGCGGCGATAAATAAGCTTGTTGGGCTCTGTCAGGCTGTTCGTTTTGATATACTGTAGGAAGCTGTTTTCCACTCCATATTTTAAACATGCGTTCCCTAGAGCAGTGCAAAGGTGGTTTGCTTTTGAATTAACAATCCATTACTAAACTGTTCTCCTCTATTGTCCATTTTCTCTTCTTGTTCTGCCTAATTGCCACTCAGTGACGGCTGTGCCTCTTCTGGTTGCCATTAGTAGAGCATGAGCTTGGTTATTATTATTATTATTATTATTATTATTATTATTATTATTATTATTATTATTGAACAAAACTTCAAAATGTTTACTTCCATTTTGAATTGACCAATATCGTTCCCCACCTCTCAATCCTTCTTTTTTCTCCTTCCACTCCCCTTCCTGATGATACATCAACAAATAATCATGCTGGATATCAATATTCTCATTTTTTTCTCCATGGATAGGAATAAAGCTCAGTAAAAGCCTTCAGATAAACAATCTTCATCTTCTAATTTCTTGTTTCCTCCTGCTCTTTTACCTTACTAGAACCATGCATGGTGGACGTATCGTTAAATATTTTTCTTTTTTATTATTTAATATATATTTTTATTTAGTACATATACATATATATAGTTTCAGAGTATGCAGGTACCTCTTGGGCTGACGCAAAGGAAAGTACAATGTTTCAGTGCATATATTATTCCATTCTTCAAGGTTTTATCTCAAATGCATAGTAACATTTCATTCAACTATCTTTTGTATATTTTATAATGATGAATCTATAGTAATCCCAAAACCCAAACGACTAAAAGACAAAGCAGCAGAATACAAAAATACCACAATTGGTAGCAGTACTTGACCTCGAAAGGGTTTTCGAATCCGTTGAATCCCCTCAAGTGATCGATATAATAATGAGCAAACCGCCTATATGTCGGATTTCTGCAACTCATTCATCGACTCAAACATATTTTATCACGCTGCAAACAAAGACAAGACTATAACAATAGAAAATGCAGACCAATGGGGAGTAAGCTACTACATCTTCCAAGGAAACCAGACCTCCATGACATCTTCAAAAATTGGCAGGCTACCAGCAGAGCGAGCTCAAAATTGTGAAAGAATGCATTTTCTCGATAGTCATAAATTGAGCTTAAACATACACATGAAACTTAACAGAAAGGTTGGCTCTCGAACTGAGAATCATGCAACGTACACAATAGAAGATCGTGCTCAACATGGAAAAAAGACTATTACAGAATCCACTGAAAAAATTCAAATGGTAATAGTCAGGGTATATTGATTGAACATCCACACACACACACACACACACACACCAGACCACTCGTATACGCAACGATGTATCTTTCCATTATCTCATCCTGGCCAGATCTATCCATTTGAGTATGTTATCTGTCAATGTCCTTATGATTCCTCTCTATATGTTTATCAATCTTCTCATACAAGTAAAGTACTCTCCAGTGAATATATATCGATATTTTAGCGTAAGGTTTTGAAAAAAACACAAAAAAAACAAGGAAGTTCCGTTAACAAAATAGATTCGAAACTGAGAATCATGTGACGTGTACCAGAAAGAATCATGCTCAACATCGTATGAACAGATTATAAGACAACTCAGTATATTGAAGAAAAAAAAACTGGACATGGATACATTCTGAAAATCCATTAGAAAACTCAAATAGCAACGGCCAGGTCATTTTGCAACTGCTAGAGATCAGAGTACATAACGTTGGTCCCTAGAGGTCATATGCAAATCATGTCCACCTGAATGAAGATTTAGATATTGGCGCCGCAATGTCCATGATATAGAGATATAACAATTTTTTTAAGCTCTATGTCCAAAGACAGACATTAAAACATTGATCATCATGATGATGCTATATCTTAAAAACAGTTTTTTTCTTTTCATATTAAATACAGATTGTGACTGCTGTCTTTATTCCTTAATCAGCTTCGCTTTGTGTACGTTGTTGTCATTGTCAGAGGAAGCAAGCCAGAGGAATGACAACTGAATTCCATCTAATTAACAAGAACCCATAAGATAGTACCAGACTGTGAGTATGTATAATTACATTTATTACATTATTATAAAAACTGTTGGATGTAAATATCTAAGTGAGCTGGAAATTGACCCCACCCCCCATCCTAGGTGGCGCAATAATGGAAATTTGGAAATTTTGATTCATTTTATACGTTTACCTGGTCTCTATGGTCCTCGTTGTTATCAAACAGTAGCCCTTATATCTATGAAGATGTCCCGTCTTATTTAAGATTCGTTTGTTAGTAAATCATAACAGAAACATTAAAGTTTAAAATCATTATGATAGGAAAGACTTACCTCTATAGCTTGTATCTGAGGGATTGCGAACGCAACGGGAGAAGGGGTGACATAGGTTGGAGATATAATAATAGAAAGATTTACTGCTGAGGCGTGACTGCGCTGAGCTTAGTAACTGTCAACAACATAGAAGTTGAGAAATACCAGCAGTGGGCTGATGATTAACTTTAACCAGGAAAAAGAGGAGGTTTTTATAGATCATGTATTGTCCTTTCTTTCTCCAATATCTGTTCTCTTGTAACGTGCAAGTTTTATGGAGAAAATTTTTTTAACATATTTGAACAGAATGTTTTTCTACACACCAGATTGGTCTAAGGTATTTTCTATCTCTGCAGCATTCTAACAATCTAATGAAGGTTTGTTCCTTTCATTCGTGTATTGTTTTGCCTTCATAAGCAAGGTCAGCTAGTCTGTTGCCTCAGCAGTAATTGTTGCAGTTTTCCCTATTGGGCCTATCGCTTGGCGCCATTCAGCAGAAGATTTCAAATGTACGTATCGAAATTCTCTTCTAATGAAATTGCGGAGATACTGTCATTTTTCCTGGAAATGAAACTCACGATAATGAGTAACATCAAAGAACACCTGATCGAATTGAAGTATTCAGCTGTGGGAATCAAGAATTATTTGCTTTTGTATTCAATCATGGGTGAGTTGCACTCCAAGCAATACAAATTGACGATTCAAAAGAATTATTAGTTTCGAATTCAGTTCTTGTAGTTAGTCAATTGGAAGCGAAAATTCTTATCATAGTCGATAACAATAAAAAAAAGGCATGTTTACTACATGATTGAACTCAAAACAAACAATTTAATTTGTCAAAAGATGAATTGATGCATTTTCTTGTTTTTTTTTTGTTTTTTTTTTTGGTGGGGGGTTCCAATTAGCAGCGATCTCGATAAATGCATGTTAATGTGCAATTAGAAAATTGAATCAGGCTAGAGGCAAGTTCCCTGATTGGTAAATTATATGCATGCACTCACACCACCCAATATATATATATATATATATATATATATATATATATATATATATAGAGAGAGAGAGAGAGAGAGAGAGAGAGAGAGAGAGAGAGAGACGAACAGACAGATAGACAGAGGGTGAGAAAGAGATACATGTATACACGTACACGCACATATTCAATACACTGCCAATGCTCACATGTCTCACTTTCAAATCACCAATGTTTTGTGGGTCGATGAATAGCTGTATGTTTCATGTTGTATGCTTGCTAAAAGATCCAATCCTCTCCAAGCTCCAATTGGCGTACAAAGAAAACAAACCAGCTATTGATATAACCCCAAATATATCGTTCCATTCTTGGTTCCTTCAATCACGTGATGTAGATGTGACTGTTGTCTTTATTCCTTTATCAGGTTTGCACCCATTTCATTTAAAATAAAATTGTTATTGAATTTTTTTGTAGTCTCTACTGAAGTGTCCCTCTATTACTTTTGTTTATATTAAATTCAGCATATAGGAATACACTAGCTGTGGCACCTCAAGTATGGGTGAGCATGTTGAATTTTTAAATTTGCTAATGTCTGAATACTTCTTTACGACTCTATTCATCTCTCTCTCTCTCTCTCTCTCTCTCTCTCTCTCTCTCTCTCTCTCTCTCTCTCTCTCTCTCTCTCTCTCTATCTATCTATCTATCTATCTATGTGTGGATGGAGTGAGTTTTCCTCGACACCTCCCCGTGGTCATTTTCATCTAAATTCTATTGGATCGGTTAGTTCGTATCCACAATACAATCAAATGTATGTGTGTGTGTGTGTGTGTATATATATATATATACATACATATATACATATATATATATATATATATATATATATATGTATATATATATATATATATATATATATACATATATATGTATATATATATATATATATATATATATATATATATACACATACATAAATACATACATACATGCATACATACATACATACATACATACATACATACATACATACATACATAGAGTTATTTGTATTGTGGATGTGAAGTAATTATTATCATAACTCAATTTTACACACAGATACACAGATATATGTATATATATATATATATATATATATATATATATATATATATATATATATATACATATATATATATACATATACATATGTATGTATATATATAAATATATATATATATATTCATATGAATATATATATATACATATATACATGTGTACATATATACATATATATATGTAATTGATAATCGTGCTATAATTATAATTGATAATAGTATCATGCATATAAATATTACACATACACACACACCCACACATATATATAAATGATAATAGTGCTATAATGATAATTGATAATAGAGTCATATATATATATATATATATATATATATATATATATATATATATATATATATATATATATATATATATATATATATATATATATATATATATATATATATTGTTGAACATGCTGTTTCAAGTGATACGTAATAAAATATAATATGTTGCGAATGGACTATTTATCCTTACATCCTACTATTCAGACTGTTTTTGTCTCATGTGAAAATTCTTCCTTGGTGATATATTTTTCCATGATCTCCAGAAGATTCGTTTGAGATGTTTTTAGTGTATGACGGAATTAATGGTTAGATGCATGGCTCCATATTTCACTTTACTATGTTATTGAACTTGTTACATGTATTGTCCCCCATGTCATCGTTAGCATAATAATGCTAATCGACATTTCATTAAAAAAAATATGTTGATTCCTCTGAGGATCATCATTTGACAGCATCATTTTTCCATTAGTACAACTACAATAATATTGATATGTGATATCTTCAATTTTCTCATCTGAATGGTTTTGATTTTTCATTTTCCTATGTTATTCATTTTAGCCGAGCAATATTTCAGTTTTTTCTCTGAATTTTAATTTCACTTTTTCTATAGAATTATTCGTTCAAGAGAAACCGAATTGGACCTTTCCAAGCCTCAAATTTCAAAAAAATATTTCAATTTAAAACAGAATTCGTGTGTCCAAAATGAAAACTGAGAGTTACCATCAAAATAACGAAAGATCTTAGAAATATGTAATTAATATATTTGCTGAGCTTAGCCACAGACTCCACTGGAATAGAAAGATGATCATCTGTCCACTGGTAATAATCTTTTCATCTGATTTGGGTTTCTTTTATTCTCAGGTTAGGTGTAATACTGATCAATGCAAATAGAGATAAAACAAACTTGCAATCAATAATTGAGCTACCGTCCAGGTGAAAATTTGGAGTCATGTTAGAGAGACTCTATCAGAGGATAACAGTTTGGTCGAATCAAATTATGTATATGATATCACATGCTCTCTCCCACACAAAAAAACAGAGTACAAAACATTCATATTCTGGCGAATATGAATGTTATCAATAAATTATACCAGTCAAATTGAGGTTGAAGGGAAAACCTTTTACGAAAAAAAAAAATCCAAAAAATTTTGAGAGGATTGAACAGAGTACTATGCCAATTTTCAAGCGTGTAGACAAAATGTTATAGCCTGACGCATAAATAAAAACGTAAGAATCTTTTGCCATTTCGGGTAGCAATGGTTGTTCAATATTTTGACCATCAAGCAATCACTTTACATAATGAATCTGTGTAAGACTATCAGGATTATTTTACATGTACACATATATTTGTTCCGAAGGTTCCTGGATCCCTGAACCAAAGACAGAATTGTACACGTTGTTAACCAGTTAATGCGAAAACTGAATTTATTTCATTTACCTTGTGGCTGATGTTAATCCTTACCAGGATGAAAAAGAAAAATGCTTGATACAGAAAAATCAACCGAAATTCTTTGCATACCTTCCAGAGCATAGTAGTATGAAAATATGAAAATTTTCCCTTCGTTAGAAATGGAAACGAACCCTTCAATTGAATTACAAATTCATCATGGGATTTTATTGAAGTTTTGTCCAATAATCTGTAAGGATAATTTGAGGCAATGTTTCAACCTTGAAATAGAAATCAGTTTGCAACACTAATCTCACTTTAATTTGAAGTCTTTGCATGAGGGCACCTCAAATGTATTTTTTTACAAATTCACGAAACCTTTAATTGTTTAGATGTCCGTGAAAATATTATTGAATTCAGATTCCACAAAATGGATTTCAGATCAAATTCATTTCGAAAGTAGAGTGATGAAGAAAATTTAAAAGAGCACATCAAAATGTTCTCCTTTTGCTATTACTTTTGGGTGTTGGCTGGACGGTGAATATGACCCACAGCTGATTTAGTGTCCGACTAAAAAATTTAAGGTATACTTGATATTTTTTCTATTTTTCTATTGTAACAGCATCAAACAAAACTGATGAAAGTAAAAACACATAGATCAGGAAAAAGACATTATGAAGGAGCACGACCAAATTAGATAACATCTTCTGTGAGTCAAGTGTAGACTGTGTTCAGATGGGGTTTTTTGTGTTTTTTTTTTGTTTTATTTTTCAAAGTGCAGTGCTGAGATGTCTTCTTCATATTTTTGAATTTGAACTGACTTCAAGAATCAGAAACACAGAAAAAAACTGATCTAAATTGGCCAGTCTGCACGTAAGATGACTGAATATTTTCATTATGATTATGTCCAAGTTGATGAATGATCCAACTGTTAACTGTCTTTTGCCACCGATAAAAAAAACATCTCTTTATACACATAAGCATATGTGTAAGTAAATTCAAGTATCACTCAATTTCTATCAATACGTATATACATATATATAGTTAATATAACTGTGTGAGTGTACATATATATATATATATATATATATATATATATATATATATATATGTGTGTGTGTGCGTGTGTGTGTGTGTGTGTGTGTTTGTGTGCCTGCGCCTCTGTGTGTGCATGCATGTATGTTAGTCAAACTATTCATTAAATCTGATATTGTTTCTTCCTTCAAAAATCAACAATATAAGAAATGTGCTTTCCAAATAACCCGATATACATTTTTCCTCAATGAAGATCGATTTTTTCAATTATCATTCTTTTATGAACGCATCTTACACTTTAGGATTATATGCAGGAAATAAATCAGACGTTTTGCAATAGAGTTATGAAACCATCACTCCTTCGTTGAGAGAAGTTAGAATAGAAATTGATGACTGAGTGCGATCTATAAATTTCTACTACATTCTCTATTTCATTCAATTTGAAAATTGAAATTTTCCTTCATTTCCTTTCCGAATTTCCGTTTCTTACCGAATGATTGTAGATTAAAAAAACAATTTGAGAAATTGCATAAAAAGCAACTAAATATAATATGATTGACGTATATTTCTGCATTTATACATAAAATATTCCTATTCTGTTATATTTGTCTCTTGATTTTCATCAAAAAAATTCCGAGAAGTAAAAGACCGCCTGCATCAAGGCCGGAACTTAGATGCAACCAAATCCAACAAATAGGAATTAAATATAAAAAACGATGGACAGAAATTCAAACGCTGTTGTGTTGCAATATTTCTCCATAGTAGTCATCCCCCTTTGAACCCATTGTCCCCTCTTTATTTCTCCTCTCTCTTTTACTCTTTTCCGTTCTCCTCTTTTCACTTATGTCACTGCTAATTCCCTGTTACACTGGGGACGCACTATGTCATTTGTTTTTGCATCTTGACCTTCAATTTTTGAAAGGAAATGGTAGCATATTGATGCTATCAACATTTGGACAATGTCCAAGACTTTTAGCGATGGCAAAATTCCAAAAACATCGGTCATCTCCCATTAAGTCTGGAACAAAACCAGCTTGAGCTGACATTGTCGAATTTTTCGTTTTAGTTAATCCCTAATTAATATCATATGCTCCTCTAAAAATAATAGCATCATTATTGAAGTAACTTCTGCTTTTTGCAGAGAAGAACTTTTCCTTTTTCACCGTTATTTCATGAGGAATATTTGTTGTCTATGTGAAAAAAAAACAACAAAAAACAGACAAAAAATTCTAATACAACAATGCGATTTCATATCCAGAGGATTTTACAATTCTATAACAAAATCTTTTTGACAGCTGTTCGATACTAGTTAACAAATCGAACTCTAACTGCTTGAATGTTTAATACTTTTTTCGTGAAATATGAAAAGATTGATTGTAAAATTCTCAATTTGTCGCTTTTGTTCACGGATGCTGCGAATAGGACAATTTGTTTCTTTTTGCTGATTCAAGATGGCGTTTTTGTTCGGTCAATTGACAAAACTGCCAAATGAATCATGACTAGAAAAACAGTAGCTTGACACAATTCTTCAAAACAATATAAACAGGTTAAAAGCCAACCCATCTAAGTAACATCAGAACTCAATTTTTGAAGCTCAAGTTGATACTTTCGGACATCAGGATAAATTTAAGATATTTGAAAAAAGTACCTGAAGTTACGTGGTTGATGACATGATTGAGATATCAATATATTCAGATTTATAGGTGACAATCAGATGCTAATCACAATATGCTGATATTGAAGTAAGATCTAATGAATGACAACATTTTGAAATTACCAGATGTCACATGATCGATAAAGCCATTCAAAAAGGCCTGAATTTTCTTTTCTGTGTTCATATCCTTGACCATACAGGCACAATCAAATTGCTTATCTAGATGAACGGAATCACGACCTATCAAATGACCTCATTTTAATGAATTCCCAGAAGTCATATGATTGATGATGCGATCAAAAGGTTCTGAACTTTCTTCAAAATATTGATGGGTTAGGACGTATCTCACAAACAGACACAAACTGCATGTCTGAATAGAGCGGAATAAGACGTATCAATTATGTATATAATGCTGTATATAGATTGAGAGCATAAGAGTCTTTAGTGAGACCATCTCAAAGGCACTAAGCATGGAAGACAAAATACTTTGATCTTCTCCATAGTTTCACTGATGAAATATAAAACTACTTTGTTTCTAACCACAGCATTAACTATGCTGCAGTGAATTTATACTTTCTGAAGTTTTAAAGTATTTTGCTATAGGGCATATGAGCTTTGTTTGTATTTTCTGCTAATAAAAATAAATATTTCTACCATCTGCCTCCTTGCACCATATACTGGCCACTGTCTTTTGATCCCCTTTTTTCATTCCTTGTGCCAACCTCTATGCAGTCTTTTTTGTACGTGGCATCGATGTGCACGATTTAGATTCCCTATGACTTTTTTGTGCGGGTTACAAAATCTACCAAACTCTCCAACCATTCCCTGTAGGTTCTCTTTGATTGTGTCAAAAGAAATGCTTTCTGGTGTTTTTTTTTACGAATTGAGACTGATAAAGGTTCTCAGTGATATTTGATCAAACTATGTGAAGGATGAATTGAATGCAATGATCTGACCAGATACTTAGCGGTTTTCTCGTAGTAAAGACACTGGTTCCGTATATTTTGATGACCTTGTGTCAGAGGACGTGAAATTTTAATTATTTAGCTGTAGCACCCTTCTTCTACCTGGAATTAGTTCATTTTGTACAGGAGTGGTGGTTCTTTCAATTAAGCTGCTCTCTAAATATCACCTGGAGTTTACAGTAATTATGAATGGTTTGAATCCATGTATCACCTGCTGAAGTTCTAGTACAAAAGCCGGCTGAGAAATACCCTGTGGTTTGTTCATGTTTTTTTTGGGGGGGGGGCAAAGTTGAATAATCATCAAATCCCCAAGAATCAATGAAATAATCCATCTTCGAAGTTCCTTGATTTTTCGAATGCAGAATAACTGTGATGTTTTAAGGTACGGAAACGGACATGCCTGTTGCAACAGTATCTCACATATTTTTATAGTTGTATCAGAGAAGCTGGTTCAGCATAAAACTTTCAGACGCAAGAATTTGCACATCCCTTTTTATCACCGCTGATACGGCTGCAAATAGCAAGGGGAATTATTCGAGTTGAGCAATAGCCTTACTTTAGAGCCCCTGTGTGCGTAGGTTAGATCGGTAAGAGGACTCTCAAGTTCTATTTAATTGATTGGTTTTGCTAATAATTGTGTTTGTTTTTTTTCTAGGAAAGACAGCAATTTTGATGCAGTGTTTACATGACCAGCTGTTCTAGAACTTGATAAGGGTATACCTTCAATTGCCTTATCTGTTGATTTCAAAGCTAAAACACCTGAGTGAATGTACCAGCGCTTTTATCTTCTGCAGCTATGCTGTTTGAATAGTGGTTTTTGTGTGATACGCAGTTGGCAAAATCAACCCATCAACAAGATTATGATTTTTTTCTCACAGATGTGAATTCTTCAAGAAAGTATGACATTCTTGAGTAGACTGCTTCATCAAAACGAACACATACGTGAGGAATACGTAGATCTACTATGATTCCTCGCTAATATCAAGCTATTCTACACTTATGCGATGTTCTGATGGCTCTTAAATGACTGGCATATACTGACAAATACATTTTCCAGTTGTACAGTCGGAGACTAACTCATAAAAGATGTCGAAAGGCTGAGTAAATGAAAATCTCAACCATTCAATCCAAAGGACAGAGGCACTTCGATAGACCGTGCAATATCTTTTCTGAGACATGCATAAAATCTTGATTGCATCGTGAGTGATGCCTGCACCTGACAATGCTTCTTGACATTTTTTTTTCTATGTTGCTATGCATAGAAGCTACTCTGTGCATGTTTGACAGAAACAGCTGCCACGGAAACCAAGCAATGTTTTACGTTTTTATGTCTTGATAAGATATTGCGTATTTGCAACTTTATTACAAGTTCAGAAAACCTACTCATCACTGGAAACGCGGTTCTTACTTGATAAAAAATGCTTGCAGAAACGTATCCGTTTCTTTCAGCATTAAGTTTCTTCTACCAGAGAAAACATTTTGAAGACCTGATCTAAATATAAAGAAATGATTACATCTTGATCTAAAAAGAAAAATTGGCCATGTTCTGGCAATCTGTATATCATTGTTTTGCTTTATTTAGAAATCCAATTTGTACTAGATATTGCTCATATGTCAAACATAATGCTATCATGAAGAAACCTCAGATACTTTTGATGACATCATCTACCATGTGGCTTACGTTGATTTTTTAAAATGGTAAATTTATCTGGGTATGCAATTTGTATCTGACATAGACCTATATATACTAATATATATATATATATATATATATATATATATATATATATATATATATATATATATATATATATATATATATATATACTGTTAAAGAGTGTTTACGCCGTCTTTGATGATCAATGTGACTCCTAATAATATTTCAAAATGTCCGGTGGTAAATAGTTCTTTATGTCTAAATTTATCGGATCATCTTAAAAAAACCTAAGTTGGGCACTTGTTTAGATGGTCGAGCTTTTCCTTCTGTCAAATTGTATTCGCCATTTTACTATGTCAATGTAATCTTTCATAAAATATTTATTAGTAAAATGATGAAGTAGAAATGTCAGTGAGGTGCAAGATGATGCTCAATATTGTCCACTGGATATATCAATGGAAATTAACTTCAACAGGAACACACACACAAACAAACACTAATATACACAATCATCTATCTTTCAATTTATACATCATCTCAACCTTGCCAAAACTATCCATCCATCGTAGTTTCTTATATATCTATCCATTTATAAATCTATATATATATGTATATGTGTGTGTGTGTGTGTGTGTGTGCGTGTGTATGTATAAATACGGTTATTGATCTTCTGATATATCTAATGTATTTATCAATAAATGAATATCGATTTTTGCGCGTATGAATTTGCAAGAAAAAGGAGGCAATTTTGGTAACAAAATGGCTTTGGCCCTCAAACTGAACAAGAAAAACCCATGCTGCACATAACATGGAAAGATTGAAAGACAGCATAGTAAATTAGAAAACAGACAAGGTCAGGGATTAGGAGGAAAAATCAGGAAATGTAAATGGCAATAGACTGGATATGTTGCAAGAATGTCAGATAAGCCCAGAGCATGACGACTCACAATGTGTATCGTTTAAGGTAACACGTGAAACTGTTACTGGCAAAAAAAGAGTACTGACTCGACGACATCCATGATTGAGGGACGCTGAAAGGCAGATGATAATTATGAGGATATGACGGTCAAGCGGATGGAAGAAGATACTCACTTACAAGCTGACTGAGATAACATAAAATCTAGATAGACTTTTCCATAGTACATTTTTATAACACGCAATGTGATTGTGTGAATTTATAGAAAAAAATTTTGGAAGAAATATTGAATGGTTGGGGTAATGTCATTGAATTGGATATCAACAGAAATTATCATTCGTGAATTTCTTTTCCAACAATACCCGCAAAAGTCTTAACACTTGTCTACGTTGTATTCTACATTCTATATTTTACACATACACGCACATAAACATATATATATATATATATATATATATATATATATATATATATATATATATATATATACGGATTAGTCAGAACAATGAAAACGCCTGCTTATTTCGCTTGTAATGTGGACTACGATTACTTTTGCAGAAAATTTCGAAAAACAGAAAATACGTTTCAGATTATTACACATATTATTTCATGCTATTCATGTTGGTTCATCAAGCTATTTTGAGTTCTTTACCACAGAAGGATAGCGATTGCCAAATCTTTTCTTTCACAAATCAATAGGGAACATCGTCGAAAGTTGTGCAATGACCATAAGAATCTCCTCTTACATTGATTGAGCTTTTGTCGTTTAATTTCTGTCCAGACGCCATCTAAAAATGTTTGACAATCCTGTTTCAATCCAACGATTGAGCCTGTATCAGTGATGTTTTGGGTGGCAAAACCATCGAAATATCTTGGTTTGGCAGTTGCACTGCATGGTGGAGTGAACTCATATGACCATCTGTCAAAAGCAAGTTTAAAATGAACGAAAGTGAATTTCAATATTCTGATTGGTCCCTGCAATTACCTTCTCTTACTATAAGCGTGCATGTGGACTGCCAATAGGAGTAGCGACCAAGGAACCAATTCCTTCAACCAGGGTCCTTGACTGGCTAAAAATTCCACTATATACTGCCTAACGTTTTTTTTTATGAATCAATATTTCGTCGTATTGGAGATAGTATTGGAGAATGCAGACCAGCCACATGTTAAAAGTATTGAAAATGCTTTTTTCCAAACAATGGGGAGTTTGTAAGATTTTATATATTTATTTTGGTTTGTCCATATGCACATAAGTAGTGGTTGCTGTCTGGTGCCATGCATATTTTATTCTTTTGTGTGTTTTCTGTTGTCTGTTTAGATTTGGAGTTTATTTTCATTAACATGCTTGTAAATAGATTTCAAGAACCCTTTGAACATGAATAATACACTTTAAGATCTCTGTCTTCTTCTTCTTCTTCTTCTTCTTCTTCTTCTTCTTCTTCTTCTTCTTCTTCTTCTTCTTCTTCTTCTTCTTCTAAATCCATGTATTTCGACTTTGGATGACACAGTTGTCTTACCACTTTTCTCTCTCCAGTGTTGTTGCCACTTTGGACTCTTACTGTATTCTTGTCTAATCTTTGATATTGTTATACCAGTTATTTATTATGCTCTATTCCTCTTTCCATCAATATTTCCTTCTAGAAATGGCCTGTAGATATTTTTTTTAGCTCTATCAGATGTTCAAAAGATCATAGTTTCCTTCCCTGGGGATAAAGATCAATTATCTGTTGCCATTCATTATTGCAAGCACTTCCTCCTTTGTTGCTTTCTCAGTCCATGATAGTTTCAATATTTTTATGTTTGACAACAATTGCGTCCATACATTTTCGAGTGTTGTTGTTGCCATCTATGCATCTGCTCTATAGTATATTACACACAGGCACAAACAGGATTGCGTTGGTATTATCCAATTTATTAAGGCGTAGTACTTCGTAAAATGGACAGCCACTAATCGTTTTGTTGAAAAGGACATAGACTGCAAACAGCCGATTTTTATTAGGGGAAGTAGTCTGAGCCTAGAAACGCAAAGTTTATTCTGAGTCCCTTTTCAGTTGCTGTTCGTAGCAAAAAACATTTAGCTAGACAGCGCCGTTAGAGTGGGAATATGAGATACATATAAAATGACAATGGCTAGTTGGATACATAAAGATATACAAATATTTGAAATGCTCCATGCATGTCTGAAGTGGAGTTTCTCCTTGGCCTTTACTGCGTTTCGTGACGAATAAATTCAAGGCCGACAAATCTTGGAAAGAATACATATGGGGTATAATTGCATATTTTTGATTACTTACTTGTATATGTACGTGTCTTTGTACGTTCGAGTGTGTTAACTAATTTACAAGCAAATCGTAATATATAAGATCTAGGAAAACTGATAGTGTTTATCGGACAGGATTTATAAACGTACGTTCAAAGAAAATGAATTCAGCATAACTCAAGTAAGCAGGCAATCTCTTTTCTGATTTTTTTCAAACAATGACTCTATCTGTTCGTTGTCAGGGAAAAAACGAACTAATTTCACCTTTGTCACACAAATAGCTTCTTCATCTTGACTTTCCATCAGAAGAAGACCTCCCACTTTACATCTTCAGTCAAACTTCCGTTTCTTGGTAATAAACAGATCGTAGAAACAAGCCATGGACGTGATTTTTATGAGCTCTAACTGTCCTCTTTCATGCTTCCACTGTTCTGAAAGAGCAAGCTTATACTTTCAACCCACAACTTCTACTCGTCCACATCAAAAATAATCCAACTGAAAATGTCCTTTTCTTAACACTAGGTGAGACCCCTGTACAAAAACATTTAGTAGGGAAGATCAACATTCACCCCAAAACTTCAATATGATTTTTGTCAGTGAACTATGCTTCAACTCCTCTTTTTTCTATACCACTACTCTGTTTAAAGGAAAAAAAGGTAAATCCCATGAATGTTACAAAAATATCTCGAGTGGAAATATTAATCTTCATATCTATGTACCTGCTTGATATTGAACCCACGGACAACTCCCTGCAAATTTGATATAATTTACATATTTTCCTGAGCACTTTAGAGCAGCTTATCCTATCATAACCTCTCATTCTCTCTCTGTGTCTCTGTCTCTCTGTCTCTTTCTGTCTGACTATCTGACAGTCTGTCTGTCTGTCTCTGTCTGTCTCTCTGTCTCTCTGTCTCTCGCTCTCTCCATATATATATATATATATATATAGAGAGAGAGAGAGAGAGAGAGACAGAGAGACAGAGAGAGAGAAAGAGAGAGAGGGGGAGGAGAGAATGCAGGGAGGCATTATAAGATCATTATAACCTTAGATCCAAGATCATTCTGACATGGTGAATGTAATTTTTCTTGCTGGCCTTATTGTAATGTCACATTCATTCCAATAAAAAAAAATATAGGAGCATGTAGAGATGCTGGAGAGAATTAGCAACATTAAAGAATACCTTGATTGAACAAATATGCATTGGAAAATAATGTAATCTTTCTACCTTTTTTTGCTCTATTCTTTTTAGAGGAAATTATCTGAAACATTTTCATTACGAATGGCTTTTGGGAACAAATTCACGATGTTCGTGTGGGGCGACATTTGAAACCAAGATATATATATCCAATGATCTCCTGGGGAAGATAATTTATGGTGCCATTGTGTGCCTTGGAGTAGCTAGAACAGAATTTAAGGGGAGAATTAATTTTGAAGTAAAAGGTAGCAAGCTGATGCAGCAGGTCATAACTAGTTAGTTCGATCATCTTCCGTTGCCCTGTACGTATTAACTTGTGCCTGAATAAGCTAACATTGATAAATAACTCTTATACATAATAGGGAAATACAGAACCTTCCGTAAAAGTCCTTTTTGCTTGCCCTTGTATCCTTTAAGGCATGAAAATCAGTCAATTTCAGCAAGAGTGCGAAATGTTTAGTTTAAGTACATTGTATTCTCAGTCGACCGATATTTAGTGGTTTATAGAAGTTAAAGAGTGAGTTTAATTTACATTTATCACTACAACTATCTTTCGGACGCATATATATATATATATATATATATATATATATATATATATATATATATATATGTATGTATATATATATATATATAATGATAAAGATATATTCATATGCAATACATGTGACATAGATATATTTATATGCAATAAATATATATATATATATATATATATATATAATGATAAAGATATAATCACATGCAATATAAATGACATAGATATATTTATATGCAATATATATATATATTTATATATACTATATATATATATATATATATATATATATATATATATATATATATATATATATATATATATATATATATACATATATACATATATATAATGATAAAGATATAATCATACGTAATATATGACATGGATATATTAATATGCAATATATATATATATGTATATATATGTATATATATATATATATATATATATATATATATATATATATATATATATATATATATATATATATATATATATATATATTACACTAATGTGATATGATACCAATGGTCAATCAAACTATAGGAAGGCATCGTAACTAAATCAGAACACAGAACAGAAACAATGTTCACCGAATTGAAACACATTGTAAAACTCAATATTTTTATCTTCAATTATAGTCACTACCTCCAAATGCGAAGCTGTGTCGTGGGCACTGAACTGTCCTCCGATCATGCCAACATATTCATGTGGATATTCGGGAAAAACACACACATATATACCAAGAGATAGACCAGAACTGCATCTTATATTTCAGATACATTGACGACAACCAAGTGTGGACAGAAAGGGCACGACAAAAAAATTCACAATCTCAATAGTAAAGTAAGGAGATGGAAATATCATGCTTCGAGTGTATTCCTTTTCAAATGAATGGAACTTTGTATCAGATATTCCTGGAAGCTGATTTTATCTTTTTGGTGCAACACTTGGAACATGCAGCTAAATTGACTTGCGAATGATTTGGTTGAAGAAAGCTTGGATGACAGCATTCATTAGATGGACCCCAAATATATGGATGTTTTGAAGGATGTTTGCAATTAACAGTTGGCTAAGATTTTTGAAAAACAATTTGAGAACGGTTTGTTGAGTGTTACAAAAATGCAATAATTACAAACTAGAACTGTGTAACTAGGTATTAAAGTATGAAATCGAAGAGTCCTAATTCTTTTTTCAATCATTATTTTGTTTATATTTTATTCGGCATTATATATCCAAAAATATATATTTCTAAGTAATAATTGATTTCATATCAAAATGCACCATTCAAAGTATATTGGAATTTTAACACAAAGAGTATTTTGCAAGTTACCAAATACTTTTCCCTATGTATACATAGAGTGAGCGGGTGAGAAAGAGGACGGACGGACAGAAAAAGGGATAGAAATCGAGCAGAGATAGATAGACGGATAGACAGACTCAAAAATATTGTTTGACCATCCATTCAAATGCAACATATTTGAATAATGCAAGCATCCAGTTATTTCCGAGGAAATCATTTCGACAAAATTATAAAACATGATTCTATTGTCTCTGCTTTTTACCATGTTCATTGAAGATCGGTTACATTGATAGCAATGGACTCCAGCTTAGCGCAGTAGATGAAATGAAGGATTCGGATATACCAGCTTCTCGGGTGAGCATTGACCGTTTGTCTTCAATGCATTATCTGATATCCTGTGAGATGACATTACTAACCTCTGCTTTACCTCCAGTCAGGTCTTTTCTTACTGTTTTCACTGTTCCATGGGCACCAGTATGTCAGTCTTTTGTTCCATCAGTTGCGATCATCTTGCTAAGTGTTTATCCAATCAAAAAATTTACATGTATTATTCATCCGAATCATCTGTCTGATTCTTGTTGACATTTTTTTTATTCTTTGTTTTTTAATGATCCAGGGGTTGTAAATTGGTCTCAATCCATTTTGTTTATATCAGTTTTAGCATTATGCATTGATTGTAAATTTTGCTCTATAAACACATTCAATATATATATATATATATATATATATATATATATATATATATATATATATATATATATATATATATATATATATATATGTGTGTGTGTGTGTGTGTGTGTGTGTGCATGTGTTTGTATTCTTAGCAAATGCCCCCCGGTCGATTGTTATCCATCGCTTTGTTCCACTTCATTCATCGACTTCCCTCTGAGCTTCCTTCTCTATTCCTAATATCTTTTGAGTGACTATTTTGCTACACGTTACTTTTGTCATTGTTCTCTCCTTCAATATCCATATACCCATATTGGTCAACATGTTCTTGATTCTTCTTATGTTTTTGATGGAAACATCATTGGTAAATCTCAAGTGGTTCAAATTATCTCCTTCTGTGTTTATTCCTATATTATCAAAGAGAGACGGTTTCAAAGTTGACTGTGAATAATTTAGTTGAGACCGTATTCCCTCCACTCAGGTATTTTTTTCGTGGTAATTTCATCATCATCATCATCATCGTCGTCGTCGTCATCATCATCATCATCATCATCATTTTGGCTTCCGACGTTTGATATAAACCTCCCCGAGATCCGCCAGGCGTCGCTGCGCCTGTACTTCCTGATATTATCGAGCCTGTCACACCATCTTACTCCCAGCCGGCCTCAATTTCACATATGGTCTTCACGTTGTGAGTTGTCCACTGGTTATCTGCCATTCTTGCAACATATCCAGTTCACTGCCATTTTATTTTTTGTTTCTATTGTAACTCAGACTAGTTTTTGAAGGTCAAGCTTTCCCTACGTAAAATTTGCTATCTTAGTTGAGGTCTCTGGGTCCCTTTTTTTCGTCCGACAATTTGGTCCCAATCTGTTGTCAAGTTTCCATTCTGCTCTGTGCACACTGATTAACAGCAATTTTCATTGCCTCCTAAAAATGGTTTTATTCATTGCTGTCATGTATTTTTTTTCTGTCTATTGTCTCCGTTTTGTTTTGATGGTTTTGCTCGGCTCTTTATATTGTTAATGGTAGGTTGAGCTTCCAATGCTTTTACATGACATTCACTGGTGACTTCAATTGAAAAGGGTGTAACATAGTTTTAAGCTTGTTGATGTTCTCTGGTTTTTGGTGGGGTTATTTTCTCGTTTTCAGTTCGAGCTTGAATAATTGAGTGAGTTCCTTTTGAACAGTAAGTAGTTGCAGTTTGGTGAGGAAACATTTTCCTGTGTTGAATATTGGCTTTGAATTTTGCGTCTTATCATTATGCAGTAACTTCCAAAATTGACTTGATTGAAGACTTCCCAATCATTAATGATGTTGTTTCTATCCTAGCATGAGTTTATTTTGTTTTTGTTTCCTTGATTGGGGCTCCTCCGAGTCAAATTCCAATTGGCTACCTTTCCAAAGGAAGTGTTCATGATTTTGAACCTACTTCCAGTAGGAGAATGTACACCTATCTCGTTCAGTATTTTGTATCCGTACTTGCCGACACATTTTCATTACCTTGTCCTGTTTGGGCATTAATGTCTCCAAAGTGATATTGAAATGTTTGTTTTTTTTGTTTTTTCTTGGAGTGTTGAATTCAATTGTCCTAGAAGTTATTTAACTCCTCAGAAAAAAAGAAAATACAGACATATAAATAAAGAACAATTATATATATATATATATATATATATATATATATATATATATATATATATATATATATATATATATATATATATATGTCGATTCGTGTCCCTAATTCATTAATTCCTGAGACAATTTATTTAAGTGCAGAAATAAGTTCATAAAATAAATTTCAAGATATTGTGTTCTGTACCTACGATGCAATGGAAGTGACTGTGAACAATTTCCCAATCCATTCCAAAATGTTATCAAACGTTCTTCAACTCATTGCCCAATATTCCACAACATTCTACTGATATACATGTAGAGGTCATGAGGATATCGCCATGCGTATATTTAGGGAGGTAACTGGAGGAAGATCCTTGATTCGCCCGAAAATGTGAACACACATGCATATATATATACATAGATAAAATAATTATTTTAGCGATACACGTGTTTATCTCGATATGAGCCTGGATTTTGAACGAAAAACTTTTTTCTAATTTCTGGAGTGTTAACAGATGATTTTGATATCAATCTGGACCCTCACTTTGTGGCCAATATGGTCAGCTAAACTGAATCGTTATCTTTCGTATTATCGTATAAAGTATACATATAGGTGAAAGATCTACCTGTATGTGAAACTTCCATTGAGTATAGATATAAACATATATATTATAGATATTCGTATGGAGAAATTGTCAGGTTCGGTTGAATATGGATCTGAAATAAACGTTGAGATAAATAACTAAAGGAAGGAAAGAAACGATGAAGAAATCGAATAACCAATTTTGAGCTGTTGAGGTGATGGTCATTGATCATTTTCCTTTCCTGACCCGACTGCAAATATGATGACCACTGACACCTTTTCCTCCAGCCAATCAGAACAGACATACAAATAAACCATTTCTTAGCCGATCTCCATGAACAGAGCAATTGGATAAAAACCAATATTTCGGACATTGAGAACAACGGGCAACGATAACCACGACTTCATCACTAGAACAATTTATTCACGCTGAAATTCTTTCGCAGGATAAAGGAGATTTTTCCATGGAATATCCACCTGAGCAGATAAAAAGCCTTGCATGCCCGGACTCTCGCACAGAAGTCATCTGTCCATAAATGCTTCTGCAAAATTATAACACGGATTCAAACAATAACTTAGACATTCATAGTGTTTCTTTTCTTTCATTCGAGTAACTGGTCGCCTTTCCTCAGGGTTCCTTACAACTCCCAGATAAATACCACATTACCTTTGTTATACACACTTACACACACACACACACACACACACACACATATATATATATATATATATATATATATATATATATTCAAGTAACAAAACGTTCTTTACTTCAGTATACTAAAACCTACTCGTAAAAACTTTTGCAATTTCAATCGTATCACTGAATGTTCAAACAGTCATGAAAGAACAGTCATCAAAAACACGATTAACAAACTGAATTTAATCTGTTCTTCCCGTAATCTGTTTCATAAAGTAGTGGTCAATATTAAACAAATACTAGTATCCAATGATTTTCCCAAACATACTGCTGACGGCCAAATGAAATTAGCCCATACTAAACCTATCAGCTAAACTATGAACTTAAACAACAATGGAGCAATATAATACTTATATTCTTTTTCACTACAACCAGATGCAAAACGATCAATATCAAAACAAGTCATCAATCAAAAAGATAATGAATCAATACTGTTATCAGATAGGAAATGAAACAAACGAATGAAAAATCAATTTATTTAAAAAAAAAAAACAAAAAAACATGAGTGATGAAACTTTATTATCACTAACAAAATCTGCCTTGATAAGTCCCCAAACAAATATATGCATTCACGGGCCTCTTGGGTGATTATATTCTTTACTATGAACATACTAAGCTCATATGTAAGACATACAAGTCCAATAAAACACATATTAAAATACTCGAACTACTGAACGATACTACTCCCACCCTCAAAATGCCTGTAGATAATACCCAAATACAATGGAACGATTTACATTGATAGAAAGCAAATGAGAGTAGCACTTACGATAGAATCAAGTAGTTCCACATTTAACAAAACACTCTTTAGTTAAGGAAATGGTGTATTAAGTGTATTTAATAATTAGTTAGTTGATTGAACAATAATTGCTTCATTGAATAATTGATTGAACAACTTGAATATATTTGATATTTGAGAGTGCATACGAACGGAAAAAAAACTTCAGTACACAAACACCGTCAAATAATGTTACAGGAATGCTAATAGCATCTTACAAAAACTAACAAACAAATAACTGTAAACGTCAGACTTATTTTTACGATTAAATTGTAGAATATCATCAAACTTCACTCTAATGATGAAAATGACAGGAGATGCTGAGGAAAAGTTCGGTTCTAACACACAGTAAGGGCCATTTGAATTGCTCATCCTATCAAAAACTTATAATATATATATATATATATATATATATATATATATATATATATATATATATATATACATACACACATAAGGCTTTCATTCCCGTCTCACCATGAGTACTTTATGTTCATTCGGTATTTCAAAGCTAAAAAAAAATTAGGTGTTATTATTATATCAGAGATCACAGCTTAAATGCATCTGTACACGATGAATACTATGAACAAGTTGTGTAACTCTTCAGACTTAACCTATGTTGACATCAATAAAACATAGATATATATAATTCTCATTGGAAAAAATATCCAATTTAGTTATAGATATAAGTTTTAATTACAATTACATCAAGTCTGAATATATCTAAAAATCAAATGTTGTACGCGTCTTACTTTTAAGCATTAGATGAAATATCTGACAAAGTGAGTTGCCAAAGTTTCTGGCTCCTAGCGGAAAATATACAAAACTGCAAGCCATTCAATCTAATCCATTCTTGAGTAGCTTCAGCTGTATGTTTTCGGTAATTTTCACTCTGAATAAGATATTGCAATTCAAGTGGTGTTCCCTCGCCGATTTCAAGAGATTTTCACAATAATTCGGTGGTACGTGGCATTGTATATTGTTCCAATAAAATTGATAAATTGTTATGGCCGAGAGGCATGTCCACAAAGCATTACAGAACTTTACCATCATCATGTGATTGACTGCGTCAATATCGTCTATTGGTTTGCAAACTTGCCTGATTTCTATCAATCGCAACTGTTCAAATACTGTCGAAATCATTAGGATTTTTCTGTCAAGAATGTGTTCCGTCATTTTCTTTCAAATTCACCGATGTGCTTCTTTACAAACAACTTATGCTTAAGTATATTCATTCTTTGATAAACCACCACTTTGAGCTAAGTCCCTGCACTGTCCTCAAAGTCATAATAATGAGTACATCAATCACAGCTTTTTGTTTGCAAATCCAAAAAATCTATGAATGACTTAACAACTGTATCATCGACATTTTCCATTTTGATCAAGCCATTAATTTTGCAGACAGCCCTAATCTTAGAATAACTATTTACGACAATATTTTCTCAACGTAAAAACAGATTTTTTTTTCTAACGGATACACAAAAATTAGAATTATACCCACTTATTTCACTGTTTCTTTGATAATTCTATCATTTTTTTGTATGAGCAATACTCTCAGAGTATCGTGGACGGAATTTATCAAACCTGTTAAGAATGATCAGCACTGGGAGAACTTCAAGATAAATTTCGGTTAATTCCCAAGAATAACCTAATGAAGTTTGTATCCAATTATCTTTATAAGGTGCATTTTCAGTGAAACGTGTAAATGAACAACATAGTTCATATATACAGGGAGATTCCATCGTAGTATTGATCAGTTACATACAAAGGAGGTTTAGTTAACTTTCTCTCACAAAAATGAAATCTGTAAATCAATAGATTACATTTTTAGATTTCAACAAATATTGCAAACCCAATTAAATATCGCAATGTAAACTTTCAAATGCTAACTTCATTTAAGCAGTTATAGAAAATAAAAAGTGAACATTCAGACTATTCCTAAATCTATAGCAGCTTGGCAACAATTCATACTTGAATGTTGTGAAGTTGGAAAGGATTGGATTTCCCTAAAAGGTATTGTGTGAAACTAACCGTTTAAAACAACTCAAAAACTCCCCCCCCAATAAAGTTTGTACATATAATACTATGGCAGGTTAACATATTGTTTACCACTTAACATATTTGTATTAATTGAATGGCTGAGGAAACATATACCAAAATTATAGGAATTTCATATAAATGTGAGTTTCTTGTTCGTGAATGCACTCAAATATGAGAACCAAGTCACAGTGTTTTAAAAACCTGATATAGATAGATAGATACATAGATAGATACACACACACACACACACACACACACACACACACACACACACATATATATATATATATATATATATATATATATATATATATATATATGTATATATATATATCTTATATTCTGTACTACACTCCATTATAAATTCCTATTAATGAAATGATAATCGTGTATAATCGGAATACAATGCAGTTTGCTGTCACTAATATACATTATATACCACAGAAATATCTATCATAATAGGTAGAGATAAACTGAAATTAGTATTCCTGCATACGATCCATGATATATTAACACGCGCATATTGGCATACAAAAGGATAGGACAAGAAAGGACAGGTGCAGAAAAAAGATGAATATCGAATCCTAAAGCTAAATATTAAATATGCAAAAAATATATGAAAGGAACGAATGACAAGCGGGAGAAATGTACGAATAAAGATGACGTTGTTGGAACAGGAGGAAAAAACATTAATAAAACAGTTCTTAGTTTATCACGTGTTTTGTTTTTTATGGGAGTTTTCTTCTGATTTATTCAATATGCTAACTTTTTGCTTGCACTGTATTTTCTCCTGATTATCATACGTTGAATCTCGCTTTGACATTGCATGATATACCAAAATATTTCTTAGCAAAAAAAATTCGCATTATTTGTGTTATTCATTTGATCTTATTTATGATATGCGTTCATCCATCTTCAAGACTTTACTGAGGAGATTTTACATTCAATTTTCCATCTTATTCGTCTCTCTACATTCATCGTTCGATCAAGAATTTGTTTTCAATGTTTCCTTGTCCATTTTTTGCTCTTTCTACATAATTTTCCCCTTCTTCCTGTTTTTATTACAGATACTTGTAATTTCCCTGTTTATTTATGGATATACACAGACGTAATGGCTTGGAACAGTCCCCCTACACCTTCATCTCCCATATTGCGCTTTGTTCTAGCCACTCTCCGCTTACTGATAGAAGTTGGTGTTGTTATCTGATGAACTTCTTTTTCATATAATTTTGCAACACCATTGCTGTTGCTATTTCTCCGGTAAATTTTTCTCGAATTTTGTAAAGTATCTCTGCTCAAAAAATTGCAACAAGATAGTAATACATAAAGATACCCTCATCTTATGTAATCTATTTGATTTCGTATCTGAATGCATGTTGCCTGATTTCTGGTTGTCACCTGGAGCAGATCCTTTTATTTCACCTCATAATGTCATGTAAAATTGGGAGGCAATGACTGCAGGGAATTTAAGATGGATGACAAAAAGCCCAAGGGACCTGAGTTGAGTAATATGAAATTCAATCCATGGGAAAGAAGACTTTTCTTGGGAAAATTCCCACTGCCTAATACTTCTAGGCTAAACTAATCTCTTACGTCTAATTTTGTACCGTGGATGAGTGAAGTGTTAAGTTCGAGTTCACCAAACTGACTGATTGTTTTGTGAGTAGCTTGATATCGCTCATGTCACGGTATATGCCCTAGAATAAACAGTTACTCTTGCTCTTATTTCTACTTAGAGCTGATGCAAACCATAAATATGAAATGACTTGGGACAGGAATGATAAAGATGATTCTCGTGTGAGAGAATGAAATTCCAGATGGAATTCTTGCTGGCGTTGGTTACAAAGGACCTTTTTAACCCTAGAGAAATGTTTTGGGAAGTATTAAAAAATATTTAAAATTTGAATTAATCATCTTTATGTATATTAGAACAGGTACATTATTAAGGAGCTAAAATCAGTTCAAAATAAATCAACCTTGGATAAATCGAAAATATTTTTAGTGATACCATCAGAATTTAAAAAAACATTACTTAACATTAAATATAAAGTTACAAATACAAGCTATTCAAAATGAAGAATTATTAGATAGCCCTAAGTAAAATAAGTATGATGATGGAAGCTTAAAATATCTGTAGTATCAACCATTTGAGGATTTCCCTGGAAAAGAGAATCGATTATGAGAAACAACATCGAAGAACATCATATTTCTGTGAATAGTAGCAGTTGTAAGCTTCTGAATAAGAATAAAAATAAATGTTTCTATAATATTTTTCCTACTGTTCTTGATTTTACGAGTTTTCTTCTACTGTGAAATCGGACCATACACCAGAGAAATCGCATCTTACATGTGGCAATTTACTCAAAACTGACAACAACAATTGACCGATCAATTTTGATTTCAAAAGCGCTTCCTCTATGAAAGGAATCCATATTCAGTCGAGAATATATTCATATCGACAGAGACAAAAACGATTATAAAAGTAATCAGTGCAACACCACAATCATATCCACCTCCAACACTGCTTCAACAATTGTGCTTGGAGAATGTGGAGAGGAAAAAAAGACGTACATTTTTTTATGAAAAGGAGGTTGATGATGATGATGATGATGATGATGATGATGATGATGATGATGATGATGATGATGATGATCCCAAATTAAGAAAAAGCAACAAGTGAATTGCTATCAGCTTTTGACGTAATAACCAACAATTGGACATATACTATTCGTCTACTCTTTGTGTTAGAACATTACTTGTTTTGGACTATAAGGGAATTTTGAATGCCACGGTTTCATTTTTGAGAAGAATGCATTCCATGATCAATTGCCTCTGTTTCAATTGCTATTATACCGTTATGTTAGAATGAACGTACTTAACTGTTCAATTAAGGGGTAGGAAAAAACACAGAGTTAAATCTACATTGCAATACTCGATGCTCCCCGGACTATGAAGAAATGCCAATAACATCCGTAGTCGACAATAGTCAATGTTTGCAGTGTTAGTTGACCTCTTACCATCGTATGTTTGGTTCATAGTTACAAAAGGTGTTTAAATGATTGCTGTATTTGCACCGATATTTTTGCATTGAACAATACAAAAAACGGATGTCAAACGTCACTAATTTATAATTAGAAATAAATTCATCTTGACTTTTTTTCATTGCAACATCTAAGACAGTCAATATACTGCAATTAGCATATTAAGCAAATCTGCAACAAAGGATCTGCTTCCGTCGAAACTTGCATATTTTTGTGTTGGGAATCCTTGGCTATCCACGTCGGCTTCTATGAAAATTGGGCTGTGAAAGCTCTGTTGCTGACAGATTATCAAAACTAATTGTACATTAATTTCCCCCTGATAGCCAAATTTGTTAAAGTTTTTTGTTATTTCGTCATAGTTGGGTTGTCATATGAAAGAAGTGTTTGGGTTTTTTTGGGCAGATGCCATAAAGTCATGCCACTTTTCGATTGAATCAAATTTAGAACCTGATTCTTTTCAACGATGAATTTATCTATTGATCAGTTTTCTAAAAATGACAATAAGAAGAAAAGAAAGAAATGTAATCAATCGATCCAATGAATCAAGGTTATAAGTAATGATCTCAAAATAGCATCAAGTGAATGACAATTACTGACAATGACAATCCTTTGAATCAAATTGTGCATCAATAGACTAAATTCTCTGTTATTGAGACGTCATTTTCTTTTGAAAATCCCGACTGTTTTAGGGAGGCCATTCTGTCCATCTATTCTCCGTTTTTTTTCCTATTTTTTTTCTCATTTCACTAGGTTCAAATACTCTAATAGTATCAGTATCAGTACATTTTTTTTTTACTATTACTAACTTGAATTTATTATTTATGATCATTGATTTTTAAAGTTTGGGGCAAAACCATATTATGAAACGTTGATAAATGAAGGTGTAACAGCATAATATCTGTTTTGACTGCTAAGGAGCGTCAGTAAACCATTGCATAATTATTATTATTATTATGCATGCATATTTTTTTACCAGTTTTCTAATAGTTCAAAGTAGACAAATGTATCATTTGATCAAGTGTAGGGTTGTCATACATGATTTTGCCGTTTTGGGCATTTCCTAGACTTTGTTCGTGGGAGGTGGAGTGAGCCATCAAACAGAGAAATGAAAGGGCCCCAGGACGAGATCACCATTGATTTACTCAGAAAGTAGTTTTGAGACATCAGTTGGAAACTCACTTCTTTTTTCAATTTATAACTCAAACAAAGACAAATACCAGAATATTGGAACACTACAATCATAATGATATTGCTGATAGAATGAAACTTACAAGATCTTAACAACTCCAGTCCGCTAGGCCTACTGAACTACATTTTCCAATTTTTTACCAAATTAATCACCAATCAAATCATCAAATAGCTGGATGAAATCAAACACGGTAAGACAAAAAATCTATTCAAGCATTGATCATTTCCATTCGAGAAATCAACTGAAATAGATTGCAGTAGAATATAAAATCCTGCTTGCTAAAGCAGGTGTTGACTTCGATGAGGTTCTTGCTTCAGTTGAAATCCCCAAAATCATTGATGAGATCGTACAACATGGTATAGGCCCTTCATATGTCAGAATATTGCAACATATCTACCGACAAAACAGTTTCTTTTTTCTAGGCTACATTAAGACTTTTGACCCTCTCAGCAGGTGTCACTTTGTCCCACTACAGGTTGCCGTATTATTATTCCAATGACTATGGGGATGTACTCAGAATTTGAGGTCTTTTCAAAGTCCAAAAATGTTACAGCTAATGGTATTCTATACTCTGGCACTTCATCTTTAATTTACTGAAACTTAGACTAAGAAAAAGGAATCAAAACAGAAAGTGAATGCGTAAGTAACGTCAGATTTGCAGACTACATCGTGTTTCTTTTAAAGAAAAAACTTTATGATCTAAAAATAATGCTAGACAAGCTGGATAGAGAAATCAAAAGAATAGATTTCCACACAAACTTCAGTAAAAGAAATGTCATATACGGCAGATATCTTGAGTTCAAAGGCAATGATAACGCAGAACTGGGAAAAGTTGACCACAATATCCACCTCAAACAACGTATCTCTGTAAAATCTACAAAAAGAGGGAAAATCAATTTGAAAATTAATAGATTGGTAAGCTCAACTTTCAAAGACAAAAAAATCGCCTTTTTCTAAAAAGAAGTTATATATAATCAACGCATCCCTCCGTTAGTCATCTACGGAGCTGAATGATGGAACCCATCCAAGAGATTGATCCTCAAACTCCGAAAAATGCAACATGCTCAGGAAAGAATCATGTTCAACATAGGAGGATCGCAAGACAGTTCAGTATATTTGGAGAAAAGAGAAATCAGATATATTATAAAATCCATTCAAAAAACTCAAATGACAATGGGCTGATCATATAGCAGGAATGGCCGACAAACATCGGACCATGCCTCACAATATTGATCCTGAGAGATTATATGCGAAGCTGTGGTCGACAAAAAACTAAGATTGGGTGACGAACAGGACAAGTTCAGAAAGTACTGGATCCGTGACACCCGTAAAAAGAGTTTGCGAATATTTGTGAAAGGACGTGTCAAACAATGAACAGTAAACGACAAATAATGATGATGAATTGATTAAACAACGTTGGCTTTTTTTAAAAAATTTGTCATATGATTCAGAATATCAATCATAATAAACTTTCCCTACTCTCAAAGATGCTTTGCTCAAAGGAAATTATAAAAGGAAATGAAAAATCAACCAATCAATGTCCATCATTAGTTAGGAGACATGGGCCTCTTTTGTTGCATATCAATACCAGATCATACATTGGCAATCTGAAGAAAACAAAGTTGCAGCAACTTAATTAAAAAAAAAAATAATGACATCAACTACATTCACTAGGATTATCCTCAATAGATAATCGCTGGCTCATTCTCCTCGAGCTGATTTTTGCTATAACATCGGTGCTAACTAAGAAGTGGTAATTTATTGACTTCTTTCCGCTGCCAGGCCAAGTCCTCAAATTTTTCATCCTATCTTTTTGGTCTTTTCCATATCCACTCTATGGTCCAGAGGCATTGTAACGTTTATGATTGTAAACGTTGTCTTTTCCTCGTTTGTGATTACCAGATCTGGGCTCCTTCCCTTGGACGAGGTGGTTGGTTTTGATTTCCAAATCTTCTTCTATGATATTTTGTATTCATCTTTTAAATTTTCCGTGTTGCTTTTTCTCTTCTTATTTTCTTTATTTGTTGACTTCTTTTTCATTCCCTTTTATTAGTACTTTTTATTGTTTGTTGCACTGAATCTAGCACTTTGCATAATATTTAATGCTTGATACCTAAACATTTCTAAAAACGTCTTTTATCTTTGACCAACATTGCATGTGCTGATGAATCATCTATCACCTTCTTTCCACTTCACATGTATTCTATGTATGTCAACTTTTGGGTGTGAAAACCTGTGTATCGTTATATCGCCGCCGATCAATTGATTAGAGCTCATCCTTTGTCCATTCAAGATAGGAACCTGTGTATGCAACTCCTGATACCGCTCATTCTTTTCATTCTTTCTATCAGATTTCTGCTTAGTTTCTAATATATGTCTTATCATTCTAAGATATCCTAAGATAATTTTATTTTATTCTATCGAGTCACAAACAAAGACCCTTAGGTATTCAATTCATTGATTGTGTATTTATTGTTTTAATTTGTCCCCTTAATTTATTCCTTCTGATCCATGAGAATTCCCAAGTGCATTACCGCTAGCGTGAATTTTCAATCTCAAACTCCATTCTATTGTCATCGTTTTTTTAATTACTTTTGTTTGACATTTTGAGCCTTCGCTGTTCTTTATACATAGCTTCATTTTATTAATGTATATTATGTGTTGGGGCTTTCCCTTTGTTTTGAAGAATTGGCGTTTATTGTTTTGTTTTTCTTAAGATACCGGTATCATGGTTTATACAAAAGGTAGCGAGGACAGAGAGTCCGCCCCAAAAAGACCCTTTTTTATACTTACCTCAGCTAAGGTTTCTCCCGTAGCTTTCAAGTTTATTCCCCCATTTTATCTACAGAGTTGGCTATGAATTTCACCACTGGTCGCCAATCCTAGATATCCTGAGTCATTCGAGTATCCAGCTCTGTCAAATCATGTTGTATGATTTTTGCAATAGATCCATTTCCGTTTTATCGGTAAGGTGGCAGGGAATTGGTTGATTATAGTTGCTTGTTTTATCCCTTTTTTTTAAGTGTTTTTACGGGTGAGGTTGTTTTTTTTTTTTTTTGCTTTTGTTCTTTTTTTGTCACTTATCATCTCACATTGTCTAACCAACTTTGAATATGGATGATCAGTCTGACATGCAGTTAAGTAATTTTCAAAAACTGATATCAATGAATCCCGTCATGTCTTGGTATCTGCTAGTTGGCAACTTCTTGGGACGCGTTTTATGTGTAATTGTACTCAAATGTTTTCCTTTCATCCTCAGTCATCAATTTACATTCAATTAATTAGAGATTCTGTCTCTTTTGATTGACCCATATGTTGTTCAAGTTGTTATTTGCGTCTGTAGCCTTTAGTTTGGTGTTCTGTCTTCCTTCTCCATTCAAATCTTCTTTTAGTTGTTATGGTTCGGACAAATGTTATCAATTTACTTCAGTATTGCTTCTTTTTTCAAGTATTTCTTTGTGTTTATTTCATCACAGGGGTGCTACTCTTTGCTGTATCTTTTATAATACCCATATGCCCGCTTGTGGAGCGTTCATAAGCAATGTGTTTTCCAATAATTTTCCATTTCTCCATCGTTGTGAGTAGTTTTTTCATCAGGTTTTGTTCCTGTTATCCAGTTTCATTTTTCACTATTTTTGTAATCCTTCCCTGTGAGAGGTAGCAGTGTCTTCCTTCTTTTGGGCTTCGTGTGTCTATCTGTCTAAATCCTTTCTCGTCTTTGTCTAGCTATTTGCTCGTTTGTTTTGTTGAAATTTGACACTACTTCGATAATTATTATGTTAGTTATGCTGGTGTACTGATCTAGGGGTGAGCGACGTTCTTTTTTTATGTTTTTATGGGTAACCAACTGTTCTATCAACGATAGCCGGTTCTTTTCTAGAATGCTTGTTGCTTTGCCTGCAAGATGGTATCAGATCATCCACTTTTTAGGTAACCATGAAAAAAAACTAATTTGTAGTCCACTTTTTTCTATTTGCACCCATTATTTTGGCCCCCATTTGCTCAGTTACAAGTGTGTCTCAACTGTAGGCTATAAAAGGAACACAAGCCGAATAAAGGAAATTTCATATTTTTTTTAAGCCTCGTTTTGCATTTTGTAGAACTGGGTCATAATTATTTTCCTTTGGGCGTTATAGGAGAGTTGTCATTTCATTGTTAGTACTTTGCATCGTATGTGGAATGTTCCTAGTGGACTGCATGGATGCTGATAATGCCTGAGATACAATTGATGAACTTTCCCGTTAATATCTTCACGAGTACTAGAGCTGCAATGAACACTGGTGTTATTTTGGTCTATACATCACATCCTCTTGATATCGATATTAATGTCTTTGCTTCAGACGGTTCTTTCGGAGCTTCTGATGTGTCTTCTATTCGGGTCTACGTCTTTCCTTCTCATCTTTTTTTAATATCCCTCCTGCACAATCCTGTGCTTTCAATTTTTTCTACGTTTGTTCAGCCATTTTTTTTTTTTTGCTTTTTATCTCAATCATTTGGGGTAGATGATGATGATGATGATGATGATGATGATGATGATGATGATGATGATGATGATGATCTCAAATGTCTTTTACTGCACATTATCAGTCAAAATATCAACTAAGACGTTGCCTGTGTAGTATCAGTTTCTCGTCTAATTTCCTCCGTTTCTATTGTCAGTTAAGATCATCAGTACGGCTCGAAGACATCTAGTAATTATGTCGAAGAATGCCTCCGATTTTAACCTATGTTTTTTTTTTAGCAGCTTAACCAAATACATCCCAAAGTTTTATGTGTTGGTAGTTTTTACCCTTTTTTTTTTTTTTTTGATATTCGTGTTTTTTCGTTTGTTTTTATTTGGATACGTGATTTATTTGATTTTAAAATAATACATATGTCTTCACATCCCCATCACAGTTTATAACATGTTCGGTTACTTGCTAAATTCGCATAAATTTCCCCTTGCAACCTACCAGTGCTCACATTAGAACTCTTTTTTAAGGTCCTTTATCTATTTCCTCTCACTTGACTCTCATCTGTTTCCAACAACATTTTTCTTCACACATCATTTACTTCTCTTTGATTGAAATATATGAAAAAAATATGATTGACTTTGAATTTATCTATTGATCGCTGATATAGAACTACCATTGAAAAGAAACGGAATGGAAATATTTGATCCGAAAATATAAAATTTAATCAATCAATCCAATAAATAAAATGAAGAAGCTGTGATCTCAAAATTACATTGAAATAATGGTAATCACTGACATAATCGACTTCTTGTAGCGGATAGTTTATCAATACACCGAATTTCAAGTTATCTCCAAATCGACAGTTTCTTTTGGAGATATCATATGGGAATCCCAAATCTTCACATAAGAGGATCTTTTTAAAAAAAATTCTCCTTGACTATGATACTTTTCCATATGGAATTTGATTTAAAATATCAATTCATTTTGTGAAGGTTTATTGACTTCTTGATGATGTGGGCTGAAGCAAAGATCATAAGGAGACCTCTGTCTCTGTCTTGGTCTCTCTCTTCCTTTCTCTTTCAATGCGTATATGATTTTTAATATTTGATATTGTGAAAATAATTCCTCAAGTTTATGATATGAAGAATATTCGACTGCAGAAAGAATGAAAAAATAGAAAAACTTTCATTCAATTAGAATTAACAAACACAAAAGATGTATAAACACTGAAGCGTATGTAATTCATAACCAAAATTTGATTAGATACCGTTACTCTGATTACATTTTTTCTGGTTAAACTTTTAATTTCAACAGAAATCTTGAAATTTCTCATGTCTGCATTTTTGCTTCTTGTCCAAGGTGACGCTTAGTACTCGAGAGGGGCATGCTATCCTTTACAGGATGTTTTTGTGAAACAGTCCTTCAATCTTTCATGTTTTTTCTGTGTCTGATTAGACTAATTAGACTAATTTCAGGATTGGCGATTCTGCTATAAATTATCTTCTTCTACTCAATGAAGAACTTCCTTCGTTTTTTTGGTTAATATTACTCTTTCAATATGAAATTGTATTGATTCATAGGGTCTTTTACGGGTAAGATAAACTGTTTTGCAATTATATAAGAGAAATCATCAAATTGCCTCGCCTTTAATACTGTAAAATCAATAATATTCTCACTCATAAATACATGGATAATCCATATTATTAGATACTTACGATTCATACATACATGCATATATATATATAAAGCAATGTCTGATATGCGATGGATTTAGGGGAGGGGGATAGGTAAACGGGGGATGGACGCATTGATACAAAATCAAATAAGTATACACAGTCATTATATTAAGTTGTTTTCAGATTCTCAATGAAATGAGAACATTATTGCAGTATTTTTACTTTGTCTTGAATATATGGTTTCTTATTTCATTTTTTTGTTCAGATATATATTCTTTGTCTAAATATCATTCATTGATGAATGAAATCACCGGTATTTATGATCAAAGAAGCAACTGACGAAACTTCCTATACCTCCGGATTTCGCACACTTAGGTGGCGGGATTTAAGCTATCAAATCTTTTATGGTAAGGCCAGATTGTCTAACTTTGATCATTTTATTGATAGTTCTTTCTTTTAAGTATAATACAGTTTCACTAACTTGGAAGAATAAAGATGTCCTTGGGGGTAAATTCAAGTAGTTTCGTTAGTAAGATGACATTTTTCTTTTCCCGTATATTTTTCAAATTTTGCATTTTATCCCGACGCTTCTACACTTAAAAAATTCTCCAGCCGTCACAGTTGTAAGAATTCAGACCCCAAAACGTTATTTTTGGATCTGGAGTATGGGGGATGATGAAAGTGAACAGGTTTGAGCTGTGAGATTATGCATGAATGAAGAGTAAAGGTGTGATTGTTTGAAGAATACAAATCGGATCAACAAGAGCTAAATTGAATAGAAAAAATGATCATAACAGCTCAACATATTTGATTACAAACACAGACACATGTGCGCGCGCACATACACACACACACACACATTATAAATTATGTATATATATGTATCATGAATTTCTGGAAGTCGTTACACTCATTTGAACCAACTTTAAGGATACTACAGAACACACACACACACGCACACACACACACACACACACACACACACACACACACACATATATATATACATATATATATATATATATATATATATATATAATGCTCGGTGACTTGAGTACTTGCGACTTTCTTGCGTATGAATTTTGGTCAAAGTTTGCATTTAGGTATGAATTTTTGACACATCCAGTCTTTCTCTATTTAAAAGCTTAGCCGATTTTGTCACTTTATGTCTTAGCCCTATTACAGAGTAGGTTTCTGATATATCATCTGGTTTCCTTGTGATTTCTGATGTAGAATTTCTTCATGAACAAGAGCGTCAAAGCAAAAATAGATAACTTTACCGTTTCACTTGATACTTTTTCTTTTGTTTTGTTTATGCATTTTTCAGAAAATATTGTACATGTTTTTGTTTATTTTTTCCAAAATATGCAGAAGGAGATATATGAATTGAAAAAAAAACATAACAAAACCACCAAATGATACACGTATTCATAAATTAACCATTAAGATTTATTATATAAATTGTCTCATTAGACGTATGAGTTGGAAGAAAATTAATTTGCAGCCCCCAAGCGAAAATTCTAGGATCTGCCCCAAATCGTGTATTTAAAATGCTTGGGTGCCCATGAAGTTAAATATATTAGAAATAGTTCCACTATGAGGAAAAGGTGCAACCTATCAATAGCTTAGATATATATATAAGAAAAGAATTGATAACCTATCTGTTATAAATTTATTTTGTTATTGAGTATTGAATCTTTTCACTTATGATCCGCATCTATTTCATTTTTGCCAATTCAAAATCCTCTCCTGATTCTATTAATTTTGATTTATTATGAACTTTGATCATCAGTCTTGCCCTTTATTCCCAATCACGCTTTGTCTCATAAGACTCTCCCTAAGAAGCCAGTATAGAGTGATAAAACGTCAAATTACATTTGGATATTTCTTTTGTAGACAATATTATCTTCTACATAGTGTTTTCAGTGTGTGTGAACGATTATATTCAAACCCAGTTAAGAAGTTTTCAAATACTTGCAGTGGATATGTGTTTACGCAAATCACTCACCTGATTGCAAATAGTTCTGTCATCCATTGTATAGATCTCTGAGCCAAATACCCGTAATTTGCCGAGAAATCACCTTTCACTCACATCACATTAAATTTATCCTCAAATGAAGCTACATGTATGAGTCTAACAAAGGGAAGCTTCAGCAGATCCAATGTAGACATTCTCTGCTTTTCAAAAGTTTGCTCTCCACTACTTTATGACTTTTACGAAGTTTGTGTCAAAGTTAAAAGAAAATCTTGTCTAACAAGAAAGTTCCCAACAAAAGTTAAATGTTCAACTTATGACGAAATTGAAAAGCGATCAGAACCAATTCTGATGAATCATGAAAAGGGAAACTATTGACGGACGACATGACTGTGATGTCTGCAGAATAAGACTTTCCATGCAGTCCATGAAAATCGATAAAATGGGTTTCCTTCGAACAAGATATTCCCGGAGCCACAGTAATCAAAATTCTCAAAATAAAATTACACACCAATGCATTCAAGATTCAAGTTCTCTTAACGTTGGGGAAGAAGAATGCAAACCAAAATTCGATTTCTGTCTCCATTTTAATCATTAAGCGTCGTGTGATACCTCATTTGTCGATAAATTACTGTTCAGCGATAAAGCAACATTTCGAATCAGTGGAAAGGTTAATCATCACAATTGCTGAATTTCCAGGAGAGAGAGAAGCCCCAAGAAGTTTACAAATAGGAAAGAGATTCTCTAAAAGTTAATGTCTGTTGTACTTCGATAAAATCACTCCAAATTGAGCCATTCTCATTTAATGCAACCGTCGCGAGTGGGGAGCTGACAGGAGGGGGGGAGTTTACCCATGCAGTCAAAAAATGTCGGAAGTATTCAGATATTCTAGCAATTGCATTGCACTTGAAATTTTCACAAATATTTAATTGCTCAGCATTCTTTTATGTAATTCAACCACCATGAACCTTGATTTTCTAAGCATTTATAATTTTAAAAAAAGGAGGTAAAACCACTTTGTAATCAGCATTTTATAGTTATCCCCTTTTGAAAAGATTGGAAAAAATAATACAACCAAACATGGGTTATAAATATTTTTTTCTGTTCCAGACTAGGGATTTGTGGAATCATTTTCATCCGTGTATGATAATGTATACAATGTCAGTCAGAAATAAGTGATCAACATCAATATATTGTGCAAATCAAACCATCCATAAACTAGCCATAGTAGCATTTTATTATTCCAAGTGGAACATTAAATAATGAAAACAGATAATATAAATATATTTCTAAACCAAATTTCTTACACCAAAAATATATTTATAGAAAAATGTTTATTTAATATCAATATCCGGTGAGGCAGCCTTACTTATCCGTCAATGCTTATAGTCATGACGATACTGAGTTCACTAGATTCGCTCCAACTGCCACTGGAATGTTTATTTGATTCAGACAGTATTCATCTTATTATATTTGCCAAATATTTGTCTATTTATTTATATGTTTGCCTACCGCTACAATTTACAATATACACCCATGGAATTTCTTATGGGGACGGATTTGATCACCGGAAATGTTTTCATTTAACGAGTTCTTGAAAATCATCCTCAATTATGTTTTTTTGCGGTTGAGGTCAATTCAGGTGGAGTCTGTCTACATGATAATTTATCTTGTTAAAACGATCGATTAACGTATTGAAAATTTTCTATTCATTTTTCTCAAATTCCTCGAAATATAAATGTGATATACGTTGTGTTTTTTATTCAAGAAATTACTACCATTCTTAACATGATTCGTGTTCTGATGATAAACATGAGTATTTGGAATTTTGCTATTTCGATAACTGCATGTTTTGATGCACTACGGTTGAGGTGAATTTTTCCAAAGCACAAAATTTAGGATCGTAGATTACAAAGAGGGGACTTTAATCATTTATTTTCAGTCGGAACATTTATATATCACGTTCAGGAGTCGAAACGATGAGGAACTTTCATTTTTTTCTCGCTGGTGTCAAAATAGGAGGGTCTGCTTTACGGGTTAAAATTGATACGTAATTTTTTTTGGATTCGAAATCCAAGAGCAATTCCTTCTCACTTTCAGGGATTAATCTTCCGATTCTTTTTTTGATGTTTGCATCAAAATTAAAAAAGAACATTCATCTTTCACTAACGTTGAAATCGACGGGGATTTTTTTTTTCGGTTTTCAGGGTTGAATACCGTCAGGGAACTTCAGTTTCATTTGTAAGGTTCGTAATTCAAGCAAGAATACTTTTTTCTCTTCAATTTTATGTCAGAATGGGAGACAGAATTTATTTCGGTCGAAATCAAGGACATTTTTTCTTACAATTTTTTTTAATCAATTTTCACTTTTATGGCTCAATACGTAGTGGAATATATTTTTTTAATTCCAAGGGTTATAATCAGGATTCCACCCTTTTTTTTTAATATCATCAGACCCCCCAAACGCTCCCATATTTAGTATTTGCCATATTTTTCAACGTTAATCACTCTTTTTATCAATAGTCCGATTTTGCTCGATATTACAGCCCCATTTCTAACATTATATCTCCCTGTTAAGATTTTTACATCTTTTTTAACATAGGCATCCTCTATTTTTACATTTTTGGCGATAGATCCTAACTTTCCTATTCATGACATCCTTTCTTCTTAGCTATGACCTTATTACATGAACCTTTTTTTTTTTATAATCTCTGTTTCATATTATCTGGAAGCATTTTTTGCATTAGCTTCACAACATACACAAACACTTAATCTAAAAAGTGGCATTAATCTATTTTTAAAAGATATATGCTGATTTCCAAGCACCAATTTTCTGATTTTTCTAGGGACTTATTCTCAATCAAATCGGTAGATTGAGTTGCTGTCCTCAAAATGGTTACTATTCAATCGGTTGGGTTTCAAAAATTTACAGTTACCGTTTCATGGTAATGTCATCGTTACATTCCATAAGTGTCGGATGGGAATCTGGCCACATGTTAGGCTAATCTAAAACTTTTAACTTACGTTTCTTCAGGAACTAAATAACCTAGAGGATTTTTTTTATTAATATCATTATATTCGTGCAGTTTGGTATGTTTTCTTTCAATATATTGATGTAACTTTCAGTATCCATAATTTTACCTGTGAAATTAAGCTAACTAGTACTATTAGACATCATACAACCATAGACCATCTCCACTAGCATGTTTAACTATTGATATAAAACATTTCTCTTTGTATGCTGCACCATAACGACGCCAAACTTGTTGCACCCAATCAAAACCAAATGGGCTAATGATTGTTTGATCTGATCACAGTACAAAGTCTCAAAACGTTGCATTTTTATTCCTTTTTCCTTGTGCATTCCTAACTGCAGTCTGATGAATTAAAAGCCAACATATTGGGGTGTAATGGCATTCAGTTTGATGTGGTGTGCGGGGGGGTGTTTAAATGAATCTAAACCGATGATTCACTTTGAAGAAATAGGATTTGCGTTCAGAAATTGCAATGCAGTATTGAAAACACGTCAGCTGAGCAAGAACAAAAGATTGTGCTTTTGAATTTGAAAGAAAAATACTTGCAAATGCAACATTGCATTGAAATACTTTTTAAATGGTGAAAAAATCAATTTAAGAAAGTAGTACTGAAATCAAAAAAATTTTCACTTCAGAGGTTTTCACTTCCAAACAATAACAACCATATTTACTGTACAGACAAAAATATATCAATAACAATGGAGATATATGGAAAAAAACTATGGCTTTAGCAGTAGTAGTAAGGTATAAAATTAAGTGGAAAGCGAATAATACCAAAACAATATAGAAAATGAGCCTGTGTAGTGCCATGGTAAAACTTTTAATCGTATTGTAAGGAAACGAACCAAAATAGAGCATAAAGATCGACATGATTGTATGGTAACTGTGGTCTGCCGAGAAGTGTGCAAATGACATGCATTCAACAATACGGACCTATTTCTCCAGCAGAATTGAAAAACAAAATCGGCATTTTGAAATTTACACAGTTTACGCTCCCCAATTCATTAAATGATATCTAGTCATCGTTAACAAAGAGAAAATCGGTAAGATAATGTATATTGCTGGTCCATTAAAATCACAGCAGGTAGTTAAAGAAGTGAAAAGAAGGAAAACAATTATATCTTGCTGGAGATCTTTTAAAATCAGAATATGGAAAAAGACAGGTGTGCCCATTCGGAAGGGGTGATAAGCAGTTGGAACGGTTGCAAAGACCGATGTAAAATCGGTAAAAGAATTAAAAACGAAGAAAAAATTGGAACCAGCTCGAAAATTGCATTACTGAAATCAGCTCAAATCATGAGAAAGGCATTGAAGAATATTCCTTTAATTTCAAATAGAATCAAGTATGGTTATAATGAAGAAACTCAACGTGTCTTATAATAATTGTAATAAGAATGAAAGCTATTGTTATTGGTAATTCTAATTATGAGTAGGATAAGCTCTCTTGAAAGCGATGGGTAAAAAGCAATGGCTAAGTTAACGGTGTGTAGCTGTTTTTTGCAAAAGAAATTACGTAATTGACAAATGAAAGCTAAGTGCACCGTGGGAATGTAATTATTCCATGAATTCTGACGATTCATTTGTATCATTTCATGACAACAGACATTCTTTATCGAGTGTATTCAAATTAGCTGCATTCGATGCCATTAGCGTTTTTCAAAACTCTGTAGAGTGCGATTCAAATTTCAGAGCTGAATGCATAGCATAACGCTGAGTCGTGCTTACACACTGATCATGGCATCAACACCTTCAGAGTTTATAGAAATAGCTGTATGCATGTAGCTACATTCCATATGTACACATAAAAATGGTGGAACGTATCGTTTTATTGTTTTTTCTTCCCCATATTCTCATACAGAAACACGATTTGCGAATTGATTCTGTTCTCTCTTCGTTGTCAGGGAAGAGTTAATGTAAATATATAAGTGTACATATCACATCATTATAGCTTTTTACGGTTTTCATACTTATCACGATACGTATATTAAACTTTCCTTCTTTATTCATTTTTTCATTTCACTCACTCTACAGGTATTGGCCTCTCATCCATTACTTATATGCCCATAATCTATCTAAAATTCGATACGTCCGTCAAATTTTAGCTATATATATAGTGGACTCCGTTCTATATGACGTTTACTTATCAAAGCCAGCCAGGTATCGGACAATCATGTAACCATTGTTAATTTGCTTTGTTCATTTTGGTTTATGCGTGTCATTTTGGACGAGGAAGGGCTCCCAAATTGACATTTTTTTTTCATCTATTTTTGGTTTAAGTTGATCACAGTTCAAATACCATCAGCAGAGCGCTTATAAATGAGTGAATTTTTTTTTTCAATGATTTGATACTGATCGTGCATTCTGCTTCACCTGAAAATACATTGGGAAATCTTGTTTTGAGGGAAATTAAATTTACATTCTTTAATGAACCTTTGAAAAAAGGTTTACTTATTTTATATACATATGTATATATATATATATATATATATATATATATATATATATATATATATATATATATATATATATATATATATATATGTATGTATGTATAATGAGTAAACGTTTATAGGTATGTAATGACTGATTCATTAATAATTCATTTTCTGTTTGTCTCTAACAAGCCCTGTCGAGTAATTTCTCTCACTTGGTTTGATTGCCAAGAAAATGTATCGCTGACAATATTTGATTTATATAGACAACAATGTTACTTCTCTCCCTTATTATATAGCATTATATTCATTTTTCTTCATTTCTCACCTATCAATATTCAGCCGAAATTTACAAGTGAAAACACCACGATAATTGGAAAGAGAGATAGTCACGTTCAAATATATCAGCCTGTATTGTCTACTTCTCATATCTGCAAACATAAGAAGGCAAGGCTTTTTTCCTAGCTTCATTACAAAAGAATCATGTTTCCAAAACAAACTTTAAAATACAACAAGATTCGAATCGATCATATATAATGAAATTCAAAGTGATGTAAGTGTTTTAAAAACTGATGAAAAGTATCCGTGGAAACTTGACATTCGGTAAATTAGGATTCGAAAGTTATTTTTTCCACATTTGTTGGTCATTATTTGGAAAAGCAGTAAGCTTGTATTTCCGTTTCATATAAATTATTCATGAAAGAAAGCCAAATCTACCAGTGATTTTAACTTCTGTATATCTTTGCATATGTTTTCATCCAACTCCATTCATGACTGTCTAAGAATAACACGCCAACGTACACTCACAAATTTGATGCTCTTGTTTTTATGCACTTTTACAAGTATTAGTATGGGAAATTCCATCTTGAATCTTCCCAAGTGTTAGACAATGGCATACTAGCTTATCCCTTGACCGATATAGAATTGCATGTCGATAGTAATTCGATTTAGTACACATATTTATGTTTGTATGGCATGTTAGGTGGTCTCTTGACACGGATAGGATCACAAGTCTATAGCAGATTGATTCAGTACACACATGTACACTTGCATGTTTATGTACTCATTCAAGTCGCCAAAGCCAGAAGGCCTTGTAAGTAGTGTGTGTGTGTGCTCATAAAAGATTTGAAAAAGTCAAGAAATTTTCACTTGAAAAAGGGTGTTCCTAGAGGCCAGTCACCTTAAAGAGAAGCCCCGCTGTATGCCAGCTGGTTGTCATCCAAAGAGATCATCATCATCATCATCATCATCATCATCATCATCATCATCTACCCCAAATGATTGAGACAAAAAGCAAAAAAAAAAAATGGCTGAACAAACGTAGAAAGATTTGAAAGCACGGGATTGTGCAGGAGGGATATTTGAAAAAGATGAGAAGGAAAGACGTAGACCCGAACAGAAGACACATCAGAAGCTCCGAAATAACCGTCTGAAGCAAAGACATTAATATCGATATCAAGAGGATGTGATGTATAGACCAAAATAACACCAGTGTTCATTGCAGCTCTAGTACTCGTGAAGATATTAACGGGAAAGTTCATCAATTGTATCTCAGGCATTATCAGCATCCATGCAGTCCACTTGGAACATTCCACATACGATGCAAAGTACTAACAATGAAATCATCATCATCATCATCATCATCATCATCATCATCATCATTCTGTTAGCGTCCGTTGTTTGATATAGACCTCCCCCAAGATTCACCTGACCTCTCTATCATTGGCATCATAGAGCCAGTACTTCCTCGATATATCCAGTTGATCACGCGATCTTACTTTCTGTCTTGGGATGTATGTTGTGAGTTGTGATGTCCAGCAGTTGGCTGCTCTTCTTGCAAGATGTCAAGCCCATTGCCATTTGAGTTTTCAGTTTCTCTGATATCTCAGACTGTAGACTTTTCTCGGGTATACTGTTCCGTCTTATGGCCCTTCTTTATTCTCCCTTTACTTTCTTCCCCCATTATCTCTCTTTCTTGCTTTCTTCCTTTTGTTTTTTCCCTTCCTTGCTTTCTGTATCTATTTCTTTCAATGTCTCTCTATATATATCTATCTCTCTCTCTCTCCTTTTATTGCCTTCTGTATCTATTTTTCTCTCTTTCAATCACACTGACTTGCTTCCTCGCTTCTCTCTCTCACTCTCTTCTCTTACTTTCCTCCTGTTTCTCTTTTTCCAAATATATCAATTTGCTTACTTTACGAAAAATACATACTTACGTGATAACAATTGGAATGACAAAACTTTCGATTACAATACAAATGAAAGAATGTAAGGCTGAGAATGATTCTTTTGCGTACACGTTACATGGTTCTTATTTTGAGGGTCAAACTTTTGGTTAGGTTCCATGTTTCAGCTCCGTATTGATTGAAGTTAGTGATCCATAACGTGGAAGAGAAGAAGAAGAACAACAACAATACTGACCGATAAAAGAAAGAGTAAAACTAAAAAGCCACCCAAGATAATTTACTTATATATCTACGAATGAACATCATTTTTCTTCTACCCTATACGATGGCTTTGGATGGATTTATTTGCACGATTCTCTGCATGTTCGATGACCTTTCTTTCCACAGACAAAGTTTTGTTGGCAGCCATTCTCGTCGAAAATAGTACAATGGAAGATAACTTATGAGATAACATGCATCTTTTTTTCCTGGACCATTACTCTCTTTTTCTCATCCAACTTTGTTGGGACCTTCTGTTCCTCAATTCTCAAACTCAACCAGTTTTGGATAACAAAGGTCAACTACATACACACACACACACACACACACACACACACACACACACACACACACACACATATATATATATATATATATATATATATATATATATATATATCAGGGGTTTCGGTTTCAAAATAGTAGCAGCTTGAAATTATGAAGTGTTGATTTCTATGTGAACACTATTTATATTCACGTACACTGTATCCCTGGTATCATGCTGTTTCCCTTTGAAAATAACACAACAGTATATATATATATATATATATATATATATATATATATATATATATATATATATATATATATATATATATATATACACAACAGTATATATATATATATATATATATATATATATATATATATATATATATATATATATATATATATATATATATATATATATATATATACACACACACACAACCACACACACACATATGAACATAAAAGTGAATCCGGTACATTTTGTTAACAGAATTAACAGAATTTTCCAATTCCACCTACCTCTTCTCGAGGCTGATGTACACTGTGGAAATATTGCTCAAACTTGCTTAGCTGTTTTGCGGTCAGCTACGGGGTTGAAAATATTAAGTGTACGTGGGTAAAGAAGCGAGCTCAAATGGATTCTGTTTTAAGATATTGCAAGACTTTTAATTTTACTTTCCCCCTTTAATTTGATTCATTTTATTTTGTAATTTTGTCTCTAGTTTTTGCTATTTAATTTCATTGATTTAAATTGTCCTTTGGTATTTTGATATGTTGCTCTTCAGTATATATCTTAATATATTTTTTTATTTTTAGCGTTTGGTTTTTACTCCGATCACATTAACTTAATTTAAAAGCCGACCCAAATATCCATCGCTTTATAATTATGACATTAGTATAGCTTCAGGTCTTCCACTAAGCTAGCAAATATATTTGACACCAAAATATAGGCAAACCCTTGCCTTTCTTTCCTCATATATGATGATGACCTGCGCATAAAAGTTTACCTTTGGGTGTAAGGTTACAGATTAGGGTCAAATGTAGGATATGTCTAACATTTGAAAACAGTCAGTATGTTGAGAGTACGCTTACTATTTCACCAGCACAGATCACGCACTTACTGCCTCACCTTTCTTAGTCTTACAACCATTGTCGTAAGTTTACGAATTGAAATTTCAGCATTACGGCTTCCTTGAACTGAGATTCATCACCATTTAATGTTCCATTTTCGATATTTCAGAAAAAGTCTTTTCAGGTGTACAATTCAGAGCTATACAGTTTAATGGCTTATTTCCATTCTTATGTGTCACTTCTCTTGGTTTTCCTATTAGTCATAGTTTATATCTTGACTTCAGACACTTAGATATTCTAGCTTTTTTTCTACTAACCTTCAGTTGTTCTTAGTTGTTTATCATTTGTTTACGTACTTTATCATTTAGTAAAATCAGTTTTCTAGTTGGCATTTCTTCCTTCAAACATTAGGTTTGTGAAGCCATAATATATATTCCTGTCTTTGGAGTTTTCAAATATTTAGATTTTTGCCATCTACACTTTTACTCTTGTTATATATTTATTTTTTAAGACGCATCCTTTAGATTTTTTTAATCGATGCAATTTTTTCTCTTAGTGCTTTGGTTGTTTTATAACATAATCATTTTGATTTTTACAAATTATAGCAATGTTATCCATACAAATTCCCTGACTTTTTGTTATTAATGTTAAGTTTCATGCGTAATTCAATACAACTCAAAAAAGTTATTCCTTTTTTCTTACTTATTCAATACATATTTTTCCTCCACTGGGTTTTACCAGTTCATTATAATATGAGGTAAATCAAATAACTATCCAACCTTTCTCTGATTCATTTTATCCATGATGTTCTGTTTTGTTTCATTTTTTTTCTTTTCGGATCTGAATTGAATTATGATTTTTACTTGTCACATCCATGTTTCTCTAGAGCTTTTGAATATTGAAAATGTATTTTGGTGTGCTTTCTCCTTCAATGTTGGAATCACCTTGAGTACCAATTTTCATGTGAAACAGTGTTTAACCTGTAATAAAACAATAAAAAAATCTTTACCTAGCTAGTTCGTCATTACCTCAACAGTCCCAGAAATAGCCTAGGACTCGGATCAGGACAGCCAGTCAAAAGAAATTACCACCGTGCAGTCTCCAATAACTCAGAAGAGGGTCATTTGTGTCTGGCTCGTTATCTTATTTTGACCAAAAAAGAATAATCCCATTGTAATGCAGCCTTCCACTTTTTAAGCTGAGTCCTGGAGACTAAAATTCAAACCCATATCTGGTAATTGCTGAAAATATTCAACAGGTCGTGACCAACTAATCAAGAAGTGATCCAGTTCCGAAAACAACGTCTCTTTTGGTATATAGTTTCCCAAATGTACCTATTTTGAAAAATTGATTTGTAATTTGATTGATGCTATGTATTTTTACCCAATCAATCCCATTACTTTCTGAATAAACCTCACACACACACACACAAACACAAACACAAACACACATATATATCTATATCTATAACTAACTAACTATCTATCTATATATCTATATATCTATCTATATATATATATATATATATATATATATATATATGTATATATATATATGTATATATATATATATACGATTTCATGTTTTCACACTATACAAAAATATTTTAGATATTCAGTTATCTACATTAATCATTTGCACGTTGTATATCAGAGTATTTTCAACTGTATCTCTAAAAAGAATTGATAGAAAATATTCATTCCATGGTATTTAGACTGAACATACAAATTGATAGATATAATTTTATACTGAAAATTCTCCATCCAAGCATTTTTGTTCATAGCTCGTATGTTGTTAGTGACTAAAATGTTTTCAGCCAATGATCATCGATTATGGCTGACTTCTCGTCAAGCACACACATGATATTCATGATGAAGTCAATTTATTGAATTCAGAGCCAATAAGGAAGAAAACCAATTAAGGGCAACTGATACTTGTCAAAAACAATCGATAATGTCTCCATCATGACAGTTGAAGTCTTCAAGTTAACAATCCCAAAAAGCACGTGACTTTCCATCGGCTGAGAAAATTAACTACTAGGAGCGAAATGAAAATATCAGATTGGAAGAAGAGAAGTGGAAAGTAACATCTTTTCAAGCCGATGCGCTCTCTCTCTCTCTCTCTCTCTCTCTCTCTCTCTCTCTCCGTACATATATATATATATATATATATGTTTATGTGTGTGTGTGCGTGTGTGTGTGTGCGTGTGTGTGTGTGCGTAAACAAACACACTTAATTGTATACACTCTCTATGAATTGCACACACACTAACACGCATACACACATATATATATATATGTGTGTGTGTGTGTGTGTGTGTGTGTGTGTGTGTGTAAGATTATATTAATCCGATTTCCCATCCATGAGCTTGTTACAACAAAATTCTGTAACAGCTGTAGGAAACAAACTCATAAAAATGATATCATAGTTGTGAGACACCCCATACTCAAAAGTACTCCAGGGTGGTTATTGTACATGGATGCGTCCCAAAATTGAATCAGTTCACCTGTAGTCTAACTCTCACCCTTGCAAAGGAAAATCATTGAAATTTGTCATCAATTTCAGCAGATATCTTTTAAACTGTCATGGCAATTTGACAATATCATGTTTGGACATATAACTTCAATGTTGCGGAGGTAATTGTGCATGGAAAGGTTCCTTAATATAATCATAGTTTTGACTTTCCACAAAATATCATCGATTTTCATCTAGACCCTTTGGAGATATTGTATGAACAGTCATCAGTGTATGCATGAATGAATGAAAAAATGGGAACATATTACTCAATTAAAAAAGTAATCCTGGATCCACCTTACAATTCAAATACCCATTTTATAGTCCATTGCTTATTCACTTCCAGAATTTAATTGGACTCCATTCAGTTCTTCCAGAGACTGATTGACAGACATTCAGACAGGAAGACGCCCAAAATTACATATATCTCTTCAATATCGTTGAAAAGGGTAATTTAGGTTGTAAATTGAACCCGAAATTGCCCCAGTCTTAAAAAGTCTAAATATCATAGCGATTTTGCGCTAAGAAATATATCAGTATAATGTACTGCTCTGGCAGTATTTCGGCAACCATCTTATACAGAAATCGGGTCATTATGATAAAAATTATCGGGTTACTCAGATCTGACCAGATTTAAGTTTAGTGTAGTACTTAATTCAGTTGAGTTTCCAGAAGGATAACACACATAAATAGTTTTTAAACAATAGTGAACGAAATTACGTTCAGCAAAGCTGCTCTGGTTTCACTCATGATTTGGCATGTGTACTTGGATTAGAAAAAAATGATTTTTAAAAATCAATGATATACATGGGGAAAATGATTTTTGCATTTTTGAAAGAATCAAAATTCCACCGAATGTGATTTGGCAAAAAAAGAATTAAATTAAGGTAGAAGTAGGTATCTTTAGTTTTTTTATTGTTTTTGATTCTGTAACATCACTTTGTCAAATGAAAACTTTTTTCTCTTGTAAACAATGTTGCACTCAAGTAACCCAAAAAAAGTTGTGTGCAAGATAGTGTGTGTGGATGGATGTGTGTGTGTGTGTGTGTGTGTGTGTGTGTGTGTGTGCGTGTGTGTGTGTGAATTTTCATTTACAAAATTCATATTTTCATTGTCATGTATGCAAAACTATATTGTTCCTGTGGACAACGTTTCTTTAGAAAATCTTGCTGATAATTTTATACGTGAATTTGGTGTGTACATGTTTGGTGTGTGTGTGTGTTATGTTTGTTTTTGAAAAGGTGTATAGATCATTCATGATCTCTATCCACGGAATCAGAAAAAAATGTGATATTATCTAAACTGACATATTGAAAGCAAAAATGATCACTCACCGAGTAATTTTCCTGACTGTCGACACAAATACTAATTCACGAAAGAGCAGATTATAATTAATTCTTCGAATCCGTGGAATAAACATTTTATGAAGTAGTTCACCCATGTAGTAGAAAATGATGAGATCATTTGAAAGAAATTGCAAATTTTTGAAATATCCAAAGCATTATACTCTTCTGTATTTTCTTGATAATTTTCAACCAGAATGAACCCAGATCTTAGTAAGTATTTCCAAAATATATTAATCATTTGATCATTAACTGAAGTGACTATTCTATATTTAAAATCTAACAGATATACCCCTTCACAAATATCACAGACAGAATATACAGACCACTCTAAGGTGTTTTATATACGTGGACTAGCAGACATACCAAGTGTTGCCCACGGACGGTAATATCAATTTAGAAAAAACGGTGATAAATACTTATATCATAATGATAATTAATGATTGAGTCATTCACAGTTTCAGCTGTTTTGTTGCATTACAACTCTTCCGTGTGGCTATAAACAATCCAATACCCGAATTTTGTTATTATCCCACAGGAAAATGGCTGATAAACTCATAAAATTTGTTTTGATGGTGTACTTACAATGTAAGCCAAATGCTAAACATAACCTTTCCTTTCGATCCTTCTCAGGAATGTAAAGAATCAAAGTATGCAATTAACCCCCTCTCACGTGATATCAATTGAAGAATATTCAAATAAAAAACAAATTTGAAACAATGAAGAACATGAAAGAAACAGATTATGCAATAAAATTCACCCCTCCCACAACAATAAATTTTAAAGAAAATATCTTGGGACATCTTTTCGAAGACATTTCAATGAAGAGAAAAAACTGAATAATCATGAAATAAACAAAAAAAGTTCGATTTTCTTTTTTCATACAATATTATTAAAGTGTATAGTATTTCTTACCTCTGTCATTTTATACATTACTCCTATAAATAACTATTTTGTAATTTGACACCCGGATAAATAATCGACTAATTTGTTTATACTGTTGTGAATATGTTTTATTCATGTCAACGAAAATGAGGGGTATACGTATTGGGTTTTGTCTGCACTAATGGTAGTCCGTCTGTTTGTTAACACGTTATCTCTGGTGGTACAAAGTGGATTTCAATGAAATTTTGTGATAGGTTGTGAGGGAGGAGTCATAATATTTGGTAGCATTTTTTGTTGGGACGATCTCTCCTCATTTGGTCCAATGTGTATACGCTCATGACTGATCACACAATATCTCATAAAGTCCTGAATATATTTCATTGGGCTACGAAATAAATCCTCAAAGTTTAGAGTTGACCCATTCACAATTACCTCTGCTGAGTCTGAATCGTGTAATATAACTTAAATTTCAAAACTGTCGACACAGTATCGAATAATTTTGATATTTGTTTTGGAAATGATGGACTATAGACTACAACAGAACAAATCAAATTTTGAAATAGATCAATGCAACATTATCCCCTTTGACAGAGTTATGCTATTAGTTTCTAATTTGATACGTGAATAATCGATGTATTTAAAATTTATTCATTTTTGCACAGCTGTAAATATATTTTCCAATTTTACATCCGAGAAATTGACTCATTTGTAAATTGTTTACCGTCGTATATAAATTTATCAACTCTTTCTGTTTGAGGTCAATTCTTTTTCTAAAACAAAGGTATTTTCAATATGAACTTCTGATTACGTACGTTTTAAGAACTTTAAGAAGTGCATAAAAAAGACACACATAAAAAGATCAATTGAAAGACTAGAAATCATGAAAACTACTCACTTGATGGAAGATTTATTTTGACTTTTACCTTTTTTCGGTGGACACTTCTGTTTTAAAATTGACCTTCTTCTGATGTTTGGAATTTCACATTTTTTCTGTGGCTTTTTGAAAACTTGCACATATCGGAAATTAATGATTTTTCAGCTGAAGAGTGTTACCTGTTTGTCAAGCTTGCTGAGGGCATATCAACAAGTGAAATTCTGCTCAACAAATGGTAGTAGGCACAGAAAATGTATATAAACGTATGTGTGCGTGTTCATGTGTCTTCTTACTACGGGATGTAACATTTAATTGTTTTGTTTTTTGGGTTTTGTTGTTTTTGGGGTTTTGCTGTTTTTTGGGTATTTTTCAAAAAGAGTGATTGTGTATCTGAAAAAAAAACCAACTTAAAAGCATGAAACTCAAGGACTTGGTTATACTAAGAAAAATCTTTTGTAATTCTTCTAAACCGAAGATTGACTTGAGAATGACCTCTATCGACATTGTATGACCTCGAAGGTTAGCCCATATGAAATGTCAAGAGTTTTCAATTTTCCATACAGAATGTCAGGTTGATAGGCCCTATTGTTTCAGCAGAGTTTGGGCACAGACAAAAAAGGGTTTAAAATAGAAAAAACGGTTAGTATTGATAATTCTTTGAGTTACTGTCCCAATTTACACAAGATATTCCGTAATGACCAATCAATGAAGAAGATACTTCGTTAGGTATATATTAGAGTTTTCACGAGGATAATCTACCTAATCAAGAGTATGATCTTTTTTTTGAGAAATTTTCAGATTGTCAGCATAATCATATCTCTTCTGTCTGGAAAAATGTTTACGTGAGTTAAGACAAATGGTATTATCAACCCATATCATCAGTTTGTTTATTCTTATAAAATAAACCAGACATCCATCGTAAAGATAGAAGGATAATGTTTTTGGATGGACTTACTTCTGACATTTTCATTGTAGTCTTTATTTATTCATCATTGCAAACATAGTCGGAAATCTTGACAGTAATTTTTCCAGGATTGCACTTGAGCGATTTTATCCCCCCATCAGAAAAAAATGCTTTGTCATTTATTAGGCACTCATTTTATGTGATCCATTCTGTTTCTGGGGTGACTTATCCTCCCCAGAATTATCTCAGATTTCATCTCGTTAATCATGAAACCACTTTACCTTTTTTCAATCCTTCAAGAAGACATGTTATTTCGTGATTTTTACACCTGCATTGGCTATATCTTTAACGTCATGAGATCAATGCATCATCAGTTCTCCTGTTCTCTGAAAATATTTTCTTGTTATCTGTGATGTTTTGTAGAATCCAAAATGAGTGATTGATTGTTGCAAATTCAAAATGCACAGCACATACACAAAAGTACATCTAATCTTTTTGAAACATAACGAAAACAAGTGTTTAGTTGAGCCGTTTGAAACGGTAAGTTACTTACGATTTCAAAATTCGGTGATAAATCTGAGAAATTAACAATTCTAGAATTTGATCTACTTTTTCGTGGAAACAGGATCTACATCTTTTTTTATTTCAAATCCTGTGTTTCTTGCTTAGCAAAAAATCCACTCGTGAATTTTATTCCCATACAAGCCGCCTTGACATAAGCCATACATTTGGAGGTTTGTTTCCTAGCATGGTCTCTTCATTTATCTGATCAGAGTTTGACAGTGAATAAGCTAATCGTCATTTTCCTTCTTTGATCATCATTTTAAAGAGGACTTGATTTAGTATTTTCTTCTGCCGATCTGCCTTTCCTCAACAAGAGAATCATTCCAACAATAATTCACGGAATACGCCGCATGGTTGTTTTGCTGTAAAAACTTTAATTATCAATAATTAGCAAATTCCAATTATAAAGTATTCCCCCTTCAATTATTCATTTCATTTTATCTAATATTTCAAAAATGCCAGAATATCTTGATTTATTCAGGTTGGACATGAACGGGAGAATGCAGAGCAACACATTGTTTCCGATACTAGCGTGTTTTTTAAATAATGTCAATACCACCGTCTTTTTTTGACAATATCCTTATACTCGGTCAATGAATAATTCTGAACTGCCATATGAATTTTTAACATGATTGAATGTCCTCATTTTACGCATCATTTGGATTGAATCTACATTTTACACGAACATAATCTACTTTTCTAATTTAATATAATGTATTCATAGCTGTGTTAGTATATATGTTGAAAGACTCCAACATTTACGTCTTGTTGCATGATAGTAATGAAGACTTTGAGGATTCCCACTGAAGTCAACAAATGCCATTTCATATATTTTGATTTTTCTCTTATAGTTGACTTACCGAATGGAGATGATGAATGGTTAAATACCTTTTGTGAGAATCAAGCCTGTTCCTGTAAGGGTTTTTGATCTAATGCCTTGATGATTCAGTTGGTGATAGATAGATACGCTTTAGTAGGAGTACAGTTGTTCAGCTCTCTTTGGTCACTTTTTTTATGTAATAGCATTAAAATTGTATTGTTCAAATCCTGTTGGACTTCACTTCCTGTTGATAACTTTACCACAGTTTGTGTAAGTCAATGGTGATATTATCTGGCCTAAGGGCCTTTCCATTTTAGTTCTCACAGCAAAATTCATTACCAAATCACATTTATCAAAATAAGGTTCAACAAATCTTTTGTCATCCTAAATTCTAGTTATGTATTTGCATGTTCAGTGAGATCAATAAATTATGGTATGATCTCACTTGTAATTTGTTCTTTGTCTTGGGTCCTCTGTTTGGAGGGATTGCAGTTTCTTGAAGAATTCTTAGGTGCATTCGACTTTTCAGCCCCTATCCATTGTTAGGTCTCCATTTTCTTTTTAGGGCGCCTGCCTTACCCTGGCTGCTTTTGATGACTTCTGTTGTGTATTTACTTTTATTTTTTCTCTGTTTTTCTGGATTGTTTTGTCAGATTCGGTTTCTTCAATCCATTAGAGCAAGAAGGTTCGTCTTTGCATGGACTTCAGTAAAACAAATGCCATGTTCAACAAACATGTAATGGACTAATGTACAAAGACGCAATAATCAGAATCAGAAACTCGAACCCAGAAGACATTGACTTAAAAAAAAAAAATGAAATCCCCCAAAGAGGAACTGATCAAGCAACGTATCACTCTTGACAGGTAAGCTCTCGGAAGAGCAGGCTCAAGCTTCAAGAACAAGAAAGCCAAATCAGTTTCAAATCAACGAATAAGTTATAAAATGCATCATCCCGATACTCACGTATAGATCGGAAACATGAAACCAAACTAAAGATTGACCCACACTATGTAACGTGCACAAGAAAGACTAATGCTCAGCATGGAGTGATCAAAAGACTACAGCATATATGAGCGAAGAGAAGTCAGGTATATATTAGAATCCATCAAAAGAATTCAGATGGAAATGGGCTGGTCATGTTGCACAAATATCAGACAATCAGTAGACATCATGACACACAATGTTTATTTCAAGAGATCACATGTGATACTTTGACCAGCAATACATAAGATAGCATAGCGAAGTTGATGGGTTCAGGAAATATTAGTCCTACAACTTCCATGATAGAAAGGTCAAATGAATCCTGGGGTGGTCTTTGTCCAACGATGCATGCAAAAAGGCTGCTACTAATGATGATGATGATGATGATGATGATGATGATGATTTTCAAATTCATTTACATCTTTGAAATTTCCATCTCTTCAACCATCTGCCAGAAATTTGTCGCTTGGATCAGTAGTGAAGCAAAAGTTCCATAAAAATCACTGATATATTTTACACCTACTGACATCAAACAATGGAGGTAAACAGCATTGGCATTTGTATGGATAATTTTTTTTAATAATAGTGTTCAAATTAAAGATAATCATTATTACGTTCTTTATTTATTGGACGAGAGATTATATTTCTAATTGATGTCAACTTCAATCAAAGCAGATCTGCAATTCATTGAATTTTGATTTAAAATGAACGGAAATCTTATTTGGCTTTGCTTTAACTTGGTTATAAAGTTTCATTCCCTTTTAAGTCAGGCTTTCAATGCTCTTCCTTGAATTGCCACTGATTAATTGTGCTCTGTCTCTTGACAGATTACTAAGTTGGAAGCTCCCTGCTTTCTTCGTTTGATGTATCGAAGTTGTAAAACGTTTTGCTCAATGAAGCGGCAGTCTTTTAGCAAAATGCAAATTGCAACTTCTAAAATATTGACTCCATTCTTTCTATTGAGTTTGCTGTTCTGTTCAAGCTTTCTTACATAATAATGCTTCAGTATCGAGCTGAGAATAGGTGCCAAATGCCAAGATAACATACTTCATTAATCACATATCCAGTACATTCACAAATAATTGCGTTCAGATCATTTAGCTTTCAGATTGGATAGCATTATACTTAAATAGGAATAACAGAAGTTCTTTCAAAAGCATTCAAGGACAAAATCCTCCTATGTACTCCACAGAAGGAAGACATCTGTATCTGAAAATATCCGTAGGTCGATCTGTACTGCTGACATTGAGACTGCATCAAAATTCATCTCAGAAACTACGGAGAGTCAGATATGAGCAGACCCTCAGTCTATTTTTTGTTACGTAGAAGACTCATTACCAAACCACATCTATTGATATACAGTCCAGCAATTATTTGTCATCACAAATATCAGTTATACATATGCAAGTTCAGTGTCAGCAATACATTTTCGAATGATCTTTACTTCTCATCCCCAGCTAAAACCATTGAATACTCGCCTCTTCATTTTATATTTTTCACCTATTTCCTTCTTTAAAGGTCTAACTTAGATTGTTCTTCGATGAGATCCCTGCTACTCCACAGCCTCTAGCAAAGTTTCTTGTGATCGTTGAAAGGGCTTCAGAATTTAATGGCATGAGTTCACGTTTCATAGTTTTGCATAACTTATACAACCTGTGACGTGACTAAAGAATTTTATCATTTGCCAAATATTCTGAAGAGGTTTCTGGAGATTTTTGAGAACTTGGCAGTCAATTTTTCTCCATCCATATCCAAATAGATCCATTTATAATGTATGAGAAATTTTAAATATATCTTAAAAAATCATATAGGTTTGTGATCATTCCGGTTAAGATCCTTGCAGGCAAATGCATGAAAGAATCCTAATATTAAAATAAACTCAAGTATCATTCGAAATGCATATAACATAAGCAATTGTTAATCTCTGAGTGGGATATGACAATGAGGTTCTAAACGATGATTGTGTCAATATCTGGAAGAAAGGATCGTCACAAGCAACAGTCTAATAATAATTTTTGATTGAATGAGCAAAATTGTTTATTTTTCTTCTTTCTTTTCTCCCTATTCAAATAGAAAACATCAAATGATTTAAACAGGTTATGAAAGTTTATATGAATTGGTTCAATGAACGAAAGGAGTGCAACGTTTCTTCAGAATATTTTCCCAAGTGAATTCATATTCAAAATTGAAAATTTGATTTGCATAATAGTTGAAGTTTGAAGGGCAAAGGTTTCTCTTCAATAAAATATCGACGGAAAAGATATATAAAATAGAGCTGAGCGCAAAGGCGGTATATCAACCCAGTCACGTGATTGGTCGATGCAATTTCATTTCGTAAAAATCTTTGCATTCTTCATGAATGCAAGCAAACCCTTAAACAATATTTGCTTTATTTTTGCCTTTTTCTCGATATATACCATTTATATTTATACGTATTCATATCTCGGACATGGCATAATCGAATTTAAAACATAGTTTCGAAAAATGCATGTAAGATACACCAACATGTGCGTATAGATAGATACATACATATTTTGAAAAATAAGACGGGTGGCTAAAATAAACTCATATAAAGAATATTATTGTCTACGAAAACACTGTTAAACTAGATAATAGGCGGAGAGATAAATTGCTAGATTGGTATTTTGTTTTATTTTGAAACATATATATTGGAGTATCTTTATAAGTATTTCAATACTAAGATAAATATACAAAGGTATAAGTAATAAAATATTCACAAGTATTTCTGGCATCCAAATCAGAAATAACAAACGAACAAATAAAAAATGGATCGTATTTTTGTTGTTTCAATAGATCTATCGTCGTACATAATCATTACATTGTAAATTCAAAACCCATTGGTTAGATAGATGGATAGATAGATGGATAGATAGATGGATAGATGGATAGATAAATAGATGGGATGGGCTTTATTTGACGTATATACTTTCGTATATTCAGTATCATTCATATATATATATATATATATATATATATATATATATATATATATATATATATATATATGCACATAAAAACATGTATATGCAAATACATATGCCCACAAACACAAGACAGATGAAGGAACAAACTTCTTTAACTTATTGCCTGCCTCAATATGAGTTTGTAAAGCAAGTATAACCATTGAAAACTATGACAATATATATATATATATATATATATATATATATATATATATATATATATATATATATATATATATATATACATATATATATATATATATATATATATATATATATATATATATATATATATATATATATATAAGTAAAAAACACCATGGAAATAAACATTACTAAAATCGGGAAACATGAAATAGTAATAAGTGGTATTAGTTGAAAGGTGTCATAGTGTTTCACACTGATAGGTTTATGTACACGAATAATGACAGACACATACACATACATACTCATGTGTCCACACACATGTATGTCTTGATGGAATGTATGAATAAAAATTGAAAAAAATGTAGTTGAAGGATATTTTTTCTAAGTTCTATTCTAAAATTAATATCTTCTCCAGTTTGATTCACGGGGAATTTTTTCCCCGTATCGCGAGTGATGAGAATCCTGCAAAATATCTTGTGAGAGGATTCTGATCTATAGACAGGAGTGCAGGAAAAAAAGAAGACATATTATGACTATACCAAGAATAATATCTCTAGAAAAATCAGTTGGGAATTTATCTTTACGCGTCAATAAATAAATCCATATATTGAAGAAATATACAAAACAAAAAAAAAATACATTCAAATACCAGAAATATATTTAACCTTCTACAAGAAATAATATTTCTTCGTATGTTTCCTGATTTGTTTGGCAAAGCATACATGTGCGTATCAATATGTTAATACATTTTGTAGCCTTATCATCTTTATTGCAAAGAAAGATATCTCCATTTAAATATATATTCCTAAAAAACAAGTATTCCTGCGTCAGTTTGTTTATCTATTTATCTTATTATCCTTGTCTAAGCGTATCAATTTCAGTCAAATAATGTCCTCTCAACCCTGGTTACTCTTATATCGATTCATATCTATTATTTGTATCAGCAAAAAATACGGGGGTCATTATGGCTATCCGCATCGAAAATGTAATTGTCGATTTGAGTGAGAATTCCTGTGGATGCTGCTTTGTAAATTCATTTAGGTGTCTCACCTTGCACTCAGATCAATTATATCTTGGAAAAAAGTATTGCCTTATTACCATTATGCAACAGTGTTTAGAGCAGCAAATAACCAATGAGTGGGCACTAAAACCACATTGTTCAACTGTCTTGGTATGAATTGTCAAAGCTGGTATAACCATTGAGAATCGTGACATCAAATAGCTTGGTTTCTACGTATCCTTTTTTTCTTTCTCCCCCACCCTTCATTCTTTCAACTTTCCCCCGTATTAAATAATCGGTAAAAACGAAATTATCTACACAACAAATACGTTATCACTATTACTGGGTAAGTGAAAAATTTGACTTGCCTAATAATGTGAACGGGGTAAATTGATATCGCACACACACACACACACACACACACACACACATACACACATACATATCATTATATATATATATATATATATATATATATATATATATATATATATATATATATATATATATTTGCGTGTACGTGTGTGTTTGTGTGTGTGTGTGTGTGTGAAAATAATTTACCACGTTCACATTATTAGGCAAGTCAAATTTTTCACCTACCTAGTTATAGTGACAAAGTATATGCAAAATATATCTGAGAGCTATTACACTCAGAAAATAACAGCAGGAATAAAATGAAACCAAAATTATATCATCGGTTAGGATGATTGAAAAGACATGGTGTGAATCTTTCGTTCTTTTTGTCCAGTCCTCACACCTTTTTGAGCATGGTGATAGTCAAATTACTGGCTGTGAAGACGTAGGTCTATTCAATGTAATGTTAGTAAATATCTTTTTTGAGCTGCAGCCTCTGCGTACGTACGTATTGGGCCATACATGTCAGGCACCTTTTGTTGCCTTTCCTTCTTTGGCATTTTCCCAAGACGAGGCTTTGAGTGCAGAGAGCCTCCCAAAGCGTGAAACACGATTATCACTGGGCGACACACCGAGCCGATCAAGGTCCATGAATATCTTGCAGATGAGAAGTCATTATCAGGAAAATAAAAAAAGTTGACTGTTTGTTATGATAAGAACAAGCTTAAACATGAAATACTAATAATATGAAAACAGGAAAAATGTGATATTTTCTAAATAAATGAAATAAAGGACAAATTTGATTGAATATATCTGACTCTATTCGACTGAAGTTTGTACTGAATTCCCTGAAACGCAGGCACTCATTAATACATAGATATCAACCAATAAATAAGTCTCATGCTAGATGTGATCGATTACCGGGGCTAACTGGTATATATTTTTTTAACATCCTGTGGAATGAAGTCATCAAAATGCAAATATAACCCAGTGTTACTATGAAACAGACTTTGTTTGGTTGGATAGTTATATATATATATATATATATATATATATATATATATATATATATATATATATGTGTGTGTGTGTGTGTACATATATATATATACATATATATATACATATATATATATATATATATTAAGATATTTTGCCACCTCTCATTAACTTAGACAATGCTATCACTAACCTCTAAATACAGCTTGAAAAGGGCATTTGTTTGTCGAAGTGAAGAATAGAGCCATCAGCTTTAAGAATCTTTTTCATTCAAAACCTCTCGATCACATGACAAATATGCAAAACAAGTATGAGAATGACTAATTCTCTTCTGCCAAAGATTATGCTATCATATGGTTGAAATCATAGATTAAACTTGACCTGCGTGCAAAATGAAGCTGTGTCCTCTATGAATTTGTAGACCTCTGAGTAATTTATTTTTTCGAAAATTAGAGATGCATGATACCAACGATTTTATCCCTACTAATGATCTCCGTGAAACGAACCAGGTTTCCTTTACAGAACATTCTCATTTGACCGGAGAAATAGTAACAGTCCATGATCAGAGTGCAAGAATAGTTGCTCGGTACTGGCTAAGATCACAAATATAAATGGTTATTTTGGTTGATGCTTTCCTTTAATGAAGTAATAAGTTAGGATCAAGGATAGTATCAGATTTGATTTTCTACATTGTATAAGATACAAGATCATACCTTTTCAGATAAAGATGATCGCCAATCGTCATTTGCATTTTATATTATGCCTGGAAATTTAATTTTCATTAGTTTTTATAAAGATAATTTGATTTCTCTATCTGTCATTCATATCCCTGCATAGCAAAGGTTAAATTGCATCCTACAACAATATAACTAAAGTATTCACACCCTGATCTTATATAATTACTTGTGGGGGTTTTGCTTATGGTGGGAAAAATCATTCAACAAGTTGCTGTTTCCAGGTTGAATTTCTCTGGTGCAAATTCTCGAGGTGGATTTTATCAACCTCCCTCCCTGAGAAAATGACTAACCCACATCACTACATTTCTGTGATGATTATATCAGTGTTTTCAAAATATGTTCGAATTTAAAAATGAATAAAATCAAAATATAAATCATTTTTATTTGTTTGCATCAAACGGAGAGTTGTGTTCACTTCACTAATTACCTCTAAATGTAATGTATTTGTATTTGTAGATTCTTCGCTCTTGTAATCTCAATAAGCTCTCTTTCAAAGAGAGAAGATGTTATGATTCTATTGGTGATGTAGCGTATGGCATGTTTCATACTTTTATGGGGTTTTAACCTATTTTGTTCATTTCATACGCACGCTTTTGGAAAGATACTGTGAACATATGTACAGATATATCCATGCAACAAACACACTTACATACACATACATAATATATTGTAGAAAATTAATCTTCAACTTGCAATCACGAGTGACTTCCTCTTGAAGGAAGTCAAAACCTGGAATATTATTCCAACGATCACGTATTGCTCTAGAGGGGTGTAATGAACTTTGAAACATCGACAGAATTTTTTCTATTCCTTCCCTAAACAAGTTTGGTTTAAATAAAGTCATATCATTATTAGCATTAATGGCCGTTTCCATCACATAGACGCAGTCACACACATGCACGTAAGCACGCACACATAAGCATGTACAGGCACACATACACACATGCACACCTACTCACCATGCATATATATTTGTGATGATAGAGGAAAAGACAATTTGGGAACCAAGTTTTGAAAACTTATAACTTTGTGACAAAATTATAATCGTTGATCCTCTCTGAACTTCATGGTCGTAGGCATCGATCCTTAGAAACACACACACACACACACATACACAAATACACACACACACACACACATATATATATATGTGTGTGTCTGTGTGTGTGTTCGCATGTGTGGCTGTGTGTTGTTGTGTGTGCGTTCTCATTTGCCAACGGTTTACGTAGCACTAGTTTGAACAGTTGAGTGCATGATTTTGGACTGATCGTCTATAATATCAGGCTTAGTCGGTAAAGCAGAGTTACATTGAGATTGCTCCCCAAATTACACTCCTTTTTTTTATTTGATTAAGTGGTCAGCTGTTTGATTTGCTACTGATTAACATCGGTTAACGGACAAAATATTTTTCATAATTGAATGAATCCCGAATCATCACATTCTGTTGGACATAAACTTTTCGTACTTCTTTAAGTGATGTGACTAAGCTGTCAAGTTTTTCATAAAGGCCATGAAGTATGAATTATTTCTTACGGTTGCATATCGATGTTTTATATTTAAATACATACGAATTGTGTATTTAGATTCATCAATCACGCATTTCAGGAAGTCATTTTTCGCTTGGTCCATGATCTTACGTTAAAAATTGATAATCTTTGCCATTTCGATTTTATTTGTATTTGAACTTTGAATAATTATCCATGTGTTTTATGCATCTTCTACCTGGGTACTTATTTTTTATTCGTCAGAGGGACTTATGGCACGCGTCACCCCCCCCCCCAGAATGTGAGCAGGAATGTATCTTCAGATCATGATTTAAAATCCATCCTGGATAGTAGTACATCTACTACATTTTTACTATAAGCATATAATAAAGCGGAGGGCCGACAATTTTCAATCTTCGAAATAGCACTGATCCGTTTACTGTCTCTTAGAGACACTTATGTAGGATACTTTGTCTCATTCTACTGTGATTTTCAAGAGAAGCTAAGTGATGATAAAATAAATTCATCCTCTTCAAATCTTAAATATTGTTTCTGGTCTTGATATTAGATATCATAATTTTGCGTGTGTTTGTATCAGTCTGTATGTTTCTTAAGGTTAAATTTAATTGATTTCAATGAGAGATCCCAAAAAATTAATACAAAAACAATAATATGGAGTATAATTTCTCCCATGATACCTTTTTCTGTTTTAGTATGATATTTTTTAAAGCCCTGATTCCTGTTCAATCAACAGTTCATGACCAGTTGTATATTGTGTGTTACTGTTATAGTAATATATTGATCATTTGTTATTTATGTACTCAGAATATCAAAATAATCGATGATTTTTGCCTATATTCAGCTCCAATCTTCAATATTGCATTCAATAATTATTGTTAACCCGTTAACTTTATTATGTTAAACTGTTCATCGAGACACAAGTTGCATTTAGAGTATATTCTGGCTTTTCGTTTCGAAGTAGTGGGGGCAGTGATTTTTATCGAGATAATGAATTAGTCCTTGAATATTACAATGGCCACGAATTTGCAAGTTTCGTTCTTTTTTGATAATCACTAGATAATTTTAGGCAATCAGACTAACATGAAATTAAAAGTGTTAAACAAAAGTATATAAGAAGGAACTTGAAATAAGTGAATCTGGAGAGGGCAGATTAGAATTTGATGAAAAAAAAACTGATAGACAATACAACAGCAAAAGCTACAATGGAACAATGAGAAACTTGTACGAATTCCAGATATAAATCAAGAACTTTCGTGAGTAAAAAAAATCATATTAGCATCTCAAAGCCTAATTTCAAAATAAGATTGGCTAATCATACATCATTCGCACACGGAAAATATAAGAACAACGCATCACTATCTAAACATTACCGGCACTGCAATACTGTAGATTCAAATATTAACGAAGTTATTGAATTAAAATCGGAGATTTGAATACAATGAAGGCACAAATCACAGCTTATCTAAAAATCTGTGTAAGATAACTTAATAATATTCTATCAAAAACTTCAACACAAAAGAATAGTAACGAACAATCTATTATCGGTAATAAACAGATAACGGTTCAAGAAGTGGGAAAATAACATGTTATATATATATATATATATATATATATATATATATATATATATATATAAGGAATTTTTGTGTCACTTAGGTCACCTATTTCCCAATATCTGTCATCGAAATTTGTGTGATATTTTTCTGTGTTTCTCTCCCAGTTTCACATATACTTTCGTGTTATGGTACAATGTATAAATTATGTTCTGTTGGGATTATCAGCTGTTTACCATGTAACCGTTTCGGAGATTTTTTAAACAAAACAGCGGAACTAACATGGCATCCAAGTAATGCTGATCAAACATCGGCATCCTTTCTTATGATATAGTTCATGTTATACATGTAGTTTTTCATTTTATATAAGGTTTTCTACGGTAATGATTGCCATCACTCTACAAAGTGTAGACCCTGTATAAGTAGAAGTGTTACAACATATATACAATCACAGCAACTCCTTTCTCCGGCTTCATAAGGACTGTGAACCCTTCCATCTCCGAAATGGAGTAAGCCAAGGTGATACCAGCTCACGCAAACTCTTCTCAGCCTACCTCGAGATGATCTTCCGAAACCTAGACTGGGATAACAAAGGAATCAAAATAGACGGTGCATATCTGAGCAACCCAAGATTTTCAAGATATCTTCCCTTCCACAGAGAACGTACATGACCTCAAACTGATGCAAGATGGACTACACGTGGGAAGCAAAAGATTTGGCCTACACATGAACTCAAGTAAAACGAAAATCATGTGCAACAATCACACTGAGAATAAGGACACAACAGTCAAAATCGAGGATGCAACAACTGGGAAAAGTAGCGCATCATATCTACCTAAAACAACAAATCTCTGTGAAACCCTCGAAAGAGGAAGAGATCAAGCAAAGAATCACCGTAGGATAGCAGGCTTTCGACGGAGGAGGCTCAAACTTCAAAAACAAATTAATTCCAGTAATATTAGAAAGATGAGTACATAATTAATGCATCTTCCCAATAGTGATTTATGAAGCTGAGACATGGAACCTAACCAAGAGACAGACTCACAAACTGAGAAGCATGCAACACGCGCACAAGGGAATCATTCTCAGTCTCACAGGTAGAGATCACAAGACGGCACAGTATATCAGGAAGAAAACGGGAGTCACAGAAATCATAGAATCTATTAAAAAACTTAAATGGCAATTAGCAGGTCATTTTAAAAGAATGACTCACAACTGATGGACATCACGACTCACAACATTAATCCCCAGGGATCACATGCAAAACTGAAGCCGACAGAATACAAGACAAATTTAGAAATACTGGCTCTACTATGCCCAAGATAGAGATGTGTGGTGAATCCTGGGGAAGGTCTATGTCCAACAACGGAAGTTAAAAGACTGATGATGATGATGATAATGATGATGATGATGATGATGAGGAGGAGGAGGATGATGATGATGATGATGATGATGATGATGAAGATGATGATGATGATGATATCATTTTATATTACATTTTTGTGGTCAGGGTTTTGTTACGCAAATTAGCCGTATGAAGGATCAGTAAATACAAAAAGAGACGTGACCCGGTGCTCGGGTCATTTCTATTGAATATTCATCCAAGTCGATATCACATTTTTTGTGTCGTTTTCAATCTCCGATTGCATGCAAACCAGCTTATGATATCATATTTAGAAATACAAATGGCACAGAAAAACACTTCTCCGGGTCGATTATCTACCAACACCTCAATGAGTGAATCCATCATCATACTTTGAAAGAACTCACATATCATTGAATATTCAATATTCGACCCTGACCAATCACCAACCAGCATAGGCAAGAGCTAGATGCATTCCTTTTCCCTGCTTTCAGTCAATGTAATGAGCTTGTTTACTTAATTTCCCAAACATTAATACAAATTGATTTATCCAATTCGTTTAGTCTATGTTTATACTGTCGGTAACATATTCTTTAATATCCGTTATTATTTCATTGTGGCCAAGCTGATAAGATCTAAAGAGATGAGGATATCTAATCATGACTCTTTAAAATTGTCTAACAGCATCACCAACTTAACTGCCTTGATTGACCATTTTTACAACAAAAACAGTTTTTGGAATGAAATCGATAAAACTGTGAATTATTCAATCTGATATATTATTTGTTTTAAAAGGGCATTCTTGCTATACAGAACGAGTAAATATCTTATTCATCGAACAATTTGTTGATACACATTCATTCTTTGATTTTGATAGCTAAATCTAGAAACGTTGTTTGTATTCTTTTATGTTCAAACTTCACTTCAGGATCCTTAGCGTGTATATTACAATACAATTTTCCGATTTTCCTCCATCATTGAGAGAACGTAAGTCATCAATAGAATTGGACAATCTGAAAACGAAAAGCTTGTTGTATATGAGTTTTAATTAGAGATGACATATGTATGTAAATGGAAATTTGTAATAGTAAGTTGAACATCTTTTAATTAGTTTTTTAAAAAATGCAATATTACTGAAGTCCCCTAATTAAAACTAGTATTTAACCAAACACTGTTAAAAATGTAATGGCTGGGCGCTCAATTTTAAATAACGCCCTGAAAATGCCTGACAGCACTATTAAGTAATGCATACAGAATGTGCGACACAGAGGCTGTGGTTATTTATTTACTTCTAAGAAGTACTCTGCATACATGTATATTTTTAACGCATCACTCGTTCAACACATAACTCTTTACTCGTATTGAATACAACATACACAAAAGACAGTAAGAATTCTGCACTTTTTACGCTACCAAACTTGTGCACTCCTGCATGCTCAACTGAGTCGAAACCTTCCTGCTGAGAGACTAGAGATTGTACAGCGGCCACCAAACACTCCATTCATCAAAATGGCGTCAAATTAATTTTCTCTCTCGGCAGGAACCGGCCAATTTCGTGAGAAAGAATTGTTTAAACATTTTAAAGGTTGAATGATTGCATTAGATAATGAATCAGACACCACACTCTGTTTCACTTAGCTTTTATTCATTGTGCTTATACAGTTTCTTTCGTTTCTGTTCAGATTGCTTGTTTGCAGCGCCCTTCCATTCACCTGAAATTCTTTTTTTTAATTTTATTTTGATGGATCTCTTCTTGTGTTTTCTTTTCCTATGTGTTCGACTAAGTTAACATCAGTGTATATATACTAGCTCACGCATGCTGTCAAAAAATGACTCCGTTATATCATAGTTTTTCAATTGTATTGTATTCATTGGTGATATGAAAAGATATCAGTAATAATATTTTTTTATTTTCCTGTTTATTTTCACCAGAATGTACCCAAATCCTCAAGCATTTGCAAGAATAAGTATGAGAAACTACATTTTATTATCATCTGATACTTATTCTTCTTCACAAATGTTACAGACAGGAAATATTGGGTATCATACAGCACATTATGAAAGTATGTGTATGTAGAATTGTGAAATGATAAGGATTATGTTAGGAATATATGTTAGCTCGTGTTACATGGATACATGAATGTAAAATCTTACCAATCCTTGAATTTTAACTGAATGCTGAAGCTGACTCTACAACAACCTCTTCCATGCACATGAGTCTATTCAAAGATATAAAGAAATATGAAAATATTAAGAAAACAATATTCAAATCAGTTACTCACTTTGAGCTTTAAAGTTATGTGTCAGTCTGTAAGTAATGACGAATCAACATAAGCGTTTGTGCCTATGCAAACCTCTTTTGAAGTACAATGATATTGAATCAGGAAATACTTATATTAGAAGGAGTCAATTCAATATATGTATCTGAATTTCTGAATATACGTAACATCATAGTAGAATAATAGAAAACACCAAGTAAATGAAACAATAGATAATTTGCAAGAAATAAAGAAAATAGGGCACTCTAGGACCGATCATCTGATCAACACATGAAGACCACATCTGTTTGTGGGGAACAACGATAGGAGAAGCTGCCGGGTCGAAGGGTTTCCTTTACAGTAAATCATAGATTGAAAAAGATAATGACATGTTCCTTAAATGACAGGAAAGACGTGGTACTAAACATATATGCAAGCAAATAATTCCAAATAGCCAACGGAACTGATGGAATGGTCGTCTGTTAGCAGATGGGTTATTCACACGCACATTTGGATTCTTATAAAAGCAGCCGTTTTCAGTAAAATCTACCTGTCCGCATATATACACCGATCAATCTATCCACAAATAAGATTTTATATAGAAGCATTCAAAAATGCATGTTAGAATTTGAATGAGTGTACCGGGAAATATCCTACCCAAACACTCTAATGAAACATTTGCTAAAGCAAAAAAAAAAAAAAAAAAGAAAAATGAAATAGAATATCCAATTCACATGTAGTGTCTGTATATAATCCACTCTGAAATCTGAAACATTTATCTTGAGTGACTGCACATATTCTCCAGGGAAAAATAGACCTAATTTTAGAACAAAGGTAATCTCAAGTTTCTACGGATGAATTTGATTCATCGGGATACGAGATAAAAAAAAAGAATTGTTGTGTGAGGTGGTATGACTTTTTCGCCTTTTTTGGAACCAATTGTTGTTTTACTCTTTTGGATTCTTTTTACTCCGGTCGGTCAGATTGTTCTCATCTTTTGGATTGATTGCCAAAGCCCTTTCTTGTATTCAGAAATAACTTCCCAGATCAGGAGAGCATTGCATATCATCTAATTCTGACGGAAAATGTTGAATAACGGGGAAAAAAGGCGCAAAAAGTAAATGCGTCCACTGATTTGCACAATGTCATGTAGGCGAGTGCATTTAATGTCCAAAAAAGTAGTTGCCTGAGAAGGAATCAAAGGAGATTAGACAGATAGGGAATTGACGGATGAGGACGTTTCACCTCTTTTTCTTATCAAACAAATTATCAACTTGGTTGTTAGGCATAGATTCTTCTGATTTCTCTATGGATGGTACATTACTTCAGATTTATATTTTAGTTTCACAATCATAATGGAAAACCTGTCATCGGATCCACAAAATGTGAGGTTTAAGTATGAATAATTACCGGTGAATACTGCCTGAATTGACCTAGAAATACCATAATAGCAAACATTGTCCACGGGAAAAATAAAGAGTGATTACATCCAAATGGTAAAATTTGCTAATTGAAGTGTACATGCATGAGTCTTCATTTTTACGACAACATCATTACATTTCCAAATATTTTTTTTAGAAAATGTGCAAAATTGATGTGCTTTCTAATCGAATTGTTTTTTCGGATAAATTCAGCATGAAATGATTAGGAATCCATAGTTCTTCAAGACACTATGCTAAATGTGCAATCAAATTCTGATCAAAACATTCTTACAAAGGTACAACATGAATGTGCCTTTTTGTCAGTTTTAATTCTATCTATTGAACACATACTTTAGAACAGGTTTTAGCTGAAAATCCCACAAAGAGAGCGGATTTTCAGCCATTGTTTTAAAGAAAGGTAACAGATTTAGAATTCTTGCTGAATGCATTTCTTTCTCTGGTTATAGATCGGACGATTCAAAAGTACATTTAAGGGTGAAATGCCTTCCAAACTAAACAATGCCTGAAATATTTACCCCGCATTACTTATGTGGACTTCGTTAGGGAGATTATTAAAAACTATCTTCTCACAGGAACAAGACATGCAGTTTTGGGACGTAGTCGAATTTTTGAGGGGCATGCTGTAACCTGTCATACATTCCAGCTTTTCACATTCAAATAACAATGTTAGTTCAGATTGGATTAAGCACTTCAAGACAGCCTTTAAAAAACTGAACCATCCATAAGAAATGAACTGATAAGAATATTGGAGACATTATCATGCTAAACATTGCTCCACATTCTGATATATCTTATTAAATAATATAGGTTGCCACGTCTCTGTATTTTTGTTGGTTTCCTGTCATGTGAACAGCAATACAAATGTACCGCAAACACACAGGCAGACACTGCGCTCTTGATGTGACTGTGAGTTTACCAGAAGTATGCAGGCAGCTGCTGCTAGGAATATGTGAAATTCTATTGCTGATGATGATGATGTCTCAGCCTCCTTTTTACGAACCTTCTCTGCGATATCAATTTGAAATTATTGAAATACAGGAAATATAAAGAGTTGTGAGAAATCGAAATAAAATACATTCGGCTGAAGGTATACACTCCTATGCAATAAATATAATCGTACCTAATAAGGTATTGATATAATCTAATCTGACATTGAGTATCCAACCATTTTTTACAGTTGCTATGCCACTCTCTCTCTCTCTATATATATATATACGTGTATGTGTGTGTGTGTGTGTGTGTGTGTAAACGCAATTAAATGTATATATTTGTGAGTATCGATGCATATAAGTGATGATATTAAAAAAATCAAGATCAGAGATATGAATTTTGCTGAGTGCTTATGAGTGTCTGCGTATTGTAATCCAAGGATCCTTTTGAATATTGACAGATGTAAGTTTTTGTGTTCCTGTCCATGTGCCTCAAGTAATGCGTACATTAACGGAGGTAAAGAGTCGACTGGGGAACACATTATCGCGTGATGCATATGTGTGCTGTCGACTGTCAGTTTTCTTTCAGAAGAATAAATCAAAAACCTGGCCGAACTGGAAGCCATATACGCGCAACTCCGTTTGACTGGGTTTTCAAAATATCTCATATAAATTCACCCCATGAAAAAGCATAGGAATTTAAAATCCATTTGTCAGAAGAAAAAAACTTGAAAAAAGTCTCTAAATTTTCCATGTCTCCCTCTCTCTCTCTCACACACACGCAATGACACGATATATATACACACACACTCACACACACTCACATATATATATATATATATATATATATATATATATATATGATTGCATCGTCTATTTTAACATCCATGTTGACTTTAAAACTGACAATATTTTGACTGAATTTATAAAAACACATAAATCAAGATATATCTCGAAACATACGCTGTATGTGTGCTTTCAGAAAAACCCTTTGAAATCAGTGATATAAATGGACAAATTATGATCATAGCTATATATTTGGAGCTGGACAGCTGGGGGCCTGTGTTAAAATGACTGTCTCGCTTTCGATCCCCGAAAATAATACAAAGTAAGCAACTGAGGATCCCAGCAAGGAAACAAAATACACATGATACCATAACATCGAATGATGTATAAAGGATTAAAATAAAAAACACTGAATGAAATTATATAAATTACATCGACAGATACTACGAAATAATTTACCCTAATGACATAAATATTTGGAAAAAAGGTTATATATATATATATATATATATATATATATATATATATATATATATATATATATATATATATATATATGTATGTGTCTGTGTGTGTGCTTGTGTGTGCGTCTATGTATGTATGCAAGGTTCGTGTCTTCTGCGCTTGATTCCTGTTAAAAGCTATGAATTGAATGCTGATTTCAATGGCATAATCGTTCTCACCAGTTTATAATCGGCAAAATCGCTGCTAACAGAGTCATGTACCTGAGAACTGCAATTCATACATTGCCATCACATATATATATATATGTATATATATATATATATATATATATATATATATATATATAAATATATATATATATATATATATATATATATATATATATATATATATATATTATCAGTTTTGATAGAAAGTAATTCAAAAGTATTCCAGTCCATAGATATAAGATGATAGAAAAATAAATCAGTTATGATACGCCGAAATGTCTATACTTGGTACGTATGCGCTTGTATATGTTGGGTTCTGCACTTTCGATGTAATCCAATGTATGAAAATGCATATGAGAGCCAACCTCTTGTTACTAGCGGTTGGTTGAAATATGCATTTAATAATATACAGTCTAGTACCAATTACACGCTTGCATATATTTAAACAAAGATACACGTTGTGTATGTTTGTGTGCGTATGTATATCTGTGTGTCACTAAGTGTGAATATAAGGTGGACATTGCGACATAAATAACACCCTTCCTTTACAAAATAAATAACTTAATCTAAAAACTCCATCAGTTATTTCCGAAATGAATTCCAACCTGTTGAATTCAATACAGCCAAGGCTGAATGCATTTCCCCTTCTGTTCATGTATATTCATCATTTAATAATTCTTGACTGTCTGGGTTTCTCTTCTTCACGCAACGATGCTTGAATCCATCTATTTTCACTGGCAGTAGAATTTAAATTTCCACTATCCATTGCAGCAGGAAATTTCCGCTTGCATAGTGTTCCTAGAAATTCACAAAAATGCTGAGTCATTTGTGATGGAGGTATGTGATTTATATTTATCATATTCCTTAGTATGTATCAATATCAACATCATCATTAATATTATCAATATTATCATTCTCGTTGTCTTTGTTGTTGCTGTTATTGCTGTTTGTTATTGCTATTTCTATTATTTTTATTGCTTTCGTTATTTTTATTTGTACACGTTGCATTTTCGAACAAATAATGACTGGTACTTTTCACTGGAGATCATTGCCAGCAATTTTACCTCTGAAGTCAAAAGCTATTTCTTCTATTTCACTAGGTGTAAACTAGAAGAGCTGCCGTCTTCATTGCTTTGATTTTTTTCTGAGTATTTGCTTATTGTAAGTACGTAATTATGAGAGTATTAAAAAGTATTTCTTTTTTAACTCAAATTTCAGAAATGAGCATAAAATTTAATTTCTCATCTTAAATTTTTCAATGCCTGTTTAAATCTTTTGCTATCATTTCAACTGGTGAGATCGAAGGACTTTGAGGAAGTGGGAGTTGTTTCTGTTTTCTCAATTGTTGACGTGATCAATCATGCGTGTGCTGAGAAGTGTTGCAGGCTTGAGTACAAAAGGCACGTCAGGCTCAGTGTATTTGAAATCATTCAATCTGGAATCAAGCAGTGACTGCCGTGAATAGAACGGCTGACAACGAGGGAAAGGCCATGTGACCGCTGACATGAAAGTTGACATGAGGAATAGATCCTTCTGCTGGTGCAGGTTAGCTACTCATGTCAGCCGGATAACCCGGTAATCTAACGGCTTCGAACATTACAAATCGGAAAATACTCCTGGACTCAGTGAGTTTGTGCCGGTGTTGGGCAGAGAAGAATCACAGACGGCTAATACGAATACAGGCCCAGGAAGATAAAGACCTACGTGAAAGACAAATACCCAACTTTGTAAATCTTATACATCCTAGGAAAGGTTTGAAGTGGCTCACCATGACTAGAGGAAATGAACATCTTCAAAGGGCTTCATCATCATCATCATCATCATCATCATCATCATCATCATTAGTCTTTCATCGTTTTATCGTTGAACAAGGACCTTTGCGAAACTTCACTATATCTCCCTATCTTGAGCGTTGCAGAGCCACTACTTTCTGAATTTCGCTCGTCTCTCTGTCTAGTATTTTGCCGGATCGTGATCATATGTGATCCCTAGGGATCCATGTTGTGAGCCTGAGATGTACATCGGTTAACTGCCATTCTTGCAAAATAACCAACCTATTGCTATTTAAGTGTTCTGTTCTGTGATCCACCCATGTGAGTCTTAGCACAAGTCTTCCATATGCACGTTGCATACTTCTCGATTTGAGAATCAGTCTTTTGGTTAGGTTCTAACTACATATTTGGCTATCAAGAGGATGCATTTGCTTTATTCTCGCCATTACATGGAGGGAAGACACGGACCTTGCATTGATAAGTACTTCCAAAAAAGTTAATCGAGTGAGGCTTAGCGACTGTAGTCTCACCAAATTTCGTAAGATGTGAGCGCCCCTGCTTCCGAGTAACGAAGCTAAATGACAGCATTCGGGGAAGAGGATCGATTTGGTCCATCCCACCAGAAAAAATGATCAGTCTCCAAAACAAACTGTCGAAAAAAGATCTGCCGAAATGGCATTTTCTGAACTCCATTTATTGAACTTTGGACTTCGGGGACATGAGATTAACATGGGAATTGTTTTATTGTTTTATTGGTTGACTGGACAAATAATGCGTTCACATAAGTTTTGCAGTGTGGAATATAAATATTGAGTGTTTTCTCAGATTAAGCAGGGTATTTGTGCTCTTTACATGCGCTTTTGGCAGTCTGACAAGTTTTATGGGGAACATCAGGAGTAGCAGAGCGGAGTAGCTAGTGGCTCTAGCTGGTCTTTCAAACTAACCAGCTGAGCAAATGTTGAGGGGATGTCTTTGAGATGCCAGAATGCACCCGTGAACCTATTAGAGATGTTGTAGGCTCAGTCAGCAAAACATCATCAATAGCAAAAGCCCCCCAGAAAACCCCAACGAATTTTCTGCTGAGCCAGCCTTCTTTTTTCCAACTACCCGTGTCAACTTTGGACCTTGAGAAAATTAGCAGGAATTCTTAGTTTATTCGTGTGATCGTAAGTGCACTGAGAAGTTTGCATATGTCTCGACGTTGAGTATGAAAGACACTCTTATCAACTGTACACTTGAAATTATGTATGACGATTCGTTTTAAAGCTACATGCATGTACCATGTGCAACTCATATGATTGTATTCATTCGAATAATATTGAAGACCAGACAAAGACCCATTTTGGCTAGTAACAAAGAACACACAAAACCTAAGATAACATATACTGAATAAGCAGGAATAGTAAAGCAGTGAGAAAGTACACGCTGCATCTATAAATCAAGTCGCTATTTTTTCTTTTTTAATTTTTTTTACAGTGGAAGATCAGCAAAAATCAAACTTTCAAAGGTGCGGGTGATCTTAGAGTCACACATGTCTGTATGGCTGAGAGAATCACTATTTTCTCTTTCTTTATCATGATTCCATCTTTATATTAGGAGGTATGTGTTCACAAAAATTTGAACAAACGCAGACTAATTGATTGATTCAAAGATGCGTTTACAGCTCCGAGCTGGGATTCAATTATAACATTGTAACAAAATCCTAAACAGAATTTGAAAAGTAAGGAAATCTATGAACAAATCACTAGCTGAATTGTCTGAAAAAAAAAAAGAAAAAAAAGGAAGGCTGTACATTGTTGCCCATTTACAAATAATTACCATCAAATAAAACAGGAAAGATAAAATCTAAGTTGGAGAAACAGAATAAACGATTTGTTCGACTTCATATCCCAACGGGGAAAGGAAACTCGTCCGTCATAAACATCGTCTGTTGACAGAGAATAAACGCATTATAGCGATAATAAATTTGTTTGATGATGATGGAATCATGGTTGATAATGTAAACTCAAAGTTTGCAGACTGTCCTATATTATTTGTTCAAGCTGAATGTAACATGTTTGCGTTTCTGCGCCTGGGCGACGCTTCTTTTATTTTCCTTTTTTTTTTTTTTCATTTTTATTTCCTAATTTATGTCAATGGTGTTAACTATCTATGGAATGGGTAGGGAATTTTTGAATGACTGTATGCAGATTTGTACCCCCATCGTTCAAACGGACGACTCTCTGTTTTCTATTCAATTGAAACCGAGACTTGTAGATTTGGATATTTGCTAGAAAAAGCTTATTTCTTGTATCCGGGTATGATAGAACAAAAATAATTTGTGGGAAAGATTGTCAGAGATAAAACAGGTTTTATTTACAAACGATTCGGAGAGAAGGGATTTCACAAATACAAGAAAAATGTCGTATTTTCATCTTTCCAATTCTTTAAACGAGTGGAATGCAATATCGAATCAATATGTATATGACTTAAGACTTCAGGGAAATTGACGAAAGCAAGTAATTCTCATCAGTGTCTCAGCAATGACATTGGTAAAGAAAAAAGCAAAAAAAAAGAAAAAGGACAAAGAATATGAGAATGATTTTAAAAATTAAATGCAAAGTTAACAGCAGAGATATTTCACATGCATATGAGAACAAGTTTTAATGATTTAGGAAAATTCTCTCAAAACACTGTGAGTGCTACACTTACCTGTACTCATCAGAGTCAAGATAAATTGAAGTTACCTGGACTTCACAAATTGTATTTAATTGACACTGAGCGCCTAAAAATGCACATTTTTGTTGGACTACCCAAATCCCTACGAAATTCTAATGTGCACCCTTACCATATGCATTAATTTTTTTTTTTTTACACATTTCTATCTAGAGTTCAATTGGTGATTAGCAATGAAATTTCAGAAAAATACCCACTTTAAAAGGTTCAGTGCTGTGAATTTGCTATCCCTACGCATAGTGACACAACAGGGTATCATTAGACATTTACCAAACTATATTTCTATTGCTATAACTATTTATGACGTGATTTTTTTCCAACTCGTCGTTAAGTTACAATACCTATTTATTACATAGATATGCTTCATAAATGAGATTAATTTGGCTACAATTGCCCACCTATCACATTAATACTCAACAGTATGGAAATATAAATAAGAAAACATTTCATACATAATTATATCTTTTGAGTCATATAACAAAGATGAAATGGAATTAATGAATCTCTGAATTGAATTTGCTATAATGTTTGGTTGAGCTGCCCCAGCATTACAGAAGTGGAGGGCAATGAGAAACAGGATAGGTTGTTTTATATTAAATGTATGTTAAAAAATATATATTTGATAATAGAATGCATATACTGCTCAAGTCAGAAGTTTACATGCACCCCAGCCAAAGACATTTAGACTCATTTTTCACAATCCCCAACATTTAATCCTTGTAAATATTCACTTTGTTCAGTCAATTCGGATAAGCCATTTTCCAAGAATGTTAAATGTCGGAGTAATATTAAACAGACTAATTTATTTCAACTTTTACTTCTTTCACGTTCCTAGTGTGTCAGAAATTTACCTACAAAACGTTGAATGTCTTTTCCATCAGCTTGGACCACAAAAGCTTCTCATAGGATAATTGACATCATGTGAATCATTTGGAGATATACCTCTGGACGTATTTTAAAACTGACCTGTCAGTTCAGTTCCACTATGCTTGGTTCATGTTTGGGAGCATTTTCCAAATGCCTCAAGGT
>OY735213.1:19250770-19338270 GCA_963457665.1 Thysanoteuthis rhombus
TATGCTTTTGTTCAGGGATTTTCTTCTTGTATATTCATGTTTATGATGATGATGATGATGATGATGATGATGATGATGATGATGATGATGATGATGATGATGATGATGATGATAGGGGAGAGATAGTCAAGAGAGAGGAACAGACTAGTAATGTATTGCTACTTCAAAAGCAAACCTTTTGTATCATGTTATCAGTAATGCGTGCTCAAAATATGGACTGAAAAATTCGCTGAGGAGGTATCAAACAAGCGCCTGGCAGACCAACTAAAACAAATTTTAAAAAGCAAATGGCTCTCATAGACTGAACTACTAGAGATCTGCAAGAAAATACAGAAGGAAAAGGATGACCTACCCTACGAAAAAACTTTCAGCACAACCAACACAATAGATCACAAATCTGAAGAAAGACGAAGAAGAAAAAAACGACACTCCCTACTTGCAAGGACAAAGATAAACACGGAGAAGTGACCGAACATGGCAACTGCCTCGAAATATCGAAACCAATAACCTTTCCGAGCTCAACAACCTAATCCAAATTGGACCGAAAATGGTAACACAACGTTTCACAACACAAGAACTCCAAATAGAAAAAAAGGAAAAACTCAACTGAGAAAGAAGATCACACAAACAGATCTCACAAATCCAGAAAGATGAAGTACTAGTAAGTAATGTTCTACAGACAAACTGACCACGAGGAAAACTTTGGGACAAATACAAGATAACACAAAAAAGTATCCCGGCGGCAGTGGAACAGATACATCAGAGGAGATTAGCCAGAGAGACAAGGCAGGAGAGCTGCAGATAAAGGACAGCCAAACACAAACAAAACTGTACATTTCAAAACAACGGAAGAAACAATGAGAGATAGAATATGAAGCTGGACACAACTGAGACAAAGAACTACATCCTATAGGGACACCTGAAAAAACACAACGAAACCATGCAATGGTTGGAGAACATGAAAAGAGAACTCAAAGATATAGACGATGGAGAATCAATAGTATTGAATTAAACCTTGCTCACAGGAAAATAGCCGACTGAAAAGCGCCGGAACCTCACAGGATCCATGGATATTGGTTTAAAAAATTCACCACACTGCACAATAGACTCACCCACCAACTCCAAAGTTGCCTAAATGAAGGTGAGGTAACAAAACAGATTACCAGAGGCAGAACCACCCTCATCAAAAAAGGTGCTGAAAAGGGGGAATGTGGGAAGCAAATACAGACCTATTACGTGCTTACCACTTATTTGGAAAATCCTGACCGGACAATTAGTGAAGAGAATGTACATAGTAAACTTCAGCCCTGGCGTGATAAGCAAGGGAGAGAAAAAATTTGGCTGAAGACATGAAGGGACTTACGTCACTCAGCCTTCAGCAATGACCACCAGGTAACTCGTGTGAAACTGTGGACCACAGTATTGCTGTGGTTTATAAGAATGTTGGGAAAAGAGCTGGAGATTTGCTGTCATTTAAGTTCCAGCGGTAACCACCAAGCAACTGGTGTGAAATTGCAAACATTTGAAATGATAATAATAATAATAATAATAATAATAATAATAATAATAATAATAATAATAATAATAATAATGATGATGATGATGATGATGATGATGATGATGATGATTTTTGTACAGTTACTCTCGGTGTTAATTTCTTATCATAATTCAGTGCATCTCGTCATTTTATTGAGATTTGTGTTGCATGTGTTCAATTGTTTTTTTTTCATTTCCTTCTCTCTTTTTTCTTCTTTTCGCCCACTGCCATCCCCCCACATATATATATATATATATATATATATATATATATATATATGTATATACATATATGTGTGTGTGTGTGTGTGTGTGTGTCATAGAGACTGTGAGATAGAGAAAAAACTTGTATCCGTGGTTCGAGTTCTCAGAAGATACCGTGGTACCTACGAGGTAGATTTTATCTTTTCAGAATTGACAATACGAATATTATCAAATATAGAAATGATAATCTCATCGGGGTACCTTTTCAATTGGTTTTGCCAAATTTGATTCGAAGAAAAGTTTTTAAAATTCCACTTGGTGGTCATAATGGTTCCTTATAGAAACGATATTTCTCCATTCAATTATTTATCCGCGGAATCTCCTTGCAATAGTGGTGGTATAAGCTAACAAAAATAAAGTTCTCATCAGCCGGTTTGATTTTTTCAACTTCTGACAGGCAACAGTGCACAAATCTCATTCGACAAAATATATATGTACATAGAAAGTTGAGTATCGTATAAAGTAGTTTGTTCATTATCAGACACATACACACACACACACACACATACATACATACATACATACATATATATATATATATATATATATATATATATATATATATATATATATGACGGCTGCAGTTAAGTGATTTTTACACTTCTATTGTACTTTTTGCTTGCAAGAAATTCGAACGAATCCTAACTTTATCTCAAGATATCAGGAACTAAATTACCAGATAAGACGACATTTTGATCGTCTCTAAAAGTCACTTTTTTTCCTTATCTTTCTTTTGAAGAACCTGATGTCAAAGAGACTCATGCAGAGGTGAAAATTGGAAAATGGATTTTTATCATTTTGATCATGACAATGAAAGTGCTGACGACATTGAGCAATCAGCGGGAGGTGATGAAAGCTAACACTCCGCAATCATTAAGAATTAATCATCATTTAACCTCTCGACTTGTTATATGTAAGAAATCCTACTCCATTGAAAATGTTATGCATTTGCTTTGGAATATTCTGGTCAATAGCTGAATACATATGCATGAACTAAAATACTTCACAGATATACATACGCACATATGTACGAAACCAAAAACTATATATATATATATATATATATATATATATATATATATATATATAGAGAGAGAGAGAGAGAGAGAGAGAGATAGATAGATAGAGAGAGAGAGAGAGAGAGAGAAGGAAAGAGAAAGATAGCGCTCAATATTTTAAAATTGAGATAAAATAGTCAAATTTTGTGATCTACCTATAAAAAATAACCAACAAAAACTAACACTTTTCCACAGATTGCATTGCTGGGTAAAACTGATCTGTAACACACATCGCAAATATATCCATCTCCCTCTTTGTCTCTCTCTCCCACTCTATAATACGTATAAATTTTCAAGTTCAGTCAAAAATATACTGTATTCCAACTCGTATGGTTCAAATTAACGGTACTTTTCAACCTGGAAATGTGGTGCAACAACAAAAAATGTATTATTCAAAGATGCTATACCATGTTATCCATCAGTTATATCGGCATTCTTAATTGTATTGCAGAAATGAATAGCATTCATGAAGCAATGTAAGAGTTTTGCAGTTACACTTTGCAAGCAGTAACTCTTGTTATATGGCTGTATATACACTTGATTAGATTACTTGTAAGTAGAGAATGTAAGCATAGTAGCAAGGCAAGAAATTGAATTTTTACAACAGGGAAATATTGAGCTCTTGATTGTTTCTTTTACACACACAAAACTTCCACACAAATACACCTTCATATATATATATATATATATATATATATATATATATATATATAGAATGCAAATCAAGAGATTGGAAAAGTAAGAAGGTTACCTTTGCAGTACTCATACTACAATGAGTGAAACGGCATTTTCCCGAGTGAATAATTTAATTGAGAAATATTGTTGAGACCATTATGACCTGCAGGTGGAAATTTGAAAACTTTCTTGGTATGGAATTTGGCAAAACCGATTGAACAGTTGCCCTAATCATTTTTATATTCGATAATATCCGTATCAGCAGCTCTCTCAGAGAAAAAATCTCCCTTGCAGGTGCAGCAATATCTCTTTCTCTCTCACTCTCTCTCTCTCTCTAACTCTCTCTCTCTCTGTCTTTGTTAAGAACTTAGTCATTATCAAGATGTTATATTGTATTAAAAGTGATCAATACTATTGCTCATTACAATTGTATATTTATATATCATGTGCTGTCTTTTTTAACTAATGTATTCATAGATAAATATGTTGAATGTAAAGTGATGGCGGTGTCATCTGAGTGTAGTGATACTACATGTATTAAACAGCAAAAAAGATCCTACTGAGGGGCGAGGACTATAATGAAGGGTATTATATGAAACAAAAATTGAGATTAGCTGGTCACACAGCAACAGATGGAGCAAAAGACTAGCAAATTGATGTCAATGGGACAGTGAACACAGAAGAAAAAGACCTTGCTCAAAATGGAGGGTTGGAATTGATAGGTTTGATTTTAAAACATGGTTAGATCAGTCATGGTCGTCATAGACGGAGATGGGAAAGGGCTTCCTCCAGCTGTTTACTCATATCAGCTGATGAAGATATTGGGTTGGTGATATTATACACGCCAACCTTCGTGCCATGCCGATGAATACGTATGGGGATGCAAAAAATCGGAAATTATTTTTGTGCCTTTGTAAACTTTCGTAGGTCATTCACGATACCTTCGTATTTCATGAGTATGATTCTGGGAAATCAGTAATTCAACCTCCCGAAACTTTAAACATAAGAATCCGATCGCATTTGTACGGAAGATGAATAGCTTTCAGGTGAAGAAGGCACCAAAGTTGCATGACATCGATGCAGAAAATGAGATTTTATTTCGGATTCGAAAGGGAGCGGGTGACAATCGATAGTATATTTTGAGCAGCAATATTGAGGGCGATATGCATCTGACGCTCACTGCGGCGATTTTCATATTTCTTTATTAATCTACACTGCTGGAGGTCTCAATATTAACCAGAGACAAAATCTATTCAATTCACAGCCTCATGACCGTAGATTTGCAAACATTTTAGAAACCAGCCTACATGTAAGGTTCACGTTTCAATCGAAATGGATACTGTCGTGTAGTATGGTTTATTTTCAATCTCAAAGCGAAAAGGTGTGAAATATATATATATATATATATATATATATATATATCACACCTTGGCCTCATCGCTTCATGAGGACGATTCTATTGAAAGAAAAATCGTTTTTTTTTAAATCAAAATCAATAAAATTTGGTAATCACTGGTACAATTTTATCTTGCCTCGTGTACAAATTAAGAGTTTACTTCTCATCAACAGTACAGATTACAGTTTTTACCTTGCTAAAAACTATAAAATCTCGATAAAATTGCAATACAGCATTGAATTGAAGGAAATTGACAATGGCTGAATGATTTGAGAGATTTCACTGTATTATAATAGCAAATATTCCTAATTGCACTGAGTATCTTGTATAAACGAGGAGTTCAGATGTGGGCTGCAATTGCAAATGTCTTCCTCAGTTACCTTTTGTTCCAATTTGTATGGTATGATTCAAAGATTTAAAATGATAATCAATTGGTCACTTACGAAGTAAAAACATGCAGAAGCTATGAAAAGTTCACGAGAACATTGCAAAGTAATTATTGTCCAATGCAGTGGATTTCTTTTGTCATCATTGTGTAAAATTGAGTGGTTTGTGTTAGTGTTTCAGAGGATCCTGGACGAGCGTATGTGAAAGGAAAATTCTGTAAAGATTTGGAAGAAAGCATAAATCTATGGATAAACACACACAAGAAAGGAAGAATTGATGAGCTGCAAGTACAAACAGAGTGGAATTCAGCTGATCAGTAATTCCTCTCGATATATATATATATACATATATGTATATATATATGTGTGTGTGTGTGTGTGTGTGTTTGTATGTGTATGCGCGCACATGTGTGTAAATTCATTCTACTTTAGTTAAATAACCTTCTTTCGACAAGTATGTACACGAAATCAATCTAAAATTGGAAGATTATTGCATGACGATGGAAATAGAAAATCAATCTGGAATTTAATTTAGGTCAAATGTCAATGATTTATTTGGAAACGTAATATTATATGTGATCCAATCATTTAGATATGGGATCGATTGACAAACAATTCTTCTGAAGTTCCCGGCTGATGGGAGAGGAGTAAGTAAAAGATTTCATAGTTTAATTCGATCAATTTGAACAGGGTCAAGAAGAACAAGAAGATCAATTTCATTAATAGTGTCTATTACCGCTCCTTCTTGCCGAACAATGTTATGAGATTACACAGAAAGAAAAATAAGCTGGACGTTTGCAACATTTTATATAGTAGCAGTAAATCACATGTTGCCTGATTTCATTTCAGTCTCATCTTCAAAAAGTAACATATTATTCGATCCAATCTGCTGATTCATTTAAAAAACAAGTGTTACTATTAAGCAATGGTTCTTTTATAATAAGTTCCTATAATTTAATTTTTACATATATAATTACAACCTTTCGGCTGTGGAGAGTCATCATCAGTCTTTCAATGTCTATATACGTCGGAGTACTGCAACATATACTGGCACAACAGCTTATTTATCAGGCGATATAAAGACTCAGTGCCCTTATAGCTCTAAAAACAGGTTAGACAAGGTGATACTAGCTCACTTGAACCTTTTACAGCCAAACTTGAGATGATTTTCACCAACTTATACTGGGAAAAAAGAACCAAAATAGACGGGAAATATCTAAACAACCTCATATTTTCAGATGTCATTGCCCTCCATTGACGACCTCCACCTAATTCTAGATCAGCTGAACAAAAGAACAAACAATGTAAGCATTTACAAGAAGCTCACAAATACAAAAGTTCAAGTATGACTATCACATCTGAAATAAACACAAAAAGATCGAAATAAAAAACATTGATTTGGAGAAAATAAACCCCTTCATTTACCAAAGACAACGAATCTCCATGTAATCGTCGAAAGAAGAATGACCCTCGGATGGTAAACTCGTTCATGAACAAGTATATCTCATCAGTCCTGTGGGGATTAGGCTGCTTTCATTTCAGATTCCAAATCGGATGGTCTTTTTAAGTTATTTCTTTTTAGATTTAATGCTGTCGTATATTTTTGCACTTGGATCGAACCCCTCAACTTCAGAGAACCATATCGTTTTCACCAACACTTTTTCAAGTAAATCATCCAACATGAGACATTCATCACCTTATAGATGGGTCAGATAAGATTACTGTAACTAAATATAGTTATTCAGGGAAAATCAAACTGGACAATTGATTGACAATGTGTTATCTTCTTATTTGAAATCACTGATCACTACGCACAATGCTGAAACTCACTTGTCAGAATTCATTGATGAAAAATATCATCGTTATGCAATGTTAGGACATTGTACCATCGTAAGGCACAGGGTTTACTTGGTGGTGCTCATTGTGAGGCAGGTACTTTGCAGTAACAAAGTACGAAGAACAGGTGGAAAATATTCTAGATTCATGCAGCCCGTAAGATGATCTTGAACGAAGACACCAAGTAAAATGGTATTTTGGTTCACATATTACCATTTTTCCTACTTTGCCAGTGGTCAATGTTCAAACCAAGACAAAGGAAGTATTTCATGAAACGTTTGGACGACTCATTCTTCTAACACTTTCTTTCCTATCACTTAACCCTTTGCCATAATAAGGTTGGCTTAAAAAACATTTAAAATTGAATCTTATGTATATTAGATTTGTGGTGAAGACAAATGAACGAATTTACGATATGGGTGAAAATTCAGAGGTGATCCATAATGTGAGAAAAAACGCAATCTTTTGATAACCCGAGGAAGAATTATGAAAAAAAGCTGCACTTTTCAATCTTTTACTTACGTATATTGAACTTGGGCTTTTAATTACAGCCTAGTTAATTCTTTACAACTTTGAAGAATGTCACCAATGGATTCCTTTTACAGAAAAATCCTAGATTAAAAGCAAAAAAAAAAAAGATGTAATTAATAACAGGAATTTTCAATAGGAATAAGCATTCAATCAACAAAACAGTAGTGGTGTTTTTAAGGTATTGATGAAGAGTGGTTGATTTATGCTGAAGTCACTTGAATATGAGTCCGGAGAGATTATATGTTTGTCACAATGGAAGCCTTTTAACGTCATTTTACTTCAAGGAAAAGCAACACAAGAGATGAATAGAGCCAACAAATACCAAGAAAAAAAAAGTAACGACAGCTAATAGCTTTGCTGTTTGTTTTTCATTTCTTGGAGATGAGGAAAATTTTCTTGACAACATGAAAGGCATCATTTCCGTTTACATTTAGTGAGGTGTTACCACTTTGATACCTCGACAAACTGCCTTGAAGCATCCACCTTTGACTCTTCAAACAAATTACTCTGCACAATTTATTTCCCCTTTTTTCCTCTCCCTTTTTCTACTTGCTATTTCCCATTGTCTATCTCGTCTATTTTTGCAGACGTCTCTTTCTATTTCCCGCTTTATTATGATAAAAATGACAATCGACTTGAAAATTCAAAAAAACAAAATGAATGTCTCCATCTATCATGGCTGACAAATAGCGAGCATATTGTAAGCTCAACCTTGACAATTGAATGTCAGTGGAGGGGTTTGCCCTCGTAGTACTCACTTCATCATCACAGTTGTGCATTTCGATGCGTAACAGGTTCAGGAATCATCCACATGACAGCATTTGGAATTGAGCGCAAGCAAATTATGTTTCAAATCCATCAACCCATCGAATTAGAATGACACGGCTTATTTAGTTGAATTAGCGTCGTTTTCTTGTGATGGATAGCAACTCGGTTCTATCAGTGAATCGGGGCTTTTATCTTACAATGAGTAACTTGCTATGTAATGAGCTGATAGTAATACAAGCCATTGCAGAATTTATTCAAACTCGTTTTGGGAATTCTACCACGATTAACAGATATCACGCCTTTCCGACCGAGGGAGAAAACAAACATACCTGAAAAACATTTGAAAATTTGAGTAAAAATAGGTGCTACTTATTAAAGCTATGACTAATCAAATAGATGTCATTATTTGGAGCCAAGAATCCAAAATTATAACCCTTTGCAGAATACCAGATGAAATACATGAAAATAAGATTATTTGACAATCAATGGATGCTGATATTTCCGCGGATCCAGAACGAACTAGCAATACTGAAAAACGTTTTTTTGCAATATGAATCTGATAATGGGGCCTACGATTACTTGAATTCTTTGAAAGGCCCAAAAGCCCATTTTTGGAAAATGAACGCCGGAAATCTTTGAAAGACGTGAAACTGTCGGAAAATCAAACAGATATCAAACATGCAAGATGACGACTTGATCTTTTTTTTTCAGGCTAGCAAGGGAGCATGTTGTATTTTTTACACACATATCATGAAATTGTGTCCCATTCTTCGGATAATGTAATGTTTTTGTATCGTCATATTTATTTGGTTTGTGGTGCTGTAATGTAGAAACAGTCCCGGATGGATGGTTAAAACTAGTTTTGATCAGAGTAACATAAGAGATCACTCGGCCCCAAGCACCCATGATACTCTATCTTGACGTAAAAATGGGCGTGCGTGTTGATGTACAAGATTACAGCAGGATGCATTCCGTCTATTACTCATGGGCATATGTCACTTAGTTTTGAATCTATAACACCCCCCTAAAAATAATCGACACATGTATGTTTTGCAATATAGGAAGAAAAGCAAGAAATAAATGCGCATAAAGTTACGTGCAATTTATCTCTCTATAACCCCCCTTATTTCTCCCAACTTTTGATCATGTAAAATTCCTCCTATGATAGCAATCAGGTAAGGTTAGTATTAACTTTGCTATTAAGACAAATATCGATTGTACCTATATATTGGGGATGTGTGTGAATTCTTTTTTGCCGAGCGTGGGTTCGTCTAATTTGAGGATAATGTTTGGGTTCAGCCTATCTTATCTAATTTACTACTTTAATCATTGTGTAGAAGAAAGCATGCGACGTTTCATCTTCGACATATCCCTTTCCAAACTGTATTTCTCCCTTCTCATTTTGCTAAATGGTAACCAACTTATCAAATGAATATTTTGTATTTTTCAAGATATCGAAATTAATAGTAATGAAATAGAAATTCTCCTGAGTCAAAGATAAACCTGAAAATTTGATTCAAAAATGAGTTTCAACATCTCAAAGATGTATAATACCTGGCGTAAATAAACAAGCATGACACAATTTATCTTCAATATTTTCCTCTCCAGCGATCTCACTTCCTCCACTTTGCTGGATAGTAAATAACTTATGCCTTAAATACATTACATTTTTTGTTCATCATCATCATCATCATTATCATCATCATCACCACCACCACCACCACCACCACCATCATCATCATCATCATCATCATCACTATTATAACATGGTGATGAAGCATTGGCCATATTAGATGATATGAAAAATGCAAGAATGAATGGCGTGAACAATACAAAAACGAATAAAACTATCACTTCTACGAGAAAAAAAAGAGGTTTGAACGACATATTAAAATGTTCAAGATGATAGAAATGGTTTCGTTGGAAGTGAAAAAAGATTAAAATGGACGTGATGTCAAATTCTGATGGTTCTACCTGCGAAAAATTCCAAATATTATATTCTATATTTGCCGTAAATTGCTTGGGAAATATATGCAAATATATATATATATATGGCTGCTAGAAATTCCTCTGGGTTTACATTTTAGCAACAAGATTTTGTCTAATCCGAAACTACGACGACTACATGCTGGACAACCAAAACAGTGATAACAAGAAACATTCATTCAAAATCATTTCCATTCGGTGAATGCCACACCAAAAGAACAATCAGCTCCTTAGATGGAGAACAATAGGTAAAATGAATCATTCATGACGCATCCAAAATTTCTACTTTCGTTTATTTATCACATGAATCGGAATAGATAGGATTTACATCTACTGGTTTATTTAAATTAAAATCGAATTATGCACCATTTTTTTGAGCGGTCAGAATGTATATTTATCATATGTTCATATGTATCCAAATAATGTTTTGTAATCACTGTCAGTGGAGGTTTCTAAGAAGTAAGAATCCTTAAAACTCAGGCAACAACATCTCAAAATCACGGAATGCAGTTCCTGAATGATCATCGTCCCTTGAATTGGGAAAAACCGCCAAACTCACTGATAGCATTTTCATTCTAGCATGTGTAGATCAAATACTAACTGGTTTAGTGTGATTTAGGACTTCTGATACAAAACGTCAGTGTTACTACTCCAACACATAACAATAAGGAGCACACTGAAACTGTACATTTATCCGCTGTTTCAAGAATTCTGTTTCTTTTTGGACTATCCCCGTATTGAAAAATCGGGATCATTGATTTGAATTATCATTTCTAATTATCCTGTTATTCTAGAGACAGTCTCTTCTATTGCATCATATTTCAAGTGTTCTTCTCAATTTTCAAAGAAAACCTAATTGAATCAATGTTTTATTCTCTCATGGTGCAAAAGCCTTGCAGACAGAACAAGAAACAAATGAGATTTTACTACTTTTGAACGAATCAAGAGATTCAAATAGCATACCTTTAAATTGTCGATCACCCATTGGTTTGAGTTGTTCTGTCAGTGACTAATGTTACTGAATTAGTTTCTGTTATGTTCTTTTCCGATGCTCTCTCAAGGGATACGGCGTCTTATCAATGTGAAATCACTAAAAACCCTCAAGGCAGAAAGCTTGAAAAGACCGGAGAAAAAAATCAATGACAGAAAAAAACCCTTTTGGTATCTTTCCTGCTTTCCCTTCTCACGAACCTTTGGCATATAATAATGTTAAAGTCCCATGGCATGATCTAATTTGGCTTGCTGTTGTCTCCCGTTTTCCTGCACGAGAACATTATTAGCGACCTTCATTACCGACGGAAAAATAACCCTGTTCTGCAATGGAAAGAAAAGGATAGCAGGGTATGGAAATGCCCTTGTGAGCAGCAGTGGAAAAAGAATCCAGCATTAGATCTGCAAGACAAGATATTTTGTCAAGTCAATAAAAATTTGCTGCTAAGAACTGGTAAAATTTAATGCTGGTTGTTTCACCAGAATTTTCTATTACAAGGTTCCATCAAATTGGACGATGAAATTGAGTTTGATACGAACATCAAACCTGAGGAATACAAAATAAAGAAACTTGGATTTTACTCGAAGAGTGAGTTTTGTATATTTTGGATTTAACTTTCTACACTTGATGTTCTCGTTTCCTTTTCCTTTTTGTTCTTTTTCAACTTAAATGTTCTATAATTAAAATTTTTGGCGTATTTTCAATTGTTCCAGTGTGTTATCATTAATTTTTTATTTTCTTGTTGTTTTGATTGAGCTACAGTTATTCTAGTTTTTTAGGAATTTCGTTCTCATATTTTTTTTTGCTTTTGCTAGTCAGTTTTAAGTTTCCCTCGCAACTGTTGAATTACTCATTGTATTCTGCTAACCTTTTCATTTTTTGGTCCTTGATATTTCTTCGTTCAGCTCAAGAGTTTTAACTTGATTTTTTTTGTGATAAATGCAGCTTAATATATTTCGAATTTTAAATTTTATATTTCATTTTTGTGCGACTTCTATATTTTTTCCTTTTTTCATCTACGTAAGTTTTTCGATGGCTTGATTCATTGTGGTATTTTTAGTCGTTATCGACTTGTATTGTTTCTGATTTTTTTAAAAATTCTAATAGGGTTTTATGTTTTTATTTAATTGGGTTTTGATTGGAGGTAGTATTTTAGTTATTGTTGTTTTTGTTTTATTTTTGTCATCATGTTTTGGTAGGAATTCTGCAACTAAACCTCCTGATGACCCCATTTTTCCTGTTTTTTTCTTCTTGGAATTTTACTACACAACATTTTCCTTGTAAACATAGGCATTTTTACTTATTGATTCTGCATTTTGATGTTTGTTTCTAAAATCCCAATTTGATTATGAATGTATTGTTTTCGTTCTTTCCTTCAATGGCGCTTATGTGAAATTTGTTATCGTTTGGTTCTCCACTTGTGTTCACAGCTGCTTTTTAAATCATTTTCTTCTGGGTATAACATGTGTCATATGTTTTTTCCTGGGAAGTGATCAGTTATTAAGTTTAGAAATGTTCTACCGACGTTTGTTTTTATGTTCAATTCGAATGGTTGCTTGAAATAATCCGTCTGTTTCGTTTTTCTCTATATATCCGGGTTTGGTATTCTAAAATGGAGTATAACTTAGTTTTTTTTAAGGCATCTTTGTACGGGTTCTAAAATTTTTTCAAATGTTTGTTCATTTTTAGTATTGTTTCAAAGTGTTTTATCCATGAATGTACGTATTTTTATCAATGTTTGGTAGGTGGTTTGAATTTGCATCAGTGTACATTTTTTGGTCATTTCTGTATTGATAGGTTGGAGTTATATCTAAAAGGTTTACCTCTTTTAGTTTGGTTTCAATTTCTATTTTGAAAACCAACTCTTTGAAATTTTTCACGGGATTGAACATATCAAACACCATAAGATCATTACAAATAAAGAAAAATTAAGACTACGCAGAGAAGACTGCATGATAATTTTAGAAATTCACAACAGTCTGAAAATCAATGAAATTAGGAAAGAACTGATATACACATATGGTTGAGCACTCTTTAAGTGAGGTAACTCATTCTGTGTAAGCTTACACAATGCTGTTCCATACGAATACATCATTCTGGTTAAGGGGGATTTATCCGTGAATAAATGTATCGAATAAATTTAGCCTTACTGACCGTCCAGTTCCGTAGCTCAGAGGTTGGATATCGGCCTCCTGCTTCGTGGTGCTGGATGGGATAATGGAAAGTCTATAGCCACACTGAAGTGATGTAATGCATCGAAACAGCTGTCTGTGGATGACACCATAATATATATATACATATATATATATATATATATATATATATATATATATATATATATATATATATAAAGATATATAAAGTTGTCTTTAATCATTGAGAACTGAATATTCTAAATTAAATGAATAAATCATTTAGCTTATTGGACAAACCTTTACATATAGATTTCAGTCCGTTTCAGGGATTTTAGAGTGCTGGAATGTCATTGTACTTGTTATGATTTATGTCTGAACTTACAAACGCTCAGGAATAGAAAAATCAGTTCTTTAATTGGCAAATCTAAGACGTTGGCACTTATGGGTTATATTTGTAAAAGCCAAAAAGCTTCCGGCCAAAATTCTTTGATTCGATCCATGCAATTTTCAATACTCTATAAAACTGAAATTTGTTGTTGTAATTGAAGCATTGAGACGATTTTTTTATATCGAGAACATGTAGAGACTTAAAGTCCTCAGGATTATCCAAGAGTATAAATGATTATAACACTGATTGCTTTTTTCTTTTGAGAACATAGACAATTAGATAAAAATTTTAATCATATGTTTATTTATAATAGCATAATATTCCATCGTCTTGATTTTTTATCTAATAAGTAATTGATAATAGCCCTGAATCACCAACGCTGAACCAGGGTATACCCAGTGTATTACTGGCTCAACATTGATAGAAAATGGCAACAATTGACTAACGACTACATCACACACTAAGTTTCTTTGTATCTCAAAAATCATTTTTGTAACTATTACTTAGTTTTATACAACTGCTGTTTATAATATATCAATAAAATAAACCAGGTAATCTCGAGCCTTTATGATATATTACATTGGAACCAGGTGATGTTTTAAGAATGTTCCCTAAACAGTACGATTGTAAATGATAGAGCCGAATAATTAGATTGAAAAAGTAAGTGATTTAAAAGTCAGACACTACAGAGACAGGGAAGGTAAGAATGTGACAATAGACAGGTAGTTTAGCTTAATATCGGTAATTGATATTAATATTGAAAGCTAATATGGTAAACTTATAACAAAAGGCATTACAAAAAGATTGGTACATTGAGCTATTGTGAATTTCCCATCCGTTGCTCCTGATAGGCATTTCAAAATTGCTGCCAGTGAAGACTGATTTAATGTGAATCTTCCTTTTAGTGATAGATATAATAAGATACTGAGGGCATAATTACTTAAATTCAACTATCAAACATAGTGTTCTGTAATTGCAACTTGGATAATGCTTGTTTTGTCAGAAAATTCAAAATAGTCACCATAACTGGTGTGGGATGAGGGAACTTAGCTAAAAAAAAGTTCCTAACAATTGTGTATTCTGCCATAAAAGTATGATTATAATCGTAGTGGTTGTGATCATGATAGTGATGTGGTGAACAGGGCTATGGTGTTAATGATAATGATGCTGAAGATAGTGTTAGTATTTTTGGTGATGGTGGTGATAATGATAATGGCGATTGTGACAGTGGTGATGACCGTTGTTATGATTATGATGGTGCTGGTGATGATGGTGGTGATAACAATGGTGATGCTGGCGTTGATGATGGTGCTAATGAAGATGATGGTAGTGGTGATGATGGTATGGTAATGCCGGTGTCAAATCGTATTATTCTATGATGAACTCAAATCGTGAACTTAACAATTACTCTTTGATCTTACAATTCAAGACCAAAGTGAAATGCAAGTATCCACCTCAGAACTTCTTTCATCGTATACATTTGATTGGTCAAGAACATCTGAATGGATTCCAAGTCCCTCTAGACATGCCTGCCAAATGCAGACCAGTTCAGGTGTCTCCTCTAAATGTGTTAGGCAGTGCAAATGCGATAGAGCTACTTTCACAGCCTCCTGTTACTGTAAAAGTGAGTGCAAAATATACTTTTCCACAATATATCTTACCTTGTAATTGTTATCACATATTTGCTTTTTAGAATTGTGTCATAGTTACAATCCTAAGAGAATGGAAGTCATTTAATTTTTCAACGATTACTATGTATCATCCAAATGCTTAATCCCCATAAATATGGATGTTGAATCAATTAACCCTAGTATGTCTGCAGTACCATTTTATATTAATCACTGATAAGAAAACTGGACTGAAAACAGTCATCGTCGGAGGCCATTTGAAATTGAATTCATGATTACTCAACGTCTATTATTCTATAACACATCTGGCTCTAAGTAAAATGGATTATATGTGTCCGTAGTGAATTGAGCAATCATTTGGTTAAGCTGCCCAATGAAATAGTTTTCGAAAGTTACCAATATTTTTATGTTTTTTTGTGGGAAATATATGTAAGGATTTTGATAGATTGTTCTGGATGTTGAGAAATTTTGAATCTCATCTCAAAATTAACCATACCTTTTTCATGTACACAAGGAATACAAAAGCAATCGTATGATGGATATGGCCGTTGCAGTTGAACGACACCGGAACCGGAAGAGTGTAAAGAGAAACCCATATACTTCGATTTTCACCGAAAAGTTTTCTAATCAGAGAGATCTACTCTACGAATATACAGCCTTGGTTGCTTATTCAAATGTCCGAATTGAAAATCTGGTGCAATGACCATTGTTAAAGCCAGCAAGAATAGTTTCGAAACTACTGGAGATTTATGGACTAATGAAACAGGTACAATTATCCTGGAAGAAAATTATTTTATTTATAATCGTATTCAAAATCTCTGGTTTACTTGGGTAGGCAACTGAAAATTAGATTCAGAAATATTACGAGAAAATATTTTTTTCCGAATAGCATGATAAGATCTCAATATTATTCATTGAACTGTAATGTATATCTATCCATTCTTCTGACAAAACGACCTTCCAGGAGTATTTTTCCCATTCCTAATGTCTGAAAACCAAGATTCAAGTACTCAAATAAGTCGACTGCATATATATAAAGTTATCAGATATATCGATTGCAAGACGAGATATGCAATTCCAGATTTATTTATTCATTTTTTGCTTAGGCTGCCATTTTGTTTTGAGCTAATGAGGTAGGTTTTCCTCAACATTTTTTTTTTCTAAAAGAGAGCATCTGGAAGAATATTTTGGTATCCAATTTATAGAGCCCGTTGGCTGATGGGTGCATGGGGGTCCTGTTTGGCTTGGGATGATTTTACCTAATGGTATAACGTGCGTTGCGTGAATCACTTGATTAGACAAAGCCCGTTTATCGTTGCATTTCTGAACACTTACGTGTGTATTTATTTGAAAATGTTGCCCCCAAATTCTTTGATCTTAAGTAATAATTACCTTCATCAGACCAAAATCTAGTATTTACAGAAAAATTAGACAATTAGCAGGATGTAGAATAAGATATATATTACAATTTTTTGATACAAAAAAGATATACAAAAAGATATGTGTCTGTTCTATGTTTAGAAACTGACTGATTAGACGGAATTAGTTGGGGGCTGTGTCAATAGAGAATGGTATTAAAATAGAATCATCGATTTACTGTTCAGTTGATATCTTAATTTTCCAGGAATCGATTGTCTTTTCTTCGAGGAGGAAACAATGACGAATTCCCTTGGCTAATAATTAGGCGTGTACATTATTTCATCGGTATCCGTTGAATTTCTGATCATGAAACCAACCACGTTATAGTTCCATATTGATATTAATATAGATAGTAATAAATTGATAGTCATTAACGTGTTGGTTATAGCTTGGTTATCCCTATATTCTGGGAGACGATGACATACTGAGTGGGCGAACAGGGTTGAATGGTGGTAGACATCTCTTCAAATATAATGAGAGAAGAGGTATTTACGTCTAAATGAAACCGAAACGTTCAATAATGGAAGACCCAATAAATTGAATTTCTGTCACATCATTTGGAAATTGCATTGTGTAGTCGGTGTAAATAACTCCTAAGCTAACAGTAAATGAGATTCCAGTTCATACCGACCATTGATTGTTTCCAAATGTCATTCCCAGGAAGCTTTAACCACATTCATAAACATACACATTCATGCTCAAAGATAGAATGATGCTTAACAACCTTTACTATTTACTGTTTAGGAATATACTGAGTTATATATACATTAGCAACACCGTCCATATAGCTTCGCACCAGACAAATCAAAACGTAATGTATATTAATGAACATCTGAATGTAAGTGTTGAAGGGAGGATTTCCTTTTCGAAATAGAATGCACTCAGAAAACATATACCTCTGAAAACTGTATTAGCACTATAAACTGAATAAGAATCAGTTCAGAAATTGCCGACATACAGGGAAGATAGCAGTGAAATATCTTCAATCTATCACAAAAGATATCATTACCAATGGCCCTTCTTTCGATAGAATATTATTGGAATCAATTGATAACTTTTTGATAAATTCTACGAACAAACATGTAGGAATACATGAATCCATTCATTTTTTAGATATCTATCAATCGAAATAGAATTCTAAATCCACCACAAATTCGACCAACATTCCCCCACAACGTTGCTTAACCTCCCATCAAAAATTTCCTCAAAAATTTAATTGAAATTCATTCCGAACTTTTAGAAATACTTTGTTGGAAGACAGGTTGATTAAGGGGCGGACAGACGGATACAAAGTATTACTTATATCACTTTGGCTTCGTTACCATGGGTCATCGATTAGGAAATTCGAGTCTGTTTAAATCTAAATGAATGTTTTTTTCTTTCAGCGCGTGGATGTATATGACGAAATTGATGATTGTTGGTAGACAGTTTATTGGTTAGTTATGGTATTTTCTTTTATTTTCTGAGGTAAAAGAAATTGGCTTTTTCGATCATGCCTGCTTTCATTTCACCGTGATACAAATTGAGCTTCCTTTCCTCGTTCTGACCCATTCTGAGTTAGCTTCCTCTGGAATAACTCACTTTCCCAAACTCATACAACTGCTTCAAACCCAATGGTACAAAAGACCCCCCATTTGATCAATTGTGTAGATGATAATGAAATACGTTTTTGATACTCTCTTTTGTATTCAATAACAACGTCACATATTTGTACCTCGTTCGTTTAAAGGATTTGGTAAAGTGTCCATATATGAGCAGATTTAATAAAAACCTATGTTACCTGCAAATTTTATACTCATAATGACGATCATACATAGACAATTTTCGAAGATTAAATGAAAACTGAAATAAGATCAACTTTGCAAGTAAACAGAACAGGGAGTTACACACCACTGCCAATAACAAGGACGAAACACGGATTAAAGTGAATATTGTATTTGGAAGCAAACTATTAAGGCTTTCCGATTCGTGCATCTTTGTCACTTTGCAAAGAAAGCATTTCCTGCGAAAGAGTTTGTACGTTGTTATCGAACGTCATTTTGAAAGGAATAAATATACACACACGCATACATGTATAAATATACATATATATACAAAGAGAGAGAAAGACAGAGAGATGTGGAAAGAGTGACAGAGAAAAGTCTTCCTTTATTGAATACGTGGAACGTTCCTCTAAATGGAGGACATTTTAGCGATCTCTGCACGGAGAAATCAAGTAAATAGTCCCAATCTGGATTATGGTTGGCAATTCTTTTCTGAAGGGCCAAAGCAAGTAAATGGAAAATACATTGCATTTTCGTTCCAGTTTACGCTAGGCAATTCACTTTTCTCTGATGGGAATCGATAAGGTGTGGGCCCATATGCTTCCTTTTAGTGTCTTATCAGGTTTTCAATGACAGACACATTATTTTCTCTTGTACTCGGTTGAGACGGAGAACGACTTACGGATACAATACAGGTCGAAAGAAATAACAGTTGGAGAATATTGAAAATCCATGGTAGTTTTAAGATTACACAAGCGAATATAGTTTGAATGAGTCGTTCATACCTCTTTTGAACATATGCTTTTTTTTCATTTTGTCACGACCTATATATTTCTAATCTTGAATGTTGTCCTTTAAAATATCCTCCCCCAAAATGTATTTACCTAATCAAGCAAGTATATTCTGTATTGTGAGCATCGTTTAAGAACTGAAAAGCACTCAGAAAGCATATCACTCCAACCATATATTCATTAAAAACTGAACTGTCATAGCAATACACATCCATTTTCGTCTGTATCAGCTGCAAAATTATTCTTACCTTTTTCTCGAATGTATACAATATGATTGACATACTAGTGGATATAAAAATCCAACATTGTGTTTTCAGTACAGCCTTTGCTTATTGGTAAGTAATCATGCTGCTAAAGTCAACGTTCGAATTCAAATTGTGGCAGTTCAATAGCCCCATAAAAAATAAAGAAATAAATTTAAAAATCAACAAACAAGAAAAATAAAAAATACATTAGTAACAATTATTTCTATTTTTTCCCACCTTTCATAAAATTATTCACTTTAAAGTCTATTGTTTATGCCATTATATATTCAATTCATCTTCTTTTTCTTCCCTTTTTGTCATTCAAGTTTGAAGTTTTGTTCATTTTCCTTCATTTTTCTATGTGTTCCTCCATAATTCTCTCTTATATATATATTCTGGTCTTTATTTCAGTTTTTCAGTTCATTTTGCATTCATTAATTCTTGCTTACACTAATTGTCCAAGAAGGGGTTTCACCTTGCATGTCACTTTTAATTTCTCTTGTTTGCAGATTTTTCCATTCATTTTCGTTTATTTTGATTTCTTTCGATCATTGCGTTTTTGTTTTTCTTTACGTCGTGTCTTAAATTGGAAATGGAAACTTTTCATCAATCAGTGTCCCCTTTATCCCCAACGACTTGCGGCGTTTTAAAATATTGGTTAACATTACCAATGGGAATAAAATTCAAACAATAGGGAAAACGATTGAAGAAAGATATAAATCAACGAAAGAGATTGCAGGGAATGATAGGGAAAATATGGAAAAAGAATTGGAAAAAAATTACGAAGTAAAAATGGAGGAAGAAATAATGGCGATGAAAAAGAAAGAAGAAAAATATTTTTGAAAAAGATAAAGAAATAAGATCAATCAATTGACAAATAGAAAAAAAACAAGAATTAGGAGAAGGGAAAAAAGATAAAACGAATAGAGACAAAAATAAATAAAGAAGAAAAAATAAAAAGAAAAAGAAGAACATTGTATAAACGAAGAAAGTTGTTGAAAGATGTTGAGTAAAGAATGGAAATGACAGAAAAAATATATGCAATGGAAAAGAAATCAACCGAATAAATTGTACAGAGCCGACAAATAATGGCAGTAACGGAAATGTTAGCATGTAACCATGACCCTGTACTCGTAGGAATGTTCATTTTCTGCGAAATCTGTTTTCAAAAACACACTACAAAGGCTGTCCCAATCTTTCGACTAACAGCACCCCCTGTCGATGGCCATAAATACTACGTTTACACCATTGAGATCTTCCATCTCGACTTGACAGTCTTTGCCCTTAACGGATGTTGTTGTCAGTTTGGGGCTAAGAGTAAGAGTATCTAAAACATCACCCCAGTGGTTCCAAAAGCCGTGAAATTTGGTGATTGTTGCTTCTAAATACAGAAAATGGCCGACTGGAGGCTGGAGAAGATTTATTTTCTATTGTATCATCGCAGTCGAGGTTAGATTTTACCTTTCGTTTTGTATTCATTTTTTCAGTATATTTATATTTTATTACCTTTTTATCGCTCGCTTATTTTTTTTTTCGTGGACGTCTATGCGTTTGTGTATTCACTTTCATCGTTCCTTTTCTTTATTCTTTTCTTACTTTTGTAATCCACGATTCAATGAAATTACTAGATGCATTATTGGTTTACTTTCCAAGGTTTCATATCATTCTTGTTTTATTTCATAGTCTTTTATCTTCTATTTTTTAGCCTCTCTAGTGCCCTTTCTGGGCATTTCAACATTACGTACACCATTTCGCTTCTAATATATTGTCTTTATTTATTTGCATATTCTCTTTACTTTTGATGATCTATTTCTTAATACCGTTTCTATCAATTCAACTTTTTTTTCGTGTATTTCTTTTTCCGTATCTTATTTTCTATTTCGTTATTGTATTGTTTTGACCTTTCATTTCTTTCTCCTTTTGTTTTTTTCCCTCTCTTTTCTTCTTTCTCTTCAAACGTTTCAATTTTCTCTTAGGTCCTAAGAATAAATTCCTATTCTTTGTGCACTTATTATGTATCCATGCATCTATCATTTTCTCTTGATTCCATTCTTACTGTGACAGATCAGTGACAAGACGGAACACAACCATTGACTTTATGATCCGAAATTACAATTTCGTCGATACTTTGATTCATTTCACGAAAAAAAAATCTTCCACCCATAGAACATAGAATTGGCTACTTTTCAACACAGCATGATAAGATGATTTACTAATGAAACTTGTTGCCTAAATGTTCTAAATTCATTCCAGCCTTCGGCGTGAAGAATCACATGCGTCTCTGCATATCCTATTACCACTATTACCACAAAGTGTTACACATCATCTGTTTCCATTGTTGAAACATAATCAACTGATAATGTATCATTCATGAACACACAAACGCACACACACTCACACACACATACGCACACGCACACACACACACACACACACACACACATTTGCTATTTTAAACTCCCCTACACCCTCAATCCCTTTTCCATTTACATGGCTGGCTATTTGATTTGTGCTAAACGAAATATGTTTCCCAACCAAATGTCTCTACGGTTTTCAAATTCTGTCTGGCATGAACTATCTGTTTTAATACGTGTATCAGCTGATAGATAGTTCGGATCAAGATAGATAGATGTGGACAGGCCGGGAGAGCAAGATTGGAACAAACCTGGATAAGAAACTGAGGTAGATATAAACGAGCAGAATCACAGCTATGGAGACCATGTATGTATGTATGTATGTATATTTTCTTGCCAATATAATGTCAGGAAGTTATGAACAGTTAATCTTCTGAGGAAGGAGGTCTCTGGGTTTGAAATCAGAATTCAAATTACTGGTTTTGTCTTGATCTGAATTGCAACCAAAACCACAGTAGGAAAATAACCAACTACGTCACCCACCAATCTAGCCTATAATATTTAGATAGACATTTACTTGCACCGTAATTATGTTTTATTATAAGTTCTCTTGTATTCAGAAATGTGTTATTGTCTGATGTGAAACAAATAATATACTATTTCTAAACATTTGATTCAGAATTTATTGACTGAACCAGTGGATATTTACAGAGTATTAATGTTTTCCGTGATTTTAATTTCAGTGTTTCGCTTCCTAATGTGATTTATCGGATTACATTATTATAAGAGAGGAAAAGTTGGGGAAATAGCCAACCTTTAATCGTCTGGAAATAATTCACTTTCCTATGAGGCGACATAATTGTTCCATCAATCAAACATGTTACAAATATTGGATCGGATTGGATAAAAACTTTACGGTTTGGGAAGTACGATCGAGTAGGAAAATAAAGTATGAATGAAAGGATTTGAGATTCAAAGAAAAAAACTTGACTATGAGGAAGGCGATAAAAATAAAGGAAGGAGAAAAGAGGAGAAAGGACAGAAAGAAGGGAAAATTACGGGAGAACAGAAGATAACGCAAGAAAAGGAAAGGAAAAAGAAAAGGGCGAAACAATTTGTGAACAAACACAGGAACAAAAAAAGCTGATCGAGGAAGTAAGAAACAATCATGGAGAGAAGCATTACAGCAAAAAAAGTTTGGGATTAGCGGTATCTGATCGAATAATAAACTTTGCATTATTCGTGTCTTCTTCCATTTGGCCTCTGGATATCAACATTTCTTAGGTGAATGTTAGTTTATGTCATGTGAAGAGGTAACCAGAATATCTACCTCATGAATGAAATAGCAATTGTATATATGTATGTATTTGAATGTAGCTGTGAGTACCAATGTGGTATGAACGTAATTCATCAATATGTTGATTTGCAATCGAAACCATTATTGCACGTAATAGTCAGTCAAATATAGGTCACCTATAGGATTTTCGATGTTAGCAACGCACACCGATTATTCAAGTTTTCTGATTGATAAGCTTATTTTGGAAAAATAATTAAACTTCAGTCCACGTCTTGAGTTGATTTTGCTCTTCTGCCGACGAAACCAAAAGAGAGAAAATTCCTTATTCAGCGTTTTTCCCCAGTGTTAAATCAAACCAATAATCATATGATTAACGCTTTTTGGTCGTGATTCAAAATCGCAACCAAGTGATTTGGGGCAATTTTTTTACATATCATAGTATACAAACATGTCAACATTTTTGTTTGAAATATGCAAGGGCTTTTTCCACTCCAAGAAGTCGATCCTACAGCTTTTTGTATACAGTCATACAGAGGATTCAGTAATATAGCTTTCGGTGATATCATCTTTTAAAAATCATCAATAATAGCACTCGATGACTATTTGATATTATAAATGTGTGTTGGTAATTGATTTCGTCGGTGCAAATATCAATAAAAAGACGGAAACTTGGAGAATAGACAAGATAAAGTAATTCAATGTTTTTACATTTTGTCTAGAGAAACAGTGTTCACTTTATTTTGAAATAAGATTAAATGGCCTTTTGTCCGTGCTGAGAACAATTTAATTAACAAGCACTTGCCCAAAGAAAATCTACTCCTCAAAACCTTGAATGGAAATGCCGTAAAAATCAGCTACAGTGGTATCAAAATATCAGCAAAATGATAAATTCACGAAACACAACATAAATAATTATAAGAATAGACAAGAAAAAACATTGCAACTCCAAAAATAAGAACAAATGCCTTGTGGACACCAGATTTCCGACAGGACACAATTAAATACTTATTAATAGTCACAACTACAGGAATTTCAATCAATTAAAACATTCACATAGAAATCAAAAAAATCCAATGGAAAGACACAAACTATATTCATAATGGATTGTTTTGACAAAATAAGTTTGGCAACAAAATCGAAGAAAACCTAAACCCTTGTTACTTGGCTATTGTTAACAATTCCAGACACCCAAATAGCTTTAAAGACCAATACTTCTTGTGCTAAAGAGACAAAGTTAAAGAAAAAATAACCTTTCCAAACAGAGAAATGATAGGATGTCGAAATGCAGACACAGAGATACATTTATATAATAACCTGAATAGCATTACGATTACACAAAATTAAATTGTAAATAAAAACGATAAAAAATCTCAAACGGAAACTCATTCAATGTACATATCTAAAATGTAAATACAAAATATGAACAAATACTTTATGATTCAAAATTTATTTTAAATAGGCGTCATCATCGATGGGCCACCCATTTTACATTAGTGAGGGTGAATTTAGAAAACTTAATGTAATTTTATGAAGATATCATTAGATGTAGATGCACATATGAATATTTCATGACATATGTATGTGTGCAGACACACACACACACACGCACACACATTATATATAGATATATACGCACGCACACATGAATAATAGAATAAACAAAGAAAAATGGGTTATGGCAAGAATTGAAGCTTAGCTGCTTCAACGTAACTCTGCTCTTGGTGTTGAGCTGAACAGTCATTGGTAATGCAAAGGTTTGAATACCTGTTTCCACACGCACAAATATATTTTATATAATAAAAATTATCATTCTGATGGATCAAATATCCATTTCTTAATACATAACTGTCGTGTATACACCAAGACTTTACGTAATTTCCCCACCATTTTTCTTGAATAGCTCTATATTGCTTGTTCTAGGGTTAGATCTCCAATTATTCTTTCGTTTAAATTTTTTCCCCATTTCGAAACCAGTTATCAATTCTGAAGCATACATGTGATTATCACTCCTCATACATAGGAAGGAACCCTTTTAACTTTACCCCACTACTTCAATTACCACTAGAGATAGCCTCAATCTTAACTCACCAGGTACCCTCAAAGTTTCACACCAAACCACTATCCAAGTTTCCAGAATCCATGACAACCAATTCTTAAGAATGCCCATCTCCTCTGCCTGTGCAACTGATAAAATTCCCATTAATGTTGCTGCTTCTTCCAACAGAATATCTAACCATACCACTGCAGATTCCTCCACATGATACAGTCCAGGAAGCCTCATTTTTTATTTCCATTTTTGCTTTCAAAGCAAAACATCAGATGGTAAATTTGTTTTCTACGGAAAAAACAATTTCAATCATTTAACCCTATGCTATTGAAGATGGGAACCCCTTCTGACACAAGAAAAGGGTTCCCAGTCACAATAACACGTAAGGTTTTATAAAAAGCAAATTTAGCATCAAATATTTCGTTTCACGTGCAAAAATGAGAATAAAGACTGAATAGTGATGAGCCCGTTCAGGTTTAGGGTTGTATTTCTGTATATTAACGAATATATGGTATTTTTGTTGATCTTTTTTTGTTGCAGTATAAGGAGCAGCAATTGTAGTTATTGTATCTTTCTTTTTTTTTGGTCAAGAGTGATGGATATTCTCAAAAGTAAGTTTGATGGTCACTTGGGATCTAGGTCATGGTCCAGTACTAAGCTTTTGGATACTCAGTCTTTGCATATATACGTTCGTATTCTTAATTACCAATAAGTGCATAAGTGCATTAATAAACTTTTTCAAACAGATACATACGCGACTAGATATACACAGTTGCATATGATTCATATATGCACATATGCATATTCGCATATATGCAAATACATAGTCTCAAACATTCTTACACACACACACACACACACACACACACACACATATACATATATATATATATATATATATATATATATATATAAAAAGCTCAACTAACTCAACTTGGAGTAGTATGCAATGTTATATAATGCCGGGAAAAATAATGGTTAGTGCATAACTGGTGGATTCAATCCATTGAACATGTCTACGTAAGTATTGAATACTTGTAGAAAGTACAATGGCTTGGGTGTTGACAAATACAAACATAACATGTTGAGGATATGTGCGTGCTTTGTGATGGTAGCATTCATATACTGTAATAAAATCAATAAGAACAGAAGATGGGGCAGAATACACACATACACACATATATATATATATGTAATTTTTTATTGATGAAAAAAACATAACTTCTTAGAAAAAATAATGTTTTGTTCTTCTTTTTTCTTCTCAGTTATTTCAACACAAAAGCTGAAAAAGTGAATGCAATTAGATTAGACGTGTAGCGAGACATTCGATGTTCATTGTTCCAGTCTTGGAGAAGAATGTTGGAAAACAATTTTTTACTCTAAGCACTCCTTTTTTTTTTCACCTTCTCGTGTTTTTCTATATATAATTCTACGTTTGGTTTCAAAATGACATCATCACACTCCTTAAATCCAGAAAAAGCCGACACTTGAAACGGCAAAACAGATCAGAAATAAAATGAAATCAGATTTTAAATCACGTTTCAAAGTTGAATCGAATGTTAACATCATTTATCTGTACCTGCGACTAGCTGTCTGATGAAGATATTTCTTTGAATTCTGCCAAAGCATATTTTATCATATCTCTCTCTCTCTCTCTCTCTCTCTCTCTCTCTCTCTCTCTCTCTCTCTCTCTCTCTCTCTCTCTCTCTCTCTCCCTCTCTCTCTCTCTCGGATGGTAAAATTATCAAATGTAGCAAAATTATATTTTCAAACCTGATAATACTACGTGCAGAAAATAGATGTGCCATAAACTGATATACATATATATATATATATTCATGATACCCTTGAAATAACAGAATACGAAATAGTGTTTTCGCAACGAGATAAGAGATCAGAAAAGTTCTAAGCAAGGATTGCATTATGACAAACTTTCTAGAAGATGCAAAGGAGAATAGGGATCTTATTTCAGGATAATGCAGACAATATGGCCTCAGAAGATTATGAAAAATCTTTCAACTCAGTAGAATATAAAACAAACTTCAACTCAAAGTAAGAATGTGGTGTTACAGACGATTACATACAAATCATTCAGAACATATTCAAATATAGCACTGCAATAATTAGACTACATAAAGACACAAACAAGATGAAGATAGGAAAATGAGAAAGACAGGTGGACATTATTTCTTTTAAACTATTCACAATAGGCCTTGAAAGTGTTCTTCGTAAAACTAATTGGGAGGGAATAGTAATGAACGTTAACGTAGAAGATTTAAACCATTTGAGATCCGCCATAATGCCTGAAGCATTGGAAGAATTACAAGGCATTTTGACTTATTTAAATGAGGAAAGTAAGAGAAGGGTTATAGGTGATCAGAACAATGACAAAAGCAGTGTTCAGCGATAATGTCCCCCAATTGACTACAAGAATAGAGGGACAGGCCACTGAAAGGCTTCACAAATACGTTTATATAGGTCAGATGATAAAGTTTGGAAAAGACCATGGAAGGGAGAGAAAACAATGCATGAATATCGATTTGAAAGCATTGGGCATTAAAGGTAAGAAGGACATATTGGAGAGCACTTTGCCAATATGCTTGAAGTTCAAGATATTTGAAATTAGTCCGATTAGGTATTATGAATCACGAGTTATTCTGAATTCCTGTCAGAGGTACCCTTGCCTACAGCCTCCAAAGCTGATATCTCTATCTGTCTTAAATATATAATGTCACTTTTATTCAATTATTGATATTGAAACTATAATGATCAGTTGCATTCTCAGTCGACGAACAGCATTTTTGAAAGATTCGACGTGTCAAAGGATTCAATATTCGGAAGGATATTTTTAAATTTCAAGTTGAATACTTGCTGCTGTAGTTGATATATTGTTCATATATCTTACGCTGATTATTAGCAGAAAATATTTTAGTTGGGGATCTTTCCTGACAATCATAAAACTATATCTGTTGTTATAATGTTACATCGTAGGAGGAAAGTAAATCGATTTCACGTGGGCAGTTCATAATTTTCATAAGGTTTCTCCTTGAACAAAGCAGACAATTTCTTTTAATTGATTTTTCTGCTCTGCATTATTTCCAATATTCTTTCATTTAGCCGTTTGCAATTCCAATTTATAGACGTTTTCCGATATTAACCATTAGGATGAGGACAATATCTTTATTGTCACATCTATTGCACAATCACAAATCTTTTCTTTAATTACTGAATCAAATATTTTTTTTTGTAAATGTATACAGTACTGCTTGTAATTAATAGAACCAGAAAGGAGTTTTCTTTGGATGACTATCAGAATTGAAATCAGGACCAAAAAATAACTTTAATTGCTATCGTCAAATTAATGCCTGTTTCAGTGTTTTCTAATAGTAAATTTCTGGAAAATATCAATGTTTAGGATAACATTCTGAACAAGCAAACGAAATATTATTGGGGGATATCACTATGAAATGTTGTGAGTTTTGAAATACCAACATTGCTTTTTCGAAGGGTTGTCTAACTAATTAGTTGACTAGCATTCAACTAGACCAACAAACTTTTTGGAAAAAATGCAACAAACATTCCTCTTATCGTTACAATAAACACAGCAAATGACACTGATTAAAGTGAGAACAAAATCAGATGCGGATCATAACAGTTAAATTGACTTTGCTCCACATTATGTCTTTCATTGTATACTCTGTGAGGAGTTTCAACATGTAATGAGGAATTACTATGGAAACGAGAACGACTTCATTTTGGATTCTTGTGATCTAAACGCCAAATATGTCTACGTGCTGCATTGTGTTTAAATGAAAAGATAAAACCTTGATATAAAAAATCGACAAAATCTGATGAATTTTTGATGAAATAGATTGTAAATGAAGTGTTTCATTTTGTAACGTGTAGGATTCATTTTATTAAATATTAGTATTTCCACTGAACAACCATACTATAAACCAAAAGGCTTGTGATTGAATGACGTTTGCAATTTCCGTGGGGTGGTCTCCGGGAAAAAAATTGTGAATGATGCCAATTACACTATCAATTTCTATTAACACCTTTCTAAAGGGAACATTGCACAATAAAACAGATAATCCAAGTCAATGAGTGAACTCATCCCTCCGATCCCATTGTACGTGCTTGGCAACAGCAACTTTACTGATTTGTCGTTACCCTTATAGACTACGTTGCAGTTTCCACAGCCTATCTGTTTTGCAGGTTATACAATGGATGGGGTACACCGGGGCTAGTTCGATACAGGTGCAGACCAAGTCACGTGCTTCAATATTTGTTTCCACCACTTGATGGCGCCATATTTCATCAGTTAGATCCTTTCCTTGAGATCGAATCTGAAAAAACAACGTTTTCTGGTCTTCTTGGTACATTGTGAGATGAACAATAAGAGACTACAGAATGATGAAATAAGCTGCAGACAAATCAAGAAGTATTCCGAGGAAAAAGAACAGTAGAAAAAGCCAGAAACAAATAAAATGGAACAGGTATTGATTCATGGCCTATTTATATCCTAAAAAATTATTCTGCTCAAATATATTATCTATTACTGTAAATACTTGTCAAATTGGGAAGTTTATATTTCTCCAATAAAACGATATATCCATCACATTGCTCTTACAAATGGGAGAATTAACTCGCCCAATCAAAGTGTACCAAATATCTCAACAGTTTAAGGTAGGTTGGTGATCGAATCTCCCTCAATACTCTCAGCAAAAGTTCTCACTTTGTATCTGATCTGCGCTGTTTCCCCAGAATTACGTCCGAAATTGAGTTGTGATAAAAAAAAAACAACAAACACAAATAAATTTAAAGTAGTCAGAATTAATGAGATATAGGGTTTCAGGACTTCATCGAATGAGATGTAAATGAAAAAAAACCTTTCACAATAAGCCTCAGGGAGAATAAGAATTCTCCTGAAAAGCTAACTCGTAGTTACAGATAATAGAAAAATCATCCAAAATACAAAAACAGAGCCAAATGTGAGAATTGGAGACTTAGTTCAAATCAAGGGTAAACTGAATTTTACTCTATGGTCAGTTTTGGAAATATGGCTCGAAAGTGACGTCACTATCAACCCGGGAACAAGGCGCAAATCATGTGAGGTAATTACCAAATGGGTAAAATCTTGTCTGTTAATCAAGAATATGATTCGTTATTTCAATCAGGAAATACCAGCAGATGTAGTGTAGCTAATTCAGATGATGATAAAACTATCTCAACGGAAGGAGGGAATTATTTGGTAAATGGATTATTGGAAAAAAGAATATATTGGATGAAGGAATGGGATCAAGATAAACAGTGAAAAATTAATATGAAAGGAGTATAATTAGTCAATAAGGGAGGGAATCTGAAAGAATCAAAGGAGGAATTAAAAAAAGATTGAGATAAGGAAGACTGATGGATTACATGCATGGAAATTAAGCAATTATTGAAAAAGAAAAATCAAATTTTCTGAAATGCAAAAGGAATCTAACAAATAAGAGATAATCGACTAAAGAGAAACTTGACGAGTCTATGGTGCACAAGAAGTGTAATATATAAAGGATGTGCAAATTTGGCTTCTGCAGGGTGAAATCCCACTCATACTTCTATTCCAACTACAGCTGATTACTGCTACCTTTTAATTGGATTAAACACAAATTAAAATTGTAAAAAATCTTTTAATATAAATACATTTATTCATTAGAATAATATAAGCGCTAGCACATTTATAAGATACATTTGCATAAATTTGTAACGTGTCACTTTTGGTAACATTTATCAATCACTTGCTCATGTTTCCTATCACTGGAGGAAAAAGTTATCGTTTTTATCACAGCAAACAGATCAAAGTGATTGAGGTCGGTAATTGATCGAGGCCAATACGTTTCTGTACGAATGAAGTACGTTGCAAATCTATGAAACCGAATTGAAATTTTAAGGGACACTCATACTAATAAAATACAGCCCAGTTTTGAGGGAGTTGTCTCAGGATTGATCTTAATCCGGCGATGCTAGCTTTTTAAATACGTAGAATCTCCTGATGAAACTTTCCAACCTCTTCAAGTCGTATGTGGCATAAATGGTTCGAAGGCATATCAGATGGAAGTAGTATACATATATATATATATATGTATATATATATATATATTTATATATATATATATATATATATATATATATGTGTGTGTGTGTGTGTGTGTGTGTGTGTGTGTAAAGGAATCAGAGCCTCCATAGAAGACGACAAACATTTATGTAAAGACAAACAACCATGAACCATGAGAATTTCCCTGAAGAATACTTTGCCCAAATGTCACACAAATTCCGATACTTCACCAAAAATTAGAAGATATAAAGACATACATATAAAGATAGGTCCCAAAAGATCACTTGCAATTCCAGTAACTGCAGATAATTTTCTTTACTAATTCTGAATTATATACATTTCATTTTCCGGTTGAAATGTAGCCGCTTAGCTCACCCACTTGTACAACTTCACAAGTTATATATATATATATATATATATATATATATATATATATATATATATATATATATATATATATATATATAAGAAAGCATGTGAATTTAGACAAGAGGCTGAACTAACTGGCTGCAATTCAACCAGAAAATGATTCCAAATCACGGTAAAGAAATGCCAATTAACTAAATGGGATCGGTTTAAGAGGTCAGCCAAACGATACAGAAAGTACTCGCTATGTTTGATGGGGAATGTTTCTATCTTTGTTATGATTGAAAAATCGAGTCAACTGAAGATTTTGGTTGGAGTTTAACTAAATGCTCTCTCAATGAGACCCAGATGAATGAAACTTGTAAAAATAGAATAAACAAGGTAGAAGGGAACCAACACAAGGGAAGTACAGAAAGAACGAAAACGAGGTTATTCTAGTGAAAGAAAAGAGAATATATACTAAAGGTCTGTCCAAACAAAGAAAGAAAAAAGTAATAAAGAAATGAGGAGACGACGATGGGGCATGGTACGATGAAGTTGGTCAATTTGCAGTAATCGATAAGCAACAAATTAACTAATTGTTGAAGGGATTCCCTCTTTAATTAACTCGATAGGCTCCACACTTTTTTATATTCATTTGTTTCCTCGAGTTTCCATTTGCTGGCAACCCCAGACTCTCAGCATTAATTGGATAAAATTGGACACTTGCCGACGGATCATATTAAATCGTGAAAATTCCCGTGCTGTTAAGCAAAGCGTGTGAACATGTAATTATGAATGAAGGAATTAATGAATGAAAGAATGATTAAATGGATGAAAGTTGGGACTTAATCAATAGATATGCTAGTGGTTTTCTGGGGATTGAGATGCTTAGCTGAACAGACATGAAAATCACCTGCGTATAGAGATCGATGAAAATGCTAACACTGAAATATTTCATCAATTTCTGTGCATTTGCATTTTGCTTTCTTTCTTGTCGGCGATTATTGACTATGTTTTTAGTCATTCTCAAAAGAAATGTTTTCCTTCCACCCACTTCCCTATTTTCTTCCTTCATTTTATTCTTTTTTCTTCTGATTTATCTTTCGTTGCTTTATTCAGTTGAACGTTTTTAATTATTTTGTTAATCTTCAGCTCTATGAAAATTCCTCTTCTTTAGAAATGATTTATTGGTATATCAGTTTTAAGAAGTTGAGGTAAAATGTATTTATAAAGTTTCAGGATGTAACCGTCCACTCTCATGCCAGTGGGGCAGTACAAGGTCATTTATAGAAGCCAATGTTCTTGATTTGTGTTCAAATTTTATGGGTGTCATTAATTTCTTGCTGTTGGCCCATATATATATATATATATATATATATATATATATATATATATATATATATATATGCATGATATACATGGTACACATCAGGCTAAGAGTATAACATAATGTAATAATATATTAATAACATAGCAACTTCTGATATGTAATGATTTTATTTCATAGAGTACTCGATATATACTAATTTTTACTTTTGAAGTTGTCGTTTTAGAGTACAGCTGGGAATAAATAGTAGAATGTGGATTCGCTACACAAACAAGTTAATCTTTCTACCCTCTCCGGGTCTCATCAGACAAATGATTATCTATGTTTTTTATTCTAGTTTTGGGGAATTTGGTGAGAAGTTTGTAAGTGTGGTAATGAATGGTATGGGATTATTCATTTTGTCAAGGGGTGTGAACTGGATCTGAGGGTCAAATAGGAAATATATAAGCCATGCATAAACGAAGTGAGAACAGTTATATGGGCCTTTGCAAAACAGCTGTTGAGCTCACCGGTTAAAGTATGCTACGTTGAGACGGTTACTCTCTTTGTCGTAGGTTTGATTCCTGCAGCAGATCTATTTTCTTCAATTCTTTATTCTGTGTAGCCTTAATAATATATTTACCGTGTATTAACAGGAGATAATTTCAAGTAAATTTTGAATGTAAAAGTCCGTGTGTTTGTTGGTTCCATTCTGTAGGCCTAGGTCTGGCATATCAAATATGAAGTTTTGCGTAGCATCACATGTCAAACGTCATATAATGTAGGAGTTTTTAAAAGTTTTACACAACAATTCAATTTTCAACCAAATTTTAAATTTGAAGCAAACCCCAAGTTCTCTACTCCTGAAATTCTGACCGTAGGGTTCTTTCTCTAACTGATTCAATTCCGGTTATCATTCAAGCAAATCCGCCATTACGCTGCAAGGGATAGCTTGAACGAGTAAACGGTCACCATACTCAAAATCTATATCCATGTGGAAGTAAATGATATTTCCATCAAATCATTTTGAACAGGAAGTATTTTTAAAAGCATATGGTAGTGTTTGATAATCGATTCATTGCAATACGTTCTTACATTTTTGATATTGTCAGACGGAAGGTTTTTGGTTCGGTCTCACGTGGGTGGGAGAATTGTTCGTCGAAGCAGTCATAGAATCGATCTATATCTATATCTATATCTATATCTATATCTATATCTATATCTATCTATCTATCTATCTATCTATATATATATATATATATATATATATATATATATATATATATAAATATATATATATATATATTTCTTTTTCAAATTACGCATAAACATTGATGTTTCTCATAAAAAAGATGTGCTCGCAGATTCTATTCATAATAAGAGACACTATCTTATCATTGATTGTCTATTATGCTAATATCAATAAAAACATTCTTTGCTATTCAAATCAGTGTTTCTAATGTTATTCTATATGTTCATTGATGAGTGCACCTTTCCCTATGCATTTCCCAACTATTTTCACTGTAAAAATGCTTTTGTTACGACCTTTAATGTCGTTGACTGGAGAATGAGAAAGAAACAAGGAATCCATGCAATGCTCGTATGTGGATATACGTGACATTATTACTATTACTTATGACTGATAAAGACGACTAGGGCGTTTCTACATTGTTTCGAACGTCATCATAACTAAGTAATTAGATAACAGTAAATGTAAACGGATTGGTTATATTATGAATTAAGAGTCTGGTTAATATTGTACAATGACTGATTGAATTTTTCTCTGTGTATAACATATATTATTATTCCGTTTCATTTTTTGATTTTTCTACAAGTTTTTCCAATTGTTTCATGCTCAATTTTACCTTTGAAAGGGCTATGTTTCATTATTTTTCTTTTTTATTTAATTATTCTTAAAGTTTTCGAATTGTTTTTCAAGATAAAAAGCCTCAAGCAAAATTTGGTGGATAAAGACAGCTTTCATGTACTATACTACATTCGGTATATAGTGCAATAATATAGAATGCATTATTATGATATTTTGTCTTTTGCCAAGTATGGGAGAATGTCTGATGCGATTGCACAAAGATAAAGACGGACATAGCACTTTTATATTGTTTCGTTTTCAATCATTTATTGATGTTAAATGTAAACGGGCAAATCAAGTTATAAGGTAATATCTTGGGTTACATAAAAATTCTATCTGATTATTCTAGCCCCACTCTGTTTATAACATCGGATATTGCCATTAAAGTTTCATTTTTAATCATATTTTCTTTTTTTGTATTTTTACTCAGTTTTGCACACCAAGTTTCTATTACATCTTCTAATTTTTTAATTCAATTTTTTTGGACCATTTGGACTAATATCGTGTATGGATAAGCCACGTACAATAATCAAAACTTGAAAGACAAAAAAAAAACCTTCTCAATTTGATGTTTAGATTTTTTCTTAATATGCAATAAAAAACACCATCTCATAAAACCTCACTTAGGTACGTGCATTCAAATGAAAAAAAAATATACATTTGGTTATTTAGAGAAAGAAATACATAGAAGACAGCTCTCAACAAAGGCATTCAAAAATAAATGCTCCTCGATATTTGACACCCTGTCAAAGCTGGGTAGTTGCTTGTATATATATATATATATATATATATATATATATATATATATATATATATATATGTGTGTGTGTGTGTGTGTGTGTGTGTGTGTGTAAGTATGTATGTATTATGTGAGTCAACAAATCTGACCGACCTATTTTGTGAAAATTGTGACAGAGAACGTTGGCTAAATGCATAGATGTACATTGAACAAGTGATGGGGGATGCAAACACGTAAGAGACTATTTTAGAGAAATGCGTCTTATCTGGGGCAGATCATAGAAATGTTCACGGATACAACATATTCGGCACGGTAGATGACCCAACACGGGAAAATTGACAACGATGTGATCATCATCATCATCATCATCATCATCATCATCAGCCTTTCAATGTTTGTTGTTAGACATAGACCTTCTCCAAGTTTAACCACACTTCTGTTTGTGGACGTCGCAGGGCTAATACTCTCTGAATTCAACTGGTTCGTCCCACCATCTAGTACTCTACTGGTCTCAGTTGCTCGAGTGATCTCTGGGAATCCATGTTGTGAGTCATGATGTCAATCAGTTGTCTGCCATTCTTACAACATGGCTAGCCCATTGCCATTTTGGGTTTCTATAATGTTTCAGTGTTGTTTCCTTCTGGGTATATTGTGCTGTCGGGTGGTCTCTGTGTGAGGTTAAGCTAATGTTTGTTCGAATCTCATAGTTTGCAAAATGCATCACAAGGTCAAGTTTAACGTTTGAAAGAGCACCGTGTAAAAAATAGCTCCAGCCGACGCAACTGAGGTTGGTAGAGCGTCAGGATGGGCTTGGCTTGTCCGTCTGATTGAAATAAGACAGCACCGACCCGGGGCGAACTGCTCCTCTACAGTTTTGCTGAGTAATTGAGAAAGAACTCAAGGACAAATTTAAATGTTCCCAGTGTGCTTAGGAACGCGCAGCCTCATTGTCCCCTAATTGGCTAACGCTTGGCACCTGAGCTGTCGGTTTTTGATGCTCACCACAACTAATTATCCGATCCATCCGGCGCCCTGGACAATGCCGTGAAAAAGATAGTACACTGTGATACATGTCAAAAAGGCTAGACAAAATGTTAGTTTGTATCTATCTATATCCCAGGAGGTCAGGATTAACGTAAGGAAATTGGAGCATCTCCTCAAAGAAATAGCTCCAGCTGATGCAAAGGTAGTTGCTAAAGCAGACGAGGTCTTGAAAGCATCAGAAAGAACCCAGCCTATGCCGTGGCGTCTATTTATTTACTCTCCCATCACAGCAAAATGCAACATAAGGTCAATTCTTTACTTTGGGAAAAAAAAGAAGCAACCCATTAAAAATGGACCCAGCTGACGTAACCTTGGTTGCTAAGCAACCAATGTTGCTATAGCAATGAAGAAAGCGCCAGGACAAACCCGACCTATCCTTTTAGTGCAATAGGACTGTGCTGCCCTGGAGCAAATTGCTTCCCTGCAACAGTGTCGAGTGATAATGGGGGAGCTCAAAGACGAATCCAAAGGCTCCGAATACGCACATCGATGCTTATCGTCAGTGAACCCTCATTTGCTGACGCGTTGCGCCTATTCACTCGATCTTTGATGCTCACCAAAACATCATGTCTGGCCTATTCAGCAAGCAATCGTCAGTAACAACGCCTTGGACAATGCTGTGGAACAGATACTCGCACTCCCACCGGAGCGAAATGCAACACAAGGTCATACTTGAATTTCATCCATGTCAAAAAGCCTGAAATATGAAAGGTTTGGAATGATTCTTTCATGTGCATCGTTTTCAGTTTGCTGGTCTGTCTCTTGGATAGGTCCCATGTTTCAGCTCCATAAGTGATTATTTGGGGGATGCATTGGTTATATACCAATCTTTTAAGCATAAATGGGATCTTATAGATCTTGCAAAATTAGCTTTTTTCCGCCAAAGGCTTACCATCCTTAAGTGATTCTCCAATTGATTTCTCCTTCTTTTGTGTGATTGCTAAAGTATATGAATAACTGAGAATCTACTATTCTATGGGGGTTTAGTCAAATCATGAACAAATGAAGATCTCTCACAATCGTTCAATTCTATTAGAATATTACTCAATCAGTCTAAGAAGAAAATATTAAACGACTTTCCTTACAGAATAATGATAAGAAAAAAATTAGTACATAAGATAAGAAAATACCATCAATCGAATGAATACATACATAATCGACACTAAATCATATGAACCACCAACTGTGAAAGTAAAATACGATTTCAAATAATGTATACATTATTTCGTATATAGATAATGGACACGATCTTATTAATTCAGAGGAAGTAATGAACAGAAAAATATATGAAGACACTCAAAAGAACTGAATCCATGTATAACTTACAAATTAGGACCAAAGATATGCAACAACTTCTCCAATCAGGAAAAAAAACCCAAAGGGCATAACTGTGAATAACAAAAGCAAACAGATATTCCGTATTGTAAATGCCAAGCATCTTTTGTGATAAAGACCTAGAGCATATATCAACAGTTTATTTACAAAAAAATCTTTGTTAAAGGTGTAGATTATAAAGACTAGAAATGTATCAATTATGAGGAATGAGAAAAGGAAATCATACAAACCGTAGAGTAGTTTATGTAACTCATGTTGAATAAGCATGACAGAAGTACTGGCATTCACTCATAGGAAATAAATTGTTATTAAAGCTCCCAATAGGAAAACACAAGTAAGTACTACAAACACACCCCAAAACTAACCGTCTTATCAGAATATCATAAATATTAGAATATCGTAAAGTATATCATAGTTTCGATTGACAAACTGACAAACGGTATTACATTTATTTCTAGAGCTACTATATCCAAATTTACTGTCAGATGTTGGAATTATCAGGTCACCGTCATCAGAATTTAAAATATCTAAAGAGGACCCCAACACATTGGACCAAGTGAAAAAAAGGAAACCTACAGTTGGTGAATAAATTAAAAACAGTACCAATAGTATAATGATTATGGAAAATGCCAAAAAATCCAAACGGTGCGTGATTTATCGAAACATGTAGCACAAAACTTCAAAGTAAAGCAATTTTGAAAGTTTTAAATCTGATATACGATGGAATGCATAATTTTCATCAAAAGCAAACTTCAGAGGAACTTAAACCTGTCCTGGGCAATAAACAGTGTCATACAAATAAAAGAAAAATCGGATAATTTAAACGCTAGTAATGAGGCCTAATCGATTTTTACATACGTTTTCAGCACACTTCATATCAAAATCCTGATTACAGAATTGAGAAATACCACAGATCTTGACTATTGCTGAAAATAAAATGAAATGAATCAGTGATTCTAAAACATTTTGGTGCCAACAAACCTCACGTCAGGAAAGATACCTAATAAAACAATTAGTTATCTATTAAAGAAAGTTACTTTTAAATAGGCAACAAATTACTTCTGCAAACCCTCGGTATGCCTATGGGTATCGACCATGCGCCTATTTAGGCCAATCGATACTTACATAGACTTGAACATGAATTTATATTGTCATTAATTCAGAATGATGTTAACAGGGCGTATAGATTTCACAGGTGTAATCGCTAAATAGATGATGTGTTGCTTGAATGATAGACATGAATTTGATAAATCCTATAGACATATACCCGACGGAACTCAATCCAGAACATCGAGGAGCACAAGCAATATTCCTTGATCTACATATTAAGATAGTGAGTCGAATATTTACATATAAACCATTTGATAAACAGGATACATTACCATTTCATTTACTGCACATACAACATACAAGCAGTATCATTCCACCTTGTATATTCCATTGGGCCATATTATCTGAATTCATACGAATAGCCTGAGCAATCGTGGAAATTATGGATTTGGTTTGAAAAAGCGTTTATTCGGGGAACAGGATGTCTAAACAAGGTTAAAATTGACATAGAATATCAAGACAATTTACTGAAGTAATGAATAAATACTCAGAGACATTCAGAGTCAGATGAAACAGGAAGAAATAAAACTCAAAATCCAACGATCAGCTAACGTCCCATAAGCAAACAGACGAAGGAAAATGCAACTGTACATGAATATATTACAGTACACCCAGACAATAAGATCCATGATACATACCTGTTCATAAAATTGAATAACAGGAAATTTAGCGGACTGGGTCTAAATAAGTGAACAAAATAATCTGCTAATCTGAACTGACAAATACTGGGAAAATAAGATATGTAAATTCCAATTTATCTGATTCATCTTTCCAATTATTTCTTAAAAATGGAATATTTAAACAGATTATCTAAAGATAATTTCAGAGATGAGCTTAAATATAAAGATTACTATAAAGATCAGTTAATTGTTTATTAGAGGTAGAAAAAATGTATTTTCTTACAGTAAATCGACTTGTACTTGAATAACAATAATATAATTACTATCCGTCGCAGACTATGATGAGAATGGAAAGAACCAAAAATATTACACCCAAAATGAATCATATCCATTAAACTGGCTCAAAATGATCAGATAAAGTATCGCACCAATTGAATGATAAATGATATCAGGGAATTCAACAACAGAAGTTAATTTTTTTAGTTGCATGTTTAGCTTCTCATATATTCTGTATCGTACTAGATCTGAAAGGTGAGTAGGAGAAAACTGAGTTTATTATTATTATTATTATTATTATTATTATTATTATTATTATTATTATTATTTGTAATCTCACACCAGTTGCCTGGTGGTTACCGCTGGTGGTTGAGTGACAGCAAGTCTCCTCAAGTCTCCAGCCGTCCTCTCCACGTCCCCATGGACCACAGCAATATTGCAGTTCACAGTTTCTCACCAGTTACTTGGTGCTCATAGCTGAAGGCTGAGTGACAGTAAGACTCCAAAGGTCTTCATCCCATATCTTTTCTCTCCCTTGCCTATTATGCCAGTGCTGTGGTTCACATCCCCGCTCCTATTTTTCTTCCTCAGTTAGGCCACTGCTTATATTTATTGTCGTAGACCTTATATTTCTAGTACTTTCCTCAGTATTCGTGCTGTTCCTTGCAGTGCTGTGATCTGTACCGTCTTAATACCTCCTTTTATTTCGATCTTTTAATCTTGACGTCTTTGTTTGCATGTACTTTTTTTTAGATCTGCTTTAGCTCTCTTGATGCAGTCCTCTATGCTGATGAGTCCCCTACCACCTTCTTTTCTCGTAACGTATAGTCTATCGGTGTCATCTCTGGGGGGTAAGGCTTTGTCATAAGTTTGCTTGTTTGCCTGTCAATTGATTTGAGTTTTTCATTTGTCCTTCCCAGGAATGGTCCAGTGTATCTCACTAATGATACAGCCCATGTGTTCATTCCTTTTATCAGATTCCTACTGTTTAATTCGGTCTGAAATATATTCCTTATCCTTCGAAGGTATTCTCTCTTTATCATGATCATGATCATGATCATGATCATCATCATCATCATCATCATCATCAAGGGAAGTATAAAATATAAATGAATGAAATGCGAGGAAATGAAAACCCCTAAATAAGTGCTGTGATAACATCATTTGGAACAGTCAAAAATGTGAAAAGGACGTGACGGTAGAAAAAATTTATCATCTTTCATTACATCTGATGATTTTTTTTTTCGTAGTTTTAATTTCATATTTCAATTTGATTAATTCAGTTATTCTTGTACAAATAATATCTTTTACGTACGATGAGAAAATGATAAAAATGATACATGAAGAAAACATTCTTGTTTTATGCCTTTGATTTAGCTATGTATTTTTACATGCAAAATATTTGCATTTATTGTAACGGTTAAGCTGTGATACACTCCACAATTTTTTTGTATTCGATGTATTTAGTTATGAGGGGTTTTGTTTATATTTTTCTGAATGCATGCATTTGACGGTTGATGATCCCCATGAATTGTAGAGTCTCGTATTGGAAAATCAATGGTATTGAATTAGCAAAATGAAGAAGATCTACCTAATATAGATGAATAGGAATACAAAATACCTTAAGATGGTTCTCAGGTATTACTCTTTCGATTCAATCCAGGACATCCAATCCGCCAATTATATAACAGTAAAAGAAAACTAAATATAATAATAATCTAAATAATTTCAAACGAGTGGAAGTGAAACAGAATAATATAAAGTAACTTGAGTAAAATTCTAAAGGTAAATACAGTCGGGGAGGTTGTGTCCAATCAACGTTGCTGGGAAAGGAGTGGTAAAACACTTGTACTCGTTTTAAATACACAAAACAGGTCAGTGTCAAAACTGCTGATTATCCCCACAATGGTACTTAACATAAAACATTATAATCCTAATTTGAACAGCAACAATAAAAATGTAATATTCTGTGTAACACATCATACTGATAACAAATATTCCCACACCACATGCTCCTAACTTAATGATTAATGACTACCAGCAAGCAAAGTATCCCCACCAAATAGAACAGAAAAACATAACAAGCAATTACTTACAAAAAAATAAAACAAAAAGATAAGACACATAAAACAAAAAAAAAAGGAAAATTCTACAACGTAGAAAAATTGCCCCCACCCCCATCCGGCGTAAATGGGGATCTAAAATGAAGCAAATCATTCGCCTGAAGAAGCCCAAACAGGGCAGATATATAGACATGATTGTGTAGTAGATCATTACTCAAAGTATTTAAAATCAACTTATTGTTTCGTTCAATGCTGAATGTAACGAGCTCTCAATAAAACATACTTAGTACGCATCAGATATTGTATTATATTATATGATATTACGTTCCTGATTTGTGTGTGTTAGTGTGTGTGTGTGTGTATGTATATGTATATATACATATATATATATATATATATATATATATATATATATATATATATATATACACACACATACACACACATATATGTATATATAGATATATATATATATAAATATATATATATATATATATATATATATATATATATATATATATATATATATATATATATATACACACACACATACACACACACATATATGTATATATATATAAGGAAGGGAAACAAGCATATGGACACTTGGAAGATATTCATTAGATATAATTCTGCTGTTCACACCGCTCACATAAACTTCACACAGGAGATGTACATAAATTACCAATCACAAATACTTTCCCACACGGTTACTATTCCTTTTTTTCACTTTGCATTGTATATTCAAAGTCTTTCTATTTATTGTTAATTTTATATCAAAATGCATTTCCAATGTAAATTTAAAGTGAATGTGAGCGTAGGAAATATGTTAAATGAACATTTTGCCTTTTTGGTTTTCAAGTGGTAATTTCAAATGAAACATTATTCGACATACTCCAATAATCAAGTGACGACTCTTACGCTATTGCTACGTGTGATTGGCAAACGCAAAGTATTCTGAAATTTGGAAGGAACTTCAATAGATCTACATATTCCAAAAATAAAATATTAGCAGGCATGAAAGAAGGTTGTAAGGGATTCTTAGTGTTATATTTTATCCATATCAATACTGGAATAATATAAACTATCGACTAGTAAAGAATATCATAATTGATGTGAAGCAGGTTAAACACATACTTCCTTAATTCAAAAATAACCCTACCAATACAAACACTCACATTCAATAACTAACCATTTCTGAACGCAAAAGATACAAATCTAAAAATCTTCTTTAAAGAACAAGCAGGTTAATACACTCCCATTTATTGACCAATCAACCTTTTCCTTTCCACATTTTTCCATTATTTTCTCCCTCAAATTACATACTGTTTCAAATGCTCACACATGTGTGCTTCTTGGTGTGTACTTTTATTAAGAACGTGATTTTACATCGGATTAAGATCAATGTTTCAACCATATTGATTATTTTCGATTTGATTGAAACCCAGTCAATGTTTATATGAATCCAATTAATATTCTTATGTATTCAAATATACGCTGTGAATTATCCAAATGTTTAATTTAATATAACCGACATAATTAAAACTAGCTTAAACAACCAAAATGAAATTACTGTTTGAAATCACGAGGTTCGTATTTTCATGTCTGCTTCTCTTCCTCCTGAAAACACAAATCGTTGGTAATCTATTTAACGCATTTGACAAGACAAAGAAGACCCACTGAAAATACAACAGCATTTCGTGACTATAGATTGGCATCTGCTGGATATCAACTAGTGTCTCCATACAGAGAAATATGTCAACTCCATGACACAGATCGACAACCGCTAAACATGTTGACGTGTCTAAGACTTTCTTACTATTAACATCTGCACGTAAGTGTGTATACATCTCTATATTAGAGTTTTTGAATATCTTCAGTTTTTTTAGTTTACGTCACCTTCATCGGAGATTTGTTTTCTGTAATCAATTCTTATTTTCACAAACTTTATCAACCAGCATTCAGGAGTATACTAGCGTATGGACATACACACACACACACACACACACACACACACACACACTGATATATATATATATATATATATATATATATATATATATATATATATATATATATACACACACATATATATATACATATATATATATATGTATATATTTATATATATATTCATATATATATGTATATATATATATATATACACACACATATATAAACACACACACATATATATATATTCATGTATGTATATATATTCATATATGTATATATATGTTTGTGTTTGTGTGTGCGTGTGTGGGGATGGGTGAGCACTATTCATGAATATGAATTAGTTCTTTGAATCTGAAGCAATAGCATGACATTATAAAAATGGAAATACAGATTTACGATTTATTCACTCGAAATGTTAACCTTAGTGATGATATCCCCCAAAATATTACATTGGGAATCTGATTAGGAATAATGAATGTTCAATTTTTCCCATCTGCATAGCATGAATATTATAATTTCATCAGAAATTATTCGGAGAAGATTTTGGTATACTGCGAAATCAAGATATTGTGTCAATAGTTTAGAAACGGCGTTGAATGTTCGGTGATTCCGTTTAAATACACTTCATTGCAAGAACTCGAAACCTTGTGATTTGAAATTTGCTTTGGATTTATTTACACCAATCATGATCGAACTAGTCCTCTTCTGTTCATTGATTTGATAAATGTGTTTGTTTTTCTCACATTGCAGTGTAATGAATTGAATTGAACTATTGACAGGAGTAGAATTGTGGAGTGGGTGTTAATATAGTATCTTTTTGTACCTACTGATAATCGAGAATCTTACATGTATAAGCCAAACAGAATGGAAGCTTAAAAAACAAAATACATTTTTTTCCTCTCGAGAAACAGTTTATTTCTTTCGTCTAAATGTCCGTGAGAAAGAAAGAGAGAGTCAATCGTCTCCTATAAATCTTGTTTTTTTATTAGAAACAGAAGAGTAGCTGGTCTGGCAGTAGAGTTTTGTACGCCAGAGGAGTCAGTTTTCAAGGTAGGAAGCTTAAATGACCCGTTTAAGTCGTGTCAAGTAGGCAAATCCCTTCAGACTTTGTTTGTTTGTTTTTTGTTGCAGTTTTTTTTTTACTTTACTTCGTTCGTTCTTTACGTTGTGTCTTGATATTATTTCAACCAAGAGAGAGCAAAAGCAATTTGATCTAGTCTGTTTTTTTTCTCCGTGCAGGGTCGGCGGCAGAGGGAAAATCGGAGCCTCTGCTACATCTGGGAGATCTTTACATTGATTTAAAACCAAAAGTTTTATGAACTCATTAGCCAACATAACCACACTCTGATGTGTCTGCTATGAGCGGTTTGATTATTTTCCCCTCACAAAAAAGGATTTGAAACTCAGAAAATTATATTCCATATATATATTGGTTGTCCATCCAGGTAGACCAAAGGATAGACATAATGTTGTCGGACCTTGAATAATGACTCCATATCATTTCAAACAAGTATTTTTGAGAAGTATGGACAATTTTTGTCTATTCGTTTCGTCTCGTAAGTTTTTCTAGTTTTTTTTATGTTGTTTCTTATAGTCAGTTCGAATGAATGCGAGGGTTTTTCCAAAATCAGTACTGTTTTATCGGACTCTGGATAACAATAATGAATATTATATAAAAAGAATTCTGGAAAATTCTTACATTCATTCGAGCCAGCAATATGAAACAACATCAGAAAACTCGGGAAACCAAAGGTGAGAATGGACAATATATACATATATGTACATACACTTTAAGTGTATTTTTGCTCACACATGTTAGTATTTTCCTCACACTTATACGTACATTTGCATACACATGCAGTTTACACACACAGACCCGCACAGATTTGCATAGAGCAGCAATTACATAAATATCATAAACAGACAATTGAGTTGGTGCATTTTTTGAAATATCTTCCATGAAGTATCCTTACTAACAAATAACATTCTTTCACTCTATTTATATATATATATATATATATATATATATATATATATATATATATATATATATATATATATATATATATATATATATACACGATTGGGTGCTCACAAAACTCACAACACACTAATCTAGTGAGGAGAAAAAGAGGATGAACCAAAATGAAGCAAAAACCCAGGAAAAGAAAACATAGAAAATCCAAAAGAAAAGCAAACAAAAGAAATTTGAATAGAAATTGGAAGTAGAAACTTGCAGAACTTTTCTTAGTGGGGGTTACAATCGAAACAGGAGGAACCCAGTATAAAATTCCTTGAGAATCCTTCTTCCTTCTCTTTTTTCAAAACAGTCTTTTTTGAAATATTCAATAAATTTGAAGCATGGTTTTATCAGACAACGCATTGCCATAACTATTTCTAGCATTTCCAAGTTTCACCATTGAGCACATGTATAAACTTGAAGAAATTCAGTCGATGTTTTGGTGGTAAGATTTCATCACCGAAACTCAAAGTGGGTTTGATTCTATTTTATAAAATAAAAAGTGAGGAATTCATCAGCATATTCATCCAAATTGGCTCCTCTCTATCCCCAAAGGTTTCAAAATGGTTCTTTGTCGCTGAATCCGTTGACGACGTAGTTCTCTTCCTGCATCCGTCGTAATGAATGGGAAAATAGCATCACGGAACATGATCATGATTTTTGCTGCATGACTATGGTTAACGAGCTTGTTTTTTGTCTTATTCAATAGAATCGTGAATTTGATCCAAATTGAATGTGCAAATTATCTGAATGTCTCCCAAACTAAGCTAGGTTTCATGAATAGTTATTTAAACCTGAAAGATCGGTGCAATGGAATTATCTTAATCCCAAACCTTTGTCCAAAAAGTGACCTTAATATCGATATCGATATTGGATCAAAAATCAGTTTTTTAGTTTCAATGAAATTTTGAAAAGATGAAACCATCTTTCTTAGGTAAACTTTTACAAATATTGGTATAGTTTATTGAATATCATGATTATTTTCTTAAAATATTTTCCAATTCCTGGATTTAAGCAAATGTGGATGTTTTTTTCAGATGAGGGAAAAGATGGGATCGAAAATGGGCCAGACAGAAATGATCTAGGATGTCATATATCGTTAAATGGTTATACATTGTAGGACTGTTACCCAGGTGAGTGCCCAAAATGTTGACCTACCAGCAAGCAGTGCAAAAGTCCAACAAGTGATCTGATGATTTGTTGCCTTGCAGTTAATTGTTGGTTAAGAGTTCGTATCCTGTCTCAGAAAGGTATTGTGTGTGTTTTGGACGTTACCATTCCATATCTTTTATACTCTAAGAGTTTTAGTTGTTCCTGACGCTATACATGCCTCCATCTTGCATTGGACTTTATTTGAAATAGGACCTGAAACATTTACTATTTTAAACAAATACCTGTCATATGTCTCGTGATATATTTCAACCCAAACCAACGACTAAAAAAACATTCGGGAGTAAACAAAACATTTCCCGGATCAACATTTTCTTTTTGGTTGATATTTTTTCATTGTCGCTACACGCTTCTTATGGTGACTGGAAGAGGGAAAAAGATACCGATTAGAAAAGAATCAGCTGCAAGAATTTGATTCCCAGAGGTACACTGGTGTCAGCTAACTAACAGACAATGAAATGGACAACATGCCCCCAACCTCTGTGAGCATCCGGCATCACAGCAGGTGCATTTTAGTTTCCATATGAATAATGGCCAATAAAAATAACCTCATCTATGAGCAAATGTTTTACACATACTAATCGAAAGAAATATTAGTACCCAGAAAAAAAGAGTACATTCAATTCCATCCTTTGTTAAGGTTTACTCCTTTTTTTTTTGTTTCTGTTCATCCTAGCCTTTTCTTCCAGTTCTTGTCCTTGCATTCAAATTTCATAGGCCAAATTAGGTCCATTATGCTATTTGCACAAGGTATATTCTTTGAATATTAAGATGCAAAAGTTGTCCGTGCTCTTTGATAAAATATTTATTCATTTAGATTTCTGGTATCATTATTTACTGTTCTCTGTATTTGTTTGGCATTCCATGACTTCATACCACCTCTAGCTAAACAGTATACTCTAAAAACATTAAATCCTTACCGTTGCCCAAAAGGAACTTGCATGAACACGACAAAAATGAAATAAGAATTTATTGAGAGAAAAATGTAATTAACTGAGAGGAGTGAAAAGAGAACAGAAACACAAATGTAACAAAATAAAAAAAAACGACGGAACAAATAGAATGGAAAAAATCAAAATTATCCGGATAATAAAGGAGGGAATGAGGAAGAGAAATAGAACATGAGAAAAATGTAAGAAAAAGCAATGACACAAAGAAAGCGAAAAAAAAAAAATATAAATATATGTGGGAGAAAATATTTTGGGGGTTCCAAAAATCATTATAGTCATTATTCAATTAATTATTAAGAGTAGTATCTACTCCTTTGTGTTTCGATTACATTATTTCGAAAAGTGTGACTCGAATCTTGCTAAGATGTATAGAAAATCTTTTCACTCAATAATCTCCTCTTCAACTCTGATCCAGGTGATACCAATTAGTCTGTCACTGCTTGATGCATCATATAGCTAAAACGGCTCAAGAGTTGATTGCTAGGAACTTGGTTTCCTGACAGAGAAATGAATTTATATTTCAGTAATTCATCAAATATTGACATTCTTCAGGATGGAATAAATAGATACAAAAGAAGAAAACAAAGGAAAAATACGTGAAGCAACAATGTTTACACTTGTCAATAAATAACACATCTCGTTGGAATGTAGAAAAAAAGAAGGACAAGCAAATGAAAGAAAAGAGTAATTAATAAAAAAAAACGCTTGAAAATGAAAATTGTGATTAAGATAATGACGGCAACACGCTTTCTTGAGAATTATTATCAGTGAATTTATCTAGACAAGATTTTACTTTATGCTTTTAGCCCTTCCCTATGATTTTTGGAAGAAGGAACGATAACAAACAGCAATCATATCGTTAGCAGATTAGAGAAAAACACCATCCATGAAAAAAATATATAATGGAAGTGTCAATCGTAAATACAAAGATTGTTCTGAAATTCAAGTTTTTTTTATGATAATATAAAAAATAATTTACAACGTTTACTTCACAAAGCTGTCTCTGTCTGTTTGTTAGTCTGTATATCCGTCTCACCCTCCCTCTCTCTCTCTCTCTCTCTCTCTCTCTATATATATATATATATATATATATATATATATATGAGCAAGCTAGCAGAGGAACAATAAAAAATCATCATATAATAAAAATAGATCATTACTCAATATGATATGAATCATCTATGAGCAGTACTCAAATTGATTGTTTTTTAGCTGACTTTTGTCTGGCACATGAGGGAAACAATTAAGAACACGGAGCAATCGAAGTCAGAAAAATAAAGATAAAAGTAAGAATAATTCCTTCAAAATCTTTTTACTGCAGGGTCACGAGTAGATTTTCAATAAGAATGACTTTGCCTACTAGAAAATACAATAGATAGTCATTCGGTGAGGACCTAAGAGTTGCACCAAGTCAGCAGCCCTAATGAATATTTGCTCAGCTTATTTTAGCCAACACAAGCGTCGGAGCTGGTCCAAACCTGCCATCTGCTAATGCCTCCGTTGCAATTTCTCCCTTCTCCACTGACTGCGTGTTACTCGCCAAATTTTCCTTATTCCTTCACTATTATCGTGACAAATCGAATTATAATTGAATTAAGTTTCCATTCTTACCCTCTCAAATATTTGAAATGATAACATTCCAAAATAAAACCCGTAGGCTTCAAGAACTCACAGCTAGAATTTTGTCAGGCCAACGTTCATGCAATACACCTTGCTTGCTATAGAGTGACATTATATTCTTGAGAATGTCGTTTAATCATGATTACATTTTCCATGTTTCTGAAAGTTACGTCCTCTCAATTACGTAAACGTCTATTCAATAATTATCCCTGCTTCTATGGGAAAATCTTAGTGAAATCAAAAGTACAGCTTAAATCGGAAAATGGCAAAGTATGACATTGCTTTGGTCAGCGACTCCTTGGTTTCATTTTTGTATTATATTAAAAACTTATGACTGGTAAAGAATTATATTCATCCCAAATTTGTATAAGATTTTCCAAATTTATTAAAGATTTTGAAAACTCATGTCTCATTGTTTTCACTCTGAATCACACCTGACAAGATGAATAACAACTGTATTCCAATGAGCAAAAAATACGAGAATTTATCAATAATAACCATTTTTTATAATTATAAAAGATCTTTGGCAATGAAATATAATGATTTCAGCATATATTGAGGCCCCATTATGCAATAACCTGTCATTTCATTCGTGTTTTTCCATTTGTCTATTAAGACTGGTCGTAACTGTCTTGAATTAATACCCAGTACTAACAGATACTCGTAATTTTATATACGTACGGAAAAACTAACGTCATCTCTCATTGACTACTACCTGTACAGATATTTGAGAACATATGTAATTGTGTGTATGCATGAGTATGAGTGAGGGAGGATGAGCAAATCTGAGTGTCTTTGTATGCGTGTGTGTGTGCGTGTGGTGTGGATGTGTGTGTGCTGAATTGTACACGAATATAAATCTATTCATGTCAGTCCGATATATTCATGTATATAGCCCCTCGTTGGTGCAAATGAAATAGCGAATCGATTCACGTGAAAGCTGCCTGGAAACAGGAAACGCATCTCCATGTTCCTTTTCATACCATCCACGCATCCGGCAGCCACCCATACTGCATAACCGATTCAATCCAACTATTCCCCGTAGGTTCACTTCATCCTTCATTCTTTTTTTCTATTCGTGTAGATTAATACCCAACAGAAACAATGCTTGTTTTCCGAATGAGCTGACTGACATGAGTTTCAATACATTTCTGGATTGATTACACAGCTTTGTCGGATTACATGTGAATTTTACATATATTATTCTCGATGTTTCCACCACTCTTTCGCATCCAAACATGAAATTTTATTCATTATTTGCTGATACCTTCTAGTGATACAGAACGTGAATTAAGTGTACTGAATTAGAACACATTAACTATTATCTGTTTTGCCTTCTGGATATAGTGATCAAGTAATTACCATAGGCACCAGTGGTCGATGTTAGATCCATGGTACACGACATGATCGCAAATGTCGATTTTCAAGTCAGACATGACTTACTTACATGGCATATCGATGCGACACATTTTGGTACTTTTGTCTTACATTGAGCTGAGTAAATATCGGTATATATTTCCTTTTTACCAAAAACAATACATTTTTGGTGAGAAAAATCTGGCCTGTCTCTAAACGGCCCAGTGAGGCTAGTCGTCTTTTTTTTTTCTTTTTTTTTTTCATAGGATTATTTCAGAAAATCATTTTCATTAAATAATTGATGGATTTCCATATACTTTTCAAGCCAGGATTCAAACGAGGAATTGACTGTTTGGAAGATTAAAAATATTTTCCGTCTGAAATAAAAGCAAAATACTTCTTAAGAAAAAATTCCAAACTCTTAATCCTGTTTTTAAGCTTGATAGTATTAATGATATACCGTTCAAATATTGGGCATTCAAACACATGTGAGTTTATGTAAAAACATATTAATTTGCCAATGTGTGTATAAATGAATACGTTGAATGCATCTTAAATTATATACCTAAACATTAGTATGTATAATACTGTATATATAATGACAGACATGTGCGTGTGTATATGTGTGTGCATGTGTGCATGCATGTAAATGTATGCATGTCTACATGTTAATGTGCGTGCGTGAGTGTATTTGCATTCAGATTTCGATAAACATATTGAGACATCTGGACACATGCAAATAATTTTTTCAATGCACAGGAGAAGATACATAGTTGCACGTATGTATGTTTGTACGTATACATAAATGTATGTATATATGTGTGTGTGTGTTTATTTGTGTGTGTGTGTTTGTGTGTTTCTGTCTGTATTTCTGTCAGTCTATCAGTTTATATATTAAATTTGCGAGCAAAAAATTTGATTTATATAATGGAAAATGTAATATGCTTCAAAATATCATCTTCCATGTCCTTGAGAGCTGTAAATGTAAAAAAAAGCAAGCATATATGTCCACATATGTGGAAGCAGGTATTTTGGTTTGTTTCTTGAGTGGTTGACATCATGTAGGAGTATGCCCGAGCGTTCTCTTACGTACGAGCATCTCTCCCTACTTACTTTGCTTTCCATTGCTAGTACTTGCGATGCGGGCAGTCGCCCTCTCCTCGTTCGACATTTCTCCAATCATATATGTCGTTTGAACGTTCTGACCAAACCAAGGTAAATACACGAAAAACATTTACCTCAGCATCTCCTGTCTCCTAATGCGTTCCTTGGGATGCTGCCAGGTTTCGATTTTTTTGTTTTCTTTTTAGTAGCCATGAAGAATGTTCTACAGAGGACAGCCGATCCATTAAATTATCCAGAGTTTTCAGAATGTGTATCTTAGGGAAATTAAGCAGTAAAAAGAAAAGCTCTCCGTGCATATTTAACGCACCTGCATCTGCTTTGATATAAACCATGATATTAAGAAAAAAACCAGCATCTTGAATGATAAACATAAGGAAGAGAAAAAAATTAATGTATTTATATTTATCAGCTTGCTTTCTTGTCTGCTTGTCTCCCATCAAGGTTTCTAACTATTTAGATATGGCTCTGACTGCTACCATTTTCACAGATCTTTGAGTCAGTGCTTAGGTGGCGAAATATTTACTGATTGAATATACTCATGATTCGACGAAGCAAAAAATGTATATAAAAATTAACACACACTTTTTTTTCTAAATGGAGTTAATTCAGTGTATAGAGCGCACTGAGACATACTGCATTACTCATTACTGCAAAACAACCAGGTTAAGGAAGAGATAGTTCGTTGACTTAAATATAAGCCACGGTCTCCAATATTCAAAAGACAAAATATAGCATATAAGTGGTACTATCAAAAGGATAACTATCAATCCCATATAATTTCTGAAACGTATGAGAAAAGAACGAATCTTGCAAACACCAACTACGTATCAACAGAATTCCTACAAAATTCTAAAGGTAGTTTTGAAAATCCAAACAACTTTTCAGATACTACACCAGGACGGCTCTAAATAGCACAACTACTGCCTTACTTAGCGGATCAGATGATCAAATCAACATACATAGCACTCGATCCAAATGTAGTAGATGATATAAGGGAAATCCTTTGAAGTCGGGTTTGATGAACGTAAGAAAATCTATATCCAAAAGTGATGTGAGAGAACCAGTTATGACAAGCTATATGTAGATGTAGAAGAGATCACACAGCACCATCTAGGATAAGATTTAAGATAGCATTGCTTGGAGGTAAAAGGAATTGAAAGATGCAACGTACATTACTCTTGCCGATGAAATTCTACGTCAGGCCAGAGCAGACTTCAACGCTACATCAGGAGCATTAGAGAGCATGTACACACGAAGATTTGCATTCAGAAGTGCCTTATTGTATACAATTGATTTTTGCATGATAAGTTGGTCGGATCAGTGTACTTTCCAGCACTTGTTTCTCTTTAGCTATAAGTGCATATTTCTTGATGAAAACATTTTTTTCGTACAAATGCTTCAACCAGGGAAATCCCCAGGTTTGATCAATTAAAAAGTTGTAACAAAGCAGCAAATAAGGGAATTATCAATTACTCCTGGAAAAACGATAACTGATCTCAACATCACAGAACCTCGTTTTATAATGCACCCTGAAATATGTTTGTAGAATCAAACAGTCAATAAGTTTTGGGAAAATGAACAAACAGACTTAAAAACGCATCGAATCCTTATCACTCAACATCACAAACAGTATGCAAAATTTAATATGAGCTATCACTGTATAAAAACTTCTCCCCAAAACTTTGCAAATACAAGCATATAACATCCCATAACAGTTATGTCTTATTTCTATTGATATTCGGACCATCCTTATCTTGGTTGTTTTTAATACAACGTTTCGGCCGTTGCACTCCATGGCGTTCGTCAGGTATCATCTGGTAGATTTGGGGAAGCAACGAACCGAACCCTATATTTATATATATATATATTTATATATAGAAATAATAATAATAATAATACCTCATCTCAAAAATTCCGAGATATACACTTATGTCTATTTAAATGATGAGGAAATTTATTTTTTCCCGCGAGTCCGCCATTCTTAATAAATCAGCTATTTCTATTTATTACACTTCACCCTCAATTAATGATCAAGAAAAGATTTATTTTGAATGATTTTGAACCATTAGTGCATAGAATGTACACTATTTCATTTGTTGTCGTCTATTCCCTGATCCAAATTTGTTTCAACTTGACAATGTTTGTCTGCCCAAATACCTTGGAAACAAAAAAATTGACTGATGTTGAGGTACACAGGGATGGGCCCCGAGGGGCACGGCTTACTTTTATCTACTAACTCCCTTATTTGTTACCTAGAAAAAATGGTAATCTAGGTGAAACATCTGTGGAATAATTGATGTGGCATTGGTAAATTAATGACCTGGTATTTTCCTGCAATCCAACAAAACACCTTGTCTTTCAAGTTTCCAAATGCCACCAATGTGTGCATGCCAATGCTGTAGATGGTCTACGTTTTCAATTCATCACTGAAATCTCCTATCCTGGGCAGATTTCGTTTTTTCCTTCTTCTGCTCTACACAGAGAAATAACTGACGTCGTTGTCAATGTCAACAGACTTACATGCGTAAGAACAAATGGGTGATATATTGTACATAAACATTGTGCTCTCTGATACTAAGCAGTGGTAAGACTTAGTTGGTTATTTCATTTTGATCGTAATGAAAATGGCCACAGAAGATTTTATTGTTATTTTTGCAAATGATTAAGTGATCAGTAGTTGGGAGGGGACTAACAGTTGTTATTTTTTTAATTGAGAAGAATCATGGTGTAGGGATCAATTTTTCCCCTCTTTTTGCTGACTAATCTCTCTCTTTCTCTCTCTCTCTCTCTCTGTCCCTCCCTCTCTCTGTAGTTTATTTAGTAGTTTCCAATTCACAATGGTTGTGTGCCAACATACGCGAATCCTGACACTTAACCTGGCTAGATACTGTCCCAATTGCAATTCCATTTTGAGATCTGGCAGAACAACATTCGTGTCAAAATTGACAAGGGTTTTCGTAGAAACGAATTCCTGTACAGAGGAAATACAGAGCAAAACTCATACGACAAAGAAAATTCAGATAAATCTGCAAGAAGTATCGCCAGATGTATCACGTGTAAGGGGCAATCCTGTCCGGTGATGCATCAGTGACCTTTTCGTCTTCCTCCAATGCTAATTCTGTCAATAAAACGATATTGTGAATTCTGTATTCTCTGATGTGAGTAAACTTATGCATTTATATGAAAATGTACAACCGCGAAAAGAAAATTAATTTACATTGATAATATGTGTATGAAATAGCACCATATACACTTGTGCCAATACGTACATGGATGCTGGTCTCAATCAGTATGTGTATATGGATCTTTAAAAAAATGAACGATGTGGATATATCTTTATATTCAAATGCAAGGGGAGATTACGGCATATACGATTCTAGACTAAGAAAACTTTGTCATGAATTTAATACCTGCCAAAAAGGTAATTATTTTAGAATGGCTCAGTCAAAAGCTTGAATTACACTTCAGGATGAATGAAACACATCTTGGTTTCAAACAAGAAAAACTCCTATATCAACGGTTCAATCATCACCTGAAACAACATCTTTTGGGTCTCTGAACGATCAAGAAAGATTACAAAAGAGCAATTGAAAGGTTCAAAGTCTATTGCCTTCGTAGCCAGGGGAATATTTTTGTGAAAAGTTTGTATATGCACTTGAGTAAACTCATACGTCAGCAGTTTTTCTCTCGGGTTCCTTTTTTATGTAGATGCATTATGATTGCCATGTTCCAGTCTTTTGAGACTTTTCTCTGTTTCAGACTCAAGTTGAATAAAATAGCTACCTTTTTGTTGATGCTCTCACTGGCTGTTTTGAGTATATCAATGGTGATGCTATCTGGTCCAGGGGCTTTTCTTTTTTTTTTGTTTGTTTGTTTGATGGCTTGCTTTACTTTACATGGTGTAACTTCTGGGAAGTCCTCGACTAATTCTAAGTGTCTTGTGTATTCTGGTCATTGTTTTGCAGTCTGTGTTTGGAAAAGTAGAGTCCCGGGTAGAGTTTTTGGGTGCGTTCAATGATTCTGTCTCTGTCTGTTGTTATGTCTCCGTTTGCTTTTAGTATGCAAGTTACTGGCGTCTGCCCTACACTGAGAGTTTTGTTTATTGGTTTAAAGCCCGACGTTTTTTGAGAGTGGTTTTTGATGATGTCTATTTTTTATTTTTACTCTGTTCTCGATGATGATTTGAGGTTTCTGCGCTTTTCAAATAGTTTCCTGGTTTCATCTGAAATTTTGCTGATGGGTTGCTTGGTTTAAACATATTAGCAGCTTCAAACTGAGAGGTTGTTATTTTGCCGTAGATTTCGTTGATGTTGGTGACGTCTTTGTCGATAAGAATATCAAATATGTTTTTAATTTAAGTTTGAAAGATTGGGTGAGTTCATTTGAAATCAGCTGAAAGAGAAAGCTGTAGAATACAAAATGACAGTTGAAGTTGCATTTATACATTTTAAGAAGGCATTTGACTGTCGACCCTGTGTAGACCTTGTGTGTCAAAACACTGCAACATATCTACTATCACAGCAACTCCTTCATCAGGCTACATAGGGACTCTGAACCGTTTCAGCTCTAAAAAGGAATAAAGTAAGGTAATACCAGCTCACCCAAACTCTTCACAGCCTGCCTCAAGATGATCTCCCAAAACCTGGACTTGGAGAACAGAGGAATCAAAATAGCCAGCAAATATCTAAGCAAGCTCACATTTGCAGACGACATCGTCTTTTTTGCAGAGAATCTACACGGCTTCCAGTTAGTGCTAAATGAAGTGAACAAAGAAAGAAAAAAAATTGGCCTACACATGAACTTCAGAAAAATAAAAATCATGTACAACAATCACAGTGTGAAAAAAGACATAACCGTCAAAATCAAACATGCAAAACTGGCGAAAGTAGACCACTGTATCTACCTAGGACAACGACTCCCAATGAGATCATCAAAGGGAGAGGGAATCAAGCAAAGAATCACCCTAGGATGGCAACCTTTCACCAGATCAAGCTAAACTTTCAAAAACCAGACGATCCCAATAATCTTAAAACAACTAATGTATTCTACCGATAGTTATGGAACTGAAACATGGAACCTAACCAAGACACTGACCAGCAAACTGAGACGTATGTAAGGCGCACATGAGAAAATAATGCTCACCCTTACACGGAGAGATCACAGGACATCAAAGTATATCGGGAAAAAAAAAACAGGAATTCAAGACATCATAGTATCTATTAAAAAACTTAAATTGCAATGGGCAGGCCATGCTGCAAAAATGAAAAACAACCGATGGACATCATGACTCACAACGTTGATCCTCAGAGATCACATGCAAAATTGTGTACAATAGAATACAACATGGAGAGTTGAACCTGACTAATACAGAAAATACTGGCTCTGTGACGCCTATGATTGAGAATTGTGGCAAATCCTGGGGAAACTGTATGTCCAATGACAGACATTAAAACACTGAAGATGACGATGATTATGATACCATAAGTTAGATGACAGTACTTTGGAAGGTTTTAAAGACCAGTTGTTTGCTTTGGGAACTCTTCGTTTTCAGGGAAAGAAGACTGGTTTGCCAGAAACGATCGTGTTTTAACCATCTTATTCAGTTATCTTGTTTGCTAGACTTGGATCTGAAGAAATGGATTGGCTTTAGGGAATTCATATGATCTGGTAAAACAAGATAAAAAATAGATTGATGATCAAATATTTTGGCAGATGTTCAAAATGCTTTCGATAAAAGGACTCTAACACTTTCTATAATCTTTTTTGACAGCCTAAAATCATCTTCTGGTGTCCCAACAGAGTCAAAAATTGGAAAAAAATACTCTCTAAATCTGATAAGAACGATTTGCAGGCTGATTTTTAAAAAAATCCTCCTAGTCAATGGGTTGGATATTGATCGCTTGCCCCCAAGACATACACTTCCTCATATGGATTATGTTCTTACAAATTATATAGTCAGTTTTGCGATTGAACAAATCAATGCAGTCAAGGCACCAGATCTTGATGCTATACTGATGGGGCTGTTGAAGACTCGGAGTCGGTTGGTTTCATTTGATATACTTAAACTAATGACAAAGTGTTCAGGGGAAATTCCCATACCATACGACTGGTATATCTATTTTAGAGTTTGTTCGCAAGATCCTGTCCAGGCTCGGGTTGAATTGTTTACTTAAGTATTTCTACCCTCTGATCTACCCAAAAACCCGGTCTGTGGGGGTTGGGGGTGGAATTGATACGAAATGTATCGAGTTAGTCTGACCCTCTATTTTGACATCGTTGATTCGACAAAGATTTGTCACAGTGTTAATCAAAAGGACGTATGGAGAATTCCTGGCAACTTGGGCTATACTTCAAAATTTGCTTAAGCAATTACATTGAAACATGAAAGCTAGGGTAACATTCAATAGGGAGATTCTGAAGAAATTGGCAATATAGGTATAACAAGTTGATATCATAATTTCTACTGTCTTCCAAATATACTCTGCCATTTTTTTACATGCCTTTCCAAATTGTGAGAGTGGGATGTAAGACATTCATGACCTTAATTCGAGAACAACTTCATGCAGATGCTGATATGTTTGTAACCTATACTAAGGAGGATATGCAAGTCATGATGAATCGATATTCTATTGCTTGTGCTGCATTTGCATGCATATATATATATATATATATATATATATATATATATATATATATATATCAAGGCACTAATCAGATATTCAATTTCTGATGTATGGTTGGTTTATTTTATAAAGTGTTGGATACATTTAAGTTGAAGTAGTGCTTCAAATATAATAGAATGATAGAATTGCTACACAAACAAGTTTATGCTTCTATCCTTTTGCAGCTACTGCGGGTGGATGATTCGATTTATTTGGATTTCCATTTATCTGGGTTGAAAAACTTTGTGTCATTCTATGTATTTTTTTCTTTTTCCTCGTTTAGTTGTCAATATTTACATGTCTGTATTTAATCCTCTGTAGGAGGAGTAGATTCATGGGTAGTTGTTATAAATCATTTGGGATGTTTCAGACACGCATTTTTTTTCATAAGCTTATTGTTGATCGACTAACTGTTATCGGTATGTTTCCCCGATGGAGTTTATCTGCCTCCAGTGCCAAGGTTCAATTTTACATGGCCTTGGTTGTGTATATTTAAATCTCCTAACATTCTTGGTTAATTTGCTTCTATGTATCAAACAATCAGAAACATAAACGTATTTATGTAGTGAATCTATTATTTCACAATATATATATATATATATATATATATATATATATATATATATATATATATATGTATGTATGTATATGTATATATATATATATGTGTGTGTATATATATATATATGTGTGTGTGTGTGTGTGACGGGGGGTAGATAATTCTCAGAACAACACCTGAAAAGTCTCATTGAAAGCACGAAACACTCTGTGAATAACAAAATTCACTTTTTTCAGGCAATTCATTGGCCTAAGGGATGAATTATTTTTCTTTCCGAGTTTTGCATCTGAAACCCTCAAGTGACTTTTGATCCATGCATGGTGCCTACGCCTCGTAGCGAAATGTTTTATTTATCACGCATGACCTTCAAGCTCCATTTAGCAAGGATGAAAGAGAATCAACTCAAAGGAAATGAAAATTCATGTATTGATGACTCCTGTCAGTACCGTTATGACTAGTTTGTATAGTGAAGTGAGTGACGCCGCTTCAGGTGCTTGTCACGTCAAAATCTATCTCATATTTAGACGGGGAACAACTTGTGAAGCCCAGACAGGGAACGCCACAGCAAGTGTAAAAAAAACTTATAATCAGTCTTGTGTTGCAATGAATGTTTGTATTAAAAGTTTATTGATGAAAATAGATTGGAATTTGTTCAATTTCTATGGCGTAATCACGCATGCTTCTTTAAGCAGCATTATTTCAAGTGTTTATTTTTGAATCAATGCACAAAAATGTCCATTTACTGTTGCTTCAGAATTATGACTGAATTAAGTTTGTAATTTATTACAAATGTTGAAGGTTTGTAACGACCATAATAACTTGTCCCTCCACATTATGTTGTTTGGTTTTCTTCGTACTGACCCACATGCCTGCCGGTCTATCCATTCACTTCCCTGCCTTTTGTACTGATCTGTTACATTTTTTTTACATATTTTAAAATCCTTTTCACATATTCAGATGAATTTAGTCGGATATATATATATATATACATATATATATATATATATATATATATATATATATATATATATATATATATATATATATTTTGTTCCTTTTCCTCTCAAATATGAGGATGTGCTCTCCATCTCTAGTCAGAATTTTGCCGCATGATTTTATTGAATACACACACTTGCATACAAACAGAATCACTCAAACGCACACAGGGACCCATACAAACGGAGATCACCAATATATATATATATATATATATATATATATATATATATGTGTGTGTGTGTGTGTATATATATACACACACACACACTTCAATCCATGCTCTGATGAACCAGTTATATTTAGGATGTGCTGATGTATCATTGCTTACAGTTGGTAAAACCCTTATAATCCAATTGTGACAGAATATCATCGAAATAACAAACTGTGTCCTATATTTGAAAAATATTTATTTCTATGTTCTTCTGTAAATTTAAATAACTTTTGAATAATTCATCATTATTTTTTAGGAATTTGTGATGCGCAAGGAAAATGAAAAAAAATACTTTTTCTATCATTCTAAAATATTTAGATTGTTTGCAAAAAATTTCCTATTGGCTCCAGAGCTTCGCAAAAATTTGTCTGAAATTGCAGTGCCCTACCAAATAGAAAAAAAATACCTAGTTCCATAGTTTCCTTTAATTTTAAATTATCTAGAGGAAAAGTTTTTTTTCAGAAAAAAATCTGAACTTGGCTCCATAGGCTCGCGAATTTAGATTGAATTTACAAAATGATATAAATACTAATTTACTCTTTGTCTTATATTCTTACTTCCATAGTTTAATAAAATCAAATAAGATTCTGGCATCCAAGTTTTTTCTGCCAAGTATGGACGAAGATAATTTGATTTTATACATATATTTTATATGCATATTTTATGTAAGCATTATCTACCCAATATACATATAATTATGAATGCAATAAGAAGGATGGAGTTGCTAGTGTACTAACACACACACACACACAAACTCACACACAAACACACGTACACACACACACACACATATACATATATATATATATATATATATATATATATATATATATATATATATATATATATATATATATATATATATATATATATATAATAATACCTACCAGACTAAATTTGTAAAACTTCATGTAACGATTGCATTCAAATAACACATAGTGCCACATGTCTCGGATGTATGGACAAGGGCCATAGATATTATAGAAACAATTACAAAATTCAAATGATGATGGGCTAGTCATGTTGCAAGAATATTAGACAAGTGCTAGGCATTCCGAATTCTCAAGGCATCATATTTGTAAAACGAAAAATGTGTAATGGAATGACGAATTAAACACGTTAAGAAAGAATTGGCAAAGCAAATCCCATGATAGTGAGGTCTGAAAAATCTCGGAGACGATAATGTATATTGTGTCCACTTACTCGTATTATCCTCGGTAGCCTTTTCGATACGCCAAACCTCTCTATCATAAGCATTGCGGAGCCAGTACTTTCTTGATTTATCTAGCTTGTCACACCATCTCACTTGCTGTCGCCCACAATTTCGCATATGATATCCGGAGATCCACGTTGCGAGTTGTTATTACCATTGAAAAATACTGAATAACATTAAGATAGATATATTTTTAATCTGACGATTAAAAAACGTATACATCCCAATAGATTATTCACCGGCGGGTGTAGAACTCATTTTTTACTGTGATGCTAAAGTGTAAACAGCATTTCAAAATATAAATAATTTTCGTTCCATCACATCTTGCAAATTAGTTTTCTGGAATATCACTCCGAGCTCCGAACATATTCGTGAATCAATCAACCAATAAATAAATGAATAAACAGATAAATATTGAAATAAGAAAGAGGATCTTAATGTCAATAGGCAAAATAGTTCCAGTTATGGAGAACATGTATTGGTGAGATGAGAATTTTCATTAATTCAATACCTTTCCTCACTCTCACTGGATACAGAGAAATTTAAAAAAATTGATGCAAGTTCACCATGGAACATTTAAAGACTGACACTTCCTACGTTGAATACAAAAATCTTCCATTTCCCACCACTGCATCTCACAAGTACCCGAATGAAAGAAGCTTGATTATAAACGACTTATTGAGTTTTTTTACGTGCTTTTCTCTAGTTCATCCTAAATCAACTGATATTTGATTATTAATGCTTCTTACTAGCCATGACTGAGATTTTAAGTTACTTTTGTTGTCTGTTTAAACGAATTATTCCTACCTCGACCTGGGGTGTTTACTTCTGAGAGATTAAAAGAATTACAATGGAATAAATTGTATTACGCTGTCTGACATTCTGTAATGAAGTGTAGTCATTATTTGACGAACTATTCAGACTACTATTCTTATCTTTGTTGATCTCCTTACAACTTTTGGTCGTCAATACAATACCGTTAAAAGAATTGCGACGTCTCTTCCTGAATAAGTAAAAGATCATAGTCCAATATTCACGAGAAACGGTTTCTAAAATGTAGCAGAAACTGAATTAAGGAATAACTACTAAATGAAGGTCATTGCAAAGGAGAATTTTCTTTCAACCTGACACGATTATTTCAGAACTTTCAGGTAATAGTTGCATGATGGGACTGTGTAATTTTTTAAAAAATCATTAATTCAGCATTTTCTATGGAAATGTCAGAGAGGCATTGGCTTAAATGTTAAGAACAGAGATGGTGATCCGTGGAAGAGTCACTGTTTTCATTTCTATTTTTTAGTTTATAAGAACTGAATCAGTTATCGACACTGCTGCCTGACCTTATTGTAGACGAAATCATATGAATGTAATCCCCCGTAAAGGATGTACCGGATGATTTATAAAAAAAAATGTTACCCAAGCAAATTTTTAATCATTGCTATAAATGTAAACATAATATTTATTCGATTTCAAAAATATTTTAGAGCTTCTTAGATCCTACAGCGAAATTTTCCTTCTTGGTTCTTTGATTGAATCTTTGTTTAAATTACTAAAGGCAAATGGTGAAACAGTTGGCTTACAAGGAAGATCGTCCCCCCTAGCTTGGGTAAATATTGTATTTATTACTTCTCAAGCCAATTCTGTGAATTATTTGATATTCTTTAATGAAACAGACCTCTGTTACCGTTTTCTGAAGATCATGCTGGCTCCGTTGCTTGTAAGTACATCATGTACACTATACACTCATGTAGCACATTATAAAAATACTAAATGCAATTTAAAATAAGGCGTGTATTTCTCACCTGCCCTGGGCCTATTACCAGCTTTAAAGGAACCTGGATGCAAAGCAGCCAACGTTTCCCAAAGAATTGCCTCATTCATTGAGAAAAGAGTGAATATCCAAAGTCCAAAAATATTGACATGATAGAATGTATTGACAATGTAAAAAAATATTGAATAACCCTATTCTTGTTAGTTAGACACGGGACACTTCTAATTCTTTATAAAAGCATACAGAATTTGTAAAATGTAACTCTCATTTGAAAAATCACAAATCAGTCAATGCTATGAGAACTGAAATGAAAGACACATTTCATTTCCTTTCTTCGATGTGATATACTAATAAAATAATCCTCCATTATTCCTACAGTTGGAACACCTCATATTTGTAAATGTGTTCCAAAATAGAACGATTCCAGTCCAATTCTAGAGGAAAACAATGCAGACCTAGAAATAATTGACTGGAGTGAAAAAATGCTTTAAGGAACAGAGGGATATGGACGAAAGAACGTAATTCTATTGATACGTGGAATCATAATCTAAAAGGTAATTGACAATATATTGATACTCAATTTACCTCAACAAAAGCAATTTGAACCTGCATTCGATTTCTTCAGGAGCCTTTTCTTCTATGTAGGAACGTCTTACAATATAGAATACGAAATCCAAGATTCTTAGTCTAATATTTACTGTATGTCCAAAAGTACTTTTTATTCCCTCTTGGTATCTTCCCAACATATTTTTGCTTGCAAGAAAGGGAATAATTGGATTTTCCTAAAATAAACCCCGCATTTAACACGTCTACCTGTTCCTGAATGTGACTTCTTTTCATTCACTTTTTTGTTTCTTGTTTAGTGAGTTTTTACTGAAGAAACCTATCTTGAATAATTTCAGGGATTTTGTTCACGGTTTCTCCGATAGCTATATAGCTATGTAGATAGGTAGATATTGTTAGAGAATGTTTTGTAGCAGGTTGTTATTTTTTTCCCTTCAGTGAAAGATCTTCCAGGCTTGCATTTGGATTCCAAAAATGATACACATGTATTTTCATGTCACTTTTACGCGTACTGTCCTCATTCAATAATGATTCTTTTAAGCATGTCATCAATAACATCCTTTTTTTTTTACAAATATACATTGTTGAATGTTTTAAATCCAAACTGATAATTGGGACGTACGTATATTTTTGTTAAAGTATATGTGTTTTTTACTTTTGCTTTATGCACATACACTGCAATGGGATGAAAACAATGGACAAAAGGTCAAGTGAAGAAGAAAAGGGTCAGACATTCATCATCATCATCTTAATACGGTATCGGTTTCCAGTCAAGCTGCTGTCAAGAGTCTTCATCTGAAGAAAATTTCAGTTAACCGTAACGAGTATATCGCATATTCCTACAGCACACGCAGACACACACACACAAGCACAGACACAGACACATACACACACACGAACACAACACATCACATCACACATTTTTTGTTAATTTGTTCCGGAAACAAATTAGTAAAAGATATCCGTGTTTACATGATAAGAATCCTCATAAAAACTTCTTTTCGAATGAGCCATTCAAATTTGTCGCTTGTGAATTTTTGAATTTAAAAAATAAACACAGACCACATGATTGCTTTCCGAGGTGTGCCATACAAAAATATCCTAAAATAGGGAACATACAAGGAAAGAATACCTTTAAACAACAATAATCAATTCTTCTTTCACATCTCATCTCCTCAAATAACGTCAGGGGCTGTCATAAATATTCAAAAAGTTTGTAAAACATAATTGTGTATCAGGTGGACAGCGAATTTTTTTCTCTTTTTTTCTAACATAATTTTTTCAAGTGTTTCAATACCATAGGAGATGTCAATTGCAAAGACCAAGTATCATTCAAACTAACTTCAGAGAGTGGATGGATTCATTAAACAAACTCCAAATAGTCATTTGTGTGTGCATGTATGCAGGTGCATGCATACATGCGTTCATGTGTGTGTTTATTTTGACACATCATGGTCAAAAAGTATGGAATGTGTCATTTGAAACATGAATGCCAGAAGACTAAATGCAAGTGCTGTTAACATTGAGATTTGATGTTGACTGCGGATTTTGGTTGTGATTCAGGATATTATGTTTTCAATATCAATTCTGCCATGTAACTCACTTTACACAGCGAAAACAAAAACAGTCGACCAACATTTCAAAATAAAATTCTGCCCACAGTGTTCAATGAAATCTCTATTAATGAAGGATTGCTGCTTTGTATGTATATATAAATATATATATATATATATATATATATATATATATATATATATATATATATATATATATATATATATATATTGATAGATAGATAGATAGATAGATAAATAGATAGATAGATAGATAGATAGATAGATAGATAGATAGATAGATATTTTATAACTAAGCATATATGTTAGATTTTAAGCTGGTCTTGCCAGTTAATCAAGAGAAGCTGCAACATGACCATTGTTTTCAGTAGCATTGAGTTTTGGAGGTGATCAGTTAAATAATTTGGGAAAGGGTTGATGAATTAGTTACTTCACTCGCCTTTGTTGGATCACTAGAAGATTCAGGATTTTTTTTTTTAATGTGAACGCTGCCGAACGCAAAGTAAAGGATCACTTCAGCAAGAATTTACGACAGAATTTGATGGTATTGATTATTTTGAAAAAAAAAATCAAGTGTAAATGCTTACTTCATAGCTCTAACTACATTGGTGTTGATTGCATTCCTGGAGCATACACAGCAATCAGCAAGAAGCATTCAGAGACTGAAGAAACCGATTTCGACAATGTTTTTCATTTCGGTTGACAGTCTCTAATCGTCAACCATCCAGTGTTTGTTTTATCCATAGCTTTTCCAAACAAGCATCGACAACTGCTTGATAGGATGTATATTTCCACCTCACTTTTTCTTGGCACTGACGTCAGGCTATTTATATTATGTTTGTTTACAGTATTGTTCGTCCTTTGTGATTGGTTATTATCATTACCTCTTAGCGTCCATTGTTAGGCATAGACCTTCCTGTAGATTCGTCAAATCTCTCTATCAGGAGTTTCACTGAGCCAAAACATTATGAACTTTTTTAATTCGTCTCACTAACTCATATGTTGCTGGCAACGTTTTAACATAGGATCTCCGAAGATCTTTGTTGTGACTCAGGATGTCCAGCGATTGTCTGACATTCTTGTAACATGACCTATCAGTTAACAGTCGAGTTCTCGTATGGTTTCTATCCAGTGATCTGTCCATGTGGGTTTCAGCATGATTCTCTCTGTGGCACTCGGCCTGAGGGTAAAGATTTTGGTTTAGGTCCCGTTTCAGCTTCATAAATGGAATCAGGAAAATGCATTGGTAGTATAGTATTATTTTGTTCTTGGGGGATGAATTTGCTAAACTGGACGTTTGTCAAACTAGAGTGATTCTTTGACTAATTACTTCTTGGGGGGGGGTACGAGGTAAATACTGTAGTCTATTTTTCCAGCACTGCATTTTCTATTGTAACAGTTTTGTTTTTGTCTTTCATAATGTTTGTTTAACATGACATTTGTTTTACTGAAGTTCATCTGGAGATCAATTTTTTTGCTTCTATTCAATTCCTCAAATGTCATTTAGACAGTATAGAAGTTCTCAGCCAGTGGGAAAATGTTTTCAGCGAATGGGTGGGTATAAATAAACTCCGTTTTGATACGTTTATTTCCCCAGTACAGGTCTCAGCAAATCATCTCAACCAAGGCTGAGAAGAGTTTGGGCGAGCTGGTATCACTTTGTATTTTCAAGCAGAAATTTCTCAGTGTCTTTACGTAGCCTTACAGCAGAACTGCTTTGACAGTAGATATGTTGCGATACTATGACATATACAGCGTCTTTCTGTACGATTGCATTAATGACCTTTTAGATTTCTTCTCGAAAGCTTTCTAAGAGTCAACGAATTTTACATTGAGTGGCATTTTAAGGCAGCACTGGATATTAGGAAAAAAAAGGATAATCACGTATATAAAAGAATCCATTAGAAAAAGCTCATATGCCAATGGGTTTGTCATGTTGGAAGAATGTCAGACAGCCGCTTGACATCCTGACTCATAATATGGATCCCCAGAGATCATATCCAAAATTGTTGCCAACAGAAAATAAGATGGATGCTAAATGGCTTCTGCTTCAGCTGCTGATGAAGATGATGACAACTAGATGTGCATGATATCTCGAAATGATAAAATGAATTTTGAAACACTTTCTTCTCTCATTACGCATGATTGGTCTTTGCCAGCTGCCAGAATCAGCATGTCTACTCTAAGGAAGGAGGAAACATACATATCAGACATGGTAGAAATTTTGAGGAAAGTGACTCCAAAAAGATCATTTAAGTTGGGGGATAAGAAAGAAAAGAAAGGACAGAAGGAGAAACGACCAGATAATACTCGTGCATTGGTTGCAGGTATGTTGATGTTGACTATCAAAATATTTGGGGAATTGCTTCAATTTATCTATTTTAGTCAAGAAACGCAAGCTTAAAAAAAGCATTTTCCTTGTGTTACACTTTTGTCAACCATAGACTTATAATAAACTGTGGGCACTATATGTGACATAATGAAAAGACTATTTTTTTTTTTTTGCTTTTATTATTTTCTTTGTTTTTTTTCTGTTTATATTGTCTTCGGTTAATTTGTAGAATGCCAGACATAAAGTTACGTTTTGTTGTTAAATTGATTAATATTTTTTTCATTGTTGACTCTTCACTATACCCAGGATGTAAAAACTCAGTATAAATTAACCAAGTTTGTACAGACCTAAAGTAGTCTTTCCTTGCACCATGGACATCCCAGATCGATACTGACAAAATTTTTGCCTGCTGTCCGACGAAAAAGGGTGTTAATCACGACTGCAATATAAGTGGAAATTCACTTTTGAGTGTTTCATGCAATTTGCAGTTCATATATCGAACCTAATATTGAAATATTAGAGGAAAAATTCATTTCATTTCTATTTTATAGCAGAATCATATCATCACCTAGCAGGCCTTGGTTATGGAAGGACCACGGGTCAAAACTATTATCATAAGTATAAACACTGATTTCGATGAGGGATTTTCGTTAAAATAGTCAAATTCACAGAAAATATAAATTAGAATTAATTAATGAATTGTTGTTACTGAGTAACTTTTTCTTTAAATGGGAAAAGTTACATTTTAATGGCTCAATTTATGAAAATAGGCCTCGGAAAGAGCCTTGAACGACAATGAAATATCATTTTATTATCAAAACCTTCGTCATTGGGACGAAAGATTAGAAACAAATGAAGACATCCATTTATATCGGATATTCTCAGAAGACCGCTTGAAATCTCATCCATTTGTATTTTTTGACGGGACTTTAGTTTAGCATTCAGAAGATTTCAGAAATTTCTTTTACGTAAAATTGTATATTTTCGAAATTACAGTATCTCGATATAAAAGCATAAGAATAAGACGAATCTATATCAATTGGAATTTAAGAAGGTTATTTAATGATTCTGCAAATTCCACGGTATCAATATAAAAGAATATAAAAAATCAATAATATGAAATACAAGGATAAAAAGAGAATAATAATATCTCTAACGATACATGGAAAAATATTTTATTAATTTTGCAGTATCAATACTCTTACACAGAATCATTGACAAAATCAGATTTAGTACTTCTTAAGATAAGATTAGAGTAACCACACACGGTTGGGCATTGACATTATTTAAGGAGTCAATATGGAATCCGAAAGGAAAGAGCAAAAATGCCTCCTTAGACTCGAAACCAAATTATAGTAAGACTAATTCCTTTTAAAGACATTCAGATGTATTTAAATATTTTTTGTTTGAATTGGCCACAATCCAACAGGATGTCTAAGGCAGATTTGCAAAGATTTGAACATTTTCGTTTTATAATCTGATGTCAATTGACCTGATATGTAAATCTTATACATGCCACAATTATCACGGTAGACAAATTTCCTACCAATGCCCACATCCCTTAATGAGAATAAAATTCAAGACCTCAACTGAAATCTCTGAGAATTGCATCATTTTTGCAAGAACAGTTGCCTCTCATGAGCTGAATTTTGAATAACTCAAAATCACCAAAACATATCTATGTTCATCAATAGCATAGGGACATTTGTTGTGATCAGCGTCAATGCAGATATCGCTCAGAAGCTGTCGAATGATGACCAAGTTATTAATTTTGTTGCGGAGAGATGCAGTCGTGTACAACTGTACATAGAGCACGATAGGTCATTCGGTTTTCTATTTCAAGCATCCAATGTGTAGTGATCTTTCTTAAGGAACCCTTTTAGTACACAAGTTTCTGGAAGAACGGGCTGACTTTATTTATGAACAAAAAAGGGACTAGATAGTCGTGATGAGCAATGATTGCTTCCTTGGTAGGACAGACACTGAACATCGTAAATGAAACAACAACTACATCAACAGAAAATGTGAAATTCATTTGCTGGGACTCTATTTACTGTTTGTTGTTGAACGCTGAGACTTTTGAAGTATCTGACATTTCTCAGTATTATCACTGTGTGCTTATGTATTACATATTTGTTGCACTCCTTTTATTGTACAGCAAATTAACAGGAGCACGATGAAATTTTCAATTGTTTTTTTTTAATCATTGTTTTTATCCCATTGAGAGCTAAAGCTCTAACTTTCGTCTTCAATTACGCTATGTTATACAGCACAATGTGTTATAGGTTTAAAAATTTGACAGCCTGCTGGAGAGGCTCTCTTGAGCCCTCTCACCTGCTGAAATGTATACTTAGATATATGAGTTTGCAAACGTTTATTCTGTAGTCATACATTTTTGTTAAGTTTAATCCATGGAATAGTCTTTGTAAAGTTTGTGAAATATTTTGCCCGGTTCAAAAGTAGCATTTGTGTGTGTGTTTTTTTTTGGGGGGGGGGCAAAACAAAACAATAATGATTAGGTTACCCAAAAGATCACCAACGGCCTTAGGAGTAGCACAGTGATTTTGATATTTTTGAAATACAAATATTGCTGGCATTTTTTGCAAGCTTTGATACATTAAATACTATTACAATCATTATTGTTTTTCATTCAATTACCTCTATTTCAAATCATCCTGTTTTCTCCCCAATGATATTTTAGGTTGGCTTCAGCCATCATCAAAGTATTTTACTGTGTTCATAGTAGCACACTCTTGATATTAAATAATGTAGTCAAAATCATTGTCAAAACAGATAAGAAAATAAATAATTAAGCGTTATTAATGCATCTATTTAATTATGTTGTCCAGCCAGACAAAAATTATCAATAAGTCATTGTTTGAGTTTCTTTTCGCTGTCTTCTCCGTCTTTGTCAATCAAATCTATTTTTCTTATTGGACAAAACATTCAGTAAGAAATCGGTCAGTTAATAGCACAAACAAAAAAATCCATTTAGACTACTTCTCAGTTCATTTAATCAATGCAAAGAACAGTCACTCCTATTGCATTGAAAATGCTGTCATTGCATTGGAGAGGAACCACTCACTACTTACTTTCTTTCTTTCTCTTCCTTTCGATGCATACTTCTATCACCTTGATGAACAGTTAAATTTGAACAAAGATATACAATAAAATATGGATGTGAGCAGACCGAAATACGTGGTCAGGAAGATGGGTATATGTAAAGTTCACGAAGAAATTTAAAGATGAAGACACATACATAATGGTAAAACAGACTGAGATGCATAAAATTGTATTTTATTCGGTAGATCAGATTATTTCAATGAAAATTATCAAGCAATCAAGTTAAAGGAACTTAACCCTGAATTCTATGTAATGATGCTTTTGAAATACTACAATTGAAAGAAGATCGTGAAATCGTGTAACATCCATTAAAGTTTTCAGTACATAGATGCACACACAAACACGTAAATATAATGATAATGATAATAATAATAATATATATATCCATATATATATATATATATATATATATATATATATATATATATATATATATATATATATATATATATATATATATATATGCGTGTGTTTGTGTGCGTTGCAGAGAGTTGTTGAGAAAGAGCAAGAGAGAAAGAGAAAATGACTCGGTGTGTGTAAGAGCACGTTCCTATATATATGTGTGCGTGTGTGTGTGTGTGCATGTGTGTGTGTGTCTACGCATATATCACACTGTTATACACACCATGGTATAACGGTATTAATTGATAAACACCATATTTATATAAAATATGTACACATCTGTAACATGTTTATGTGAAAAACGTCACAAATACAATGAACAGCCGAATGTTTGGTATAACCATGTCTTGGCATGGAATAAATCTTAATCATGTTTAGAATCTCTCTCTGTCTCTCTCTCTGTCTCTCTCTCTCTGTCTCTCTGTCTCTCTCTCTCTCTGTCTCTCTCTGTCTCTCTGCGTCTCTCTGTCTCTGTCTCTCTCTGTCTCTCTTTCTTTGTCTCTGTCTCTGTCTCTCTCTCTCTCATCCATATAGATATGGAGATACAAATACAGAGTTGTGGATGTGCACACAATTTCAGTTTCTCAAATTCTGCTAGAATACAATATAATTCGTCAGTAATTTACTTGGCGTACTTTGCTTTTCAAAAAGAAAATTCTTTAAAATATGGGGCAACGTGCAGTAAATTTGATTTTGGTGTCGATTCATCTGGAAGTAACTTGATCTTAACAATATGATAGACTGGTATTTGATTTTCAAACCAATGTTTGTTTGTTTTTTCCATTGAAGAGTTCAGCATGGGCCTGTAGGTTGTCATGACCCTCGTTTGCCCTTGATATGAGAAAAAGTTTCTAATTTCCTCGGCTCCTGACTGTGCACCGGTGAATTTGGGTTGATGATTCAATTAAAATCGTGCAGAAGAAATTGAATTAAGTCTTCCATTGAATACCTGCTCGACATATATTTGTGTAACGCCAACATTTCATGATTCAATTTCGTAAAATAGAAAGAAGGTGAATTTTAAACATGAAAAAAGAAATGATAGGAAGGAAAATATGTATTTTCAGATGCAAACATTGTTCGAAGAACTGAAGGAAAGAAGCAATTCAAAACAAAGTATTAATTATGATGAGTTTCGAATACAATCACGGTATTTTCTAAAAAGTTGAATCTTTTCAGTAGATTTTCCAAAGGATTTATAATCTAAATAGCCTCCCTCCATATATATATATATATATATATATATATATATTAAAACTTGGACTGCTATTAAAGCATATCCATATTTTTAGATATATCCAGGATCTGCTGGTTTTTCGAAGGGAATTGCTTCTTCCTGAGATCACGTATTATTTTTTTTTAAAACAGAGATCTGAATATTTCCAAATAGTTCAATTTTGATATTTTCAATTCCAAAGTGAACAAGCACTTATCACAAATGCTCGTCTTTTTAATATCGTAAAGCTTTTTCGACATTTCTTTACAGGTCCTAATCCTATGACATAGATAACCCCCTTCTTACCAATCTTTTAAAGCGAAAAGTGTCTGAAAGGCGTTGTTTAGGGAGATTCTTTTTTTATAAATACTTCTGACCATCTAAATAGTAATTACAATTCAGTACACAAATTTTAAGAAAAAGTGTCTCTAGATCCGAAACTATGATTATGCTAAACTGCCAAAAATCTGCGTTCGACCAAAACATTTCTAGCAGCAATCAGACTCCAACAGAATCCGTTAAAAATCAATTTTGGGACCAATTCTAAGCATATTCAGGATATTTACAGAGAATATCATCATCATCAGTCTTTTAACGTCCGTTTTGGACATACTCTTTTCCCAGAATTTTCCACAATACTCTATTATGGGCGTCGTGGAGCCAGTATTTCCTGAATTTGACGAGTTCGTCTCTCCATCTTGTCGTCATCTGTTTCTCATGGAATCTCTGTTATGAGTTGTGATATCAATTTGTTGTCCGCCATTCTTGCAACATGGCTTGCCCACTGTCATTATATTTCTTCAATAGTTTCTATGATATCTCAGATTCCCGTTTCTTCCTTATGTACTGTGCTGTCTTGTTATCACTCCATGTAAGATTAAGCCCAATTCTTTCATGTCTACGTCGCATACTTCTTAGTTTGTAAATCTATCTCTTGGTTAGATTCCATGTTTCAGCTCTATAAGTGAATATTGGGGAATGCATTGTTTGTATACCCTTATTTTCAAGATTATTGGGATCCTCTGGTTCTTGAAAGTTGAGCTTACTTTGCCGAAGGCTTGCCATCCAAGAGTGATTTTTGCTTATCCCCCCCCTTTTAAAGGTCTCATTTGTCGTCGTAGTAGATGTAGTAGTCTATCTTGCCAAGTATTGCATTTTCTATCTTGACACTTGTGTTTTTATTCTCAACATGATTAATGCACATGATTTTCGTTTTACTGAAGTTCATGTGTTGGCCAAAGTTTTTGCTTTCTTCGTGTAGTTCATCTAACATTAGCTGGAGGTCGTGTAGGGTCTCAGCAAAAAAGGCGATGTTGTTTGCAAATCTAAGGTTGCTCAGATATTTGCCGTCTATTTTGATTTATCTATTTTCTCAGTTCAGGTTTCAAAAGATCATCAAGAGGTAGGCTGCAGAGAGTTTGGGTAAGCTTGTATCACTTTGTTTTATCCCTTCCTTGAGCTTAAGTGTTCAGTCCGTATGTAGATTAATGTAGGAGTTGCTATGATTGTATATATGTTGCAATACTTCGATGTATACAAAGTCGACGCTTTGTAAGGTGATGGCTTTTATGACCATGAGGATTTCTACGGAGTCGAATGCCTTCTTGAAGTCTATAAATGCTACAACGAGTGGCATTTTGAAATCCTGCTGCCTTCTCTTTCAACTGATTTATTGAATGAAGATGGTCAATGGTCGAATAACTTCTACATCCAGCCTGTTCTTGTCGTTGGTTTTCATCGGGTGTTTAAGTAATCCGGTCGGTGATGATTTTTGTGAAAAGTTTGTTCGCGAAGTCGAGTAGACTTATAGATCTGTAATTGTTGAGGTCTACTGTGTTTCTTTTTAATGTAAAAGCATTGCAATAGCAGTGCTCCAGTCTGTCGGGACTTTACTTTGTTTTAGACTCAAGTTGGATAGAATAACTTGCTTTCCGTTGACTCTCTAACCAGCATTTTTGAGTAGATCGATTGTGATGTTATCTAGTCAAGGAGATTTTCTTTTTTTTGTTTGTTTGATGGCTTGCTTTACTCTTCATGGTGTAACTTCAAGGAACTCCTCGAAATGATTATTTGCCTCTTGTGAATTCTGGTCGTTGTTGTATTGTCAGTGGAGATTAGAGTTACTGGTGAAAATCTTGGGCGCGTTTATTTTGACTTGATCAGTTGTTATGTCTCCGTTTGCTTGAGAATGCTAGTTATCCGTTTCAGTCCTCTGCTGAGAGCTTTGTTTATTTCTTCAAATCCCCGACGTTTTCAAGATTGGTCTCAATAATGACTGCAGTATACTCTCTTTTGCCACCACTTAGTTTTTCCTTTATTGTTTTGTTCAGTTCAGTTTCTTCTATTTACCTTTTTCGGTTGTTGGTGGTTTGGGGTTTCCGTGCTTTACAATAAGTTTCCTGGTTTCATTTGAGATTTTGCTAATGGTTGCTCTGATTCTTGGTTTAAACATATATGTGGCTTCTAATAGAGAGGTTGTTATTTTATAGTGGAGTTTGTTGACGTTGTTGTCGTTTTCGTCGGCGAGGATATCAAATCTGATTTACAATTCTAGTTTGAAGGCTGGGGTGAGTTCGTTTGGTTTGTTTAGTGGCTGCAGTCTAGTATGGAACATTTATCTGCGCTTCTTATTTGTGTTCATTTGCATCTTACATATCAATATTCTATGCTCGCTCCCTACAATTATTTGGTTCAGGATTTGGATGTCTTTGATTGGCCCTTACATCAGGCACACCATGAGCGGCACTTCGGTGAAGCATATTATTCATCCTTTAGGTCCCACGCCTATCAAGGGAGATTAATTCAATTATTTCAATTCGGAGGTGACACCGTAGCTATTTTCATACTCGGACACCAAAATATGTAATTTTTTGTTGGGATATATTTTTTAATCCTTATATATATATTTCAGATAAGTTAGCACCGGAATTTCAGCTTACGGTTTAGTCAATGTTTTAGTATTTGGCGATTAAATTTTTAGCTGTTTTTGGATGCTTCAAGTATCATCTCAGCTGCAGGGATAAATGGAGTACAAATTATTTTGGAGAATGGTGCTTGATGATTAAAATGAGTAAAGTAGTCTATAGATGCAGAGAAAATGAGCTAGGAACAATTCTATCAATTTTATTGTGGAAAACGATTTCCTCGGAGCGTCAAAGAATAATCAGTTCCTGCTTCTATTCAGTTATTGTCACTTACTTCTTACTCCAAGATAAAATCTATCAGAACCCTCGCTGAAAACATCAGTCATACGCAAAATCATGTAAAACGATAACAATGTTTTTTTTTTAAAATAATATCTCAATTTATGAATCTTAATGTTCATAAACATATTTCATAAATGTAGTTTTTATGGTCGTCTTTATATGCTTGTTGTGCAGTCATTTGAATTGTACAAATATAAATCTTGACATCGAAAAGCATCATCATCATCAGCAGCAGCAGCCTTTTAGTGTTAGCTGTTAAACATAGACATTCCCAAAGATTCATCAAACCCCTCTATCATAGGTGTTACAAAGCCATCACCTTCTGAATCGGTTTAGCTTGTGATGTCTGGCAGTTATTTGACATCCTTACGTCATGTTCAGCCAATAGTTGCTGTGAAATTTTGGACCCTTGTCTTTCCCTCTCACACACTTGTCTTATGATCTCCCCATATTTTGCTGAGTATGATTCTAACATGTGCACGTTACATGGTTCTTAATTTGAAAGGTAATCTTATCGATTTACACATATGTTTTCTAAGGTTTGAAGGTACTTCTTGTAGTAACTATTCTGAAATGTAACGACTGACAAACACCCTCCTGCCGAAAGTGAAGGCAAGATTATACACGCACCCATTAGCAATAATAAAACAAGGATTACTCCAGTTGGCCAGTTTAATAAGCCTCTATATTCTACAAAATGAGTTTGTTTTTTCGCAAACCATTATTATAAGAAAGTCTCTTCCTAACGAAAATAACTGTGTAAGAAGACATTCGAAGTCAGGGGTGAAAGCTAGGTGGGTATTTGTTCTATGGCCAAATTTCCACAACGTTTGTATTCAAGGAGATAATGTAGTGGAGCGACCTGCACGCGTGATACATGCATGGCGGGCCAGTCAGTCAGTCAACTCAAATTAAAAACTGAAGGATCTATGCTGATTTTTACAGTATATGTGTGAGTGTCAGAGGTGCAAATTGCAAATACAGACGGAAGAAATGAAACTTGTGTCGAGATAAGCTCAATAATCACGTATTTACATAATTGTGCAAATAATGCAAGTGAATTTTTTTCTCAGTTCACTTCTGGAATCAGTACGTGTACGACACTGATTTTGTCCGCATTTCTTATCCAAAAACAAAAACAAAAACAGGATGAAACTATGAAGCATTGCAGGAAGCAGACGCACATCTGGTACTTTATGTTATGAGGCATATAAAGGATATAAAACTTGCTATTATAAGATGCAACTAGGTCTGTAAGCTTACTTTATTGTAATTAATGCAGTGGTAACATAAAAATCTCTATGATGATTTATGGAAGTGTGATTGGTGCGACAGAATTTGATGAGTGGTAGTCAGTGTGGAGGTAACTATGTGCACCAACAAATTCTTCTATTTTACTTTTGAATTGCAGTTAAGAGTGGATTAACCTCCCGTCACAACACTTTAGTGAAAATCACTTCTTTTAAATCAGCAGCTGACGAGAAAATGACGATGCATTTATATAAAATGTTTACATTCTTATTTTCGAATAAAGGTCATATCGCTTTTGGGAATTGCAGATCTAACAAACCGACCTTTATTATTGTCTTTGCAAATATTCTGATATGAACCCTGCGGTGGTTAGAATTGGTATCAAACTATTATATCCACACGTTAGCGTCCCTTGAAAAAGCTTTGCTGGTTCAGAATTATACAAAGTACAATTGATTGAGTGCAGATTACCATCTCCCTGATTTTGCCCAGCTTTCCCATCAAAACAGAAGTCTAAAACACTAAATTCCAAACTTCATATAATCTATCTTACTTTTTATTTCCCCTTAACATTTTTGATATTTCGTTGCACTGCTAGCGTCACCTTGTTTGAACGGGGGCTTATCCCCATTTGAAGGGGAGTACGTTACACTAGAGAAGTCATGAACCTACATTCACCAGCGCCCAAATACCTTTGAGACAAGTTGGAGTTTATGAGTACATGGATAGATCACACTTCATTATTAAATTGATTAATCACGCAGTAGCCGCAGGAACCTGTTTCCTGAATTTCCAAACTCAAATTTCCAATTATCCATGTTTCACATTCTGGCACACAGGAACACGTGTGCACATGCACACACATACACAGTGACATATGCACACATACATACACACTAATACACATATACACTACCAACGAATCAATATAGAGGCGATTAACACACTCTTCCTATATCTATTCATCCAAGTTTCTTGTACCTCTTACCATCTCAACTTCATGGGACTCAGTTTGACATACCAACTAAACCGTTCCAGGGGTCAAGGAACTATCGAAACTTTTTCCCATACAAGATAATAGAATTTTTTTTTCAAAAGTTTGTAAAGCTACTTCCAGATAGTGAGGACCCCAAGGATTTTCCTTCACGATTATTACATAGTGTGTATGTATAAATATGTGTATGACAAATCAGTTATTGGAGTTAGCATTATTACAATGCTCCTACATAACACCACAGCTCATGGCGTTAAAAGTAGGATTTCACGAGGCATGCATCGGGATCTGCTGCCAACAGCTAGGATCATCACCCCCCATTTGGTATTAAAAAAAAAAAAACTTCGCTAAAAAGACTTTGTGTCTCATGTTACAGAACGTGGAGATAGAGAGTGGAAATCAACATAATTTAGCGAAGATTCGGCTCCATAGCAAATAATCGTCTTAATTATTGCTACAATTCTTGGGGTATCTCGATTGTATACAGTTTCTTATGCAAATACATAACATCACTTCACTTGGAGTATTCACATTACATATCAATATGTGATTAACATATCTGTATATCAATCTATACAACAGTATTTCCATTAGTATTTATATTTTGATCTAGGCATATAAAGTTGAACTCTTTAGGTATATATGTACAAGAATTAATTTGCTAATGTACCCTTTATCTCTCTTACACACACACGCAAACGTTTGCACACACACACACACACACACACACACACACACACACACACACACACATAATATAGTGTATCGATGAGGAACGAAATGGATCCATACATGAGCGGAAATATGATCGGTCGCTCGTAACAAAGACGAACATTCATTTCGTCGCTATCTAAACTGTCATTTCCTCTCGATGTCTGGGTCAAGATTGAAAAGAATGAAAGATATTAGGTTAATCCATTAGTTGCTTCGAGTGATAACAATGGAGCGGATGCACACTTACTTATACAACGTTTTCTATGCTAACTTTCAGCAGCGCATGCGCTGAAATATGTGCGAATACGCTAATGCTTTTTACTCCAGTATAAAAACTATACTTGCATGAAGGCATTGACACAGATTTACATAAACACTAAATTGGGATGGGGTTCTCGTGAGATGTACTATCTGAAGTAAAAAAAAATATATAAACATACATTCACTACCTAACAGTGGAGTATACATACCCTTTGTCACTCTTTTGTTACATACAAACGAGATAACCTCTCTCTCTCTCCATCTTTCCCTACCTGCTAAACATCCGATGTGCCCCTCGGTCACTCTCTTTCTATTTCTGGGTCCGTCAGTCTATCTCCCCCATCTCTCCCTTCCTTGTCCCTGTCTGTCTATCTCTGTCTCTTTCTCTGTATCTTTCTCAGTCTCTCTCTCCGTCTCTGTCTATCCGTACTCTCTCTCTCTCTCTCTCTCTCTCTCTCTCTCTCTCTATATATATATATATATATATATATATATATATATATATATATATATATATATATATATATGTAGGCTGCAGTCTTTCATTGATAAAAATCACATTGAAAACTGTTGACGGAATGCTTTTAAAAATGTTAGTCAACTTTTCTGTTTATATTTTTTTTAAAACTCTAGCGGTTATTCATTTTGAAAATGGTTTAATAATCTTAAGTTTGCCATTATAGTGTTGCTATGTAAAGCAAGTTACATAACAGAAATGATATTGAAAACAAAATATCTTGCATTGCAACTAAGATTAGTCAGTATATATATATATATATATATATATATATATATATATATATATATATATATATATATATATATATATATATATATATATATATATATATAATCCCCCTACTAATAGTAACTATGCTTCACCCTCTGTCAGGTATATCCAATCTAATATAAGGAACTTCACAGTCACAATGACCATTGATTACAAAAATCAGCGTATGTCCTCTCCAAAACCTGCTGCTATTGCTAACAGCACAGACTTCACCATAGACGGAATCAAGACCTACACAACTGGAAGAAATTAACACATAGGATCGCATTTTTGCTCACAAATCAAAAGTCCTGATCGTGGATTTATGTTCCACAGTGAACTTATAACCATTAAATGGTACACACCGCCAACACAAGCTACTGAAGATGGGAATACCTCCCAAAACATGTCTAGACCATCAATAAAATAATTTGCTGATTAATAAACTTAGTTTCCACACTCTTACTCCAGAGTCTCACTCCCTATAGGTCAATATAAATATATGTATACATACATACATACATACATACATACATACATATATATATATATATATATATATATGCGGATGGAAGAATATTTTGTGATATACTCGTGTGAATATTTCAACTTCTGACAATGCAGATGATTAATGATAGTTATTAATTGTGTGTATGTTCATAAATCTTTGTCACTAGAGCATTTGATTGTAAATTCCCATGACCTGTGCATAAAAGTCTTTTGTCGTGCTATTGCACATTAGTGACGTAGTCTTTAGGGAGGGTATTTCTTCCTCAAGTATCTGGTTTTATATCTGATTTAGAACCGTGTAAAGAAAGGTACAGGTTGGTTTTAGAGTTCATTATACCAGCTTTATACATTCTTTGAAATATACTGTGCACTGACTAATACCAACTTGTTCCCGAGGAAAAAAAACTAGAGATGATTCACCATTATGAGTATGTGATCTCCGCAAACTAGCTAAAAGGCAAACAGAATCAGTTCATTAACCACATGGACAAAGAAGCACTTGGTTTACGTGAAAATCTGGGCTGTAAATATAAACCTAAAAAAAGAGCAAATAGAGGCGAAATCCGGTCAATACATGAACAATTTTGCTAGCTTCTTCATAATCATGTGAGGTATATATTCCGGATTTTTATGTTCAAAAATCGCTCTGAACCATTTATTATTTTTGTTGCCGGTACATCAATGAAGTTCAGATACTAAAAAGCCCCATCTGATTGGACTGATTAGATGAAAGGCTCAACTGTGAAGTTGTCAGAAAAAGGTTGATTTAATACGTTGATGGTTATTTGATTGGGGTAGCAGAGGAGCAGGTTCAAAAAAAGATTTTAAAGGAGAGCTTGAATGGGCTACACCAATGGCGATAGACAATGGGGCGGCTAGGAAGAGAGAGAAAATACTAGTGGGAGAGCAAGTATAAATGCAGACAATATGATGTTTAAAAACTGTCATAGATATTTCAAAGAGAGAAAGGCACAGAGTGAAAATGGTTATTTATATCTAAACCATACGCCTACACACCAGCATTATTGCACTAACACCCACGCACATAAATCTGTTCAAATAGATAGATGGATAGACAGATATATGAACAAAAGAATGAGAAGAAGATTCATCGATCGTGAAAAGGAGGGCATGTTTGATAAAAACAATTGATGGAAACTATTGTCTTTATTTTTAATTTAGGTAGAAATCTCTTCTGTATTTGATTATATTTGTGTGTCCTTTTAAGAAGTAGAGCATTTGAATGTATACACAAGCTACTCGTTCTGTTTGTTTGGCACCAAGATGAATGCTTGCCTCCCTGTAATATTTGCCGTGGCAGAACGAATGGCAATTCGAACTGATTTATGTCTAAATAAAAGCCCTCTTCCACTTCCATAACGAGCTGAGAGTACTGGTCAGGGAAGGATAGGTTGGGGATATAGATGCAACAATGCATCGCAGTAAACATTTGATTATCTTTGATGTAATGAGTTCATATCACTATTAGATTTTATAAAGGGTTCATTACAGACCAATCTGCATTGAACGCAACGCATTGAATTTTTATGACCTTTTTTTTCATGACAAAGACAAATTCTTATGGAGTGACTAAATGTTTTTGTAGTCCATTCATTTACTAATAAGTAAATAAGCCTTTTTTGTTTGTTTTAGCTATCTTTCCTTATATTTGCATGTATTGATCGGTTTATTCTCTCGTGTCGGCATAATGACTACATCAATTATTTTATTTTCCTTTCGTATAAGAACACATACACAAGGAAAGACACGCGAGCGTATATGCATGCAAGCGTATATACATATACGTAAACTCATAGATTAGTATTTTATACACCCAGCCAGACGTCACGTTTATCTTCTACTGACAAAACGTATTATCAGTGAGTTAAGTTATCATTTGATGCCTTACTACAATAGTCATCTGTGATACTAAATTAAGCGTAGTGCTTATCACATTAAACATGTTTCTAAACATTCGTATTTTCACGGAGTGTAACATTTTTCCTCAATATCTACCTCTCTGTTTCTTTTGCTCTCCCTCTCTCTCTCGATATATATACATATATATATATATTGATATTGATATTGATATTGATATATTGATATATAGATAGTTGCATACATAAGCGTCTGAGTACGTGTGTGTTTATATTTCCATGTTTAACGTTGTTCTTAATTTGATTTTGAAAATAAACAAAAATGGAAACTTTGTGCTAACCATTCGGAAATTATTTCATGTATACAAATACAGTCTTGTATCTCTTAAAAATATACCTCTCCCTACCTCTCTCTCTCTCTCTCTCTCTCTATATATATATATATATATATATATATATATATATATATATATATATATGTGTGTGTGTGTGTGTGTGTGTGTGTGTCTCTGTGTGTGTCTCTGTGTCTCGGTGTCCGGGTGGGTGTGTATATATATAGAGTGAACCTCAAACTGAGAACCATGCAACGTGCGCACAAGAGAATCATGCTTAACCACACGTGGAAAATGAAAAGAAATCACAATATACCGGGGAAAAACGGGGGCCAAAGACATCACGGAATCTATTAGAAAAATCAAATGGTGATGGGCTTAATATTTTACAAGAATGGCAGACAACCGATGGACAATACGACTCAGAACATAGGTCCCTAGGAATAACATTTGTAACTGAAGCTGGCATAATACAAGATGGAGTGAAGAACTCAACAAATTCAAGGAGTATTTGCTCTGCGATGCCCATGATAGAGAGGTATGGCGAAACCTATTCAAGGCTTATGTCCAACAACAGACGTTAAAAGACTGACGAGGATGAGGTTGAAATTTGAATTTTTGATTTAGTGTTCATTTATATGCATTTACTTACCCGAAGTGTAAATTATTCAACTAACCTCATGCAAAACGAATGTCTATTAATTAATCAAATGGGAAATGGATATTGTTTATGAAATAGACGAAAGTTATTGATTTCAAACAACCAGCCGTCATTTACTCTTGTTAGAATCAGAGATTTAAAAAATTACCAGAATTACCAACCATTCATGTTTTGACATTAGCAAAACGAATATGCAATATTCATTAAACGAACAAAATATCCAATTCCATTCGCCCTGAAAGAAAGTATGAACACAATACCAAAACATCTCTTTAGAATTAGCAGAATATTTATTCAAACTGGAGTACGACGGACGCTTTTCGACTTTCTGAGCAAAGAATGATCTAAATGTTCTCTTAATCAATTTCTGTGGAGGTATTTTTCGTTTTTTTTTTTTAAGTTGCTTCCAAATTCAATGTGTCATTGATAATCAGTTGGAAGCAGACTTTCATTGTGTGGACATCGTATAACAAGCAGCTGAGACGATATCATAAAGCTCAAATATATGGTATATTTACAAGGTGGAGAAATCGAAGGAGATATGTTATACTGTCATCCAAGTAGGATGAGCCCTTAAAAAGCTTGTGGGAGCGTCAACAAAAAGTTAGCGATCCTAATCAACTTGTGTCTAAAACAGACTGAAGTTCCGAAAAACTGGAGCACTGCTATCATAATCCTTCTGCATAAAAAAGGAAGCCCACAAGACCTCAACAACTTCAAAGCTATGAGCCTGCTCGACTGCATATATAAACCTTCACGAAAATCGTCACCAACCGGATTACTTCAACAGTTGATGAAAACCAACGACAAGAACAGGCTGGATGTAGAATTTACTTGACCATGGACCATCTTCATTCAATAAATCAGCTGAAAGAGAAAGCAGCAGAATACAAAATGCCACTCGTTGCAGCATTTATAGACTTCAAGAAGGCATTTGTAGAAATTACCATGGTCATAAAAGCCATCACCCTACAAAGTGTAGACCCTGTATCCGTCAAAGAACTGCAGCATATACACTGTCACAGCAACTCCTCCATCAGGCTACATAAGGATTCTGAACTCTTTCAGTTCCAAAAAGGAAAAAGGCTAGGTGATACCAGTTCACCCAAACTCTTTACTACCTCGAGATGATCTTCCAAAACCTGGACTGAGAGAATAGAAGAATCGAATCAGACGGCAAATATCTGAGCAATCTCAAATTTTGAGACAACATTATCGTTTCTGCATAGAACTTACTCGACCTCTTAGAAATGCTGGATGAACTAAACGAAAAAAGCGAAAAAGTCAGTCCACACATGGCCTACAGTAAAACGAAAAATATGTGCGACCATCATATTGAGAGTAAGAACATAATCGTCAAGATAGATGATGCAAAACTTGGAAGGTGAACCACTACATCTTACAAGGACAACAAATATCAATGAGATCCTCGAAAGGGGAGGAAATCAAGTGAAGAATCACTCTAGGATGGCAAGCCTTCGGCAGAGCGAGCTCAACTTCCAAAAACCAAACGAGCCTAATAATCCCAAAAAGAAGAGTACACAACCAATCTGTTCTTCCAAAAGTCAATTATGGAGCTGAAACATGGAACATAACCAAGTGACGGACCTGCAAACTGAGAACCATGCAAAATGCGCATGAGAGAATCTTACTCAACCTTACACGGAGATATTGCAAGACATCGCAGTATATCAGGAAGAAAACAGAAGTTCGATACATCATAGAAACCATCAAAAAACTCCAATGGTCAAGGGTAGGTCATGCTGCATGAATGAAAGACACCCGATAGACATCACGACACACAACATGGATCTTGATCAAGAGATAACATGCGGAACCAAGGTCAAGAATATACAAAGTGGCATGATGAACTAGACAAATTCAGATAATACTGGCTCAGCGATGCCCATGATAAAGAATTGTGGCAAATTCTGGGAAAGATGTATGTCCAACGATGGATGTTAAAAGAGGAGATGATGATCATGATGATCATGATGATCATGATAATATATTCATGTATTCTCTCCTTTTCTCGGAATATGGAAAGGTACGAGGATCATTTTGCTCACCATTTCAAACGAGAACAAATAACTATATTGGTGTGCATATGGAACTCAGTGTAGGTGAAATATCCGTAGCATATAAGTGTTAATTTGTGCTTATATTTACATACATACACGATGTAAAGTTTTATACTTCACCAAATGCTCAGTAAACGTGTATGTCTGGAAGTAGACTTCAAACAAGTCCAACTCCTGTATTCCGAATTTTCGCAAACTGACCAACATTTTTAATGAGTTTTATTCGAATATACTATCTGTCCGTTTCTATATCGATCCATTCTGTTGGGAAGGACTCATGATTTAACATTTATTTTCAATTCAACAAACCTTTGAAGAAAGTCTTTCATTCACATTTTCTTTTTGCTTGCATTTGAATAAACCAATAGATTCAGAATATCATTTTGATAGGTTGGATAGAATTCATTTATTGATACGTTAATGCATAAGCAGACCCTAAATTCCAGTCATAATCAGATTATAAGGCTAATCTGAACAGAATCGGGAGCCAATCAAATCTGCATTTCAGGAACAAAGCTTGTAATTCAAGTTATTAAAAAAACTGATTCACTTAAAATGCAACTGCATGCATGCAAATACACACACACACACACATACACACATATTCACACACATATGTATACATATGTAAATATTGATATATGTACATATTTGTATATAGATGATTTGAAATTCGTATTTTGATGGAATCAACGAATTTATATATATATATATATATAGAGAGAGAGAGAGAGAGCTAAATGGATGGATAGATAGATAGAGAGGGATAGAGAGAGTTAAGGGCCATTTCATAAAGGTGATATCGGCAATATCTTGCTCACAATGTACACATGTGCGTGTATACTTCCACAAGAGCACATAAACACACAAACACACACACACACAGATATATATATATATATATATATATACATATATATATATATATATATATATATATATATATATATATATATATATATATATATATATATATATATATATATGTGTGTGTGTGTGTGTGTGTGTGTGTGTGTATAAGTGGGTGCACTCAGAAGAAAACCATGCTTTCAAAGAGATATGGGCAAAATATTTACTTGGATGCAATATCCATTAGTTTTGCAAAATATTTTTTCTACGGATTTCTCGTTTCGAATTGAATTGGATTGGAAAGAGAAAACTATATGAATTTTCATCCAAATTCCAACTCATTGTTGTTCTTAAAACTCTGACAACACACTTGCATCGTATATTTTGTCCTGTTAATAAGTCAAACAAACATTTTCGAATTCATGTTGTTTCCAATACATTTTTCTTGTGAGTGATCTCTCAAAATGAAATCTGATTTAATTTTTTCCTATTCCCTCGCATCGACAAACACTGATTATTTGAACAGTGTGTTCAGTCGGGAAACGGATGCCAGAAAATTAATAAAATTCTACGGAAGATATTGACACAAATATCACTAGTTTTTCTGTTTCAGTAAATTGAATAAGTTTTATTATTGGTACAAGTAATTCTTTTCTGTTAAATACACTGATAGCTAATATTTTGTGTTTCTGCAGGCAAACACTGTTAATGAAAGTAGAAAAGGGCGTGATACTTTCAACGTTGGGTTATTTACACTAACAGGAAATATTGAAATTTATTCATGTATTCATTGATTGGGACTGGTTAGTTCATTCATTTGTTAATTTAGTCAAATTGGAATTTGTAGTGTCTTATTTTGTCAGTGTGCTA
>OY735213.1:19340770-19505770 GCA_963457665.1 Thysanoteuthis rhombus
ATTAGTAATACACCCTTCTTTTCAGGATTAATGGGATCTTTTTACTTTTGAAGGTTGAGCTTGCTCTGCTAAAGGTTTGCCATCTTTTGTGATTTTTAGCTTTATTCTTCTTTTGAAGGTCTCATGGAAATTTGTTGTCCAAAGTAGATGAAGTGATCCACTTTCTCAAGTTCTTCAATTATTATCTGAGTATTTTTATCTCCGATGTAGTTATTGCACATGATCTTCGTCTTGCTGAAGTTCATGTGTACGTCAACTTTCTAGCTCTCATCTTTTAGTTACATCAATCATTACATGGAGGTCGCGCAGGTTCTCTAAGAAAAAAGCAATGTTGCCTGCAAATCTGCGGCTGCTCAGATACCGTCAATTCTGATTCATCCATTCTCCCAGTTTAGTCTTCTGAAAATCATCTCCAAGCAGGTGGTGTAGAGTTTAGGTGAGCTGGTATCACCTTGTCTTACTCCTTTTTGGAGCTTAAAGGGGTCCGAGTCTTTATGTAACCTCATAAAGGAGCTGCTGTGATTGTATATATGTTTCAGCACTCCAACACATACTGGGTCTACACCTTGCCCTGATGACCTCCATGACCTTAGGGATTTCAACTGAGTCGAACTCCTTCTTGAAATCGATAAATGTCACTGCCAGTGTTGTTTATATTCTGCTACTTTTTTTTCGTTGATTTATCGAATGCAGGTGGTCCATGGTCGAGTAGCTTCTTCTAAAGCCAGTTTGCTCTCGTGGTTGGTTTTCATCAAGTGTTTTTGTGGTTTTGTTGGTGAGGATCTTTGTGTATACGCAGTTGAGTAGGCCTACAGGCCTGCAGTTGCTGAGATCTTTCGGGGTTTTTTTTTTATACAAAAGCATTATGATAGTACTGTTCCAATCACTTGGGACGTTACTGTGGTTTAGACACAAGTTGAAAAGGACAGCCAGTTTCCCAGTGATGACTTTACTCTCTATTAGGAGCAGGTTGATGATAATGTTGTCTGGTCAAAGGACCGTTTTTTCCTTTGTCTGTTTAATGACTAGTTTTACGTCACACGGGGTAATTTGTAGGAAGTCTTCGAGATGATTGTTCATATTTTGCGTGATCTGTTGTTTTGTAGTCCTTGTTAGGAGAATGGATGTTTTGGTAAAATTCTTTGGCACGTTCGACAATCCTGTCTCCGTCTGTTGTTAGGTTTCTATTTTCCTTGAGCATGCTGGTTATTTACTTCCGTCCTGAGTTGAGGCTTTTGTTTATAGCTTTGAAGCCCCGACCTCTTTCAAGAGTCGATTCGATGACTACCGTTGTGTATCTTCTTCTGTCTACCCTTCGTTTTTTCTTGATTAATTTATCAAAGTCAGTGTTTTCAATTTTCTCTCTTGTTGTCGATGGCTTGAGGCTTACTGTATTTTTCCATAAGATTTCTGGTTTCGTCTAAGAATTCACTGATGGGTTGTGAACTCATTGGTTTGAATACAATGGTGATTTCTAATATAGATGCTGTCATTTTGATGTTTAGTTCGTTGATGATGGAGTCGTCTTGTTCGGTAAGAATTCTAAATTTTTTTTTTCAGTTTGAGCTTGAAAGATCAAGCGTGCTCTTTTGATATGTTTAGGGGTTGCAGTTCTGTGTGGAACATTTTCTTGCATTCTTTGTTGGCGTTTAATTGTATTTTGAATCATACCATTCTACCAATGTAGATTGCTGCCCACATTGACTTGATTCAGAGCTTGGATGTCCGTGAGTTGTTTTCAATCTCAGACTGTATAAAAACCTAATAACTCATGCTATCAATTTTAAGGACACCATCGAATACTTCAAGGTCTTTCTCTACTAATGAAGAATTAGATAATTTTTCCCCACCTACTATTTCAGAAGTTATATTTTCTCATCATATACCATCTTGCTTCCACCAAGTTGTTACTTGTCTCGAAAGTATTCAGGCATTCTGAATAACTCGAGGACTGGTTTTGTGGTGTGAAAGTAACTCGGCAACGGATCGGTAAAGTCCTCGCTGTGCATGTGTGAATAGAGATTCCCCCTAGGTAGCTCAGTATCCATCGATATTCTATTATATGAACTGCGTAGCAATCACATCCATAATAACTAAGTGTAACCGATTTGCACATTTCGTGCAGGATTTTAACGGAATGGTGGACCCACCAGGTCAGTTTGAGATTTCTGACTTTTGATAAGAGAGAAGAGAACGTGATGAGGCAGCTGTTCGCTTTGAAGAGTTAGAAAGACGTTGACATAAGTGTGTTACATCACACAGAGACACATTTTGGAGATAACTAAAGTAACATGTATGGAAATTTTGTTGATATCGAATAGTTTTATATGTTCAGCTTAGACCCCATGTTTGTATGAATGAAATTTCAATAAAGCTTTAGGTACTGCTGAATGCAGGAGTACTAGTTACGGTAATGCTGGTTCTGTCCGAACAACAAAGTCACTTTCTGATTGGTACAGCTGTTGCTTTTTTCAGGAGAATGTTGATAAAATCTTGGCATATATATATATATATATATATATATATATATATATATATATATATATATATATATATATATATATATATGCATGTATGTATGTGTGTGTATGTGTGTGTTATGTGCCAGTCGTTGTTATCATTTTGCATTGCAGATGAACAGAAAAACTCGATTAATACTTAAAATTAATTAAATTTTCACGACGTTGGCCCGACAAGGATTGATAGATGTGTCTGAAAAGAGGGATCGATATGTTGATTTGTTATATGCCGGTGAAATCGATATTTGTGATAGTTTTATCTCTCCACAAAACTTGTGTATACTGAGGGGACAAAAAGTATTCATACGGTAGAAAAATAAACTGTTTTATCCAATAATATTCTTAATACGAGCATCAAGTTCGATTTGAATTAAGTAAGATAAGACACCATCATGATACGCATGAAATTTGTTATTGGAGGAGTTATGTGACAATACTTGGAAAATATTCCAGTCAATTCATAATGCAATATCATGGCATAAACAATTACAAATTAGTATCTTACAGTGAATTTTTTATTATTCATTTATATTTCACACAACACATTTCAATAAGACTTGCATAAGGTGATTGTGAAGACCATGGTAAAAGATTGACCTTTCCCTCTTTCAACCACTCAGTCAGCAACTTTGTCTTGTTGTCTCGTTGGAATATCCAGTTTCTTCTCATGGGGAGATTTTGAAATGAATTTTTTTCTGATTATCTTGGAGGATATCTTCATCGTGATCATCTTTTCATGATCGCTTCAATCTTCACAATTGACCAACACCCTTATCACTGGAGAGATCGTATGTATGCTTCACTGTCAGGGGGTGTTATTCGATATCAAGTTTCTTCATATTTTCAATCAGTTGTAGCGTAATTTGAAATTACTTGAAGAATATTCTTTTTCACTGCAAAAACATCGATGATAATATAGATGTGAGCAACCATTCACTTACAACTGCTTAAAGAGTTCATGAAGATTATTTTCTGAACATGCCAACCACATGCACATATACAAGCACTAATATATATATATATATGTATATATATATATATATATATATATATATATATATATATATATATATATATATATATATATATATATATATATATATATATATATATATATATAAGCTTTTTGAATCCCCTGGAGTATACATATATATATATATATATATATATATATATATATATATATATATACTCCAGGGGATACAAAGAGCTTTTGACAGGAAGGAGATGAACTCAGTCCTATCTGCTTCTGAAGGTCAGAGTGTTATTTTGTAACTTCAGCCGGAAATTGTGTTCTTTTATCATATGAAGCGTCACTTTTTATTCTTAATTTGTTCTCTGATCATTGATTGAACCAGGTCAAACCAAAAAATCTTTCCGTACCCTTATATATATATATATATATATATATATATATATATATATATATGTATATATATACATATATATACGCGTAAATATATATATATATGTATATATATATAGATATATATATATGTATATATTTATGTATATATATATACGTATATATATATACATATATATATACATATATATATACATATGTATATGTATTTATAGACATAAATACGTATATATATATGTATATATATATATGCATATATATATATGTATATATTTGTATATATATATGTATATATATACATATATACATATATATACATGTATATACATATATATATACATATATAAAACGTATATAAATACATGTATATATTTACATATACATACATATATGTATGTATACATATATATATATACATATATATATATATGTATTTATATATACGTATATATATATATGTATATATACGTATATATATATGTATATGTATATGTGTATATATATATGTATATATATATACATATATATACATATATATATATGCATATATATACACATATATACATATACCTATATATACATACATATATATATATACATATATATACACATATATATATATACATATATATTTTTATATATATATACATATATATACATGTATATATATATATGTATGTATATATGTGTGTATATATATGCGTGTATATATATATGTATATATATGTATATATATATATGTATATTTGTATATATATATATATATGTATATATATATATATATATATATATATATACGTATGTATATATATATATATATATATATATATATATATATATATATATATATATATATATATATATATATATATATCAGGGGTAAATAGGAGTCTGAGACATCATAGAATCTAGCACAAAACGAAAATGGAAGTGGGCAGGTTATGTTGCAAGAATAGCAGATCACTGATCGACATCTTGACTCGCTACAAGGAATCCTAGACACCGTATACGGAATCAAAGCTGACAGAGCACGAAATGAAGAGACAAACTAGACAAATTCTGAAAATACTGGATCCAAGATCTTCACAATAGAGAAGTGCAGCGAATCTAGTCGATGATCTATTTCCAACCACGAATGTTACGAAACTGATGATGATGATGATGATGATGTTGACTATTATTATTATTATTATTATTATTATTATTATTATTATTATTATTATTATTATTATTATTATTATTATTATTATTATATTAAGCCAACGCGTTTCTTCGAGATGATGGAGTCATGTGAATATATTACATCTCTACTAGAGTACATATAAAGGAAAAAAAACATCTGACATCTAACTCTAACCAATAAGATTATCACCATAATCACGAGATACCTTATTTGCACACAGTCCCTGACTGATATACACCCAAGAACCAAAAGATTACCATATACATCGTGAACCAAAACATATTTCCTAACAACCCCAGGAAAACCTATTCAGCCCCATAATAAGGAATGGAAAATTTTAAAAAATCATTAAAAGAATCAAATAGATAATCGAATGAAAAAAGGAGGATGAGCAAAAAAGAATCATTTTTTTTTTTTAAACTGACTGCATATGCGATAGATAAATATTTAATCACTGGTAAAAACAAAAACTGATAATAAAACTATTCCCTATATTGGTTCTCTCATCGTCACTCTTCCCAAGTTGATCCCTTCCCTGGATGACTTTTACCCGAGCAAACCCGTAACCAATTCTCAAGACAGCCATTACCATCACAAATTCAGTTCAATGATATACAGAAGTAGGGTATGCATTAAGTGAAATGTCTCATTGTAATGATTCTACATATCCACCTACTACTCCAACAATGCTGAATATATATATACATATACTCCTATCAGTTTTTTTGTCAGTTCAGTCATATATATATATATATATATATATATATATATAGATAGATAGATAGATAGATAGATAATAGATAAATACGTATGTATATTCTTTGAAATGATATCCTGTCATTACTGAGTCAATTTATCAAAAGTAACGTGGACAACGTAAAATCTTTGGCAGACAGATTATCTTCAATTGTTTTTTCACTATTCACGTTGTGTGCGCCATGACAATCGATAATTTCAAAAAGGTTCTCGTATGATATAACACAGCTTAATATATATATATATATATATATATATATAGCTGTACAACTTTGAACACCAAGCACATAAAAATTCGTCACAGTATATATATATATATATATGTGTGTGTGTGTGTGTGTGTGTGTGAGTGTGAAAGTGTGTGTATGTGTATTGTATGTACGAGTGTTTTCAAATAAATCGATAGATTGATAGGTGATGATGATTCATTTTCTGTAGATGTATTGCTATTACCATCATCATCATCATCATCATCAACTGTCTTTTAACGTCCGTCGTTCGACATACATTTTCCCGCCATTTGAGATTTCTAATGGATTCTATGATGTCCCTGACTCTTGTCTTTTCTTGGATGTACTGTGCTGTCTTGTGGTCTCTCCATGCATAATTCTTTGATGTGCACGTTGCATGGTTCTCAATTTGCGGGTTCGTCTCTTGGCTAGGTTCCATGCTCCAGCTCCATGAGTGACTGTTGGGAAGATGCATTGGTAATACACCCTTCTTTTTTGGATTAATGGGATCATTTATTTTTGAAAGTTGAGCTAGCTTTGCCAAAGGATTGCTATTCTAATGTCATTTTTTGCTTGATTTCTTCTTGTTTTGAGGATCCCATGGAGATTCGTTGTCCTAGGTAGATGTAGTGGTCTACTTCCTCTAGTTTTGTGTCCTTAATTTTGATTTTAGTGTTTTTATCTCTGATGTGGTTGTTGCACATGATCTTTGTCTTGCTGAGGTTCATACGTAGGCTGACTTTCTTGCTCTCTCCATATAGTTAATCTATCATTAGTTGGAGGTCGCGCAGGTTCTCTGCGAAATGGCAATGTCGTCTGTAAATCTGAGGTTGCTCAAATACTCGCCGTCTACTTTGATTCTTTTACTCTCCCAGTCTAGTCTTCTGAAGATTATCTCGAGGCAGGCTGTGTAGAGTTTAGGTTAGCTGGTATCACCTTGTTTTACTCCTTTTTAGAGCTTAAAGGGGTCCGAGTCTTTATGTAGCCTGATAAATGAGCTGCCGTGATTGTATATATGTTTCAACACTTCAACATATACTGGATATACACCTTGCCGACTGATGGCCTCCATGACCTTAGGGATTTCTACTGAGTCGAACATCTTTTTGAAGTCGACAAATACTACGGCAAGTGATAGTTTATACTCTGCTGCTTTTTCTTTCAGTTGATTTATCGAATGCAGGTGGTCCATGGTCGAGTAGATTCTTCTAAAGCCAGCTTGTTCACGTGGCTGTTTTCGTCGAGTATTTCCGAGATTCGGTTGGTGATGATCTTTGTGAAAAGTTTGTATACACATTTGAGTAGGCTTATAGGCCTGTAGTTGTTGCTTTAACTGGTTTCAAATCCTAACCAAATACTTTTAACGAAATTCTGAAATTATGAATGAATGATATCCATTATTGATTCATGACTGCTATGATAATATTGCCTTAGTTCTTTTTGCAATATGGTTGATCATGTACCTAGGCGTTAATTGCAAGGTTAATGATATAATGCTTAATTATAATTTTACATGAGTATTTATTTCTATATCATTTATGATTTAATTCATCTATTGTTGCCTTCAGTTGTTGACACATTGATTCTGTAGGCCATTCTTTCATTTTAGATTTTTACGCAGTCATATCTTAGAATCGATAACCAATATAATCTTCACAACTTTTAACAAACATTTTATAGCTTATTCTTAAGTATTCTTTATTTTATCAGATACTCTGTTAGCTATTTGTGATTAAGATCAGTTTCCAGTTGTTTATCACTAAAGCTTACGTTCTTCCATTATTCCGCTTTGACGCAGCACCAGTGTAAGCTTTGTCGCCTTTGATATTATAAGGTTCAATTATTGCATGCACTCAACTACCGGAAGCAAATATCACATGATAGGTGTCGCATTTCTTTTATTTTGTCTTTGGACTCCACATCAATATGGAACGTCGGAGAACATATTTATAAATTACCAATTACTAATGACATTGAATGATATGCATCTAATTATGTATACAAAAATAAAACACAAAAGACTTGGACAAATCATATCAAAATATTCAAGCAATTCCCACATCCGATTTTGCAACTATTAATTTACGATTGATTATTTTTTAACGCCCTGTGAGCAATTCTATATCCGATCTTGTTAACAACTCGATGAAATGTAAACTGAAACCGTCTTCGTTGAGAAGAAAAGTGGTTTTAGGCAGCATCTAATATTTGCTAATAATATACGATGGTGAAATGAAGGGCAAAGAGCAATAGTAATTGGAGAGTTTCAAGTTTAAAAGCAAGGATGAAGGGAAAGTGGGAGTTGAACAGCGAGATTTCTCTAGGTTCTCACACTTCAAAGGAGATGTCTTGAGTTTTTTTTTCGTTATTATTGTTGGTGAATAACGATATTGTGCTGCTCCTCCCACTTCTTTCTCTCTATACGTTCTTTTCTTGTTTTTGTTTATTTCGTGTCTACATCTTCTTCCAAAATCCTTCCTTTACTCTCTTTCTCTTCGTTTTTTTTCCCTCACTCTCTTGGGGTACAGTGTGGCCGGCCTGTTAAAGACACAGAGAATGGACTCGGTAAGTCTAGTTCAAACACTGTCTCAGAGAGTTTGTGTCCGTTTCACACTGATGCCCTAAGGAGATACCTATATCAATCTCTCCCTAAAGCAATGGATGAAATGGCAAAGGGTGAAATGTTGGTTGCCTTCAAGCTTATTTCATATATCACATACTGGGGCCAAAACATTGAAATCTGTTAAATGTAGTGGCCGGCAAAGGACGATTGAAGCCGTTGTGTGCTCGAGGGGAATAGACTTCTCACTATATATTCCACCAGTTCTTTGCACCTTTTTTTTTTTTTTCCCCCTTCTCTTCATTGAGTGTTTGATCTTTACTGCATCTTTCATGATTTCGAAACCCTAACAAATACTTTTTGGATGAAAAAATAGAGAACAGTTTATAAATATTTGTATATGTTTTGCACGCACACACACACACACACACACACATATATATATATATATATATATATATATATATATATATATGTGTGTGTGTGTGTCTCTGTGTGTCTCTGTGTGTGTACATATGTTTAAAGAAGGAAAGAAAGAAAGACAGAGAGAGAGGTATGTGTGTGTGTATGTGTGTGTGTGTGTGTGTGTGTGTTGTACTTGTGTGTCTGCGTATCGGAAGAATTACAGAAAATGCTGACAAATCTAAGTAGACATAATAACGAACGGAGACTATCAGCATGGGTGAGAATGTGACAATATAAAGCTGTTTACAAATATATTTATTTGGGACGGATTATAACATTAGAGAAAGACCATACAAACTAAATGAAACAACGCATGACGATAGGGTCCTAATTTTGTCTGAAAAGAAACATACTTAAAAGTCCTTGGCATCAAATATTCCACAAATATTATAAATCACGGGTAAGAGCATAACAGTATGGGTTCTTTTTGGTGTTGGTGATTTGTGACGAGGACAACAATAGATTCAAACGAGGATAAGTAGCAACAGGTGAGCCTTAATTAAGCATCACCTTCCCTGAAACTATACAATCTTCATGGTTCAGGTTGTAAAAAGTTTGTAATTATTTATATATATATATAGCGTCATCCACAGATAGTCGTTTCGTTGTATTACAATTCTTTAAGATGGCTATAGACGATCAATTATCCCGTCCCTAACCACGAAGTATGATTGAAACCTTCGCTTCGGCCTGGAATCTGGTATCTTACCTCTGCTCCACGGGAAAGGACGGTCAGTGATATTGAATTTAAGTGATGTATTTATTAAGCATATATTCCCCATCCAGTAGAATGCCTTATTCCTATGAAAGTGCATTGTTTAAGCTTACAACGAACGAGTTACCTCGCTTAATGAGTGCTCAATCCAAAATAACATTTATATATATATATATATATATATATATATATATATATATATATATATATATATATATATATAGATAGATAGATAGATAGATAGATATATATTTATATACATATATATATATATATATATTCATTCACAAAAGTCAAGCTTTACCAAGTTTCAGAGGTGGTTCATTTACACACTGATTCTTGGAATTCGCACACGGTTGTTAGATTCAATTTTCACACACACACACACATATTCATATATATATATATGTGTGTGTGTGTGTGTGTTTGTGTGTACTGATGAGTTTTGCAGCTTGAAAACGTGAATATTTTGCTGAAAAGATATTCATGTTTTCAAGCTGCAAATTCGTCAAGTCAATAATTCACTGATAGCTTTTAATGAAATGCATATATACACACACATACGCATGCATACATACACACACACACCTATGAATGAATAAATGCACACACATGCACACACACTCACATTCACATATAAATATATTTTTATTTATAGTTAGGTAGATGGATAGATACTTACATTTTTTAAGGTATTTTTCTATCGGCTCACCTGCCAAAACATATAGATTCATTCATTTCCTTTCATCCAATTCGAGCGAAGAATTCATCGACAGCGTACAACCTTTGGGCTTCTCTTTGAAGATTAATTTCTTGTTTTTTCTCTCTATAAAATAACTATTTTCTTATCTGAATGAGAAAGGTAACTAAAGTTGAGAAGCAAAATCTATACAGCAATAAATGGAAACATGTCACGAAGCTATTTTTGGTCCCTTCATTTTTTTCCCTCCCATCAAACGAGTCGTGCATGCCAATTGCCTATATACCGGATCAGTAAACATTCCACGTTATTGATCTGTAGCCAATATTCTTTCGAGCTATCCACCTCTGCATTTTGCGATGTGGCATTTTGGCAGATGCATAAGTTATTATCTTTAAAACGATATCGGTAGCCGATTAGGCTGACGACTGTGAAGAATTGGGCAAATAGTAGTGATGATAACCATGGTAGGAATCATCATTCTGATGTGCACTTGTTACCCTTGCGATGCCATCAGTCTTTCTTCCTTCCCAGTTCTCCCCTTCATCTTCATTCTTTTTCTTTACATCATTCTTTCCTTCTTGATCATTACTTACTCCGTCTTACCATTCGTTTCATTCTTCCATATCCATCCTTATTTTGTTTTATTCATCTTGTCATCGTTTTTTTTTTTTTTTTATAGAATAATTTTCAACCTTTGATTCTTCCGATCATTTCCCAATTTTTTAAATTTCATTTCATCCGTTCTTCTTCAAACATTTCTTCCGTTTTTTTATTCAAACATTTTTATTCATTGGAGTTTGAATTTTTCCATTCCTCATTCCCTTTAATTTTGCTCACCTTTCGTCGCACCTACGCCTACCCCGTCTGTTTTTCTATCGCCAAATTATTAAAATATACAGTTTCCCCCTCCCTCAATGTATACAAGAAGCATGGACCAATGAGTCCGTATCTTGACCAGTAGTTTCGAGCTGAACTCTGATCTACATTTTTCATTGGATTATGTAAGATTGTTATTATTAATGTAGCCCTCTGTAACAAGAGCATTGATAAGTAATTATTTCGATTTTTTTGATGACTGCTTATTAGACATCATACATCTACTTACGTATGTGTATAAGTTTGCGTGAAAATGTACGTGCATCAGCGTGTGTAAATGAACGCAGGATTGTGTTATAGCATGCACGATTATGTGTCTGTATGCATTTGTGTTTATTTGCAACTAACACACATACGCACAAATACACACACACACACACACACAAATACATGCTCACACACAAACACACACAATCATTACTTAACTTTTTTCTGTTCACTTACGTTCGGAAGCCATAGCAGAGACCACTGCAAACACGCTCATAATTGAAAGAGATGTGAAAGGCTTGTCCAGCAGTGGTGATGATGATAGCAATGGTGATGATAATGACAACAATGATGATCATCATCATATACGTATTTTTGCGTCTATAATGATGGGATACAAATTTACACCGACCCCAATCCATTCCTCTCTGTATAAATGTGTGAATATGCAAGGGTAAATGGGTATGTGTATAAGCGTATGAAATGAATGTTATTGATGCCCGTACGCGCATTTGTCTTTGAATCTTGTCCAAAATATGCCAGTTCCTTTCACTCAAGATTGACTACCAATATAATAACGTGACTCCTATTATGATTTCGCCCTGCAGAAGTCAGCGGAAAAATTCTCGCTTACGATGGGTTTCACATTTCGATTGAGGATATTTCGTTTGTTTTTTTTTCAATAAATAGTTTTGGCAGGAGGCAGTTTCCCACATAAATCCTCCCAAACTCTGTATTATATCTAAGACCCTTTTTTAATGAAAAATTGACCAAAATTGAATGTGCAATTGGTATTTTACTGACAAATTTTGAGGGAGGAATAGTGATACACATGATTGGAAATTTCAAAAGAATTGTAAATACATATCATTGGAAACAAAAGTTTGAGTACCCTTCTCTTTGAAAGGGTACAAAATGTCCTCGAATAATGTTTGCTCACGCGAGTAGCCGACTTTTTATTGACATAAAGAGTAACATTTTCATATTTTGTCATCCCAGTCATCGTTTCTATTGGGTTAAATCAAAATTATCGATGAAATATTCTTTTAAAAGTATGTAATTATTTATAAGACCTTCAACTAATAATGCAAATCTTTGATAATATAATATTTGCATATATCTCGGTAAATTTTACAAGGTATCACTTTTGTTTGAATATAAAAAGGCATTTTCCAATATATATATATATATATATATATATATATATATATATATATATATATATATATATATATATATATATATATATATGTGTGTGTGTGTGTATATGTATATTTATCTCGAAGAAACTTTTACTGAAAATGATCTCCCGTCGTTACACGGTAAATAAATATATCAGTTGAGAAAAACTATATAAATAGAATCAAAAAATTGAAGAAACTGGGTTTGCCAGCAGGAATCAAACACCGGTAAAGTGGCAGCCTTTCCGTTGCAATTCTCTTATCATTGAGTTAAATAACTACTGGTAATGCAAAGGACCAAATACCTGTTAACATCATTTTCTTGACTCATTTATCCATGATCTACTCACCTCTCTCAATGCGATGGTAATGTAGTGAGTGACGGATATGTATTATCCTTACAGATAGCCCCACTTTTTCGGTTCTTCATTCTATTTACGTTGTGTTGGTTGAATGATACATTAACTGTGTAATGACGAGAAATCATTTCCAGTAAGTTTCTATATGATATCAAGCAATTTATAATCATTCTGTTGGATCGCATATATCCATTTCTCAACATTTAACTGTTGCTTGGAAAAAGTGATTAGACTGATAAAAAATGGCAAGAGCATCGCTTCATTGATGTAGCTACCCTATCGGAGGCAGTTTTGTTTTTTTAACAAGCCCCATTTAATTAGCCCATTGTTTATGATTTTCACGTTGTTTAGAGTGAGTGATATAATAACCATGTAATGTCGAAAGATAATTTGAAACAAGTATTTACATAATAAAACAAAATTTCATATATATATATGTGTGTGTGTGTGTGTGTGTGTGTGTGTGTGCTTGTGAGTTATGAAATTATATTCTGCATCGATATATGTGTATATATCATCATGAGGAAATATTTGCTTAATCTACATAAAAAATCGTCAACGTATCCATTATGTTGCCACATGTGATGATATCTACAAGCTTAACTCTAACTCAGCTTAATTCTTAATGTTGAACGTATGAATTAAACCTAGAATATCAGATATTGTATAATATTTCATCACATTGCAATCCTGATATATATATATATATATATATATATATATATATATATATATATATATATATATATATATATATATATATATATATAGTGTAAATATTAATCGTGTTATCCGCAGACAGCTGTTCCATTATATTACAACTCTTCATTGTGACAGTAGACAATTCAGTATCCCTACCTGTTGATAATAATAATCCACCGAACCTTGTAGATATTGCATTCCGAATGATTATAAGCTGTAATCATTTTTACTCACAAACACATCAAAAGAGCTCAGCGAAATGAAATCATTCAAATTGCTGTATAATAACTATTAGAATTCATGCTATTATCCAAGTGTGTAAACCAGGAGCATGTTCCATGTCTTGCTTGCATCAAGCCGAAATATTCAATAATGAAAGGTGTTGGAATAAAAAGAAATTGCAGATTCAAAGTAGATTCCAGACTTTTTTCACCCTTTCTGAAACTGATTGGAAGCTAGGGGAAAAAGGGATCTATCCGGTGTGAATTCTCCACTTATCCTCTTTGTTATGTGGTATGTTTTTGACTGCTGTGTTTCACCCACAAAGAGCGGTTATGAGCTTAGATATTTCCCTCAAGATCGTGAAAGGCTCTAGTTTCAATGTGATTCAGCGATTTCTGAAGCGTAGAGAAAGTGCTTAATGAGAAGACGTTTCAAATTTCAAAGTAAGGAAGCTGAAAACGGCTATTATTATCGTATCGTTTGTATGAATGACAAAAAGTGAGCAAGTTTGAATGATAATCCTATCATCTTTCTTCATATTCGACTCTTATTGGTTTTCAATTTTAATTTTATCAATTTTTAAATTTATATAATTTATAGTTCAGATCTTGCATCCAAGGTAAATCGTAGCAAAGTAAGTGTTCATTCAATATATCATGATCATCGACCTTTCAACTTTCTTCAGCTCTATTTCCTATTTTGATAACTATGTCCTTCTCTTCCATTTGTTCCTTGTGCCTGAGATTCAATTTAAAGTTCATGTGGGGGTCGACTTTCTTGTTTTTTTTTTTTCATTTAGTTCTTCGAACAGTATATGGAGATCATAAAATCTCTTTGTGAGGAAGATGATGCGTCAGCAAATCTGAGAATACTTAGGTATCCGCAGTTCATAATGATTCCTTTATTTTCCTGGTCAAAGTTTAGGAGAATCATTATATGGCAGGCTGAGGAGAGTTTTGGTAAGCTGGTATCCCCATGCCTCGCTCCTCTTCCTAGTTGAAAGGGTTTAGAGTTTTTATGGAGCTTGATGACGGAACTACGATATCGGTAGATATGTTTCAGTCTTCTGACAGATATAAGGTCTTTGCCTTGTTGTACTATTGTTGAAGCATCTGAGTTGATTGCTTTTTTTTAAAGTCAGCAAATGTTACTCCAAGACAGTCTATATTCTGCTACTTTCACTTTCTGTTGGTTCACTGAATGAAGATGATATAATATTGCATACAAGGTTTTTTTTCTGCGATACTAAACTCATTATATTCGCACACACACACACACACACACACATATATATATATACACACATACACACGCGCACACGCGCACACACACACACATATATATATATATGTGTGTGTGTGTGTGTGTGTGTGTGTTTGTGTATGTGTGTGAATCTTCCTTGTCTATATTTGTTCACTAGACGAATACTTTTCCCAACCATCCCGTGAAGATTGTATATTTCTGGAGAAAATAATGGCTTACAAGGCATATATATATATATATATATATATATATATATATATATATATATATATATATATATATATATATATATATGGCAGATTGACATGTATATTCTCTCGGCTATTTGCCCGGTCAGGATTTTCCACAAGGGGTTTGAAGTTTTTATGGAGCTTGATGACGGAACAACTATATCAGTAGATATGTTTCAGTCTTCTGAAAGATATAAGGTCTTTGCCTTGTTGTACGTGATTGGTCCATAGTTGCTTGCTATGTTCCCCTTTTCTGGGTCTTTTTGGATGAGGGTGGTTCTGCCTTTAGTCATCCATACTGGTTTCTTGCCTTCGTTTAGACAACTTTGTAGTAGGTGGGTGAGTGTCGTGTGAATTGGTGAATTTCATTAACCAATATCCATGGATTCCGTCGGGACCCGATGCTTTCCATTCGGCTACATTCCTGAGGGCATGTTTCAATGTGGTTTCATACAATAATATCGGTTCTTCATCCTTTATATCTTCAAGTTTTTTTCTCATCTTTCCTAACCATTGCGGTGTTACGTCGTGTCTTTTTGGGTGCCCCCATATGCTATTCCAAAAGTTCTTTGCCTCTGTGACATCTGGTTTTATGTCCTGCCTTCTATCTCTGTTTGAATCTCGGTAAAACTTTTTCTCATTGTTTTGGAATGTGTGGTTTTTTGTGTATTGGGCCGTTCTTAGTCTGTATATTTTCAGTCTTGTCTCTTTGGCTAATCTCTTCTGGTGTATCTCTTCAACTACAGTTGCGATGCCTTTTTGCGTCACTTTGTATTTGTTCCAAAGTCTTACTCGTGGTCTGTCCGTGTGTGGTGTATTTCTAAGCAGTACTTCCTCTCTCTGTAGTTGAGAGATCTGCTTTTGTAATCTTCTTTCCCAGTTGGGTTTCTCTTCCCTATTATTGCTCGGGGTCCTTTCTTGTGTTGTGAAGCTTTGTGCTACCATTTTCGCCCCAGCGTAAATTAAGTTGTTGAGTTGTAGGATGGTGTTCGTTTCTGTGTGCTGTAAGAGGTAGTTGATCTGTTCGGTCACATCTCCAAGTTTATTTCTGTCTTTGTCTCTTAGGGAGGGGAGTGTTGTTTTCTCTCCTTGCATGATTTCTTTCAAAGCTTGTATTTTGGTTTTCTCTTCTTTCGTTGGTGCCACGTCGTCACCCTCTGGTGCTTGGTTTACTGTAGGGGTCTGATGGTGAATTCTTCCAGTTTTGTCGTCGGTATTTTTCAGAGCAGATTTTTTCCCTCCATATTTGGAGCAAACGCTCACTATAAGATTGCACCGAAAGTTTTTATTTAAAGTAACAATAAAAAACTAGCCTATTCTCCTCCCTTGACCATCTCTTTCTCTTGTTCTTTATAGCAGTCACTCGGTGAGGATTGCACCTTTCCTGGTTGTCATTAATGGTATATGAGTTTTGGCAAACAGTAGCTGTGTGACGACTGTGTCCCTCCTGAAGGCCATTGAGGTACACAGGCCGGATTTTTGGCCAGCAGTCACAGAATGACGACCTGGTCCCTCTTGATGGCTAACAAGGGAACACCTTCCGGTTACGACACACAAATCTTGGATCTGTGCCCCGTTTTTTGCGGTAAAATGGTTTGGTTGTACTGTCATGATTGTGGTTTTTGGTTCTTTAAGGTAGTGCCAGACTTTGATGGGTTGGTTAAGACCGATGTGATTCAGAAAATATCTAAGAGCCCAACCGGCCCTTTTTGGTTCTTTTAAGGTAGCGCCAGACCTTGATGGGTTCGTTGGGACCAATGTGCTCAGTGATAACCTCATAGCCCCACCAGCTCTTACCACCCAGGGTATAACCTCACAAGGACGAGCCATTCCGGTGTGCAGAGATATCTATTTGGTGGTATGACAATCACCTCCTAATTTTAGACCTAAAAAAACCCACTAAGCTTCGTCTGACTGGAATTGCATGCATTCAAGATCATACGTCTCCTTTAAATCTTTCAAGTCTTGACTTAGTGTAAGTCTCGGTATCTGTTCTGACTTTTTTCCAATGGTGGACTTTGCCGTGCCAATTTATTTATACACGAGGGTGGGGGTGGAGGAGCTTCATTCATTCATACACGAGGGTGGCTAGACATTACTTTTTTTAGGGCAACTCAATCTCGACGGGATGGAGAGAATTATTCATTTAATCTTGAATTTTAAATTTAATTCCACTTACCCACATGCAGGTCCAAAAAACAACAGACTACTTTTTCAACTTGGCAGTGGTCATTTTATTAAAGGTGAAAATTTTTCAGAATCACAAAGAAAACCATCTCAGAAGTAAAAAAAATATAATCAAAATATCAAGAATAATCAATCTTAAAGCCCAAAGTAAAATATCATTAAAATATTCGAAAATAATCACTAAGTTCATTCAAGGAAGATGTGGAACATGAAAACCAGGGTAGTACCGGTCATAGTGGGCGCATTAGGAACTGTCCCCAAAACGCTGAGGGTGAGACGGGAGGAGATCGGGATTAGGGGAAGGATTGAGACCGTACAGACAACAACATTACTGGGAACTGCACGGATACTGAGGAAGGTGCTAGAGATATAAGTACTGCAACGAATAGTAGCTCTGTCATGATATGCGAAAGAGGGAGGAGACGTTAGCTGAAGACCTGAGGAGACATTGTCACTCAGCCTTCAGCGATAACCACTCGGCAACCGGTGTGAAACTGTAAATCGTAGAATTACTGCGACCTATGAGTACTAGGAGAGGAGGGCTGGAGACTTGAGGAGACTTGCTGTCACTCAAACTCCAGCGGTTACCACCAGGCAACTGGTGTGAGATTCCAAATAATAATAATAATAATAATAATAATAATAATAATAATAATAATAATAATAATAATAATAATAATAATAATAATAATAATAATAATAATAATAATAATAATAGGGCAACTGGTGTGAGATTCTAAATAATAATAATAATAATAATAATAATAATAATAATAATAATAATAATAATAGCTTACACCAAAAATTCTCAAAATGTTGCTAATAAAGACTTTTACGGATATAAATGTCCCAGAATAAATCATCATACACGAAAATAAATAATATTTTGGTATATTTCCATGATTCCCACTTGGACTTATAGAATAGTTATGCTTGTTTATGATAGTATCAATATTTAAAGGCATTGCAAAATCATCAATAGACTGGAGTGTGTAACCTGAAATCACTACTTCTTTCGTTCAAGGTCTATTTCTTCCTTAAGAATTGCCGAGTCAGCTTTTCGGATCGAAATGCCAAACGATTGAAAAAAGAAAATATTTTTAATCTCAGTTTCCAACTGTTTGAATTCCAAGTTAGAAAGGTTTTAACACCCATAGCTTTTTAAAGGAATTCTATCAGAAATTGCGATTAATATTTGTAATTAATTAAATCAATTTTTAATTAAAATTCCTAAAGAATGGTGAATTTCAACAATTCTCCGGCCAAAGTTGCTGAAAAATATTTTAAAAAACGAAAGAAACTTTGCTGGATTAATCATTTGACTTTGCCAAGTGAGGTCAAACGGGTACTAAATCAATGATTCGCTGACCCATAATTCTCAGGAGAGCTTGCTTCAGGGTTCCTGGTGCACCAGTCAAGCTGAACGTAGGAACCCTTTAAATTATCACCATCCGCCATTATCAGTTTACTGGTGTACAAAGGCCTTCCCGAACTCCCTCCATTCACAGTCCCATTGGCACTGCCCGTTTGCTCAATCAGTTATTATTGCTTTAACTTCATTTTTGTTGCTCAATTATTTGTATAAAATCCTCTTCAGTAGTACTTCCTCTGATCCATACTATTTTTGTGTGTGTTTTTTAGAGTTATTGCAAGTATTATTTTTTCAATGGCTCGCAATTGTTTGTTCAGGTAATTTTCATGTCTCAAATCTTATAGTTATCGCTGGTATTTTGCATGTATTGTATACTTTAAGCTTCAAGTATAAAATGGGTACAACAAAGTGATATCAGCTCACGAAACACTCCAAAACCTGCCTCAAAATGATCTTCCTGAACCTAGACTGGGAAAATAAAGGAATCAGAATAGACGGTAATATTTCAGATTCGCACACAACGTCGTTCTCTTTAAAGCAAACCTCCACAACCTCCAACGTATGCTGGATGAACTGGAATAAAGAATCATAGAAATTGGCATTCACATTAACTTCAGCAAAGCAAAGGGCATGTGTGACAATCACATCAAAAATAAACACGTAAAAATCAAAACGCAGAATTGGGGGAAGTTGACCATTACATCTACCTAGGACAACAAATATCTTTAAAATCCCCCCAAAAAACAAGAAATCAAGCGAAGAATCACTCATGGATGGTGAGCCTTTGGTTAAGCAAGCTTAACTTTGCAAGAACAAAAAACAAAATTCGATTCGTATTGAAAAGAGTTCACAATTAATGCATTCTCCCGGTAATCACCATGGAAATGAAACCGGGAACTTAACCAAGAGACAGACCTACAAACTGAGAACAATGCAACGTACACATGAAAGAATCATGCTCAACTTTACATGGGGGGATTACAAGACAGCACAATATATCAAGGGACAAACAGGAGTCTAACACATCATAGAATCTATCAGAAAACTCAAATAGCAATGGGTTGGTCATGTTTCAAGAATATCAAACAACAAATGGACACCAAGACTCACTTTATGGATCTTCAGAGATCACATGTGCAACTGAGGTGGAAAATACAAGATGGAGGCACAAACCAGATAAGATCAAAAAGATTAGCAATGCAATACCCATGATAAAGAGGTCTGGCGGGTCTGGCATAATTTTATATCCAACAACAGATAATGAAAGAATGATTAAGATGATATCGGCACGATGCTCTTCAATATGTCTCTAACCATAGCAAATGCCTTCAAACCAATCGTGATGTGTTGTTTTATTTCACTTTTTGAGGATTATATCTATCTCAAATGACAAAACTTGTCAATGATCATGAGAATTTCCCTTGCAAATTTTTTTTCCACTCACATCATAACTGAAAGTATCTGTCAGATGTTCCCATAAGATTAAACTTCAGATAATGAAATTTACATATTTTGCCCATTTTTGTTCTAATTTAATCATCTCTCAATTTTTCTTTGTTTTCCATTTGTATTCGGAAATTCCTGAAGTCCCTGATACATGTTAAACCTTAAAAGAGAAATGGAAGAAACCTGTACCCATTTCTAATTGTGTTTTAAGTGTGTTTTGGGAGCCCGAAAAAAAGAAATACGTTGAGACTTTCACAAAATTCTTGAATATATAATTATAATATGATATTTGAGTGAACATTAAGTTCCAGGCATGACTTTTTTTTCTAAAAACAAATTATAATCAAGGAAAAACAAACGGAACCAAAATATCTCTTTTTTATGTTTAAATTTTCGAATAAAACCAAATGAAACCTTCGCCAAAACAGAATAATAGCACTTCTGATAACCATATTCTTGCAAATATGTTTAGATGAACAGAATATAAAAAAAGATTTACAATTTTAAAAAAATATAAAAAATAAATTCAAATGTGTATCAGCGTGGTTTATTTTATGTATGGTTATTTCTTGAAAGAATATCAGCATTGGACCTAAAATGTTCAGTGAACCTCTCATTTTAACCTCCAAACGTTTATTGACTCCTTGGATTCTGCTATCGACCCCCAGGAAACATAATCGACCATTTTGGAAACCCCTGCCTCAGGCATATTGTAAAATACATTTCTTTGTGTCGTTTATGTTCATTGAGTGAATCAGACATTTGTTCTAACATAAAATTTGGATTTCCTGAAGCAATTAAAAAAGAATCTATAACGTCTTGCAAGATTCACTGAATATTGTCTGTATTCATAGCATTGTACTCTAATCTGAGGGGCCTAGTGCTGTGTGAAATGGGTGCTGTGTAGTTTAAAGTATAAGACTTTAAAGTTTAAAGACTGTCGATAATTTAAGTATCATATCCGCTAACAACTGCTAGAACACGTGTTTGAATTCAGTTAAGAGGGGAATATACCATTAACTGATCAGATCTGAAAATTACCCCTCGTTCAACGTTTTTCTGTGGCATTATAGATATCTGTTTGTCTAAAGATTTTCGAACGTGGAAAAATCAATTTGATATTGTTCTTTAATTTTAAAGTATTAACTTTTCCAACATTCGTTATCCACCTGTCGAGTAGTTCAATCTCCCGCTTGCCACGATTTAATGGACATTTCGATGAACATTGACAAAATTTGCATTAGAATGATGAATGGCTGTAGAGGGCAAGTATAAAAAAAAGCAGAAGCTTAAATGTCAAATTTATTTGTTCAGAGTGATCATTCATTCTGTAATATTTTATTTCTTGTATTTGATAAAGTGTTGTAATTCATTCTATTAAAAAAAAACAAGTTAAAAATCAAGATGGATATCAATAGAAATAAAAAAAACTATTATAAAGGATTCATACCACAGATTGGAACGTGAACAGGGTATTCATTTTTGACAGCAGTAAGCTTCTCCTGCTTCAATTTGCTTCAGGTTGAATAGGAAAACAGCGAGGTCGCAGTTCAAGCTGGGAACGTTTGTTTTTTTACTCGTTGAGATTCGTCTTTCCATGGCATTTTGATATAGCACACGTAATTATTGGCTTCTCCTCGATGATACGTATCAAACGACCTCGTCAAAATTATTGGAAAAATAACACACAAAATAATTTTAAAAAGTCAAGGGATAAAGCCACGAAAATCTTGTATTAATCTGAGCATGTTATGGCCGATGTTGGGGAAATAATTTGCCGGGTTAGGTTTCAAATAAACACTAGTGAATTATGGGTCATGATACCAAGTGTATCTCGTTGAACAAGAATCTTACTCCTATAACACCTTTTCCATCTTTATATTTCTCTCCGGCACTGTTTCTCTACTTCTATCTCTCTCTCTCTCTCTCTCTCTCTCTCTATATATATATATATATATATATATATATATATATATATATATGTATATGTGTGTGTGTGTGTGTGTGTGTGTGTGTGTGTGTGTGTGTGCACAAAGATGGATGAAGTTCAACTAATATTGATTAATAATAGAAGTTACAGAAAAAAAATAACGAACACCCGACCATCTTCAGTTGATTTACATAGTTCAAATATATGATTCATTACATCAATCAACATTTTATGAAAGAATCATGGTACTGTTTACCGTTTAAGAAAGCGTCCTTCCAACTATGGGGTAAAAAGTTCTTTCTCTGATCGATTATGTCTGAGAAATATAGAAAATATCAATTATTCTCTTGAATATTTGCTTTCGACAGTAGTAATATTTTTTTTTGCATTCCTAATCCTATGAATTTTTTTTTTAAATAACGTATGAATATCACTATCCTGGCCACCAAGTCATATTTTTGGGTGTATGATAGCCATTTTCTATATCTTTTAAACATAGACAATCAGAAAATATCACTCACTATATAGGGATGAAAATGAGTTTGCACGGAGTTCTTTGAGGAAATAAACTGAGAATTCTTTTGAAACTTTCATTTGCTTTCATAACATGGTTATGTCGCAAGCCGTCTAATGCAATATCAATTTCTATTGTGGGTTCAAGAAATGCAATCCTGTCCTTAGAACCATCGAGTATCATAAATTATTTTAAATTCTAGATGTGATCTAATCCTTTTGATGCATTACTCCGAAATTTTGACATTAATCAAATGCTTCATTATTATATCATTTTGTTTCTTTGCCCAGCGAACCTCCTGCTTTTTGAATCCTAAATGTATAGAGTCTAATTAAATACATGCCAATTTGAATTTAGTATCAATTTATTTTAATTAACTTACATGAACTCGAATTGACTATCGATATCTATTGAGCCTAATCTGGTCCGCTTCATGGTCACATATATGGGGAACCCGGTAAGAATCGAACTCAGTATAGTATTAATGTTTTTTGTTTTTTTTTTGGCGACTTGAATTAAAACTTTGCCATTTCAAGATTCCTAGATAAATTGATGATTTAAAAAAAATATGAGTTTTGCATTTGCTGAAGTTTACATTGACAGATAAATAGAGAGATAGATAGAAGCAGAACATATAAATGACATAGCTCTTAATTTATTAAAAGCTCTGCCATTTCATATTCATTCGACTACCCTCTAGGGTAAAGTTAGCTACGGGTAGGGATAAAATTGTCTTGGTCTCTCGGCAATTCCTTTCTCGGTGAACATCAGGCATTTGGGATTGGCCCTGACGCAGACGTTTAACTTAAATGGATCGGTGCATCCTAGGGACGCCCTGACTAGGAATAAACGGATGCTTCCCTTTTGCCACAGTAAAAAAAGGTCCGATATTCCACTGATGAACGCACAAGTGTCGAAATACGGAGCTGCTAGATTCAGATAATATTTTTTTCATTCAGTAAGAGTGAATTCTAATATATATATATATATATATATATATATATATATATATATATATATATATATATATATATATATTATATATATATATATATATATATATATATATATATATATATATATATATATATATATATATATATATATATATATATATATATATATATATATATATATATATACTCACACACACATATACACACACACACACACGTGTGTTAGGGATGTTCATAAATGTAATGAAAAACAAATACATACAATCGTTAATATCCTATATATGAAAACAAAAACATTGAATAACCTCTTTGTTACGAGGTATATCCTTGACAGTTGAATCTTACCAAAAAAAAAAAATTACGACTGTGGGCATTAGATAATCAATTTCATATGGGCTTTAATTTTCTAAAAGTTATGTGATTCTTTTAAGAAAAAATGCATTTTGAGAGCTGAACGGAAAAAAACAAAACTTTCGAACATAAAGTTTGGAAGTACAAATTTCCCAGACCAACTGAAATTGCTGCAAATTTACATGAGTATTGTTGAATTTTCTGAATTTATTTATTCATTTCCTCATTGTTTTGTAATCTTCTCCAATGTCTGCCAATTCATCCAACTCTGTATTACCTGATTGTAATGTCCTTTGCCTCAAACCGTTGGTACAAATTAGCTAAAAAAATATCTGAATGTGCACTAATTCCGTATATTCCACTGAAGCCCTAAATACCCGCCCAAAATTAACCAAAAATTTGAAAAAAAAAAGAAAAAGAAACCCCCCAAAAGCCCAAAACTAAAACTCTAAAAACAGAATAACCCCATACCCACCCCACGACTTCGACCTAACTTTGACTTACCATAAAAAAAACAAAAAACAAAACAAACGGATCTAGCATTGGATAGGTCGGTGCTCTGTCTAATCTAAGTAGTAAATTCTTGCTAGGAGACAGGCATGAAATATTTAACAACGAACGATGAAAAATTCAAACTTTTTCAACTGCTAAAATAAAGTCCCCAGACCAACTATGCTGTTGCAATTTTGTTCTTAAACTTAAACCTCAGTGGACTTTATTAAGTTAAAAACTTTATATATAAGGGAGAGGTATTCTCCAAGGCTACTTCACCGACCCTAAAAGGTTGGAGATAGAAAGAAAGAGATCCTTACTCATGGAAATTGCATCCAACTTATTTGGAAAATGGATCAAATTGTGTAAAAAGAAAAATTTTTTTTTTTTCTGCGGTACTTCGAACATCCATTCTCGTTTCACAAGAACAGTTTTGATGTGTATCAAGAGCCGGTGGAGCTCTTTAGCCGCTGACCTGCAGTGGACAATCCACCAGACCCTCTGCCAACACGTCCTGGGCCAGCGTGGCAGGGCATGGCCCATCACTCCCCATGATTTGCACACCAAATATTATATCGGCCGTTCCTGCTGGGACCTCGGTACCAAAAGGCCTAGCCACATCACCTGCTTTGGGTGGGGGGATGTGCTCCAAGGGCGACTACCCAAACACTACACCAAGAGTGTATCAGTTCCTGCTGGGTCATTGGCCCCAAAAGACTCAGCCATATCACTTACTTTGGGTAGAGGTGATGTGCTCCGAAAGCGACTACCCAAATCCTTCACCAAGGGAACACCAGTTCCTACTGAGTCACCGTTCCAACAGCGACCATTTAAACAGAACTCTAAGACTGTCAACAAGAGGACAAATTTATACGTAGGCATATACAACGTCAGAACACTGTCAAGTGACATGCTCCTAACTGATCTAGAAAGTGAAATGAGAAATGTCAAATGGGACATCATAGGCATTAGTGAAGTAAGACCCGGAGAAGAACTAATCGAACTGAGAAGCAAACATCTTCTTTACAGCTACGGTAAAGAGAAAGTAAAACAAAGTGGAGTTGGCTTTCTCATCAATAAGGACCTGAACGACAATATAACTGGCTTCAAAGCCATCTCTGACCGAGTAGCTAGCTTCACAATACAACTTTCAAAACGATACAAACTCAATATAATCCAAGTCTACGCTCCCACTTCGCAATCAACCCAACAGGAAATAAACAACTTCTATGATGACTTGAACTCCCTACTCCAAGACACCAGAGAACACTTCAATCTTATCATGGGAGACTTTAACGCACAGGTAGGACAAGGAAATGAAAATTGCGAGGGCAAATTTGGATACAAAATACGCAACGAGAGAGAAGATCTTGTAAACTTTGCAACGGCTAATGGATTCAAAATCATGAACACCTTCTTCAAGAAGGGACCCAATAAGAAAAGGACTTGGAAGAGCCCCAATCACGAAACAAGGAACGAAATAGACTACATCCTAACGGACAAAAACGATATTATCAAGGACATCCAAGTCCTAAATCAAGTCAATGTAGGCAGCAACCACAGAATGGTACGATGTAAAGTACAAATAAACACCAATAAAGAACGCAAGAAAATGTTCCATACAAAACCGCAGCCTCTAAACATACCAAAAGAGCATGTTCAATCTTTCAAGCTCGAATTGAAAAACAGATTCAGAATTCTTACTGAACAAAACAAAACCAACATCAACGAACTAAGCAACAAAATGACAGCGTCAATAATTGAAGTAGCCTCTACATTCAAGCCAATGAGCAAACAACCCATTAGCAAAAGCTCGGATGAAACTAGAAATCTCATGAAAAAACGCAGAAACCTCAAGCCACCGACAACAACGAGAGAGAAAATTGAAGAGGCTGAACTAAACAAATTGATCAAGAAGAAACGAAGAGAAGACAGAAGGAGATACACGACGGCAGTCATTGAATCAACTCTTGAAAAAGGTCGGGGCTGCAAAGCTATAAACAAACTCCTCAACTCAGGACGAAGGCAAATAACTAGCATACTCGAGGAAAATGGAAACCTAACAACAGACAGAGACAGGATTGTCAAACGTGCCAAAGAGTTCTACCAAAAACTTCATTCGTCAAGACAAGGACTACAAAACAATGAGCAAGATACACAAGACATGAGCAAATAACTCGAGGACTTCCCAAAAGTAATCCTGTGGGAGGTGAAAGAAGCCATTAAACAGACGAAGAAAGGAACTGCCCCTGGACTAGACAACATCACCATCAACCTTCTCCGAAAAGCAGGTAAAATCATCACTAGGAAACTGGCCGTCCTCTTCAACTTGTGTCTAAAACACAGTAAAGTCCCAGACGATTGGAACACTGCTACCATAATGCTTTTATATAAAAAAGGAAACCCGAAAGACCTCAACAACTATAGGCCTATAAGCCTACTCAACTGTGTATCCAAACTTTTCACAAAGATCATCACCAACCGAATCACAAAAACACTCGATGAAAACCAGCCACGTGAACAGGCTGGCTTTAGAAGAAGCTACTCGACCATTGACCACCTGCACTCGATAAATCAACTGAAAGAAAAAGCTGCAGAGTATAAACTACCACTTGCCGTAGTATTTATCGACTTCAAAAAGATGTTCGACTCAGTAAAAATCCCTAAGGTTATGGAGGCCATTAGTCGACAAGGTGTAGATCCAGTATATGTTTAAGTGTTGAAACATATATACAATCACGGCAGCTCCTTTATCAGGCAACATAAAGACTAAGACCCCTTTCAGCTCCAGAAAGGAGTAAGACAAGGTGATACCAGCTCACATAACTCTCCACAGCCTGCCTCGAGATGATCTTCAGAAGACTAGACTGGGAGAGTAAAGGAATTGAAATAGATAGCGAGTATCTGAGCAACCTCAGATTTGCAGACGACATAGCCCTTTTTGCAGAGAACTTACACTACCTCCAACTAAATGAAGACGGCAAGAAAAGTCAGCCTACACATGAACTTCAGCAAGACGAAGATCATGTGCAACAACCACATTGGAGATAAAAACACTAAGATCGAAATCGAGGACACGGAACTCGAGTAAGTAGACCACTACATCTACCTAGGGCAACGAATCTCCATGAGACCCTCAAAAGAAGAAATCAAGCGAAGAATCACACTAGGATGGCAAGCCTTTGGCAGAGCTAGCTCAACCTTCAAAAATAATAAGATCCCATTAATCCTAAAAAGAAGGGTGTATAACCAATGTATCCTCCCAATAGTCACTTATCGAGCTGAAACATGGAACTTAACCAAGAGACAGACCCGTAAGCTGAGAATCATGCAACGTGCACATTAAAGAATTATGCTGGGCCTCACATGGAGAGACCACAAAATAGCACAGTACATCCGGGAAAAGACAATAGTTAGAGACATCATAGAATCCATAAAAAATCTCAAATGGCGGTGGGCTGGCCATGTTGCAAGAATGGCAGACAATCAATGAACATCACGACTCACAACATGGATTCCCCGATACCACACGCGCAACCGAGGCCGGCAAAATATTAGATGGAGAGACGAGGTAGACAAGTTCAGGAAGTACTGGCTCCGTGACACCCATGATAGAGAAGTGTGGCAAGTCCTGGGGAAGGTCTATGTCCAACGACGGACGCTAAAAGACTGATGATGATGATGATGATGATGAAGAAGATGAAGTAATCTAAACAAGTCAGAATTTCATTAGAGTTTGCCGCATTTGTTGGGTTTATTCGATAATTGTTGTAGAATCTATACTTATAAACACCTTCATTTGTGGCTTTGCAATATTAAATCAGTCATACTGAATTCATGTTTGATATCTAAGATTTCAGTCCAGGAACAAATTTTATATTTTTCCCCCCAAATCCCCAGCTGATATCCAGATGCATCGGTATTGGAATTGTAAATGATTTGCAGACTTTGTTTTTAGTCTTTTTAAAAAGTGTCTGTATATCATGGATGATCAGTCGGATGGGACATCCCTTTTATATTGTTATGAAGTATTAAACTGATCCCACCTCAGTTAATATGTCTGCGGAAGATGTCTGCGGGAATAAAGACGGGGATTTTCTGGTATTTAACAAAACGTGAACTGATTACAGATCTTCTGTGTTCTTGAAATTAAGCACATCCAACGATCTTCAACCAGGCCTCATTCACAACACAAGTACATATTCTAACCAAGCATTTCCGTAAATACTTATAGTTCTGTGAAAGTACATAAGGGACTAACATAAATTCAATTTCTACCACCTATGATATTTCTTCAAGGAAATACATGTACATTCAAATATACTAGATGTCTAAAACAGCAATTTTCATCGTAATGTAAGATTACTTTATTTACTATAAACATAGAAAACATGACAAGTGGATCAATGATTATTTTGTACATATTCACTGAATTTCTATTGAGGGATGTTCGATGTAAGAGGTTTTGTTTAAGGAAAAACGGTAAGGTATTTGAATGAAAACAATTTTTGAATGAAAACTTATGTAGTAATTTCAATTACTTTTCCTTCCATGAAGTAAATAAAATTACTTATTTGCAACACTAATATTAAAATTCATGTCATTGAAATAGATTAAACCAATTCTCAATTAATATTATTTTTAATTTGTCTAATATCCAGAGTGTACAGTGGTCAAATATTGTCCTATTTCACCATTGGTGGTTTTACTATAGTAAGGTCTATAGTTTATGACTGTAGAGTCCATAGATCATGGAATAACAGCATGGATGGACCGTATTTTTATCTAGTATACGATCATATTTGTTGATATATACATATATATATATATATATATATATATATATATATATATATATATATATATATATATATATATATATATATAGATAGATAGATAGATAGATAGATAGATAGGGAGAGTGCTTTCAAAAAGTTGGAGACCACCAATAAATGAAGACATTTCTTTCTAATGATCATTGGCTTTTTCTCTGGCATTATTTATCAACTATTTGACTTTTGAATCGTCAAATTCGTGGACACAGGCCGTTATTTTATAACTGATAGAATAGGAAAAAACCTTCGTTCCGTGCACCCATAAATTACATTACACAATGAAGGCTATCTATAACACGTAATCAGTGTCATTCAAGTTGTTGATAAAACTTCAATTCATAATGCAATTTTCAATTCAAAAATTCATGAAAGTTATTGTGTCAGGATTAGAAGGAAGACTAGCAAGGATATCCATTTGATGGGAAAGATTGTTGTACGTTTTCCAATAAGTTTGATTCAAAAAACTTGGCGTACTTTGTTGGTAAGGGCACAACGTTTGTGGAATGACTGCTTTACATCGTTTGAACGATGATTTCAAACTACACTAGTTTGAAATTGCTGGTGAAACCAAATTGATAAAAGACGTGATAGCAAAACATTATTTTCTAATAGGCATCAGCATTGGACGATTGAAGATTGGAGTGAAGTGTTGTTTGTCGACAAGGCAACCCTAAAGCAGTTTGTTTCGCAAAAATTAAATGTGTATAGACCGCCTGGAAAGTGGTTTGACGAAAAGTACATGATATCAACTGTAGAATACCAACATATCCAAATGATTTGAGGAGTTTTGTCAGCCAACAGAACTGCAGGGCTACATTGCCTGTCCCTTGGATGTATCATTAATGTTCAAAAGTACCCCAAACTTGTAGAGGACAGACAAAAATCCATTAGGCCATTGATAAAAGCTGAATATTTATGCAAGACTACGCACAATACTACAGTCCCAATATTTTGATCACTTATCTGAAACGGGAAAAACATGGAATGGTCTTTAAAAAGCCCCAACCTCAACTCAATTAACAATTTGTTAACCATTGTCAAAGATGAAAAGTCAGAAAAGTAGTCATCAAGTGCCAAAGATTCATTTGGGGTGAAAGAAGTAGTATGGAAGCAATAATATACTAAAAATTTTTCTGTCTGATATGTCACGCTCGGTACTCACTACCATTCAAAACACTTATTCATGGATGTCATATGCAATAAAAAAAAAAAAAACTTCAAAGGTTATGTAATGTTCAAAGCGTTGATTTCCTAGCTCAAAAACTTAAACTTATGGGAAGCACTGCATATATATATATATATATATATATATATATATATATATATATATATATATATATATATATATATATATTGTAATAAATCCAGAAAGTACATAAGTATTAAGCAGATCTTGAACTCAAAAGAGTGCTCAGTACCATCGATAGAGCAGTTATAAGACGAGTAAGATGTTCCACTTCATTATAAACCAATGCAGAGTTTACATTCAACACACGCACACACACACACATACACACACACACACACACACACACACACATATATATATATATATATATATATATATATATATATATATATATATATAAACCTTCAATGACATATATTTTAGTTTATTGGTTTGATTGTTTTTATTGTAACGGGGTTGTGTATACCGAATGTAAATTCATCATAGAATTGATTGAGTAGAAATGATGATGTTTGGTGTTTGCATAATGTCTTTGTAAGTAAGTGTAGAAATCGAGTAAAACAAATCATTTCTTTGGCCTTCGAATTGAAGTAAAGTGCAAAAGTGGCCTGGAAACTTTCCAAGCAATAATAGCAAATAACATCGACCAATGTCCGGTAGCAAACAATTCAACCAGCCAGGGCTTGACCTTTGCCAGGTAAATAGAAGAGATATTTATAAAACGCAACTGATGCTCTCTATTTGCTGGAGATAATCTGTCTACTTGTTTTTTATCTACTTTTTTATTTTCTTTGAATGTGTCACTGATTCCCCCTCTTTTTTTCCTGGTGTGCCCTCAAACCAATGTATTTGCCATCACACAACTACACACAATGTTTGATGCATACATTGGATAATATATTCATGCATACGATATTATAGATAAGATGGTTTTTTACATTTTTTCACTTGCTGTAATGCTAGATGACTCTGAAATTAATTCATTAAAATGCAAATATGACCAAATGGAAAAGCGACCTCCTTTGGTCAGATCTTTCGAATCAAAAACATTTGTCAACCTTCTTTTATCATCATTTCGATGATTAAGGAAAGTGAGGGATGTTAGTCCAATCTGATGGGACAGGTTAGTTTTTTTTGTTGTTGTTGGTACAGATGTGATTAATATACTGTTATCATCTCAAAATATCAATTTTGAAATCAGACAGAAGAATGAATTTCAATGTATTTTAGGAAAAATCGATCACCTGGTAAGACCAGTGAAATCATATGGGAGCAAACCACAATAATGCATCATCATGATGTACAAGATGGAAAAAAAACAAGTTGGAAAGAATCAAGACACCAAGGATTTATTTGGGGTTAGTTTAGTTATTTTTCGATCTTATTCCCTCTGCCTCAATTGCATACAATTATGGAATGCCAATTAACCCAAATTACAATGTGCTAAGCACCTGATTTTCTTTGCATTTTATTCGAAGACTAAGTTTAAACAGAAAAAAATTCGAAACGGAGTATATACACTGATTATAGCCACCGCTGATTGAGGAAAACTCCACAATACAGGCATTTGTCAGAGTGAAAATATTATTTACCGAGGCGAGAAAACATTTTCCACCACACTTTTCGTGTACGAATGCTTAGAACAAAAATTAAATCAATGGATTCAAGCTACCCCTGTGCTCAACCCAGCTCATATATATATATATATATATATATATATATATATATATATATATATATATATATATATATATATATATATATAATTGAGAGAGAGACAGACAGACAGACAGAGACAGAGTGAGATGGATGGAGGGAGGGAGAGAAAGAAGAGAGACAAAGGAAGAGAGAGAGAGAGAGTACCGTATTACAGAAAGTAGGAAACAGGAAAAAATCCAATTTTGTATGTAAATCTTGATAGGTATGTATAGACGTTTTGAATGCATATCATTGTTTCTATCCGATAAGATTGGAGCAGGCAGACAGTCATTTACGCAAAAAAATCACCTCTTGTTTCTTGCTGTCAAAGATAATTTGGTTGCTCAACAAAGCACCACATCTTTACTTAGCTTCCAAACGTCAACACTCAGCCAGATGTATTTGTGCTTGACAGGTTCACTGGAGATATCACTTTCTTGCAAAACCAATGGATAAGCAGGACACAAAAACTGACTATTTTAACTGCAATTACGTATCATCATATATACACAAATATACACAGGATATAGGGTGAAATTCCCCATTACATGAACACACATACACAAACACACACACACACGGGCAAACACACATACACACGTATATATATACATACATACATACATACATACATACATATATATACTCTAATAGTGAATATCACGAATTCCTGATGCACTGTCTGTAACACTGGATTCTCCCAACTAGGGAATTAAATATTTCATATCATTTCTCTACACAGAATCTTAAATCCAAGATGATGAAGAATATTTCAGGAATGTGTTTTTTTTTCTTCTTGCCCTGTAGCAATTTTCTTCTTCCCTCTCAGAGGAAAATGTTTTTTCTTACTTTTCCACCCAGAAATTATTCAATTGGAAACCATGGAACAACAACAAGAGCTATTATAACGAGTGCATGGATAGATAGATAGATAGATAGATAGATAGATAGATAGATAGATAGATAGATAGATAGATTTTACACTGTGAGATTGCAAATAAATGAACAAATTAGTTATCGTCTAACGCTGTGCCACTGCACAATCATACGTTATAGCTATTTCCCAAGTGAACTGCATCTTTATATTGAATTACGCAAATATGTCTTCCGAGCTTCGAACATGTCCATTAAGGCTATTATAATTATCTGTCCTTATTCTACTGCAGAGTTTACAAGACAGTGATTTTATAATGAGATTTTTTGAGATATTTTCTGGCAACATATGGAACATAAAATGGGTGATGAGTACTTTATCAGTATGCTGATATAAAAGTTCAGCTTATTCACCACTGAGATGTTCTGGTTTATTCAATTCTATTTCATTATTTAGTGTACCATGTAAGTCATTTAAATTTCTTACAGATTCATTGTACAATAGATTTTGAAAACCAAATGTATAGACAGAATTTGAAATTGGAAATAAAATCGAGTAGAGGATATGAGAGTTAGACAAAAGTAAAGAAAGAGAAATTGACAAATATGAACTAAATTTAATGGTAATAAGGAGTATAATGGTCATTTATATCGAGGGAAAATATGTCTAGACGCCCACGCAGAGAGAGTTGGGAATTCACCGCTGTTTCTCACTTATCAATGATATCTAATAGTTGAAAAATATGTTGAAATAAAAAATCACTTGGAAACCAAAATAACCATGAGAAACATTAGGCCTACCGTGATAAATAAGACTGTATTCGAATCATATGATTTTTTCATTCTTGTTTCCTTTCATTTGGACGTTTATGCTCGAGTATAAATAAATATTTATGTATGCTTATGTATCCATACCAGTAGATGTAAAATGCCTGTATACCCCCAACCCTCGTTAACTGTATGAAAATTTGATAAATGACGCGACAATATTCCCTGAGAAGATAATTTTGTATTTGTTCTATGACGAAAGATAAAAATGAAAGATATATTCGTAAAATCTTATAGTATGATTAATGATATATTTCTTCAAGTTAAAAAGATACACAAATATAGAAACTATTCGGAAGCAAACTACCCTGCCGGCGATAAGGGAAACGAAGGAAGAAATAATAGAGACAAACAGTTAAAGATATGATTTTGTAAATAAATGGTGAGGAAATTAAACCTGACGATGATAGTGTTGATCCGTAGGGGCAAAAAGATCTGGGTAACAATAACAACGATGAAGTACATTATACAATGAGCACATATTATAATAATAAAATAGAAGTAAGCCAACAACATTGATGTCAATGTTGAAGACAAAAATTATATAAGGGTGGTCTTGTTACATACAATGCTATATAACAACTAAAAAAATGAATAACCACACTGCCATCAAATGGTGCGACCACAATCCAGAGATAGTGATCAAAATATAAAGCATAAAAAACTTCATGATATAGAAAAAAACATCTTCTCCCAGAATAAAAAAATAGAGATCAGAAGATTAACGACACATTACAGACACCATAATGTTGATTCAAGCCAGAATACTAGATGGAGTTCAGGGAACTAGAAATTGTATAACCTCTGCTTAAAATCTTCCCATCTGTGTTGTTATTTTGGACGATATCGATAACTGGCAAAGAAACATTCCGTCAAACAATCGACAGCAAAAGTATTGGGACTTCTGGTTTGATCATGTAACTGCCTGGAATAATGATAAAGCTAAAGTCAATCCATCATACTGGATTTGATTAGACTTGACACCACCATTACTCATGTAACAACAAAGAAACAGGTATTCCCTCAGACTTACACTTCCTGCAAAATTTGGCCATTATCCAGGGTATTGCCCCTTTGATGCCACCAAGATGGACCAGTCAAGTTGGCCAACGAATGATGGGATCGAAAAGATGTATCTATTGTTGTTTCAAAAGTTACCAATCGTTTGCAGCTACAGAAAATGTATGCTTACGATCGGACAGATAATATCATAATGGACACGTCGAGCCAGCACGTGAAAATGCATGCTTACGATCGGACAGATAATATCATAATGGACACGTCGAGCCAGCACGTGAAAATGCATACTTACGATCGGACAGATAATATCATAATGGACACGTCAACGAAACCAAATAAATCTCAAAAACAATCTGGGCATCAGAACCAAAAAATTGAGAGATATGATTGGCGGGCCGGTAGTTAAGGAATAACACAATTTAGCACCACCACATTTGGTATTGCAGGGATCGAAGAAGTCATGTGTTTAGCTGTAAACCTAAAATTGCCTCTGATTACAATCATGATTTTGACAAAAACCAGCGAATATTCCATGAAGTGGGGAAATCTGTTTTCTATGTCATTAACAACATTGAAAATATATAATTTTTCGCTGGATCTGTTGGGAGGCTGGAAATGTATTTTGGGGGAAAAAACAAGACATATATCGATGGATCTCACTGGAAATCTTCCAAATTGTGTGTATATATATATATATATATATATATATATATATATATATATATATATATATATATATATATATATATATATATATATGCAGGGTATGTACTATCTTAATATTCCGTGCATATTTACTATTGCACCAGTTGCTTTTCATATTTTGATTTCTAGATTCTTTACCAAGAAGAACCTTGATTCTGGCAGAAGCACGAGATATTTTTGATCTCATGATTCTCATTCTTGCTAGCCTTTCAAGTTTGACAAAAAGCATTTCATATTTTTTTTTTTTTGCTTTTGGAACAAATGTCCATTTATTCTTTAATAACGATTCCATTGTAACAGAACGTATGAAATCCTCAAAAATAGAAATTGAGCGAAGAATCACTCACTGTTGTCAAACTTCCGATGGGGCAAACCCAAACCAAAAAAGAATATCTCATCTGCACTCATAAGAAGGATTTACCACCAATGCATCTTCCCAATAGCCACTTATACATCTGAAACATGGAAATTAATTTAGAAAAAAAAATTCAACATCGCATTGAAAGATTACAAAAGTAGTATGTTAGAGAAAAAATGATAGAGATATCATTGAATCCATTAGAAAACTCAAATGGAAACGGGCTGATCATGTAGCAAGAAAGTCAGACAAACATCACAACTCATAAAACTGAGTTCACCCGCAAAGAAAATTTAGCGTGACAAATCAGACGAGTTCAGTACTTATTCTGTAACGCCTACGGTAGATAGATTTGGCGAATCTTGGTGAAAGTCTATGTTCGGACAACAAGTGTTTAAAAGCTGATGAAGATGATGACGTTAATGATGATGATGATGATGATGATGATGATGATAGTTATGATGATGACAAACCATTTGCCCATTTTGAAATTAGAAATTGTCAATTAGAACTGTCACCAAAATTGTCATGATTGGTTTCTTCAATTTTTCAGGTTGTCCAACCCACTAGTTATGCATGTATGTATCATGTGTTCAATTCTATTTATCTATACTATCGTGTTTGGACGAATGATCATTTTATCTGTTTTATGAAGGGCCAAAAATATATTGGAACTTGCCAGTGTCCAAACTGTCAATTTCAGGTAGTGTTGGTTCGAAGAGCGGGGTGAAACTTTGTCTGTGACTGTGACTCCATTACGTACTAATAACGTTAGAAAAAAGCATCTAACCATCACTTCTGTATCTCACGACGTCATAGTCGAGCATAGCAAGTCAAGACCAACATTGCCACGTGTGTACACTTACTTGAGGCAATCATACCTCGGATAATATGGATATGAACATCTTTTTTGTCTCTCCTGTGTAAATGCCACTCTCCCGACTGTAATTTAATACATGCCCCGTATTAAATGATAGACGGAATTAGAGAAAATGCGCTAATCCTTCACAGGAAAGGTCGGGCTTTGTTGGCTGATGGTCCGGCAATAGAATTCCCTTATTCATCTGTCCATTTGCTAAGTACGTGCTCATGGCTACAGGAAGAATACAAGACGGTTTATTGCTTGTTTTCGGACGTAAAATCAATTTTCCTATGGCAATACATGATGTGCGTGAAAAGTAGCATTTTCTGTGATAACGTCTATGATAGAAAGAGAGTGAAGGGAATCTTATATAAGTAGGAGAGGTGTGAGTATATAATGGCAGAGACTGGTGTCGAAAATTACTACATTATTTAAATAATTTTGCAGATGCTCGTCACTTGAGAAAATATAAAATCCTCACTTGGCTCAGCATTTCCTTTCTCATCTCAAACCAGAGTAACCCCACATTTTTATGCATTTGTAAATACATATATAAATAAGCAAATAAGGGTGGGGTATTTGTCCGTAATTAGCATTTGATAGTTACCTCCCATGAAACATGTTACAGACATAAATCATAGACGGACTTGAGGTGTATCATGAGTAGATATGTGGGAACTCTCAGAGAAATGATAATTTAAACGAAATAAAATAGTTTTAAAATAGTTTCTGGTTGGATTATTACTTTTTGTCTCGTATTATTTTTGTTCTTTCGTCAATATACGGCATTGGGTATGCAAAGCAGAAACAGAGAAAACAATTTATGTTAGTGTTTGAAGTTTAAACTAGCATCCCTCTAACACCAACTGACAGACTGAGTATGTTTCAACAGAAAAGAGCAACGGTGATTTAGTATCGCAGGAAATACTGGTCAAAATAACAATCCTTGATAATGCTTGATCTTGCAGAGAAAAATCAGGATTCTACTACTACTACTACTACTACTACTACTACTACTACTACTACAAAAACCAGTGAATAAGTATTGCAACGAACGATCACAAAAGGATAGCCGATATGCTTAACCGTTAAATTTGGTCTTCAGCCGGCCGTAAGACCTCAAGTAGTTCAATCAGTTTCAAAGAATGCCTGGTGTGTCATCCTTGGCAGCCGGCACATTTTTTGCAGCATGCTGTATTGGAATGATCAATTAAAATTTAGGAAAAGGGGTGATCAATGAAGACGTTAGTTCTCACACCTTTTGTTGGACACTAAAAAGTCTTAATTTTCAAGGAAGGAGCATAATTGCCAAATACAGAAAAATTCAGCATTAAATTTCACTGTAAATCAACACCCTTTCTAAGAACTTTCTGCAGGGAGCCTCATTTTTGCAGCCTGTACATGTGATATATACATTTATAGCCAGACAGACCTGCTTAAAACCAAAGAGAAGCTTTGTAAAAATACAGGTAAAATCTTTAAAAGTGATGAAGAAGATCATCACTACAATTTTTTTGGCAGGAACAAAATCCTGGAGAAATCAATCTTTCTCCTGCCCATGCAAGATTTGCTGTATTCAAGTAAAAATAAGAAATAAGTTGCAGCGAAGTGAAAAAAAACCCTCAAGTCTAAAACGATTGTTCGTGTCGAAAACAGGAAGTAGAAACATTAAGCGTCGCAGGAAGTTGTTGCTTTTCAATCATGCTCCAATCGCTAAAGTTTGGTGTCACTTGAAGAGAAACAGAGGAGGGAGATGTGTTAAATAAAAGCATGATGATATGATAGAAGATATTGTTTACTTTATCTTAAATATGTCTGTAGGTATGTATGAGTATATCTGGGCGCGTACTTTTGTTTGTGTGTGTGTGTGTGAAACTGGTCGGCAGAGAAAGAAAGTAGCAAATATGGTTAAAGTGAGATCTGAAACATACAGAGAGAGAAATAATCAACTGATATATATATATATATATATATATATATATATATATATATATATATATATATATATATATATATATATATATATATATATATATTCTTGATTAAACAATTATTTGGGAAAATAAACCCAGGAATAGTTTCGAATCAAACTGTCGACAGTTTTGTACTCTTAAACTATCCGTCTTTAAACACTGACATAGACACATAAAGGAAGAACTCCCGAAAAATGTTGGAAGGAAAGATCTAATTTCAACCTAGTTATAGACAGACGTGAAAAGAATGCTTTCACTTGTTTCTTTCAAAATACCAGAATATGACTTGCTGAATATGATTACATAAGTACATGCGCTTTTCTTCAAGCGGACATGTCAAATATATGTCCGTGTGGAATGGAATTATTTGAATCAAACTTCGTTGAAGGAAACGGCTGGGGTACAAAGTATGAAACCACATTTTGACAGGCATGGATAAATGGAGAGAAAAACTGGTCAATTCAGGGAGTCAGCGTTGACTCTAGTTGAATGTGAGGAGGCAGATGATGGCATCGAATCTGATTTCAATGAAAGTCTAAACTTCATATAAATGTACCTGATTGGTTTCTCTAAAGCACAATTATACCTGCAGAATATAATCAAGTTTGATATTTCCCCAAGTTCTGGCGATGTAATTTATTATATATATACACACTTTCGCGAAAAACAAACTCTAAAATCCCAACTTTGACTGGATGCCTCTGCTAAATCCACGATTTTTAATGACTTTAAAAACACATTTGGTCCTTCTATTTCGTCTTTGCTGATGATTCCAACGGTTAGCTATATCACCTCATAGATCGATTTGTCCGTATAGTGAATTTAAATAATTGTGGTTATCCACATTATGGCCTTAAGCAACATGCTACTTAAGGTGTAAAAAATGGAACACTATTCCATTTGAATGCTGTTTTTTCTATATACATTCGGGAGAATTTAACACAAGCAAAGCAGAAATCCCATGCAACACTCACAATTCTTCCAATAAAGACAACAGAAAATTATCTTTTTCAACACATAACACTATGTAGAATGAAAATGTAACGCGCAATTTCGTACACAATTATTTCATATTTCATTTTATTACAGAACTATTCAATAACAAAGATGTGTATGTATATTCGTTACACACATATGTGATTGTACATACACACACGTACACAAAAAAAAGTTTCTTCTCCATCGTAATTTTGGATAATATTTGCTCTTCCATGAATTAATTTCACAGGAAGTTACAGCCATCTAAAAAAAATGTACCAGCTATCCTTGGTCACTACACCATATATATATATATATATATATATATATATATATATATATATATATATATGCGTATGCAAGCGTCCGTGATTGTGATGTTCACTTGAATATTATATATTAGTTCGTGAATAAACACTCGTTTTTTGTTTTTTTTTCAAAATCAAGTTTTGATTAATTTTAAGATACTTTGATTTTTTTAGTATTCGAGTATTCAATAATTTGTTCTTGCAGAGAGGTAAAAATACATATATGAATATTTGAATTCGTCCAATCTAACATTTATATTTAAAATCCAACTGAACATTGTGAAATTTCTGAATTGGAGATATCTATTTGTATAGACAAACAGAAATAGGTTTTTTTGAAAGCATGTTCTATAAAAACACTCAAAAATAGAGATATCGTCCCCCACAGAGATACATATTTGTACATACATACCCAGGTATAAACACGCACGTAAGCGTTAGATAAGTAGATAGATGGATATTTGTCAATTGAAATAAATAATTTGATGAACTCTTAGAGAGACATGAATAATTACTTTCATAATATGGATGCGAACTTGCTTCTTTCGAAAAGCGAGATAAGATACTTTCATTATCATTATTGTTATCATTTATATTTTTTTGGCTATTTTTTTCTCCCATCTTACTTTTGGCTGCTTTCGATGGCATCTTTTCAGATCTCCATTTAACGGCTGCTGGTTGACAGTACTGAATGGAAACGAATAATGAGCCTCTAGGAATCAAATTATCGTCCTGTTTATCTTGGAAGGTCTGTTCTAGTATGACAGCTACCTTTGTGGCCTAATCGGAAGACAAGTTTTCTGAGGTGAGAAGGATGTTAATCAAAGTCTTTCAGGAGACTTTTTTGCTGATATAATATAATGCTGCGCCGTGTCAAAGCACTGAAAGGTGGATAAGCAAGACACAGATACATACAGATAAACACATACGTGTGCTTACGCATGTATGTATGAATATATATATATGTATATACAGAAAATTGATGTGAAATTTCCTAAGGCCATCTTTTGTTCAATCCTAAGGAAACCCTAAAAGTGTCTCTGAAGACTACGCGGCTTTTCATCGTCTGTGCAACTGTCAAACATAGTTTGTAGTTTATAAACCTCAAGGAAAATTCACATTTTTGGATGTAAAACAAATAGAATCGTGGCCAAATACAAGGTAAAGACCAACTCATAATCGAAATGGAATTGAATGGAGATAATTTCCATTCTCAGTACGCAATGGTGGATGCAGTTGTGCTTAAAAATGTGTCTTATCCGTACAAAAAAAAAACAAACTTATCAATTTTGTTTGGATCACCGGGGCAAAAATGGGCAAAATATTTTGTTCTAGAAATGAATACTTGTTTCTGAATCAAATATATGGTATTACAAAAGAATGATAGGATTTGACACAAGTATACCTTGCCCATCGATATGAAATATGAAATTCTTATTGATTTATCTCAGGGTATATCCTATGCTTCTTGAATATTTGATACTAAAACTACTGAATTGTGTCTTCATACCAAGCTTTTTGGTCTCGTACGACAAAAGACAACAGGTAACATTTGGAATAACTCATAGTACTTGGACTTAGAGTAATAGGAATATTTAGTCACCCTGTCCATTGAATTAAAATTGCTATAAAACAGAATAAGATTCATTTTAGTTATTTTCGGACTAATTTTGCTCGAATGTGTATGAGTAAAAACCAGCTTTATTTACCTTGCGTTCATTTCAATATCAGGAACTGATATTCGACATAGCTCCCAACTTATGCAAAATCTTTTTTCAAAATATTTTTTGAAATGCCAATATATAGGCGTATATATGTTGAATGTTTAGATTTCCATACACTTTCCAACTTTTTATGCATATATAATTTTTGCGATTGAAGAAAAAAGTAATTTTCCTACGAGTAAGGAAATTGAAATTCGTTGCCTGAGGTTTGAGTTAGAATTAGATTCTTGCGATTAATAACCTTACAAACCTAAGGCGTCCATCCAGTGAAATATTATGCATCAGCTGAACGTGGCTACCTGCCAAGTGGATCGCTTCGTAGCCTCAGGGATAAATTTAACCAAAATACTCTGTAATAATCTGTAAAAGATTTGTTCGAGGGTTTTCAATTTATTTCCATCATTTTCTTTCTTTGTTGTTGTTGTTGTTTTTTTGTAAGAAATATGATATTTCAAAAGTCTCGGTATTGCAAATGTTATAGGCATATGAAATTTGATGTTATCGTTAATATTTACATTTCTGTGGTGATGTTTAAAAGGATTTTTAATGCCTGGTGTAATCCCATTTAGATTTGCAATTGTATGAGAAAATAAGCTTAGAAATTGATTACCTCTATCAGTTATTACATGTCCACAGCTGGACAGAGGCCTTCTCAACTCAAATAATAGCTCTAGAGTCTTTTTTGGACTTTTGGAATTTACAGATTAATTGATCTCAACAGTTACCATTGTTATGCTTCAGGCCTGTTTTTAATGCAGAGTTATCCTTCTTATAGACTGGTTGCCTCTCAAGAGAACCTAATCTGCCAAGTTATTTTCCAAAAGCGGGGAGGAGAAGAGATCGTTCTATCTTTTTTCCTAAAGGGATTGTTGCGAAGCGTATAAGTCAAGGGCGAAGTTTGAACTCAGCAAACCAATTAAGTTTCCCTCGCAAATAATTGTTAGGCAACTCAATCCTTCTGCTCGATTATTTGAGCAAAACAAAACAATTGAAAATACACCAAATCTCTTGCCATTTTTATATATCCCAATATGATGATTATTATAACCCCTGATAAGTCCTTGTTGTTGTAATCTAGATATCTGAAATTGATATTTTTCAAAACTGAATCTTATATACACTCGATGAAGCCCAGACAAATAACTGAATGGAAAAATTGGGTTGGAGTAAGCAAAGAGTAGATACTCGTCCAAATAGTCTTTAAAATGACGGCCTGAAGTAATTGCAAAGAATTCACGAAACCGATGAAATTCAATAAGCAGGATGTCGGTCTCAATATCAAATCTTCAGGAGTGAAATTGTATTCTGAAAAAACTGGAACTATTCTATATATTTTGTGACAGTGTTGCTGTTTTTTATGTGAATTCTCACTTTAACATCGAATATACGATTATATTATATGCTGAATTTGATCCGATGAATTTATCATGAGTGTACTTTAATAGTGTGACAAATGGAAATTGTAGACCGAAAAAATAGGAAAGGTCATATTTCACACTCTTGCAAGTTTAAGAGTATCCTTCTCAAAGGACAAAAAATAAATAGAACATGGCCAACACGGAAGAGAATTTCAATATTGTAATTAGATTTTCATACGGATCATCCATCATAGAAGAGCGGAGACATGATATATCTGTAATAATAAATCCGCTACCAACTTCAAATATGAAAAGATGGAGATGTTCCAAGTATTCTTTTCAATGCTGAATCAGCATTCAGTCAATTCTTCAAATCTCCAGAAGTTTTCAACAAATATGAAAAATACTTTAGAATGGACGATTCGAATTATAATTTCAAATGATTTTTGTGTGTGAGTGATATAGATAGTAAATCAGAAATTAAAATACAAGATGTCCGTGAACATGGATGGTCTCCCTTGCAAAGTAAATGCTTGAATCATTCATGATCGTAAGTTCTAGTATTTTTTGTTTTTTTTTCTGGTGGTCCAGAAGTCTTTCAACGTACATTGTTGGACAGAACTCCCTCAATATTCGCTGGATCTTTCAGTTGCAGTCGTTGCAGAGCGAAAGATGGGGATACCATGATTCTTGATAAATTCCTATCGGAAGTTAATTTTGGTTCGTTTCAGCATAATAACGACCAAGCCGTAAATACTACGAAGTGGATATTTTTTGAGAGTTTTTATATTGAATGCATTCATTAACTTAAACACTAGCCTGATAGTTTACTCTGCTGTATACTTACCTTATTTCGATACCGAGGGCTTAAAAGATCTGGTGTCATTTAGTCTCACCTATAGGTTGAAATATACGAATAACATGATCCAGGAATGGTTTATAGTTATAAAAGAATGTGATTAGTTTGTGTTTGTCCATGGGAGCTATGATTACATTCTAATCAGGTGAATGACAAGTAGTACTTGTCTAAAGGAAGTAATGCTAACAAAGGATTAGCCAATCTACCGGTAAAGGAAGGTTTCATTGAGAAATTCGCGTACTTGGCTAGAAATTGAATATCGTCTATATGCATGATGCGCAACAAATAGTGCCCGTGTAAAAGTATCCAAATTTATGTGAAAATAACTTTATTACATTAATTTCTTATCCGGCAATGGACAGTATACAAATATACTAATGTATGTATCCCTGACAAAGTGTCAAATGGACACCGATCATCATCATCAGCATCATCAGCGGCCGCGGCAGCAACGAAAGAATTAAGTCTGGCATGTTATGACAGCCGGGAATTTGGGCTTTTACATATAAAGACAATACAACTCTATACATACAAAAAGTCATAAATGCTGGGTGTCCGTGATATAATCATATTGACAAAAATCTTTTGATAATGTACATAAAAAAGGTAGAAGCTAATCCTGTTTCTCATATATGCTGGTCTTTCAAAGTTTGCTGCCAGCATATTCACTTGTTATTTTTTCTCAGTAATCCAAGGTTACGTGGATCCTGAATTGCTAAATTTAATTGATTTCTATTTCAGGGTCCTTATATTTTGAGATTTTCTCCGATTCTTGACCAACACTGATTTTATCTGCTGGGAGAGTCATATCTACTATGAAGCACATTTCTTCATTAAAGTCTTTCACTATGACTGGTCTGTTCGCTTTTATAGTTCTCTCAGTATGTGCGGAGTTGTCCCATAATATGGTCATATCTTTCAATGATGCAACGATTTCTAGCCGGTGTTCTTCACCTTCTTCTCCTTGTATTGTTGTCATCACCATCATCAATTATTCTTTATTATAGTTGTATCTTTTTCGTGCAGAGATTTTATCGGAATCGAACATTAATCGCCCGAAAGGAAAAATCGGTAAAGCATCTTTAAAAAAAACAACAAATCGCCCCTCACTAAAACTCAACGCTGCTGAAAAAAGATAGCAGAAGAATTTATGAGTAAGAAGAAATCGAACGAAAATGATTGATTGGTGACAGAAAAGAATTTAAGATAATGTTTAGCGGAAAAGTAAGCCCATTAAATCAATGAATGAGATCTGTGGGTTGGCTGGGTCTGACGAACAGAGCAAGTGCACACAACGATGGATGAAGACTGAATATATTTGGATAAGAAACTGACTTTAACATTGCCCCCTGTTGTTTCCTTATTGTGTTATTGAATGAAACCAGGGAGCGTGCCGAATTGAGTTGGATATAATGAAGACAAAACGATGATCACTGACCTCATCTATTTCTTAGGTTTTGTGATTAAGTAGCAAAAGTCTACAAAGTGCACGGCAGGTGCCAGGATTCATGTGTTCTTTAGAGATGCACACCGCTGGGTTTGGATGGACATTTAGCTTGCTCGAATCAGTGCACTGTTAAATGAAAGCAACTCAGAAAACTAGATTGGTATAAACGTTTTTCAAACCAAGATTCATTTTTCATACACACCCACATATATGAAAATGGTTTGCTACGTTGACAACTACTTTTTATCGTTACTTTTAAGAACAAATACAATCTCTCGATTGGCCACAAGCATACATACATACATACGGACGCCTGCTGCTAATTAAAACCAATGCTAGAGAAGCGTCAAATGATGTTCACAGGTTGCTTAATTGGAATAGACTGAAACAAACAGAAATTGAATTAGTCTCTTTCCTCTCTCTTTCCCCTCCTTTACAAACATATATATATATATAACAGAAAGTATTCTGCAAATGTATTAAATGTGAATATTTTCATTGTTTATCTCTTTTATATTTTTATATTACAACATATTTTGGCTATTAAGGGTCTTTTTGAATACTTTTTAATGTTTAGTAAATCACGTTCCCATTTGTGGGACTTGTTTTCATGAAAATGTGTGAGAATATGGTAGTAACGGCGCTTCTCGTGAATCGGAATTGTATCACCGTCAGGTCTCACGTGATTTCTTTTTAAATTTTCATTGCTTTATATTCGTAAGAAGTTTAGAAAAAGGGGTGTGTTCATACAGTGAGGTACCTTGTAGCACTTTTCTTTGTTGACAATGTTAATTTGGTATCTCCAAGAGGAAAAATATATTTTCATGAAGTTTCACAGCATAGATGATAATTTACTGAATAGGGACATCGAATTTTTTTTCAAAATTGAAAAGAAATTAGTTCTCTGCGGTCCGTTTAACAATGGTGTGTATCTGCTGCATAGATTTTATTCTTCGATTTTTAGTACAGTGTAGTCATTTGGTAGGTAAATTGGCTTTATTTTGAAATGTCCATTACTACATTCGGAGATGTTTTTTTCAAAACATAAATCTGTTTCCAGTGATGTTTATATTGCTTTTGTCGAGCAATATTCTGTAATTTAATGGTTGTATGCAGCCTATATAATTTCCATTACAATTTGTACATTCAATTACATTTTTGTTTTGCATGTTACCTTCCCCTCTATATCAAATGATTTGGTTGAGTGCTCAAATGAATGAGATTTCCCCTCAATAAATATGTTGCACATATCAATCTATAACGGTTTCGGTGGTAAAATTCCCAGGATACATTGATGTTTTCAGGTTGGCGTTTATATTCATTCAATTTCGTATTTTTATCTAATCAATTCTTTTCAGTAGATTCAAATTTAGGCGTATTTAAAGGAGTAATTCTTGGTTGCATTTATTAAAAGTAGATACGTGTACAAAAGGTTGTAAAGGTGTTTTGCGTAATAAGCCTGGAACGGATCTTCAGTAGAATTTTGCATTTGACAATGGTAAAGATCCTACATCTCAGGGAGTGATGAATAAAATTCATACTGCTTTGGGTGGTGTTTGAAATAAAGATATCGTTGAGTATATATATGTTTTCGGTCAGTCTGTAATGATTTTATGATTTTCAGTTAAAATGAAAAGGTCAAAAAGAAAAGAAAGTTCTTCAGGCTTTTGTCCCATTTTATATTTGGGTGTGAATCTTTAACCATGAAGCATTTCCAATGATAAAACAATTATCTAGGTATCACTTTCATTTTGGTTTTGTATCTTCATATGAAGTTGCCTCCAAGTATAGTTAAGTGATAGTGGCGTTGGCTGGTGACATTTTATCTATATATATATATATATATATATATATATATATATATATATATATATATATATAAATATATATATATATATATATATATATATATATATATATATATATATATATATATATATATATATATAGATATAGATATATAGATATATAGATATAGATATATAGATATATATATATATAGAGAGAGAGAGAGGGAGAGAGAGAGATAAATATAATGACCAGTTATTATACAGTGAATCTACAATTTGGGGTAAACAACATAAACAAAATAACCAATTATAGAAAATTGGGCAGCTGTAGGAATCGAACCAGCGACTGATAAGGTAAATTTGGAGTTGAAACAGTTATTTGGACCTTTGCATTTATTTCATAGTAACAGCAACGCTACGTTGAAGTGTATACACTATTTATGGCACGTTCTATTCCTGCAGCCGACTCATTATGTATAAAGATATTCAGGGTTTTTAAATATATGTTCATTTTAAAAACAGCAACATTATAATTATCTCCTTCTTGTAAACAATTCACAATTTAGTGGTCACAAATTCAATACTACTACCTAGGCATATGCGGCTTCTCCAATTGATGAAATGTAGAATTATTTCAATTATGGACCGTTCCAAAGATATTTTTTTGAAGATTATTTTTAAAATCAAATCTCAATTTTTGTAGTTAGTCAAAGATATATCTTTTTTGCTGATATATTTTATTCCTAAACTCAACTGGAAAGGAAATAGTGTTAAACTTCAGATCCACAGGAATGGGATAACATGATTCAGCAGAACACATGAAGATTTATCAATCTCATGACTCGAAATTCCCTAAATACACATGCTCTCTCTATGCCTATGAGTATTGAAGCAGCATTACTTGCATAAAGAAGGAGCACAAAATATTGTCTATACTAAATTTCATCGTCGAGATAAAGGACAGCCACACCTTTGATAGAGTTCCACTACATGATATATTTTTGAAACTGTCTATAATTCAAATCAGATCTATAAATGCTACTAAACCTTTTTTTGCTCGAAACACGTATTTTATCAATCGAAAAGGCTCCCGTCTGGCAACCAGATTATGTGCTTAGGTAGTAGTGCTTCACTTCATTTACGGCTGATGCATATTACTTTGTTGAAAAAGAATTTAAGTTAATTAAAATGTTACTGTCTTTTATAATAGATATGGTATAATTTAGTATTTAGCTATATATATATATATATATATATATATATATATATATATATATATATATATATATATATATATATATATACATATATATATATATATAAGGTAGGAAGGAAGAAAGTATCCTCTGCTTTGCATCTGGCTGCCAAACTCAGTTTGTATGTTGTAAGGTCTATACATTTATATGATATGCACGGAGAAAGTTTGTGGACAATGGTTTAAAAAGTACTACAGTTTGCCGCTAAGAGCAGTTAGGAGAACTGGCAAGCTGAAGCTCCTATATTGTATGTTGATGTTGATTTTTAAGATATTTGGATAAAATTTCACTTTCGTAGAAATCGAAATGTAGAAAAAAAACAGACGGCACCTTTTCCATTTTTTTGTTGCTTTTATATGTTTCCTATTTTTTTATTATTATTATTCAATTTTATTCCCCCCAGGTTAATTTATTGAATATCGGATACAAAGTCACAGACCAAAAGTCATAGAAAAATTGTTTTTCTTTAATTGAATAATTATATTTTTAAATAGTTCAATTTAATAGAATAATACTTCAATTTGCTAAATTAAAGTTTTTCCTGATTTATTTCATCTGTGATTATTCACTTGGTTTAAACTCCATATCCAGTGGTCCCTAGCATTTTTTGTGCTATGGACTGGTTATTAAGGCAATATTAATTATATTGTGACCCAATGCAATCAATTTGTTTTTATCTCGTCATCGTTTACATGCAACCTAGTAGAACATGTACCAGTCAACGCCCCGGTGTTTAGGGACTGCAAGTGTATACTGTTATAGGAAGTATTAAATCTGATTCAGTCATCGAATCCGTGTGAAAAATTGAGATTGCAGGATGAAATGTTACAATTGATTATTGAATCGATGTTCTCGGGGGTGCCCGACATAAAAAAAGCCTCAAATCTGCAAAGAAGATTAATCAATCACCTAAATCTTTATTAACAAGAAGAAAGATCGAAGAAAGTGTCATATAATTCTTGAGTGAAAAATATTCAAAAAATTGAGTGCGTGGAAAGTTGTTCATCGAACGTTAAAAGGATGTACGTTTGGCTCAAGAAACTTTTTGAAATTGCTGTTATGTTGAATGTTAGGTTGATATGAGAACGCTGTTTGGATGATATGAAAAATTGCTCTTTGATCTTCTGGGTATATATTTAAAAAAAATAAATCTGTATTTCAACGGTGTTTTAAAAATATGAGAATAACAATAAAATAATGTTTTTTTTTGTGCATTTTTTTTCTCAAGTACTTTGGCAATTTCCAGCTTTTTTACTCAAAATAGGTTCCATTGGATTCAGTAATTATCATGTTAATTTAAACCAGTGATTCCCTCCGTGGGTTGCACGTTCCAAAATGGGGCAACCTAAATATTAATATTTTACTCAATTCGAACAGCATAAGTAGAATAAATAATTAAAGAAAATAGGGCTGCTGTAGAAATCGAAACTTCTAACAATAGGGTAGCCTTAATCAACGTAGCGATTCTCTAACCATTGAGCTAAACAACCGCCGGAAATACAAAGGCCGAAATAACTGCTTTCAACCCGAATTCTCATTTTGTTTATTCTCAGTCTATTTGCTTTTTTTTTTTTACTGCGACGGTTATGTATCAGAAAATAAATATATGTATCCCGACAGAATTATTATTTACCCCATTCCCTCCAAGAAAACATGATTTTTTTCGGGGCGGGGGGCTGGGATGATAAGACTCAAATGGGGATATACAGCAGAAAAATTATTAAAAAATGTTGTGCCTCCATTAGTGTCAGTTTCCTGTACTCTGATGGTTTTTTGGTGATGAGATGATGAAACAAACTGTTCGAACATTATGATTAACATTAAGTACATGTAAGTCATTTGCTATATCAGGAAATACTTGTTAAAGGGTGAATTCAATATTATGAGTTTCAATACGATCAGCAAGTTTGTAACAATGTTACACAGTGGGTAGGGTTGGTCAGTAAATTCACCATCTTATATGTTTTGGATATAAAATTCTATATTTGATGTTCTATGTTACTTTTGTGTTTAATTCTTTAAATCTCAAATAAAGCTGTTTATGATTGAAAGCATTACATTGTTTATAATCACTTTGGTGTCTTTTTGTTTTACTTTTATTAAATTCAGTTACGTTTCATTTATTCTCAGTATTCCTAATTTGTTATCATGATATTTAAGTATTCCGATTTGTAGGGTTGATTTAGTCATTCGAATACACTTTGTTTTTGTTGTAGTTATTTAGCAGGCATTTTGTCCCATACTTACAATTTCCTATTGTTTTTTTAATTTTTTGTAGTTTTTTTCTCTTTTGTGAATTCAATTATGTGTGTCTATTCTTCAGGACATAATACGAATTTTGGGTTGTTGCTTTAAATGATCCTAGTTTATCATGATTCTTTCATGTTTTTCAGATTCCATTAATTTGGAAAATGCTGTGTGGTTTTGGTATCCACCAATGGTAAAGAAACGTTTATGATTGTTGAACCCAATTTTGAGATTAGTGTTTTGTTTCTTATCATCATCATCATCATCATCATCATCATCATCATCATCATCATCATCATCATCATCATCATCATCATCATCATCATCAGTTTTTCAACGTCCGTCGTTGGACATAGACTCTTCCCCAGGAATCGCCACACTTCTCTACCCAGAGCCAGTACTATCTGAATTTGTCAAGCTCGTCGCTCCATCTAATACTCTGTCGGCCTCGGTTGCGTATGTGATTTCTAGGGATCTATGTCGTGAGTCCCGATGTCCATTATAAAAATGTGCATTTGTCCGGTTCATTGATAGAGTTCACGGTTCCTTTGTAAAATATGCTGTTTTTGGTCCAAATATTTTGTTTTATAAGGCATACATCAATGTTCCTGCAGTTGCAACTTATTTTTATTGACTTTTGTTGTTTATTCATGATTATTTTGTGTTTGTTTATTATTTTATCATGTCGTTTATTCATAGCTACCTTATTTTGAGGGTGTTTTTTTACTACTACACGTATACACAAAATTTCATGCTATGGCCTCAGAGTGCAAAATTCAACCCAAAATTGACCTTTATCACTTCACTAAGAAGAAACTAAACATTCGCACACAACTTCAGTATAGAAATTGAACGATAGATGAGTCTTTATTTGAATATTTTGTGGTAATCGAAGGCAGCTCGCAAGGAGGAAGAGGAGAGTGATATTATTCACCAAACCTTGAAACAAGAGTGATAGTTGGTGAGTCAGTGGTATGATCTCGAGGTTTTTATCTGCTGTGGGGATATTGGAAAAATCTGTTCAATAAGTGGTATAATGAATAAACACGAATATCGCCATACTAAAATTAACATGGGGTATCAAGTCTTCTTCGACATAAGGAGGGGATTACTTCCAAGAAAACGATTATCCAAAGCACAGTTGTTCACTGTGTTGAGATTATTTGGCGGATTAAGGAAAGGCAAAATTACAGCTCGATTTGACTTCCTCAAATTCAGAACATATTCTATTTTGCAGTTGTGGACATGATAGTGTTTATGTTACGGAAACAAAATAAAAACTAAAGAAATATCATGAAAACAAATCAAATCTTTCTTGGACAGTTCTGAAAAAAAAAATATTGCTAAAATATGATCCAGCTAAGCCTGCACGACCCAGAGAGATTGAGAAGGCCTAGAGTAGCCATTCGAAAAAAACATTTGTCATATTTTAATTGTTCTTTACTCTTGAAAGTTGATTTCACCCTGTTGTGATGATTGCAAAAATATATTCTTTTTAGTGTTGAGTTATTTTTCGACACTGAGAACAAAGCGAAGCATGCCAGATTTCGTTCTTCAAATACTTATTAGTGCTAGTGTATATATGCTGGGATGGAATATAGATATTCGAAAAGTAAATGTCAAACGTTATAAATATACAAAAGACTCAAAACTCTTTCGATATTAACACAGCCTCTTTTATGATTTCCCTGTACAGATGGAAGCTTTAGATTTATTTCAGCGATTCACAAGGATCACGAGCTGCGCACCAATAATTATACCACTTCATTTGAGTGTATATGAATTGGATAATTCTTTCTAAACATAATGTATAGGTTGGAAAAATAGGCTCAGAGACACATAAATAAGTTGCAAATGTTAGGCATAAATGAATATATAGTACAGTGCAATTTCATTATGCTGACGTAAAGGTCAATGAACTTGAATCTTTATTGATTCGTACATAGATATTTGACATCCCTGGAATGAATATATACACGTATGTAATCATATATATATATATATATATATATATATATATATATATATATATAAAAGCATATATATATATATAAATACATATATATATATATATATATTTATTTATATATATATACACATATAAAAGCATATATATATATATATATATATAAACATATATATATATATATATATATATATATAAGCATATATATATATATAAATGAATATATATGCGCGTGTGTGTGTGCATGTGTGTAGTTAGATGTAAAGTTTTCTACGTATATCTATGACTATATATATTGAAAAAACAAACATGCAATCCGGGTTCTCAACATTATTCTGAGCTGCAAATCTGGTGTCTCACAATTTTACATGCAGAAGCACAAACACGGGCATACACGCACACTCACACATGTACACACCCACACACATACACACACGCACGTGCATGCGCACACACATATGTATACACACCGACATACATGCAAACACGCACACACACATATACGCATATATATATATATATATATATATATATATATATATATATATATATAATGTATGTAAAAAAATTCCTCGATTTTGGAGAGTTGAGCGGAAGAATCCTTTTATGGTAAGATCACGCTCCCCAACAGTTCATTTGTATGTACACATATACCCGTAGGCCTACATACACGTATTTAGAGTGCAAGTATTTTCAATGAATGGTTTCTTGATTGAAAATGTTCCTTTTCATAATCATCCGAATATTTTGATACATTTGTTTTTATATTTGTATTGAAATAAATATACATGCATACTAGCAAAAATAGGCGAGAATATAAGTGTGTACTTTAACAGGTTGAGCTATCATGAATGTAGATATTGACTTTAAATTTAGTCTGCAACGTCATCATATGGAGTTGTGAGGTTATGGAAATTGTGTAGTGGTAACCTGTCAAGTTGAGAGTGCTTTACTAGACTATAGCATGACCGATCATAACCTAAGCGTTTAACAATTGCTTAAACACTGAGGTTCCCTTTCAGGTTGATTATACAACTGCTTTAGCCACTTTTCATTACACACACACACACACACACACGCACACACACACAAACATATATATATATATATATATATATATATATATATATATATATATATATATATATATATTGGGGTAATGCTACACAAACATATTCAAGGGGAAGAAGCCCAAACTGAACAGATACATGAACGTGTAGCAAATCCCCATCATGCATTGGATACTGCATTATATATATATATATATATATATATATATATATATATATGTGTGTGTGTGTGTGTGTGTGTGTGTGTGTGTGTGCGTGTGTATATTTATCGGTGTACTTGCCAGTGTTTGTGTATCTTTGGTAAATATCTATATATTATGATTGTAATTTATACCCATATATTTGTAAACATACATAAATATATATATAGAGAGAGAGAGAGACGGAGAAAGAGAGAGAGAGAAAGAGAGAGAGAGAGGGATAGAAAGCTAGAGAGAGAAGAGAATGATCCGAATGTGTAGTTATGTATGTTCTTGTTCTATATTCCTACTTATGTACAATACAATGAAAGTGTCTAATCCTGGTTACATATGCAGTTACATATACTCTATGAAATAGATTTGTACTTGTAAAATGTAGGTGTTTGAGAGTGGATGTGCGTAGGTGTAACTCTAATTCAAGCGGTCGTAGAGGGTCAGATATTGGATTGTTAAGAAAGCCCAGCGTTACGTTGGCTGAGTATCAAATGCACCGTTGCAATTGAAGAGCATTTTGCCGCCCATCACTTTTCCCCTTCTAATTCGATTCATGCTTCTCATTTATCACATCAGTTCGCTTTTCAATGTAATTGATGACTGCGATTCGCTACAAAAAAAGGAAACACGAGAAAATTGAAGGAATAGTTCCAACGTTAAATCAACCTAAAACGAATACTTATTCGTCAGGTGGTTGCCGAGAGAGTTTATTAGCCTTGGAACCAAGCCTACACGAAAACGGAATTGTTTTTCAATTCGGCATGCTTATCTCAGCCAACCAGCTCCCTTGTATATTTCAATTTACTCATGATGCATAAGTTCTAATTCTTTACATCATTTTTTTTCTTATATGAACCATAAATATCCCTCGCAGGTTAGACATGCGTATGCCCATTCACGTATATGTAACAATGCATATCCTTCTATCTCTAAATATATTCATAAACGAATCCACACCCAAGACCATGTGTGTTTATATGTATGTACCATATATTTATTCATTTTGCGAGAATACAGTAATAGACAGCAATGCATTCAATTTAGCAACATACATACATACATACATACATACATATATATATATATATATATATATATATGTACATATATATATATATATATATATATATATATATATATATATATATATATATATATATATATATACGTACGTGTGTGTGTGTATCTGTGTCTGTGTTTGTGTGTGCGTCTCTATGTATTTGTGTGAGTGGTGCACATGTGTGTGAGGAGGTGTACAATTGTATTCACATACTCATGTTTAGTAACTTTTGCAAGGAAGCTGACAATCAAATTATTTCTTGATCTAAATCAGATTTCTATAAAGATTGAATGTCAGAATCACGTACGTTATTGTGCTTCTTATCCCAGTCGTTCAAATAGATATTTATGTCCAGGGCTCCTAAGTCGATCTTTCACTCTATATTGAAGCACTTTTTGCCTTCATGATAAAGGTGTGTGTCAGTGTGTACGCATATTCATTTTGTTGTCAAATTTAATTTTGACACCAGCCTTTGGAGAGTGTATCTGACATCAACACCTTGACTGCACGATTGTCAATAAAGAAACTACTGACTGACGTAACCATCTGTCAACGATCTGTAGAGAGACTTTTTGTCGTGTTGGCAGTGTGTTTATTGATAATGTAAGCTTGAGGTCTTCAAAGGTCAGAAATTCTGCTCTTATATGAAGATATGTCTCCAGTTTTGAATGGAAAGGGAAATAATTTTGACATGAACAAAAAGAAAATGGATAGGAATATATGTAAACACTTTATGATTTAAATTAGGATGAGATATGAATCTTCATTATAAAAATGTAACATTTCTATATGCAATCAAAAACAATATCTTTCAAAAGATGCATGCAGTGTCAAATATTACAACAAGGAATTCTAGAACAATTTGAAAGTCACATATGGCATTCTTTATTAGGTAAACGATGAAGGGTTCTACAAATGAATGCCAAATTATTTGTTTTATGGGTGCTTGTCAGATAACATTTTAACAAAGTAACGTCCAAACAGGTATACAATTGCAAAAATGTGATTTTCCAAATGTAACTTTTCACAATTAAAAGTGGCTACACTTAACCTATAGCTAGTCGAAAACAAACGATGAGTACATCTGTTTACCCCGTTTTTTTCCCTAGGTGCGACATTTTTGGATAGCACACATGTGATTTTGCCAATGGTGTTGGAAATCTGTATTTTTTTATTTTAATTGTGACATTTTAAGTGCGCTAAAAGGTGTATACGACTGCAAAATTATTTTCATTGAGGTTGCTGTATTCAAACGTTATTCTGTTGCTCAGAACGATATAAATCCTCTGCAAAATAAAATAAAAATCTTAAATCATTAATAAATTAAAGATTCATACCACAGATGCGACTGATAATGGAACTAAATTGATAAGGAAACGCCATTAAATCATTGAATGTCCTTGCTTGATGATTTTTGCAGGTGCGGCTGCTTCTGTTGTTCTGTTACTGTATTAGACTAATTCGAGAGAAATTTATGTGAGGAAAAGATCATGTACAATTTTTTATAAACCGAAGATGCAACGAAAAATAACAAAAATTTTCGATAAAGCTTCAACTTCCTACATTTCATATTAGCATAATATAAATTGAAAGAAAAACACTGCTTCATATTTTTCTGTTTTTTTTTTATTCGTCTTTATACGCACAAAGGATGCAAAAGGAGCATATTTGTGTGTACATAAAAAGTACACATACAATTTTACTTATATGTGTTAGTGTAAGTATTATATTTATTCATTTATTACTATAAGTCTGCAGACTTTGTTTAGTAAATCAAATAACCAGAAATCATCCAATGCGGTTTTGTCCCACGAGTACACGCCAATCCGATCAAGCAAATCGCGTGACTAAGATATCGGAGAAAAACCATAAAATTTTTTCGCCTAAAAGAATAAAGCAGAATTCTCGAATGAAACAAAACCAAATTGTTAGCAGCGGCCATCAGAATTAGGAGACATCCCCAGTCTTCTTTATTGTTTCCCATTGAATTTCAAATTATACATTACGAGGTCTGAACGGCTTCCATTTCTCTCATGTCACTCGTGATCAAGCTGTAAAATCACGAAGATAATCACGTGACTGAAAGCCATTATATTGTCAGTGGAGTTGGCTGTCTAGACAGATTAGACAAAATATTTCCCGGGTTGATAATTATTCTCTGAGTTTTGCTTGTTCGATTTTGTCATTAAAGTTTTAGTTTTAAGAACAGATAATAGAACAATTCTGGCTCCAAATATTTCATGAATTCCAGTCTAACCCGAGAATAGCTCCTTTTCTTACCTGTATTGAAACTCACTGCAGAAAGAAAAAATATTGTTTAAATAGTTCAGTATTCTTTATGATTTATGCACACATTATTTATCGTAATTATTTGTCTCTCCATTACATTTCCTCCCTTGGAAATACTCAGACCCATGACTGTTAGCCGAAAAACCAGATTTTAGGTAACAGTAGTGAAATAGCCATAAACCCCTCCCTGCAGATAAAATGCAGCACATGGCCAAACTGAAAATTGAATCTGCACACTCTCGCACAAAGTTTTAAGACAGAAATTGCTTGGTTTCATCAGCATACTGCTTTATATGATTGAGTTGTTTGATGATATTAGATCGTTATGCATAAGCAACAATTTCACAAGCGTTTAAACGGTCATGGTGCCACTCATTGAGCAGACTCCTGTTCACTTTGCAACAAATTACACAAAATACGTGACTTCATTCTTTGAGAAATTGTACACAGAAAATAATACTTAGGTAGCTTGAGTTAAATAATTTCAATAAACGCATTGTTCAATTCTGAGTTGCGTTTTTATTTTGTTTAAGTTTGATACTTGTTCCAAACTGAAATTGTTTTCTATCGCTTATTTTATCTGCAAAAAGGGAAGAAAAAACTGAAATAGAATAAACCATGAAGTAAATAAACCCTGTAAATGTTTGTAGATGACAGAAAAAACATTTCTTGAGTAATTGTGTAAGTGTGCCTCAAAGAATAGATTGTTATATAATTTTCATCTCTGTTTAAATCGGAATAAGTACCATATACAATGTCTTCGACCAAACATTTGAACGTTTATATTTTTGTATCCTTTATCATATTCAATCAGATTTCTTTCCAGCATATCTGTGGTCAAATACATATCTCAAAATTTTTGTATCCTTTTGAAGATTTAATTGCAACGGATAGAATGTTCCATTATGATTCATACATGGTATTTTCTGATTATTGGTGCATTACGGCTTATTAGGAGCATACCAAATATGACTATAATTCTGTATATTTGATAATATAAAAACAAAGATTGTAACGCCTCACCTAAAACGAGTTCTCAAACCACGGAAGGAAAACCAACAGAGACGCTAATAAACTTCAAGAATTACAGCTCAGTTGTTGGTTAATATCTTATTCAGTTTAAACTTTCTGCTCCTCAAAACAGAAATATTTACAAATTCCAACGTCTATTCACATACCCAGGTTCAATCCATATTACATGTCAAATTGTAACAATATATGTACACTGCAAATAGCACATATATTTTAATGCAAATAAGATGCTTTAACTAATCCTACCTCAAATTAGCGGTGGGCTTTAGTGTGAAGATTGAACCAACTACACTAGTTACGACCAGTGAAACTAGATAGCTGAACATGTGGGCCATGCCCTAATATGAGTGTTTATGTTGAATTGTTAATACCATTTCTATAGTAATAAATAATCAGTCGAGTTAGTATTGTGAATTAAATGGTCAGAAAAAATTCAGTATGGTTTGATAATGATCTATGCATGGGGTTCTTTTTATATTGACCGTAAAAAATCATTGATCCTTTATGTATATGTAATTTCTTTATGCTGAACTTTTGTAGAAACCTACCCACGTTAGATCTTCTTGGCACCCCCTATTGAGCAATGATTATGAAGTAATAGAGACGAGCGTGTGCTACTGTTATCTCTCCTTAGTCTGTGCTGCAGTATTATACATATTTACCAAGCTTAACTAAGTACGAAAGAAAATCAAATTCACTACGATAGAGTTGGCCTACCTGACTAACTTGTTAATCACAACTCCACAGGGAGATGCCCTTCTCTGCTCGTTTATGACTAATCTGACCTTTGCATCGATCTACATCAGTGTCTGTCCAATCATTGAAATAACAAACTTATAAATGAATTTAGAGGATCTTCAAACTCGATATGGTAGAGAAATGTAACTTTAAACTTTATTGATTTCTCAATTCTTTGAAGATAAGAATGGTGCTTAAGAATTCCGAATCAAATGATTCATCGGAGCCAAATTTGACAGTCAGGAATGTATTAAAATTGATGCTTATTGGCTAAGATATTTTCTCCATTTACACTGGGTTTTCAAATACTCATATTTCCGGAAATATATATCCTTTCTATTTGGACGATTCGCACGACACAATTTTCCTCATTTTTCCTCAGCCCTGTACTATATCAAACCAAGACTTTTAATACCTTCCTGGATTGTTGTCGATGAAACTACTGAGGAAGAAATAAGTATATAAATATTCTAAAATGTATATTCCTTCTAAACCAATGTTTATCAATCTTTCTTCTACACTTATATATGTGCATATAAGCATACAGATCGAATGAGATTGATACTCTGACAGGTGACTGTGTTAGTGTACCTTTGTCTATTTCGATCATAAAAAATCCAACCAACTAGATTCCTGAAGGAGGTTGTGTATTACTGAAATGTCTTCTGTGTTTCATTGTAAGGCTTGAACCATTTGATGTCACCATATCTAGTTCAAGCTTTTACAAAGTTGACGAAATTGAGCCACAGATCAATGAAATGTTCGATTGATCGATTAAATCGATCCACTCTAATCCCGATTCTAAAATTGATCAGCTTAAAATTCGAAAGTTTAGCAACATATTTTAATCCTCTTGTATACTCGATGCCAGTCTGCACATTACACAGAACATTATGAATTATTATGCAATGGTAACAGTTTTAAAGAACTCTTCGTATGCTGTGTCAAAAATCTTTTACATATGCAGAGTTTTTCTCTTCATTCTTAATATTTTCTATTATTTCTTCGGATGATATTTTTTTTTTACTTCTAGAAATTGTTTTTATATATGCATCCAGTTAATGCTAAAGCGTGGGTTAGTTTGTTTCCATATTCAACTTTCCTTCGTGGCTCAGGGGATTAGAATTAGAATTGAGAAGAATAAACGCGGCCTTTTCCCTCGTGTAGCGGGAACGAGGCTTTTGGATTACTTATGCTATCTCAAACATCTTAACGATTATTTAACGTCATTTAGTTTCTTTCTCTGATTTTTTTAAAAGTGATTTTCAGCTTATACGAAAGAACGAGTCGTAATGATACAGCATAAGAACAATTGAATCTGCCTTTTACTACTTCCTTTTCTTTTGTGCGTACATCTCTCTTTTATCTCAACGTAATATGTCTTTGTTTTTTGCTTTTTTTGCTTTTTGCTTTTTTTGCTTTTTTCTTTTCGTATTTTTTCGTGCATGTCCATTTATTTTCATCTTTCTTTGTTGCTTTCTTTGTCTGTTTGTATGTTTCTTTGTTTTATTTACTTACTTTTTTTCAATTGGATCTTATAAATAACATTTCGTCTTCGTATTCCTACCTTCTGCATCATTTTCTACTCCAATATTTTACCCTTTTCTTTCTTTCTCCTCTATTTTTTTCTTTCTCGTGTTTTTTTCTTTTCATTCTTATACTTTTTTCTCTTATTTTTTTCTCCTCCTTTTCGTCTACTTCTACTCGTTTACTTTCTTCTATTTTGTCTTCTCTTTTTTTCTTCTACTTTTTTCCTTTGCTTTTTCTTCTTTTACTTCTTTTTTCTTCTTCTATTTCATTTTTCTTCTACTTTTTCTTTTACCCCTTTTTCCTCCTCCTCCTCATCCACCCCTTTCTTTTTGCTCTTTGTCCGTCAATGTGTTCATTTCTTGCATACGTTTTTCCTTCTTCTCCCATGATTCAACTTCACTGTTATTGTTTTGGTTGTTATTATCATCATTCTACAGCTATCTGAATGGTGGAAATGTTTCTTACTTGTTATTTTAAAATCGATGAGGCATGTGACAAGATATATTCCAAAATCTGATATTCTCCAATAAACTAGACATATATTGCAAAATAGGACTTGAGTAGGGGAGGAAGCCATAAAGAATATGGAGAAGAAAAAAAAAGAGAAAAAGGAAGGAAAGAAAAAGAAAAAAGAAAAAGAAGAAGAAGAAGAAGAAGAAGAAGAAGAAAAACGAAGAAGAAGTAGAAGAAGAAGAGAGAGAGAGAGAAAGAAAAAGCGATTATCGTGATGGAAACTAAAAATGAATGTTTTTACTATAGAATATTAGGTTTGTATTTTTGCTCAAAGATCAATGTAGGAATAAAAATCAGATAACTGCAATTAGATATACTTGAGTAGATATGTGTGTACAATTAGGCGGTCGGCAAAGAGCAAGATTAACATAATCAGGGGTGAGGTTGCATCAACCGATGGACTGGGATATGGGGAGAACACGTGGGAAGAATATATATATATATATATATATATATATATATATATATATATTGTTTGTTTGTGTGTGTGTGTGTGTGCGTACGTGCATGCGTGCCAGAGCATATGTATATGCATGTGTTTGCAGGGTCTGTGTCTGTGTGTTCATGATATACAAGTAGATGTTTGCATGAACTCAATCCTAAAGATAAAATCTATATTATATAAACATATGAACTAAAAAGACTTGTGCCTTATGTGTCTCAAATCTTCCTTCCTGTCTTTTTCTCTTCCATTGTATCAACAGCTACACGCTCCCTTACTTCCACTTTCTGATTCACTTAAACATACATATACACATATATATTTGGGCATACATACACGCAATTATTTTGATATTTAGGCACCAGCTCTCCTTACGATTACCAAAGATTCCCTAAAAGTGATTATTTTGATAGTGTCTGCGCGGAATAAAAATAAAAAAACAAAACAACTCGTGCGTGCCGTTGAGTACTTTCAACACTTTTCACTCAGTCGTTGTTGCCATATGACATTGATGAAGTAGTCAAACCAATAAATTTGTTTTCGTTATGTTGGTCAATATTAGCTTGATGATTCCTAGATAGATCTGCAGAAAGGGCTAAGGTATCCAATACTCTCAAAAAGTACGTCAACATCTTTATACAGTTTCAAATTGACTGAATTTCGACCGATGATTGAAAAATTCTAAAATAAGAATACTTTCAAGAAATAATAGACCATTAATGAGTTATTCACAAAAGTCAGACGCATTTGCACCACATTTTGTTAAATACAAAGCTGTATAAATGTGGTAAATCACTCTTTCTAAAACGTATCAAATACTTATTTGCTCTCTCTAGGTGTGATTAATATTTGACTCCAACGTAAATTCGTTGACAAGGGAAAATATTTTAAAAAATATTTGTTGGTTAGGATAAATGTTTTCCGTCATAATGCAGAAAACCTATCGATATACCTGCACAGATAGATGGATGATCTTGTATATATCTGTACCAACATGTGAACCCATATTTAGGACATGTTAAGAGAAAGATATTTATTTATCAATCATTCCATTCTCTCACTGTCTTGTACTTCTAATCATCATTATGAATTTATTCAATGTGTCGCGTTATCTTCAATTATATGTACTTAGCGGATATGAATGCTTTTATTTTAATGTAAACATCCGTATAAATTCATTCGATCATTTTTACAAATCTCTCTCTCTCCCACACACACACACCTTCTCTCTCTCTCTCTCACACCTTCTCTCTTTCTCTCTCTTCCCCTTTTTTCTCTCTATTTATGTATAAAGCAAGTATCTGTATGCATAAATATATTATTGTGGGATTTTTTATTAATGAGGTCAATTTTCAAATATCAATCAATTTGTACCGTTCATTCACTCAGAGATTCGCCAATAATATAATTGATGGACTGATGATATCATGACTGGGATGCTCGAGGCAATTTCTCAATATTTGTTGCTTCCCTAGTTTTCAAACTTCAGCTGTTTTCGAAATAAGTAATTATAATCAAGTTTAATATTTACTTATATTGCTTAAACCTTTAGATAATTGCGTAAGGCGTATTCATATAAATGTGCATGCATTAACAGACTTATTTGCAAGGTTTATGTAAATAAATACACTAACCGAAAAATTCATATACACACACACACACACACATACACTCATAGGTGTGTGTGTGTGTGTGTGTGTGTGTGTGTGTGTATTGCTAAAGGATGCATACATAGATGAATGATAATGATTGTAAATATAGTAAGCTTGAAATGTTTCAACAGGCATACAAATTATTTTTCAGAATAAATGTCAGTCAAAGAAACAGATTAAGAATCCCAAAGATGAAGAAAGATATAGCATTATCATTTTGTGATTGATATTCACTTGAGTAGGCAGGTTTCGGGGAATTAATATATTTTTTTTAAAGTCAAATGTCATTTAAAGACTTATCAAACATTTACTTCGATGGACTTTATTCTGCCTCAGTTGAATCACCTCGCTAACCACAGGATATGATAAACATGGGGGAGTATTATAAGTGTCTCTTCATAGTTCCGTAGTAAGTCTAGGCTCCCATTTCACTGTCAGCCACGAAGAAGATTTAAAAAATCTCCCACGTCGACTTAAACTCAATACTCCAAGATATCAAAACATCCTTAAACATCATTTTTTAAGACTTCAACACTCAACTAGAGCAAGGTAATGAAAGTTACGTACGACAATTTGGAAACAAAATACAAAACAGAAGAGGTGGAGATCTTAACGTTGCAACAGTGGAGATTTCAAAATCATTAACACTTTCCAAGGAAATGCAATAGAAAGAGGAATTGAGGAAACCCCAGTCACGAAACCAAACGATTACATCTTAGCAGACAAAGGTGACATTGTCAGAAATACTAAGATCTTAATCTAGTCAATGTAGTAAGCAGTCATCGAAACATAAAGTGTAAAATTCAAGTGAACTCCAACAAAATGGGCGAGAAAATATTTTGTACCAAATAGCAACGACTTAGTATATGAAAAGAGTTCACAAGACAACCAGATGGAACTTACGGTTGGAAAAAGCCAAAGAAATTTGTTAAAACGTTCTCATAGGAACGATCACAATGAAGGCCCTATTCCAGAAAATATGCGAAATAATGATATTACAGGGGATGCTATGTATTTTGATTGTAATATAAACAGATAACATTAACAAAAGAAAAATATCGATGGAGCCACATTTTACAATCACTTTAGATACGGTTTTGTGGACCAACTGATTTTGCTTGATAATAATTGTTTGATAACATTATCCGTGATGAGTGGCTTCCCCTATACTTCGCTGCAAAAAGTCAAGCTTCATTCCACAAGTAATTTTATTATGGATGCTGTTCCATTTGGGTGATACATTCGAGAGAATACTGCCCCGAAAAATCATTAGCAATGATAACTGACTCAGGTATATACTAAATTTGACAAAGTACCCCTTCTTGTAAATCCCTCTTTCTGGACAGTTATATGTAGAGCAGCCCAAAAGTTCAATGTATTTAAACAAAATGTAAGGATTGTCTTTAGAAGCACACTTTGAGAACTAGTGTGCAAAAAGCAGACTGGGGACTACTTAGAAGGAGACGATGAAAGCAAAGTGTTAAGATAATTCATTGTTCTTTTTGTTATTTTGATGCCAAAGTTTCAGCATTGGAAACAGCAGCTTAAAAATCATAGGTTCCTTCATGCGATTCACCTGATGAGGCGACAAAGCAGACAAAAAAATATTTGCAAAGAAAAAAAGACAATTTTCTTTTTAAGAAAAAAAGGTAGAATAATCGCTAATCTGAATAACACCTGTCGACGGAGACAGAGACAATGTTATTTTCTGCAACAGACAAAAAAGTGAATCTTCAGGCAAATGACGTAACACACTGACGATAATCAACATATCAGACTTGATATCAACATCCTGTTCCCACAATCCATTTCAAGTCTTGGCTTTCTTCAGTTGCAAATGTTTAGCTAATACCCTTCATCTGGAATGCTTTATACACAATCTCCATATTGCTCTGTCTACTTATTTCAAACTATCTAATTTCATATATGTTCACTTACCCTTCTCAGACGATAAAGCTAATTGAAGAGGCAACCTTGCTTGTAAATGCGCAGTTTCATACTACTCTATTGATGGTCTCACACAATAATTCTGGAAGCGAAAATTAGGAGTTAGATCATACAGGTTGTTCTATTCAAATTGATGTAAGAGAAGGGGAACAAGGAACAACTCTGAGCTTCAGACATTAAGTTATTCATCAATACAAGGAAGATCTCCTATATTACAATTGTATTCTAATGTAATAGATTTTGATCAACTTATCAATAAAATATAGGAAAATATCCGATCAAAAATGTCTCCTTTGGGTTTGAACGTGTAACACTTAGGGAAAATAGTTTTATGTCTAATGTTCAGAAAAGAAGGGATATTTTAGGGAGGGTTTGCTGCAAAACATTGATGGGATATGTTATAAGAATAATTGCTTAATCGTTGTGCAATTCTACATCTTATATTTGTACCATTGGATCTAAAGTATAAAAATTTACATTTGTAATTTTATTCGTATAGTTTGCCATTCACGAGAATCCAGCTTTGAATCATATTTTTCGACATCTTGTTATCAAACTAATGATAAATGAAGATTGCTGGGTGGATTGAAAAAAGAAAATCGAAAATTTATTGCAGTCCATCAGTGATTCTTTTGATATATGTATTGTGTCGTCCACAGACAGCTGTTTCGATGCATTAAAACTCTTCAATGTGGCTATAGACAATCCATTATTCCATCCAGTACCATATATATATATATATATATATATATATATATATATATATATATATATATATATATATATATATATATATATATATATGTGTGTGTGTGTGTGTGTGTATGTGTGTGCGTGTTTTCAAATATCGATTGCATGGAAGTTAACGAGTATAGATAACAACCAGTCCTATTGAACTAACAGAACACGCCCCAAAAAATTGTCATGGATTATCTAATGGTTATCCTGGTTTTAAAAGGTCTAACTTTTGTATAAAAAAAAATGTAAGAACATTCTGAGATTTTAAATCGCTGGTATTGTAAAGTAGTAATAATTCACTTTCAAACGCGTACATGCACAGATCCCCTCCCCCGGAACACGGGGACACACCTACTCATAGAGTATATAAATATCACATGCAGAGTCTTTGGAAAATCTGCTGATTATCCACATTCGTGTTAAATCCTATCATTAACAATTCAGCATTTCTTTTTTCAGGAAAGAAAAATGTATGATTTCAATCCATTGATATGAAAGACAGTAAATGTACGTCAAGTTGCATTGAGAAATTTTTTAAAACTGGCCATAGTGGATGATATGCACAAGAAATGAGGGAAAGGTGTTTCGTATGTTCCTAATGTTATACTAAAATGTTTTCATCTAATTTACGTATCATCATCATCATCATCATCATCATCATCATCATCATCATCATCATCATCATCATCAGACTTTCAACATCTGTCGTTGGATATGGACCTTCCCCAGGATTTGCTATTATTGGCGTCGTGGAGCCAGTATTTCCTGAATTTGTTTAGTTCATTTCTCCATCTTGTATTCAGCCAACCTCAGTTGTGCATGTGATTTCTGGGGATCCATATGAAGAGTTGTGATGTTTATTGGTTGTCTTTCATTCTTGCAACATGTCCTGCCCATTGCCATTTAAGTTTTCTAATAGTTTCTGTGATGTGTCGGACTCTCATTTTCTTCTTGATATACTTGGCCGTCTTATGATATCTCCATGTAAGGTTCAGCATGATTCTGTTGTGCGCTTATTGCATACTTTCCAGTTTGTAGGTCTTTCTTTTGGTTAGGTTCTATGTTTCAGTTCCCTAAGTGACTATCATGAGAATGCATTGGTTGTATACTCTTCTTTTTTAGGATTATTGGGATCGTCTGGTTCTTTTAAGGTTGAGCCTCTTCTGCTGAAAGCTTGCCATCCTACAGTGATTTTTTATTTGATTTCCTCTTTTCCAGGGGATCTCATGGAGATTCGTTTTCTTACGTAGATGTAGTGGTCTACCTTACAAAGTTTTGCATCTTGTATCTTGACAGTTATGTTCTTATTCTCAATATGATTGTTGCACATGAATTTTGTTTTACTGAAGTTCAAGTGTAGGCCGACTTTTTTGCTGTCTTCTTTCAGTTCATCCAGCATTAGTTCTTAGCCGTGTAGGTTCTGAAATTCTGTGATGGTTCAGATATTTGGCGTCGATCTTGATTCCTCTATTTTCTAAGTTTGGGTTTCGGAAAATCATCTCATGGCAGGCTGTAAAGACTTTGGGCGAGCTGGTATTACCTTGCCTTACTCTTTTTTGGAGCTGGAACAGTTCTGAGTCCTCATCTAGCCTGATGGAGGAGTTCCTCGATTCTATATGTGTTGCAGCACTTTGACGTATACAGGGTCTCTACCAGTTGGTTTATTGAATGGAGATGTTCCATACTCAAGTGAATTCTTTTAAATCAAGCCTGTTCTCGTGTTCGGTTTTTGTGTAGTATTTTGGTAATCCGGTTGGTGTATTGTCATTGAGGTTTTTGGTGTTTTCTTTTTTTAGAGTTCATTGATGTTGGTGTCGTTTTCGTCTGTAAGGATATCGAATCTGTTTTTCTATTCTAGCTTCAAAGGTTGGGTGAGTTCATTTGGTACTTTTAGTGGTTGTGGTCTGGTATGGAACTTTTTCTTGCGTTCTTAATTGATGTTAATTTGCACCTTATATCTAACCATTCGATGGGCACTTCTTAGATTCACTTGGTTCACAATTTTAATGTCTTTGATGGTGTCGGTTTATTGAATGGAGATGTTCCATACTCAAGTGAATTCTTTTAAATCCAGTCTGTTCTCATGGATGGTTTTCGTGTAGTATTCTTCTAAGTCCATTTTCTATTGGGATTCTTTTCGAAGAATATATGCATGATTCTGAAGTTGTTTACTGTTGCAAAATTTGAAAGATCTTCTCATCTCTCGTTCCGTTTTTTTGTATCTGAATTCTCCGACTCAGAGTTTGTTTCTTCGTTCTACTTGGGCATTGAAATCTCCCATGATGGCATTAAAGTATCTTTTTGTATCTTGTAATAGGGATTTCAAGTCATCATAGAAATTGTTTATTTCTTTTGTCGATGATTGAGAATTGGGAGTATAATTTCGGATAACACTTAGCGTGTACCTCTTTCACAGTTATATGGTGACACTAGTTATGCGGCGTAAGATAGCTTTCAAGTCTACGACGTTGTCTTTGAGGTTTTTATTGATAACAAAGCCTTCCCCACTATGTTTCAGTGTCTCTCTTCTGCAGCTGTAGAAAAAATGTTTGCTTTTCAATTTTATTAGCTCTTCTCTTGGTTTTCACATTTCATTAATACCTATGTTGTCCCACTTGATGCTTCTGATTTTGTTTTATTGATGGGTTAGATGAGAGTCAGTTTAGAGTGTCCTGTGGTTGTAAGTGCTGATGTATAACATTGTTCTCTTGTTGAGGGTTTTTGGGTTTAGTTTGAGTTTTTTGGATTTTGTTTAGATTTTGTTTGGTTGGTCGCTGTTGGGATGCATCACTCACATCTTAGGCAAAAGATGCTGTTGGGCCTTTTTCGACCAGTGGCCCAATAAAAACGGGCGTTCTCCCAGTGTACTATTTTGATAGTCGCAGTTGGAACACATCACCCCATCCAAAGCGAGTGATGTGGCTAGGCCTTTTGGGAACAAAAATCCCCGCAGAAACGGCTGGTATAATTTTCATTGTGTGAACCATGGGGAATGTTAGGCTATACCCTGCCACACTGGCCCATGACATATAGGCAAGGAGTCTGGTGGATAGGTTACTGCTGCTGTCGTTCAGAGTGGCCTTAGAGCTCTTCCAGCTCTTAGCACCCACTCTATCTGCTCCTTGTGGGTAAGCAGACAGGTCTGGGTGCACACAGCACAATAGAGGGTGAAGGTTAAGGAATTGGAGTGAAAGATCTGAAAGGTATGAAAATTAGGTGTATATGATTTTTTTTTGTTATTCACGCAGACTACATGGGTGAATCGACCAAGCTTACATCCTATTTCAAACTATATGCATCTATAACAGGGTCAGTCGTACTTATCGATTATCAAATATCAAATATTTCTTCTCCGTGTTAGCTATCAAATATTTGCTAAAATTGCTTTAGTAGTTACTTGGACTAACCCTACCTGACTACCTATCTACATACATACCTATGAGTATGCCTCTGTGAGTGTGTGTCTGTGTGTGTGTGAGTACGTGCACATTTGCATTTGTGTATCAGTTTCTCTGTCTATGTATTAGTCTGTTCAAATCTATCTATCAATCTATCCATCTATCTATCTATCTATCTATCTACTTGGTACCTTTATACAAAATTATCTAGTCCTTACTATCAAGATGTAACTCTGTCTTTTTGTTTGTACTTAACGAGTTATCATAGTCCATCTATCAATCCGTCTGTTCGTCTATCTACTTTTTGTAATTGATCTTAGTTTGTTCATCGTAAATATTTTTCTTTTCCATGGTTGTAAAAAGTGGATAGAACAATTTAAAACGATTCCCATCGACACAAATATTCACCATACGTTGGAGTCGCCGTTCAAATTCAAGCAATGAGTAGTAAAATGTTCGAAAAACATCACCATTATTTCAGTCATTTCTTATCTCGTCCGTGACGTTTCATCATTTCACTTCCTTATCAAAATATTTCCGTTTTCTGTACATATCCATTCTATAAATACAAATTATATCATTTAATTTTACCTTACTTTTTCCGACTCTGTCGATGTGTAAATTCGTCTGTCTATCCACCTACCTGAATCTCTCTCTCTCTCTTTCTCTCTCTCTCTGTTTTCGTCTCACTTCCTGTTTATACATATGCTCTAATAGACATACACAGTGTCACTCAGGATTATCGACACAATTAACATTTTTGTATGTCTCCCAAAATATTGAGAAAATACCAATTTTTTATCAATAGAATAATTTAAATGGCGGCCGGAAGTAATTTAACAGAAAAAACGACACTTTTCTTCTACTTGAATGTAGGAAAGATACGAAATAAAAATTCAGCAGTAACAATGAAATCCTGAACAATGTTTTGAAACACAAAACATCAAAGAGCACATCCCAAAACATTCAAGATAGGTACAAAAAATCAATAGTTTTAAACTGATGAGCTATGAATCCTAATCTCAATCTCATTGAAAGTTTTGGGAGAGAGAAATTATTCTAATTAGTACCATCTGAACAAGAGAATTGGACAAACTCTCAGTAGACAGGTGTAGGAAGCTTATAGACGGTCGAAAGAAACTTTAGTAGGTAGTCATCATTGGTAATATCGACAATCTGTACATGTACTATCATTTCCGTCTCGGTATCTAATACGATCATTTGATTTTCGAACCAAGCACACTCCCCTCCAGTAAAAGGCACACCTTGTGGCCCTAAGCTGCTTTATTTCTTGACATGGAAGCACCGATTAGGTGATACCCACGAATTGGATCTCTGTGGTGTTGTATCTACGATCATCACTGATCTTGGAGACATTGCCTGATGTCCTTCTTTCGCCAATTTGTGAGCAGATATAATCGACATTCAAATAAACACATTTTTTTTATCGTACTCTACCATCCTTTCATGCATCATTATCAGAAGCGATGTGTCGGTTCAACAAAATTCAACAGAAGATCTATGAAATAGATTCAAATTCTGGCAAATTAAAGAAAGCTTTTGATATCAACTCGGGTTTGAAAAATGAATTACCATTCCCAGTGATTGAGATAAAAAATGATCTGTTAGGTACGGGGTATTTTTTCTGCAGAACACTTAACTCCAAGTGAAGGAGTTCATTATCATGGAGGGAGGAACAACCAAAGAAAAATATATCACACTGTAACAAAGAACAAAGCTGAGAATATTTCCATGGTAAAAACTACAGAAAAAGCTGTATCGCATCATCATTGTCATCATCATATTTTTAGGACTTACTGTGATTCTTTACTTTATTTTTTCTTCTTTTGGTCACTTAATAGAGACTAGCTGCCGTAGGTAGATAGAACGGTCTACTTTCTCCGGCTCTATTCGCTATTTTGGGTGTTTTATCATTGTCCCCCAACAAGCTTGTTGTACATGACATTTGTTTTGTTCAAGTTGAGGCCAAATACCTTGCTTGCTTCATTTACTTCACCTAACATTATTTGGTGATCCTAAAGGTTCTAAGCAAGGAGGACAACGTTATCAGCAAATGTGAGATTACTCGCACGTTTTGTATAAAAGTTTCAATTTTGTTTTTGTTTGCTCTTTGGTTTTAGGGTTTGCTTTTTGCACCACAAAGGAAAAGGACTGATGACAGAAACTTTCTTTCCTTACAGATATAACATATTGCACCTGAAGAAAGCAATATAATGAATCGGCTTAAATGTTGTGTTAACATTAAATATGGGAAGAAGAGATGTATTGTCAGAAAAAGTTTTGATGAACATTGCACTGTTCATTATATAAGTACTCCGTTGTTGTTTTTTTCTTATTCATCTGAAGAATTATTAATATCTATGATATGACAAGAGAGAATGAATTTTTTCCTCTTCCTAATAAGATTGCAACCCTGAAAATAGTTTTAACTTATGCATATCGGACAATGAAGTTGGCTAAAGTCACAGAGGTAAACATTCGGCTATAACATAACAACCTTTTCTCAACATTCTGGTATGTTTGAGGGTAATTATGTTGGACAGGTTGTCACTCTACTTTATTTGAGGCGACCACAATAACCAGCGTTCTTGATTCTACCTACTACATATCCTGCAGACATATGTAAATGCTCCAATTTGCGTTTGCACTTTTATGCTCTCAGTGATGTAGTGGTACTACTGAGTTGAGGCTTTCGGCTGCTACGTTCGAAGTGAAATAACAGTAACTTTGGGCCAGAGTGTGGATGTATAAATCTGTTAACCCATTATATACGGAAAACAGCTAATGTAATATTTATCCCTTGTAGGATAAGAGCATTTATCCATTTTGGGATAACATATCGCTATTTATCCGTTTGCAAGTAGTCTTTTACAAGATGAAAGCCTCTGATAGCTGATTATTACTTTACTATTTTATTGCGTATATATATATATATATATATATATATATATATATATATATACGTCTATTCTCGATGACTTTTACGAAATTCTCATTTATACCTTGTATCATATATATATATATACATATATATATATATATATATATATATATATATATATATATATATATATATATATATATATATATATATATGCGTGCCTCCGAGTATGTATGGAGTGTATTTGTTCATGTATGTGTGTGTGTGTGTGTGTGTGTGTGTGTGTGTTATGTCCCCAGAGTCTTTGAATGAACGTGTTAGTAAATTACTTTTTTCTCAACTATATCTGGAGACTTTGAAAACAAATTGGTCAGATAACGACTTGCGTGTGATCTTACATACTCGTTTACTTCAATGAATTCTCTTTCATTCCTGCTATAAAATGACGTCGTCTTCATGAGCCGTGTCTGAAAATACGTTGTTTTTTTTTATTCTTGGTTGCGTTAAAAAAGTTAGAATCCATCAGATATTTTCCCGGTTGCTGCACTTTGTTCTTTTGATAAAAGCAAGAAGGAAATTGACATCTCTGAACAGGAAAGTGGGGTGGTTTCACTCTGCTATCTGCCCCTTCCACTTATGATTCCAGTAAAAGCTACATCACTAATTTTGTTTTTGCCGGAGTTTCCGTTCTGAAAATCACGATGCCTTTTTAACCAGAGAACGAAAGTCTACGCGTTTGGGGTGGCTGCGATAAGCTAAGATTAAAAAGATGAAATGGGTTTAATGGATGCCGAAATGGCACTCGGGTATTAGTTTTAGTCAGGGTGTGTTCCTATCTCAAAAGGTTTAAAGTCGGCAAGTGTCTGGACCTGTGGAAGTGCATTTTGATGTATGCATCAGTGAAACATCGTAAACTTGTATCCTTAATTGAGTGGACAAAACGTGCTGACCAAAATGTTAACTCTTACAAACAGGTCTGCATTAATTTGTGCAGGTGTGAGTGCAATGACGAGAGGGTGATAGGCAGAGAGATGGGGAACGATGGAGAGCAGTTGAATCTGAGAGAAAAATCATTTTTATACCTGTGATGCATATTTTGTGCTGATAAACTGGAGTCATTTGATTGCCTTCAAATGTACTTACATGTCTTCAAGAAAATGACGAAAAAGATAACCAGAAGCCAAATTTACACAAGTTTACCAGGAAGTAATAACATATTGGACAGTTTTCAGACTCATATAATAACTTGGGTTCCCAAAGTTGAAAACACAGCTATGTGAGTACATTAGGCATGAATAGATTATCTGAAAAACTCAGCTATTTAAGTAAACTTGTCTTAGATAGATAATTTAGATGAAATATTATATCACAACGTGTGATGATTATTGCTAATGATCTGCTATTAATTTGACTTGATTTTACTTTCAGTTCAATATTTTTGCAGATATTCCGTTGCAAGCGAGTGATCATGATCTTGAATGCTAATTGTGTAGCCAGACAAAATCATTCATTTTTTTTTTACAAAACGATGATGTATTCATTCAAAACTGGATGGATTTATTCATTTCTTTTAATGAATATCGATTCACAGGGATTCAGATTATATGCAGAGGTTTATTTAAGAATATTTTTATGCAGCAATTGAATCATTTTAAAATTTACAAGACTTAGGAAAATTATGTTCATTTTAGTCTTCAATTTGTACATTTTGTTCGTTTTTTGCATATTTTTGTTATTCTTCTAGCCTTTTCATCTTCATCCATTTCTTTCTTGGTTCTTATATTTCTTTGTCTTCTTTTTATTTTACTCGTTTACTCTATCTCTTCTATTATTCTTCAACTCTGTCAATTGTGATTTTTCATCAGAGTTCAACGAGTAGACTTTTTCGTCTTTCTGTCTTCGTCCTTTTTTTTTCCTTGTTTCTACCCCTTATGTTTTAACAAGGTTAGTTACTTACATCCCTACTCTCATTAATGCACAAAGTAGTGTTCACTAGCCAGAGTATGTCTTAATGAAATAATATTATGAATATATTACATCATAATGATATGGACAGGCTTGTGTGACACACACATATTTTTATATAGCATAAAAACAGTTCATATACGTACATACACACACATACACATACACACACACACATATATATATGTATATATCAATAATTATCGAAAGAGATCCATTTGTGTCCTATCGATAGCTACCTCAGTTCACGCCTCTCTCTCTCTCTCACTCTCTCTCTCTCTATCTATCTATCTATCTATCTATATATATATATATATATATATATATATATACATTGGCAATTCTTCATCTCAATTCCTGTATCTCTCTAGGTGTGAGCGCTGCACACTCATGAGTCTGTGATTCTATCGCTCCAGGGAAAGTTGGTTGTTCAAGTGGTAATATAAAATGCAATCCCAATATAAACCGTATGTGAATATGTGTGTAACAGTTTTGTATTCAGAAATAATTTGTATTTCAGTGAGATGCCAAACATTATGACAACTTCGAATATACTCATTTAGGACAAACTACATTCAGAATTCTGTTGCTTGTTGATTGGCGCAGCATTTGGCAATATTGGGATTTAAGTTGCCCCCGGAAAGTTGATATGACCTGACTTTAATGTAAGAAAACTGGAGAAATAACCCCTTAGGACAATTATTTTCCATTGTAAGATACTATTATATTATTGTACACAAACGATGCACACACACGCGCACACACTCTCTCTCTCTCACACACACACACACACACACACACACACACACACACACATATATATACATATATGTGTGTATGTGTGTGTGAGTGTTTTCATTTATCATTATAGCATGAGTTCAAGCATTGAACCGTTTATTCAAAATCACATAGATTCAGGGTTTTATATGCATATGAATGCCTGTGTCCGATACCGATGAACAGATTAATAGGCAAAAAAAAAAGAAAGCCCATGCTTACACAGATCGTCTCACACACTCAAATATTCATCATAATCATTATCAGCAGCAGCAGCCTTTCAAAGTTTGTCGTTGGGCATGAGCCTTTCCTAAGATTAGCAAGATGTTGCCATCGCAGTCATATAATTTTCTGTTGGCCGTAGTGTCTGAGATCTTTGGGGATCCACGTTTTGACTCATGATGTCCATAGTTTATCTGACATTCTTATGGCATCCTTGCCTGTTACCATCTTAGTAATCAAAATGATTTTATGATATTTCTTTTTCTAATATACAATGCATTCCTGTGATTCTTCCAAGTGACGCCAAACATGTTCTTCCTCAGTGAATGTTGCAATGGCCAGGATGCATTGATTATAGATATTTCTTCTTTAAAACAAATGGGATTTTTCGTCCTTGAATATTGAAGCGGCTCAACCGAAAGCTTGCCAGCAGAGGGATAATCTTCCTTGGATTTTTTTCTTCTTTCGAGGCTTTTGTAGTTTATGAATCCCTTAGCTTTGTGTTTAAATGGTTGCATCTTCGACCTTATATATATATATATATATATATATATATATATATATATATATATATATATATATATATATATATATATATATGTTTGCGTGTGTGTATGTTTCTTTGTAAAAAGCTCTGAACAATTAATATATATATATGTATATATATATATATGTATATATATATATATATATATATATATATATATATATATATATATATATATATGTATATATTCAAAGTATGTATGCATACAGGAGTGTGAATGCAAACTAAAAAGTAGGTGTCGATTTATCACTGATTCAACAACAATATATTTAATACACATACACATATATATATGCATACATACATATACACGCACGTATATATACCTACCTGCACATATACAAATATACATACAGGTGGATATCTTTGAACATTTGCCGACAAAACGTTACAATATACATATATATATATAGAAGGCTGCTACTGCCGCTGATATATATATATATATATATATATATATATATATATATATATATATATATATATATATATATATATATATATATATATATATATATATATCAGCGGCAGTAGCAGCCTTCTAGCGTCCATCACTTCATCATGCCATGTTCTTTCTGTTAGCCACGATTTTGCATAGGATCTCTGGGGATATGTGTTGTGAGTCATGATGTCCAGCGGTCGTCTGACATTCTTGCAACAATGCCATTTGATTTTTCCAATGGATTACCTGATATCTCTAGCTGCCGTTTTTTTATATAATATGCTGTCTTGTGATCTCACCACGTGATGCTGAGCATGATTCTTCCTCCTATTTGTAGCATGGTTACCAGTTGAAAATCAATCTTTGGTCCAATCCAATGTTTCTGATGATTGTAGGTATACATTCATTTTATTCACTTTTTTTTTCAAAGACTAATGGGATTTTCTTGATCTTGAAGGTTGAGTTTGCCCTACAGAGAGATTGCGAACCTAGAATGAGTCCTTGTTTGACTTCTCCTCTTTCAGATTTCATAGAGATTAATTGTCAAATGTAAATGTCGTGGTCCATTTTCTTCAGCTCCGCATTTTCGATTTTGATCATTGTGTTCTCAACCTCGTGTACAAGATCTTTGTTTTACTGAAATTGGGAGACCAACTTTCCTGCTTTCATCATTTTGTTAGTCTAACATTCTTCTGAAATTATAAACGTTCCAATCATAGAAAGTGGCATCATCAGTAGAACAGATATTACTTCTTTTCTTATTCTTTAGTTCTTCGTATAGGTTTTGGAAAATCAGACTTTGAAGAGTTTGGATTAGCTGGTCTCACCTCTTTTACAATCTGCATTGTATCAGTCTTCATGTTTCCTGATAGAGCATATGCTGTGTTGGTAAATGTGTTGAAATACTCTGACTTATATGGGGTCTACGCCAGAATTCCCATTGAGTCGAAGTCAATGAATACTGCAGCGTGACATTCTATATACCTTAGTTTGTTCCTGTGGTTGGTTTTTATCTAGCATGTTGGTGTTTCAGTTGAAGATCGATTCTGTTAAAAGATTGTAGATCCCGTTGAGGAGATTTATTTTCCTGTGTTTGTTAAGATCATTTAGGCTCCTTTTTATATAACATCATTATAATTGCAGTGTTTCATCCTTTATTTTGAGGCAAAGTTGAATAAAATGGCTTGTATCTCAAAGATGATTTTACCAGTTTATTTGAAGGGATCAATTGTGATGTTTTCTGGTCCAGGGGTTGTTCTTTTTTTGATTGATGATTTGTTTCAATTCTTACCGAATAACTTCTGAGAAATAAATAAGCTGCTTACCTCCGATCAGTATATCGTGGCCCTATATCCGTCCCAATTGTTTACGGGAGTAAAGATTCTGTAGAGTTCTTGGGTACGTCCTAGAATTCAGTCTCTTTGTCCACGAAATAGTACAATCAAGATCAATAAGATAATTGATGTAAAAAGATTTTGATGTTTATTGGAGATTTTGCAGTCAATGCTGTTATATATGTATTTCATACTGGATCAAAGGTTTTAAATCAAAGCTATACCAACTGTTAATTAATACAGGTTATTATTGCTTTTGCTGCTTTTTTCGTCTAAATGAGAGTTTATTCAAGCTAATTTTACAAATTAACCGTAGTTTATTTTACCATTTTAGCTATCTAGCCAAACAATGTTGCCTCTTCATTTTATGTCCTAAGAACTGACTTTTACGAGATTTCTAAAAGACAATTAATCATTTTACTCTACATTTTTTAGAAAAGAATCGAAAGTGTTTCGTTCGAAATAACTATTAAATTCAAAACCTGTAAAATATTTTTTGAGTTTTTCTTTCATAAAAGTCTTTCGAATGTTTACAGTGTCAGCTTGTGCTATTAAATTACCAATCTAGGCTGGGAGCGATATATGACGGTACCTACATCCAATGTATATTACAGCTGACGTTGACTTACATGGATAAATTTCTGAACAAAATACCTCATCTATCTATACAAAAACACTGTATGCCTGGCCACGAGACAGAGCATTGTAGAGTAAAGAGTTTACTAAAGTCATTAACGCGAATTAATATTTAATAAACCTCAGCTGGAATCTTGATTTGATTCAACTCCATCTTTCTTGAAGGATAATGGAAATCTGGTCTCTTCCTCAACCTCAAACAAGTTAATAACGTAAAGATGAGAGCAGTACTTAAATTCTCTTTAATGGCTTCTTTCACTTGTAGACCAAAGCTGATATGCCTTGCAGTAGTTTATTCATTCGTTTTTATTTATTTATTTGTTTTCATAAACAGATTTAGCTAACTGAGTGAGGGTATTTGACTTATTTATACTAGAGAAATAATCTTATCACGGCCAAGGAAAATACACTTCATGCTTATGCAATCTTAGCTGTTTTAGTTCTGTGTGGCACAAGGCCTATGGGAGCCAAATGTATAAACGTTGCCTCAGTCTGTTTGATTGAAAAATTACCATTTGACCTCTTAGCCTTTTACCTATCTCCGAAAAGCGACTACTGGCATGGATTAAAAATAATCCACCATTCCATCAACCTTGCGAGCCTTTGAGATATAAAAATGATGTCTCCATACATGCTATCGGCATGTCTGACAAGAATAATGATGTCTGCCGGAACGAATTTTTTTTTTTTTTTTTTTGATACTCATGATATTTACTTTAAATAGCAATATTAAAATATTGAGCGCTGTCACAATGGATCAAGGAACACCTAAAAACAATATATATATATATATATATATATATATATATATATATATATATATATATATATATATATATATATATATATATATATATATCCTACAGAGCTTTAAATACTAAACATTGAAAAACTTTTCAATACATTTAGATGTCACTTCAGTCACCCATTTCCCAATATCTGTCAATGCAATCATGTAATCTTCAGAAGCGTTTTTTTTTTCAGTGAAAACGATTTTAACGATAGGAGGTTGAGTAAGTATACTCGTAGACATGGCTCACTCTTTGTGTCGTATTGGATCCATCGCATCAGTTAAAATCACAGGCTACATCATACCATTCTTAAGAATACTAATCACCCTGAAAAAAACTCCTTTGAGTCAAGTGTCGACCAACATATTCCATCGAAAGATTTGATAATATATTATAATCATTATTAAAATCATTATACATTTCCAATCCGTGAAAATACAAAGAAAGGAATAGAGAAACGGATTCAATATGTTATAGATGTTCAATAAATGTAAAATGGGTTTTCCTTTTTCATAATTACGTTGCTGATAGCGAATGAGTGCGTTAGGCAAGGGATGTTAGCATTCACCGAGTATATATTCTTGTAATCCATATATATATATAGCAAATGCAGAATGTATATAATAGAGGATGTGTGTAGTTTTTGTGTATGCATGAGGTTCGCGTGTGTATATACCTTTATAAATAGCTAAAACGCCATCAATAGGTCTTCCGTTCTATGACTTTGAAATTAATCATTTAATCAACAAAATTTGAATATGAACATTGATGAGCTTTTTTTCTGTTTTTGTTTTTTTGTTTTTGTTTTTTTTATTTTTTGGCCCTGAACTTTTGGTATTACACTTCATAATCTGCCTAACTTCATTTATGCATAAATTTATGAATATATATGCAGAGACAGTTTGGGTAAGAGACCGTGTACTTATATATGTGTGTTACAAATGTCTTTGTACAAGTTTCCATCTGTATATTGGATTTCCCTGCTCATGATTTGTTTATATATTAGCTCCTTTTCTTTGTTCTATACATTGCACGGATAAGTTTCTTTTGTCTTGTTTCCATTCATCTTTTGCCAAGGGCAAAGTTAACCCTGTGGAAAATATAAACAGCACAAAGGATAGTCACAAGGCGCTTTGATGGGTGAAAGTTTAAATATGCCGTGTCTGCCTGGTTGTTTTGCCCGCAATTCTTCTCTTCATTCTTCAAAACAAATTTGATATAAGGCTTCGGCCTCAAAAAGGATAGAGGCAAGAAATGATTGACAAGCCAAGTTTTTTTCTTGACTTTTTCCTTTCGCTATTTTTGGAAATTATGATCTTCTCTTTCAAATGTTTGGTTTGTAGTTGCCAACTTTTTTGTATTTTGTTATTGTTTGGGTTCTCATCAGAGTCAAAAACATCGATTCTCTACAAAAAAAGCACTTGATTCTGGTTTCTGGGCAGCGCCAGCATAATGTTTGGAAAAGGAGAAACCAAAACGTTTCTTTCCTCTCGAAAAATGAAAAAAAATGATAATTCTGCAAAGGAGGAAAACGTAACCATTTGATAACAATTAATTTCATTATCTGTATAATAATGATATTTTTAGAGGGTGGTCTCATTATGCATGTATGTTACCGTAATCCAGCAAAAAACAGCAGTTGACGGATAGAATTTTTGACCCCAACATATTAATGGTACTCTGCCTTAAAGAAAAAAACAAATCCGGATGATTTTCATCTGTTCAATCAAATAGTTCAACTTACTCTACAATTATACGGCTGAACTGGATCCTGAGTTTATCTCACACGCCTTATTTTGTATATAAAGAATTTTATGACAAAAGTATCATTTCGGATCAGAAATTACATTTCATTTTTCCTGATGATATTTTATCTAGGAATTTTAGTGCAGTTACATGATGTATCTATATGGCTGAATTATTATGGTTTGTTTCTTTTACTTGATTGAGGTATCATTGTTCCTGAACACATTTTTTTTCCTTTTGGGGTGGGATTCATTTACAATCAACTAAGCCTTGATTTCCCGTCCAGGGTACGGAAATACCACTTTGAAATAATTTGATTAAATGTTTTCACTTAAATGGACATTTGTTTTCATTAGATAAGGTTTCTTTTTTCGATATCTCTATTCTGCTAAACTGTATCTTCTTTTTGCATCTTTTCATTTTATTCACTCGTCCAGACCATCATCTGAATATACTGTTGATCTGGCCCTTCATTATTCGTGAATCTTGCAAAAATAAGAAAATATAAATTATTTGGTTCTTACCTTCACTTTTAAGAAGTCATTTTCAACAAGTTTTTTTCTAAACAGGACTCTATTGTTGAATTAATTACACTGCTGAAGTGAACTGTCAGCTTTTGTCGATCGTAAAATACAACACTTTTGCGGTATTGAGGTCACTTCCCGCTAACTGAAATTTAATTCTCGCAAAATACAAATTTCTTTCGGGGATGATTTCTGTTAAAGATACATACTGCTTAACTGGACCTACTCTTTTGGTCATCATCATCATCAGTCTTTTAGCGTCCGTCGTTGGACATAGACCTTCCCCAGGATTTGCCACACTTCTCTATCATGGGCGTCACGGAGCCAGTACTTCCTGAACTTATCTAGCTCGTCTCTCCATCTAACATTTTGCCGGCCTCGGTCGCCCATGTGGTCTCGGGGAATCCATGTTGTGAGTCGTGATGTCCATCGATTGTCTGCCATTCTCGCAACATGGCCAGCCCACCGCAGATTTTTTATGGGTTCTATGATGTCTCTAACTCTTATCTTTTCCCGGATGTACTGTGCTGTTTTGTGGTCTCCCCATGTGAGGCCCAGCATTATTCTCTCATGTGCACGTTGCATGGTTCTCAGCTTACGGGTCTGTCTCTTGGTTAAGTTCCATGTTTCAGCTGCATAAGTGACGATTGGGAGGATGCACTGGTTATACACCCTTCTCTTTAGGATTAATGGGATCTTATCATTTTTGAAGGTTGAGCTAGCTCTGCCAAAGGCTTGCCATCCTAGTGTGATTCTTCGCTTTATTTCTTCTTCTTTTGAGGGTCTCAAGGAGATTCTTTGCCCTAGGTAGATGTAGTGGTCTACTTTCTTGAGTTCTGTGTCCTCGATTTCGAGTGTTTTTATCTCCAATGTGGTTGTTGCACATGATCTTCGTCTTGGTGAAGTTCATGTGTAGGCCGACTTTCTTGCTCTCTTCATTTAGTTCATCTACCATTAGTTGGAGGTCGTGTAGGCTCTCTGCGAAAAGGGCTATGTCGTCTGCAAATCTGAGGTTGCTCAGATACTCGCCGTCTATTTTAATTCCTTTACTCTCCCAGTATAGCCTTCTGAAAATCATCTCGAGGCAGGCTGTAAAGAGTTTACGTGAGCTGGTATCACCTTGTCTTACTCCTTACTGGAGCTGGAAGGGGTCTGAGTCTTTATGTAACCTGATAAATGAGCTGCTGTGATTGTATATATGTTTCAACACTTCAACATATACTGGATCTACATCTTGCCGACTGATGGCCTCCATGACCTTAGAGATTTCTACTGAGTCAAACGCCTTTTTGAAATCGATAAATGCTACGGCAAGTGGTAGTTTATACTCTGCAGCTTTTTCTTTCAGTTGATTTATCGAGTGCAGGTGGTCCATGGTCGAGCAGCTTCTTCTAAAGCCAGCCTTTTCACGTGGCTGGTTTTCATCGAGTGTTCTTGTGATTCGGTTGGTGATGATCTTTGTGAAAAGTTTGTATACACAGTTGAGTAGGCTTATAGGCCTATAGTTGTTGAGGTCTTTCGGGTTCCCTTTTTATATAAAAGCATTATGATAGCAGTGTTCCAATTGTCTGGGACTATACTGTGTTTTAGACACAAGTCGAAGAGAACGGCCAGTTTCCTAGTGATGATTTTACCTGCTTTTCGGAGTAGGTCGATGGTGATGTTGTCTGGTCCAGGGGCAGTTCATTTCTTCATCTGTTTTATGGCTTCTTTCACCTCCCACGGGGTTACTTTTGGGAAGTCCTCGAGTTGATAGCTCATGTCTTGCGTATCTTGCTTATTGTTTTGTAGTCCTTGTTTGGTAGAATTCTTCGGCACATTCGACAATCCTGTCTCTGTCTGTTGTTAGGTTTCCATTTTCCTCGAGTATGCTAGTTATTTGCCTTCGTCCCAAGTTGAGGTGTTTGTTTATAGCTTTGAAGCCCCAACCTTTTTCAAGAGTTGATTCAATGACTGCTGTCGTGTATCTCCTTCTGTCTTCCCTTCGTTTCTTCTTGATCAATTTGTTTAGTTCAGCCTCTTCAATTTTCTCTCTCGTTGTTGTCGGTGGCTTGAGGTTTCTGCGTTTTTTCATGAGATTTCTAGTCTCATCCGAAATTTTGCTAATGGGTTGTTTGCTCATTGGCTTGAATGTAGAGGCTACTTCAATTATTGACGCTGTCATTTTGTTGCTTAGTTCGTTGATGTCGGTGTTGCCTTGTTCAGTAAGAATTCTGAATCTGTTTTTCAATTCGAGCTTGAAAGTTTGAACGTGCACTTTTGGTATGTTTAGAGGCTGCAGTTTTGTATGGAACATTTTCCTGCGTTCTTTGTTGGTGTTTATTTGTACTTTACATCGTACCATTCTGTGGTTACTGCCTACATTGACTTAATTTAGGACTTGGATGTCCTTGACGATATTGTTTTTGTCCGTTAGGATGTAGTCTATTTCGTTCTTTGTTTCGTGATCTCTGAATGTGCACCATTTCTGTATATTCATATGAACCCCTAAATACCCCCCCAGAATTAACCAAAAATTAAAAAAAAAACAAAAAACAAAAACAACCCTCTCCCCCATCCCCAAGAACTAAAACTCTGAAAACCAAAACATCCCCGTACCCACCCCACTACTTCGACCTAACTTTGACTTGCCATAAAAAACAAACGAATCCAGTGTTGGATGGGTCTGTTTAATCGTAAATAAGTAGTGAATTCTTGCTGGGAGACAGACATGAAATATATGGCAAAGAACGATGAAAAATTGAAACTTTTTCAACTGCTAAAATGAAGTCCCCAGACCAACTATGCTGTTGCAATTTTGTTTTTAAACTTAAACGTCTGTGGACTTTATTTAAGTTAAAAACCTAATATATAAGGGAAGGGTATTCTCCAAGGCTGCATCACTGACCCTAACAGGTTGGAGATTGAAAGAAAGAGATCCCTACCCATGGAATTTGCATCCAACTCATTTGGAAAATTGATCGAATTGTGAAAAAAAAAAAAATGAAAAATGATTTTTTTTTTTCCAGATGCTCCGAACATCCGTTCTTGTTTCACACGAACAGTTTGGATGTGTATCAAGAGCCGGTGGAGCTCTTTAGCCACTGATCCGCAGTGGACAATCCACCAGACCCCCTGCCAACACGTCCTGGGCCAGCATGGCGACTACCCAAACACTACACCAAGAGCGCGTCAATTCCGGCTGGGTCATCGGCCCCAAAAGACTCAGCCACATCACTTACTTTGGGTAGGGGTGATGTGCTCCGAAAGCGACTACCCAAATCCTTCACCAAGGGAACACCTGTTCCTACTGAGTCACTGTTCCAACTCTTTTGGTACTGTGCACAAAATAACATCCTTGAAGTACTCAAATTACTTCTTCCTGTTTCGTTGAGAAATCATATTTCCCAAGTGCGAAATTCAAGGTGAAAATTCTATTTAAAACGTTGCTATCCTGTTTGTGGCCCATTGCATTCCGTTTTGGGCCGGAAACTTGAGCTTTGAAATATTGTTGTTTTTTATTTCAAACATCTAAAAAGGGATGGGACCTTTTGAATATGGAGAGTAAAGTTCATTTCAAATAATTTGACGCTATCCATCTTGTAACATATATATTGAAACCCTGTTTACAGGTGGTAAATAAGTCACGTAAATGATTCATCAGAAGTCGTGTGAAGACATTTGACGTTCTAAATGCAACTAATATTCGTCAAGAAAGAGTGATTGCGTGATAGAAACTTTGTAAGTCAAATTAAAATCGTCAAGTGAATTAAATATGAATTAGTGAGATACATATCAGTCGCCTCTTTGAAATATATCTATTCATAAACAAGTTATGATTGACTGATGTAAAAAAAAAATCGTCATAGAAAACATTCCCTACTACTTGTTGTTTGACTGTACATTTCAACAGAAACCTACCAAAAGGTTGCTATGGTTATTCCTTCGCAAAGACAGCTGATGATCTAATTATAATCAGAATGTCTAGTACAAAAGTTTAAAATAACATACCATCTTTAAAATGCAAATACCAATGAATTTAGTGGAAACGAAAAATCTCTTTCTGTGACAATTTTAGATAGATGCACATTAGTAAACGTCTATCAACTTAAATTAATAATATCTAACATACAACTAGTCAAAACAACGCGTAGTGCAAGGTCAACAAAGTGAACTATATTGAATAATCAATAAACCTGCATTGCTACCTCAGCAGAGAATTGCATGATACAAATTTCCAATGTCGATTAAGCAAAGTGATATGGTTGACCTTATATTTGTCCAATATTCACTATGACAGACATCGATGTGGAATACAAAATACCCATTAGAACGCTTTTGAAGAGCCTGGTGGAAACCCTACAGCTAAGTTGATTTACAGTCACCGGTGGGATATGACTGGTATCATCATACAAAGAATACTGCAACAAAAAACAACGATGATAACTTTTTCAATGCTAATAATTGACGCCGTAGTTGTATTAATGAGGATTATAATGTAAGCATCATTCATACATGATATTGATGGAAAAACAGTCAAGCCCTTGATTATTTAGGCTGAAATAACATCCCAAATAGCATTCATACAATTTACTTAAACCATGCTATCTCAATATTGGAATGTCATTAACACTACACAATGGAAAATAGGTTACTACTCAAAGTCTAAGAAAAAACTCAGCTTCCCTGTATTGTTTAAATTCGTCTCGTGAACAATGCATGGAAGCTGAGTTTTTTGTTAATTATGCACACTGCCGACTTGAGCATTATTCATGTTGAACTTGTTCGCTGCGACAGGATTGAAAATTACGAATCGGCTCTTCCATCACGTTTTTGAACAAAAATAGATGATGACAAAAAGATCGTTTATTTTATCCTACGATTATATATGTTGTCAAAAGTGACAGCATAAAATACGTCGTAATGCAGGAGCGAGATTTTTAATAAGAAAGCACAAACGACAATACTATCCAATACGCTACATCAGAGGGCGACTGATAAAAGTCCATGAAATCTTTTTAAATATTAGAGCATTTTTTAATCATAAATCAAAATAAAAGAATCATTCCCACTTACTTTAAAAAAAAAGAGTGGTGCATGATGAGCTGAACACTTTGTTGTCCTTGCAATTGAAAATAAAGTGTAATAAATGAACTAACAAGACGATATATACGACTTTATCTTTGAACATTTTCTACGGATTATAAAAAGCTTCATATTGACTGAAAGACCACAAAATGGTCAACCTAGGTTGCACTATGCTGCAGAATAAAAAAAATTGTATACATTCAAATTCGTTGCTAAGCTAGATTCCGTTGGTTGAACAATGGTGAAGGGATATCTTACATACGTGTAAAATGTAAGCGTCGTATGTTTTTTTAAGAAAATTTTGCCAGATCTAATTTACTAATGTACTTGGAGTTTGCAATTGAGAAAAATACTTGAAATTAATTCAAACGCCTGGTATTGGTTTATTTCCGCCTTTCTGTCTAAGTTTAGAATGGAAATATTAGCAATTGTGCAGGAATTGACTGTGGAAACAATTGATATATGTGTTAATTATCCTTCTGTACCTTTTTGTCAGTCGATCATTGTGAGTTGAATCTAAAAAGTGTATGGTATAAAAACAAGATTAGCATTACTGTAGACATTGATACCTGTATCTAATAACAAATTGCTACATCCGAATCCTGTATTTGGGAATATTCCCCACTGCAACAAGTAACATATTTTTTACCCCAAGGCCAAAAGGAAATCATTGAGATAATCGGAGGAATAGAATACGTTTTCAGGAGAGAATGCTGCAATCTTCTTTGGCATTCAGCTGAAGTAAGCAAATCTAAAGCATGCAGAGTAAGAGGAAGCAATCTATTCCTCCCTTTATTGAACCAGTAGTCAGCTTGATGCTGCATTGACACCCCCCACTTGTGTTATTGTGTCGTTCCAAAATAAGCACCATGTCGTAGCAATTTGTTTTGCTGTTGTCAATAACTGTATGCCAAACTATCATATCATAAGCTGGTTGTTATATCATGTCGCCATTATTACTCTAGCTTGTTACACTTCTTTGGTGGTTCAGTTAACTCGTACTTATAAAATACAGTTAGTATTCTTCGAATTTTCTGTATATATTGTATATATTTGAAACTTCATGTTCTAGCAAATACTTCCAAATTTGACTACATGGCTTGTAGTTGTAATCTGAGTGTCAATCGTTCACAATATTATCGCCCTCAATCGTCGATATCAGTTGTAATTGATTTGTTCTTCTTCGGTTTTGGTGACTGGCCGTACTTTTAAGTAGCTTAATACTTATCTCGCACTCTCTTATTTGTGGTTGTATGTTTTCACTGAGAACTTCGGTCAGGGTAGACCAATTTAGTTTTGATTTTCCAATTTTCCAATCAGGGAAATCAAAGACAAGATTATCGTAAGAAACATTTCAATTGGTAACTTTTGACTTTTAGACAAGTAAATTTTGTCCACACTGGACCAACAAATTCGAAAAAGCAAAACGAAGAAACACCTGAATTGGCAACCTTGCCTTGATACTATATCGCTTTTCACACACAATCCATTGATTGAGGTCTATTCCTGGTTTAACTTATTTATGGACTCTGAGCTGTGCAATAATTTAACTGGAGTATGACGTCAGCAGTGTTAGTAATCGTGCAGTCATTACATTTGAGAGAGCAGATTTTATCGTTGTTCTAAATGATTATTCTTCTTTGTCAAGTTTTGAGCGAATCGGAGGAATACTTATTTTTTTAACCTGAACAAACTCCGTTGTTCTGTCCTAAAACTTAGTTTCTTATCTTTTCATTGTAATTTCGTTGCTTACTCCCTTTATTTGTGTTAATGAATGATGTACTTGAATGAAGGTCAAAAGAAGCAGTAATTTTAATATTTTGCAATTACCATAATTTGAAATCCGAAATATTGAACGTAAAATGTGTTTGATGTACATTTCTTAATTTCCATTAAAACCAAAGTCAGAAAATAACAGCAGAGAATAACAACATTTTTAATAACTGGCCAACCATTGATTATAATTCATTTAATTTCCAACAAAATTGCAATGCTTGTATTATTTGTTTGCAATTTATCTTCAGAAAACAAACCCATGTGGTTGTTTAAAAAAAGGTTATCCAGTTATGTGTATAGTGAGTAGAGACACAAAGTGAGTATCAAATAAGAATCAACATCAATAACCAATAACAACACTTCATTAAACACATACACACCTGCATGCTTGTATTCAAATAGGCATACAAAGCCATAAGAACATACAGTTTTATGCATTATTTAAAGTTCTCCACGAATAGATACACACAACAGTTTGACTGTTCTTCTTTATTCTTTAGAGACGCGTGAAATTACCACGCCCACGTATACTCAGTGTAAAACCTCGTTTAAGATTGGAGCAACGTTTTATGTTTTTACTGGTTCAATTTTGCTGTCGAAAAATGACGGAAATATTTAAGCAATTTTGCAATTAAATGAAAGCCTAGAATATGAAAAGGTGTGAAGCTAATTCAGTTGAGAAATTATAACAGGATTGAAACCAAATTGAATTAAAACAGGTCTGGTTGGTCACATGATAGGAATCACCACGTGACCATTGTCTTATGGCGGCATGACGTGTTGGCAGTGATCAATCAAAATATTGGAAGAATTGGTGATCAATGAATAAGTTACTCATTTAGCTTTTTGTTTGGTAATAATCACAAAAAATCCTAAAATTCGAAAATTTTAAAGGTCACACACGATGGACCAATTCAGCATCTTAAAATTCACACTAAACCATATCCCCAGAAACCAATTTGGACGGGGTACAAAAATATTTATAGCCAGTTAGCAGACCAATTGGAAACTGGGAGAAACCTATGTTGACAGTCTTGCTAGACGGTTTCTAATAGCTATATGTTTTGTACGTAACACACAAAGCATTGAAACCATACAGCTCACAGAGGATGAATGGAAACAAGCATTCTCTATTTCTAACAATTACTCAAACCTAGAATATCATTTTTCCTTAATGTCTATATTCAGTAAAAAGCTGCTTGTGTTAAAGTCAAAGTTATATCGGTCAAAGGTTCCGTCATTGATTTCTCAAACGAAAAAAGACTAAGAATCACAAACATCCTTACCACCTAAAGCAGAATAGACAAAAGAGTGCTTAAGCTATTGAAAATTTTCAGAGGCGCCAACAATTTTCCTTCCTTTTCTTTCTTTCCCTCTCTTTCTTTCTCTCTCGCCCCCTCTCCCTCAGCCTGTTTCAATTTATCCATCTATTTCAAAGTGCTCATATATATGTCTCTAATCTTTGTTTATGTTCATATCAGTTTTTATCTATCTATTTACTTATATCCATATATCCCAGTCTTTTACAATTTCTGTCTATACCTGTCGGTCCCTGGTCTTATATCTATATATTTCATTATCTATCTATCTATCTATCTATCTATCTATCTATCTATCTATCTATCTATATATATATATATATATATATATATATACACACATATATATATATACATGTATATATATATATATATATATATACATACATACATATATATATATATGTGTATGTGTGTGTGTGTGAGTTTCCCCACCCTCACTTTATATATACATATATATATATATATATATATATACATATATATATATATATATATATATCACACTTTCTCAACTTATATCTGAATTAGATCAAATTCTATCCTAACCTTTAGATGATTATTTATTACGGCACTTGTTATGTGCGTGTAAAAACTCAAAGGTATTACCTCATGCGCATTTGGGTATTTTTTCGTATATTATCACTATACGAGGAAAATATTTCTTTTCAATCAAAAAATAAGTCGTTGTAGCATTTAACCTCCAATGAAACGCGCTTCCAATGGCACAGAACTATTTTTGCATCTTTTATTATGGCCCCTATTAACCCATTAATTTTAACAGGAGTAGCTCAGTTGCCACGGTCTCAATATAACATTGATTTCTAAGGGTGGCGTAAAATAAGCTGATCAGTTTGCTTTGTCTGTAAACAATAACCCCTTGCCTGGAATGTGTCCACTGTGTGACTGATGGCAATTACAGTCATTCGCAGTTGAGCAATGAAACTTTAATGGTTTAAATTTCAGCCATCTGCAGTTAACGTGTTAAACAAAAATCCTCCTATATCATTGGATGTTCAACTTGGTAGGAAGTAAATAATTCCTGCAGACTTTGGTGACTAATGTCTATTGAGAAAGCTCTTAAAGGTTGGTGTTGGCCTCAGGCTCCAAATGTCTTTCTAAGAAGTATTGCTGAAAGATCAAGAGGTGAATATGACAAAGCAATGAAAAGCAAAGAAAAAGGTGCAGCGTAAAAAAATGGTAATAGGTAAAGAGGTCAGTTGAAACGAAAATCCTAAGTGAGTGAAGACAGAAGAAACCAACTGTTGGAAGAAGATGAATACTGAAAAAGACTGTTAGTTTTATCAGTGATAAGAACGAAATATTACCTTTTACCAAACAAATTTAGAAGTAGTTCGATCAATGTAAAGAAAAAAACAAGCAAATTATGGAATACAGCAAAAAAATCAGAAAAATACGGCCTAGAATTCTCTTTTAAAAAATCAACTGAACTAAACACGTAAACATCGTAGAGAAATATTCACAATTATTGAAACAAATGCTGCAAATTTTGATCTTTTTAAGTGAAATCTGTTTAAACGTGTCTTTGATAAAATTCATGGACCTTTTTCTTGAATTCTAACCCATATTTAAAAAGTACAGGAATAAAGAAGAAAGATTAAACTGCATTTTTCTCTATAAACAGTTCTTTTACTTCGCTTGTCTTGTTTTTTGATTCACACAAGGGAAGGTGAGAGAAAAAATATGAGAGAGATTCTGATCCAATGAAAAAAGACTAATTGGTGGGCGAAGAAAAGGTATTAGTGGGGAGTGGTATTAGTGAGCTTCATTCTCTCAGTGCCCTTAAACCGGTTGCAGCTTCCACCGTCCACGTTTGGATGCACCATCTTGCATAACTACTTACTCGGCCCTCGGCAACAAACACCCAATGAGATTTCACTCACTTTACCCGGGGATATTTACCCATAGTTTATAAAATAGATGGATTCATGCCTTTTCAAAGGACGTTCATGCAAATTGGACACAAATCGCCTCAGCCAGAGTTTAAACTCGGCTGGCTGAGCCTATTGTCCGGGTATTCACCTGCTTGATCAGTCTGCCCCTCCTTTGAATCTGTAAGTGAATGCAGAATAGAATGAATAGGGCTTAAAGCTTGAATTGATCGAACTCGAAACCAAAGCATGCCTGACGAATCAGCGTAAGAAGCGACATCAGAAATAGTGACGTTACCCTTTCCTTCCTCATTGTCACTTCCATCACGTCCCTTGGCAACAGCATTCAAATGCAAACGTTCCAAGCAAATCAAAAATGCATTCATCATTCGGAGGTCCTCGAAGAGGAATATATCCAGGTGGTCTGTCGACAGAATGAACGACGGTTGGGATTGGGTAGAGGGTTTAATATACTGGTCACAACGGAAGGCCCCTCTGTTCATTTCAGCCTTTTGTGTTTAACTCTGCTTCGAGAAATACTGGATGGTGCCACAAAACGAACAAAATGGAATGGATTACAAACTGCTGACCTAGTGAGCATATATTTATTTTATTTATAGGTAATGTCTCCCAGGCAGAAATGTGGTTTATGACCTGCACGAGAATGGTTCTTTATGAGCACAAGTTTCACAGCATACAAATGTCTCGGGATTAAGATTTGCAAATTACCGACATTACCAATACCAGTAAATTACCAATGGAAAATCCCAATACCATTTTTCACTGGTTTTTGTTGTATGTTTTCTTCAATAGGGGCACTGTCAGAACTCTTGTGTGGGCACTGATTTCCATTACAAATACTGTATGGGAAGCATTTATCGTCCAATCTACCAAGAACACAATATTTTGAAATATATGGGTTTGAGAAGTCTTCCCAAACCTATAAAGTTATTGACTAAAATATGATAATATTATGTTTGGGGTATATTTGACACATTTCCTCAGTGAAGAGTAAATGAGACAAACTCCAAAAACTGCTGGCATTGATGTCTCAGTAACAGTATTGCTCACCATTTGTCCAAACGGGTATTTACTGATATTCAAATAACGGTTTGCGAACCTCACTCAGGATGCTGGGGGAAGAGCATGGGAATTGATTACCTTGGAGGAGGATCAAAATACAATCCATGATCAAGTAGTTTGCCAGGACCTACATTGAAAAGTCAGCAACTTAGTTTCTCCATCTAAAATTATGCATTTCTTTCACTAGATTATCCACATAAAAAAAATGACAGTACCATTTCAATAATTTTGCAATTGAAATACACATAACGAATATCAAAAATATTATGTTGTTCCGCATTTTAATTCCAACAAGAGTGATTTTTCATGCATTGGCTGCGGAAAAATGAAGGGACACTACTATATAACTATCATTTAGTAGTCATCTCCTCTATCAATAGTTGCAGATGAAATATAAACATACTCATAGCAGATCATGAAGGTAAATTTCTTTCGGCTCGGTGCATTTGTTTTTTTTTCTATTATCCTTGATTTATTGGGTTTGTCCCCTAAAAATGAATTCATTCATTAATTCTCTTGCTTCCCTTCAAAAATTGACATTTTCTTCGTCGTTCCATTTTATTCATTTCTCACATACTTTGATCTTTTCTTTCATCCTCTTCATTCCTTTCAATCTTTGCATTTCAAAAACTTTTTCATTTCCCTCGTTTATTATTAAAAAAAAAATTCTTTCATTCTTGGAAATCTTTGCTTAGCCTCGGATGTTCTTTTTTCTTTTGAAAAAATACTATGATTTATTCTACTCGAGCCTTTCATTTCACTTTGATTCTTCATTAGTTCGAAATATCTTTTTTGAATCAATGAAAATGTATTTTCAAAACATTGATCATTTTCTTTTCACTCTTTGATTTATTGCATTGCAGAATTATTTCTACGTATTCGTGTATAAGTCAACCCCCAAAATCAAGGAACTCAGAGACGATACCCAAAATCAACTCAATTTGGTACTATTAGATTGTTTAGTTCATTATCATCATATTTTTTATCATCCGTCGTTGGACATTCTACCAGCCTTGGTTCTGCATTTGATGTCTGGGTAGTTGTGATGTTCATCAGTTTTCTGCCATCCTTGCAACATTACCAGCCCATTGCCATTAGATTTTCCTAATGGTTTCTAAGATGTTTCGTTTTCTTGTTTTTCCTCGAATATATTGTGCTATCTTGCAGTCTATCCATGTGAGGTTGAGCATTATTCTCTAATGAGCATGCTACATGGTTCTAATTCAGTGGATCGGTCTCTTGGCTACGTCCGATGTTTCAGCTCCATAGATGGCAATCTAGAGTATGTTATTGTTGTTTACTCATCTTTTTGGAACTGATGGGATCTTCTATTCCTGAAAGAAGATCTTGTTTTACCGAATGTTTGACATTCCAGAGTGATTCTCTGTTTGGTTTCATTTTCTTTTGAAGTTTCAATGCAGAGTCGTTCTTCTTGGTAGACATACCTAGATTGTCTGACATAAATCATGAATTGTACTGATATCTGACCTTTTCACTGAGATTGAAGAATCAAGCATTAAATGTATATAATATTACACATAAAAGATAATGAAAATATTGACTTACAGTCCTGTATGCAAACAAATGTGTTCACACAGTAGACCCCCTATTCCCCCCGGATTTAAGAATGCAGTCATCATGGATTTGTCTTTATGAGAGGTGGATTTTATATAAAATCTAGCGATAAACACTCTGCCCTAATATGATCAGCTTGACTTTTCTCACTAAATGAAGACTTTAATTTTTGTAATAATACGTAAAACCGAACTATTTCTAAAAAAAAGTTATGTCATTCATTTCCACTTCAAATTTGATAGAACGCAAAAGACGTTTAAAAAACCAAATTGAATTACTCATCATTTTTCAAATACATTTTCCTGGCACCATGATTTCTTTTTTTCCAAACAAAAGGATCTTCCAATTTAAAAAAAAAACAGTAAGGACGGTTTCATACTCTATGATGAAAAATATACGTGAGATTTGTAATTAGAAAATCAGTCATGTTGTCACTACATACTCCTTTGTGGCTCAGACGGTTGGGATGTTCGCTTTGTAAACAGAAGATATTCTAATCCACTTGGGACGCGATTCATTTCAAAACAATGAGAGCTATATTTGATGACAAATTTCCAGGTATATATATATATATATATATATATATATATATATATATATATATATATATATATATATATATATATAAATTTCAACCTGTTTTGTCCGAGTCAGCAAATTTTAGTTGGTGAAAGGAAAAAAGATATCCTAAATACATCATTTGTTCATAATTTTCAACGTTGTTTGCACAACTAAATCTTGTGTGTGTGTGTGTTTGTGTGTGTTTGTGTGTGTGTGTGTGTGTGTGCGCGCGTTTTCTTGCTTCTTTTATTACTCCAAATAAGTATTTTTCATTGAACGAGAGCAAAATAAAATACTTCAGGGTGAGTAATAACATTTAATAGTTTGTCTTCAAATAGAAGAATAGAAACAAGCAGAAAATGAACAAAAATTATTTTTTCCCGTCCACTGCTGGTCCTGTCTCCATGGCAACGACAGATAAATTGTTACTAAAAAAAACATAAGCATTCCTTCACTAGCCTTGCATGTCTAATTGAAATCGGACATCAAAGGTCGATTTGAAAATTATTTCCTGAGGATTTAACTCTCATGCTAAATTGGACAAGTTTACCGTCTTTCGCGCGGAAGTGCAGCTTACATTTTGATGGGTGATTCAGGAAAGCCGTTTTATCCTTATTTTCATGTTCATACAATAATCAGCAAAGATATGGCTGCGATGAAATTAAAATACTGTTGATGTTCACCAAGAATTCATAAATGATATTTTAAAATATCGGAAACTTTTAAAGAAAACAGGAGAATATGCACTTCTGAATCTTAAAAACCATATTGATATATGCTGCTAAAAAAAGCTATTTTGTATCACTGCGTTAATATTTTTAGAAATATAAGATAAGCGAAACCATTTTAATGCAAAGGCAAAATTACACTTTCTAAAATAGGTTTGTTCGATTCTGCTATTGCATTGATATTCTTTTGTCTACATAATGTTGGAATATTCTTATTCAGTGTTTTCAAAAGTTTAGCAATCATGTTTATACATTGTGAAGATACGCACTTGCCTTACTGGTATCAATATCGATAAAACGAGAAAAGTACTGACAAAATGACTTTTTATTACCTTTTCAAAATTTGATGCCCAAGATACGTATGGGAGGCTTATAAATAGGATAAATGAATCAATTGACTATATGCTATCGAAAATATTGAAATAAACGTTAGAATGAGTGCATCATTAAATAGCACCTTTATAGTAAATGCCATTGTAACAAGAGTTTACCGGATATATAAGGATTCAAAAATCTAAATTTTTGATCTTACAAGTTTTTTATCCTCTAAACCATACATACATTAGAATATCTCTAAATTTTCGTGATGAGGTATTATTATTATTTCTATCATTATTCAGACCATCCTCATCTTGGTTGTTTTTCATACAACGTTTCGGCCGTTATACTCTACGGCCTTCATCAGGTATCGTCTGGTAGGTGTGGGGGAAGTAACGAACCAAACCTTTTATTTAACCAACGGGGGTATACTGACCACACTCTCCTCTTAAAATAATAATACTACTAATGCTAAGAGGGGAGTGCGGTCGATATACGCCCGTCGGTTAAATAAAGGGTCCGGTTCGTTACTTCCCCACACCTACCAGATGTTACCTGATGAAGGCTGTGGAGTACATCGGCCGAAACGTTGTATGAAAAACAACCAAGATGAGGATGATCCGAATAATGATAGAAATAAAACATACATACATTGATTGATATTTTGTCGCTGCGGATCATAATGACAATTGCTGTGTGTTTATTGCAGCCTAATCGTTGAGTTGCTGTACAGGAAAGGCTCCCAGGGATAATGCTTTGGTGTTTTAAACTCTTTGAGACTTATTCCCGATTTTTGATCCGTGGTATTTACTCAACGATCGTTGAATGAAAACCTCGTGGGGTAATCTAATTGTTCTAATATAACATTATATCTCAGACATATCGATGCTTCTCTTTCGATATTTACTGACACTCTAACATATGATAGAGATAATACACCTTTGTCAGCATACTGTGACGAATTTCACATTCGACTATTCGCAATAAATTTTTGATCCGGTTGTCACCCGTCGAATGAGCCAGCTACCGCAGCTCTTCAGTGCTATTGTCTTTAATGTAGGCTCTAACAAGTCTGGCGCTGTGTTTCAGGTCGTTATCATGCTTGAAAGCGTATGATAGCAAATCATTATTCAATATTCTAGATAAGACTTACAGTCCATTATTCACATAATTCGATACAACGGACCGATTCGGTTTCCAGAGATACAACCTCGAATCATGAAACCTGTTTAACTGTTGCTCTAATGCAGTGCAAGTAGTTTGAGCCGTATTCGTTGCTATCACTTCGTCTAATGTACATCCGTCCATCGGAAACAACGATGTTAAACTGCATTTCGCCCCTTCATATCACTTTAGACCACTTTTCCAAGCTCCAATCCGTAAAGTATTTAGTGAAATCCGTTTCTTCATCTTAATGATTTTCATTGATCTAAGTTCCACGGACTCCATGATAGATTATGTCATCCAGGGAAGGAGCATGTGACTTTGGGTCCTGGGGGGTAGGGTCCCTGGGACGCCCATCAACATTTAGTGAGATGGATTAATGTAAGTAGAAATGCAGTAGAGGAAGTACAATTTATAAACCTATTGAGAAGATTCTCATTCGGGGCCCTAGGGTGCTTTCTTAGCCAAGTCCCAGATGTCATCATACGAATCCTTTTTTTTTTTTTTTTGATGTTTTTTGTTTGTCTTGCTGATTTCTTTTTTTTATTAGCGTTTAATGAGAAGGTTTAATCTCATCGTCCGTATTCAATTCTAGATTATTTTAGATGTACAGATCTCTATTAGTCGCTATACAGTCGGGCTGTTGGTCCATTTACGTTAAACAGCAGATGGGGGGGAGGAAGGGAGGAGATTGATATCATTGGGGGGCGTCATAAAAGGTTGAAAGTATAAAATGAAAATCTATTCAAATAATCTTTTATCAGCTGCTAATGATGACTTTTGCGTAACAGTGACTCTTGTATACACCAATTGAGATATAATGATGATCAGAAGGGCATTATGGTCACTCACTCGTATTGTAGCGAATGATGTTCTCCTTTTTTTTCCCTGTTCCTTCTCTTTTTTCCGTCTTTTTTGTTTTTTTTGTTTCATTCTTTGTTGTCACCCTTCGTACTTGTTTCTTCTTCATCTCCTTTGTTCTCTTCATCCTCATGTTTTTTTTCTCCCTAATTGTTTTTTATTTTGCTTGTTTTGTGATTTTTTTTTTTGGTTTTTTTTATCTACTTCTTCGTTTTCCACATTCCTTGCTCTCTGTTTGTTTTTGCTTTTTTCGATTTTCTCTGCCAATATCCACGTGAAATAAGCATTATTATTCCTTAGCTGCTTGGTATATAGGCAGTGACGTGTATGATTCGATTAATCGGGATTCTCTTTTTACGATAATACGATTGCAATAATACATCCGAGTAAATGATTCTCCATATCATCGAGAACAAATTGATCCAGCGAAAAAAATTTCGAACTAAAATGCTTTTTACTATTCAGGATTTATGGTGACATCTCTTGATAATATGCAGCATTATATAAAAAGATCCTTTCTTTACAATTTCCAGTATCAGTGGCCTATATTGCTGATACTGGTCATCCCCTAATGAATGTCCTAGGTTGTATTATAGAAAAAGGATCGATGTAAATCGGTACACCAAAATATCAATCTATTCTTCATTATATAAGACAGAGTTTCTAGCATATCTCTGGTGTCCGTTGAGAACTCTTTCAAGCTTTCTCGAAATATACATAAAAAAAATAAAAAGGCAGATTAAACAAAAGTTTTTCAAATCACACTCACTATGAAATTTCAACTGTTGACGTTTCAGAAATGAAGAGGACTGCTCGCCGTATTGAAGCTCTACGAACTAAGGCTCAGCAGAGCAGAATGGATGCAAACCAATTCGTGCAGACAATATCTACAAAGCAATCAATCCAAAAATGTATGAACCAACCAAATGATCAGAACAGTCATCGTAACAAAACAAGACGATACCAAACAGATTAGTAGTGATAAAATGAAAGGGAAACAAGAATTTGAAAAAATATTCCAAGTCTTATATATCTTTCAAAACAAACTGCAGATCTGAATATCTGATGAAAAATCAACATTGGCTAAATAAGTAATAAAGATAGACATAATATGAAGTCAGTTTGCAACCAGAAATCTGGGTGGAAAAAACATGAACAACGTCGCACATGAGAAGGAGTGTCAAATCAACGTAGCCCTCAGAAAAGAAAAGAATAGATTCAAAGATCCAATCAAAGGAAATAGAAAAATGAAAGAAATGAACGTATAAAAAGCAAGAAGACGAATATTCATTATTTCTGACAATTATAGTTAACACATCGTTGAAAGCACCATTCCATTTTCCCAAATGGTTTATATTCAGTGAGGCACAAATTGAAAACTGATGGATGGGATGAGTTTGTCAAATAGCGTAGACACCCCAAGGCAAGCAACAATGGAGAAGAATAAGCTAAGGAATAAATAAGTAATGATACTTTTTGGTAATGTGCATGAAAAGGATACTCATACAATAAAGAGGAAAGTGAATTCTGTTGATGCTGCAGCTTATTTATGAACAGAACCTTCCTTGGACCAGTGCGCAAACAGCATTAAACAACTAAGATGAAAATGACTAAATGTCGTTTAATTTCTCATACTCCCTGAACTTTTGGATGGGACATCGTAAGAAAAGAAATCAACTGCATTAGGTAACTGTCATTTGGAAATATTACTTCCACTCAAGGAAGCACTTGTACCAAAGTGCATATTTCGGACTTTATGGGATCTGGAGATAATTCATGGAAACTATGCATAAATATCTTCACTCTTTGGTATTTTTTTATTAGATTTCCACAATCTTTTAAAGTTCAACCTCGACGCTGCTCTACCTCATGTGTTGATTAATTTTTTAGCAGATGCCAATTCCGTAGAATAGCGAGTTTTTGGTGAAATTACGGTGATTATACGCATGCACAAATATTTTTTGAATTTTGGTAAGATAATAATTGTAAACAAGTAATAACCAGATATGAATATGATCTAAGCCTGGTCTGGTCCCTCTGGACAAAGTGAACATATGATTACTTCAAATCATCGATGTAACTGTTCAAGGGGATTATATTATCATTTTAAAGATGACAAAACAAATTTGAGGAATTTATAGAATATGAAAAAGTTAACCGTCCCTCCAATAAGTGGTGCACTCAGAACCACTGGAAATTCAAGACAGAGTTGAAACCATCCAGACCTCGACAACTGAGATAGATATTGTTAATTACAGACGTATCACAACTTGGACCAAAATGACAACCCCAAGATTCATTTGACTTGGATATCTGATCACTGTCATTACATGGTATGAATACAACCGAGAAACAGTCATTTATATTTCAACAAATGTTATTAAACTGAGCATATTTTGATAATGCTAAATTTTGAACACCTTTTAGAAATTATTATTCTTGTAGTCGACTATTTGCATCTTCTCACCTAGAGGAATAAAGAATTAGGTTTTCATAATTTCGTCCGCATTTCACACTAAGAGACAAGCAAAAATAAAAAAACTTGTCGTTCATTCTTGAATGCTACTGGCTTGGTTTAGTCTGGCGAGAATAATCAACAAGAAGCAAACACAGCCTGTAACAATTGACAAATGACGGAAGTAGTATGCGAGGGCACATGTCATACTGTTGCCACAAAAGAAAGTTTGAAAATAATTTATTTATTATAGTGATATCCGAGGGCACTGTGCTCTTCCGAGAATATTGACGAGACCCAGTAGCAAAGTTGATCGAAAGGAAAACACGAATTCGTTTCCTACAGAAAAGTTGGAAGACAACCTGAAACGAAATGAAAAATTAAGGCCAAAATAAAGAAGAATGCAAAAATCAGATTTCTCAGCTTTTGGCATCAAAATATGAATGAAAGGAAAAAGTTGTTCTTTGTTTGTTTTCTTTTTTGTTTTGTTATTTTTTTCAAAGTACTACAGGATATTCAATCAGCTTGAAACAAACTGGCACGAAGCTCTACGAAAGGAGTGCTCAGATTCGATTGAACTTCTTGGAATAATAACGTTCGTTTACAGAGTTCCACCTCTCTGACTTGCACCCTGCGACCTCTCTCTCTCTCTCTCTGCACCCCCATCTCTCTCTCTCTCTCTCTCTCTCTCTCTCTCTCTCTATATATATATATATATATATATATATATATATATATATATATATATATATATATATATATCCTCTTTGTTTGAGATGTTTTGGTATTTTAAGCTTGACAATCTGATCGAAGTCTGAACCCAGATATAAATCAAGGACCTCGAAAGTTAATTCAAATATTAACAGAAAAGTATTTATATCATTTTCATAGTTTTCAGTTACTTTTTAAATGTGCAATACCAACACTTTATTTTCCCCAGTGGTAAAATGTCCCTTTTTTCTCAATTCAATAATTTCGTTATTCCTTAATATATTCCACCAAAGATTTGTATGTGAGCTTTTGGATTGATTATATCCATGGGGTAGAGAATAGTGGCTTATCGATTGGTTTATTTAAATTTTCTGAACAAAAACATCTTTTGTTTCTAATTGGAAAGATTCCTCTGATCGTCCTGAAATTTGACTTTTAAATTGGCTTAATTCAAGGAATTGAAAATAGCAAACGACCCCCTTCTCCCTTTCCCTCTCTCTCTCTCTCTCTCTCTCTCTATCTCTCTATCTCTCTCTCTCTCTCTTTCACACACACAGACACCAGTTTTTTGATGGGGACCTTTGTACTTGTACTCAAGGTTTCATGTTATATACGTATTTCTGAGGGTCCATATATGAATATTGACTTTCAATTAATACATACTTCATGGCCACAGAGACACAGAAATGATATTACTTTCTTCAAGTCTAATAGTTTTGGAAAACTAACATTGCTACTGAATAACTAGAATACACAGATAGGAGATATAAATCGAAAGGCATATTTTAATACCTAGTAGGGTAGACAAAATTCCTAAACACGATATCGCTTCTACGAATCATAGATGTTATCAGATTCCTTACTTCCATTATTTCAAGGGCAATCATTGTTTTGTTTTTTGTTAGCTCTAACTCTTCATCGGGAGTTCTCGATAACTTTGTGATCTGGTGATCAAGCTGGCAAATGCAACATTGTTAATTTTGTTCAAAGCAGGCTCAATACAATCTCCTGGTGTGGGTCCAGGTGTTTTAATGCCTAGAGCCTACGAACAAATATGAATACAATTCTCGGCATATTGTAACAAAAGCTCATGAAATAATCTTGAATGTAATTCGTTGTAATTTCCCTTAATTATATGCAACGTATTGACATTGTCTCCACGCAAACAGTTGCACTTATTTTATATTATCCCTTCCGTGCTTAACCTTTAAATGAATGCAGCTCTTACCATTTTCCCATGATCTGATCTAAAGATAAAAATCAATTTTTTACTCTATATCTCTTCAGACAACTTTTCCCAGCTGCAATCTTTATAATCTTTGACGAACTAATCATAAGTTCGCATATTCACTAAAAAAAATACTAGGATATTTTTAAGCAACACGTCTCATGAGTCCAAATTGTTCTCATGACCACATCTCTATTCATATGATGTTTGTCTTACATAATTTTATGTGTTGGCAGCAGTAATTTTCAATTATTCAACGAAAACTGGTGAATCTAGGTAATAATGTTTACCCTCGTTTATCCGAATGTAGAGGCTTCCTCAACAGCAATCCATTTTGAGGGAGATCTTCATGAAATTGCAAGTAGCAGTTATTCGAGAATCAGTTGCCTTGTCTGAACGCTGAAACATATGTAGTTGAACGATATACACTTTAGTTTTCGTTGATAAATTACAGTTTTTTTACCATTGCAACTACTCCGATTCTAATGTCAGTTTATTATCGACTTGGTTTCCATGATGTCTCTATCATCATATAATATTATGATGAGAGAATTTCGCAGAAGAAAATGATAATCATATATTGACGTTACTGCACTCATATCACTCAATTAAGTAACGTCACATATATGTGTATATTTGTGGTTATATACGTATTTGTATGTGTGTGTATGTGTGTGTGTGTGTTTTTCAATCGGTCTGTGTATTTGCATACATTTATGTGTCGAGCAGTTTAGATAAATACATATTCTCGAGTCGACGCATTTATGGAAGATATTGTGTGAACAGGAAGCTTGTGCGTGTGTGTGTGTGTGTATGTGTGTGTGAGTGTGTGTGTGTGAATCTGTTCGCACGCTCCATCTTGAGATTATCAAGTAATATGATGGAATTATGCCAAGTTGAGATTACCGCTTATGAAATTCCTAAAGCACAGGCAAATATTATATATATATATATATATATATATATATATATATATATATATATATATATATATATATATATATGGACAGTTGAATGGTTGAATATATACATGTATCTATCAGTGTTTGTAGAAGAGTATTGGCATTTAGATTTTTATATATTCTACGAGAGTCACCCAATAACTCTGAATTTCCTGACATGTCTTAGATTCGATTTTCCCTTCAATTTATCAAATGTTGTTGATTTAGGCCACATTAAGACATAGTAGATGATTTTTTTCATTTTTTTCGTAGAGCTCAACACGTTGTAGGGAAAGATCAGAGAAAAGTTTCAGGATAGTGCTGCTGGATTAAGTTAAATCTAAAAACAATAAGAAACGAAATTGAACGTAATATACGAAAATACTAAACTTGATAATGTAAATGAAATATTATTTCGAAATAACTTTTGCGAAAAATACTTCACCCTGTAAATAAATGATAATTACAGTAGAATGTTATGAAAAAAATTTTTCATTAAATATAGAAATAAAAAGTCGATTCATTAAAAAAAAAAGACTACAAATGTGGTATTTGTGTTCCAACAGGATGATTACAAAATAATTACAAATGATGAATGAGAATTTTGTTTTCGTCTCATATTTGTATGGGATTCATGCAAAAAAAAAAAAAGAAAATTTTATATATATATATATATATATATATATATATATATATATATATATATATATATATATATATATATATTTGTGTGTGTGTGCATGTGTGACGGATCATATGTATGATTATTGTTATAACTATAATCATTATTAACTGGGCACGTGGAGAAGGTTATCAATTATCCTACGCTATTCTTTCAGCTGTATCTTATCCTCTTTATCCTTCCCAATCTTCATTGCCGATCTCTGATCTTATTCCAATGCTATACAATTATGAAAGCATTTTCTTGCCCGCTCAGTAACCTTTTTATGTCCTCCAACTTCTAATCCTGTCATTAAGCTAACTTAAAGTATCTCCCACCATCCTCAAATACTATCAAACCATCTTTCTTCACCTCTCTTTCCGAATGGCCTCTATCCTGTCTCTACAACCAATGAGAGAAGCGTGTAGGGCTCATAAGATGACTAGTCGTCACGATCTCTCCCTTCTTTTGCTGATGTCGCCCAGAGGGAAGAGGAGAGCAATATGTCTGGCAAACGTTTGGCCGGGGGCCTGCCAGTATTTAGCATCAAACGGGGGCTGCACTCCCTTGTTTGGAATTAAAATTGTCTTTATTCTCGACTGTTCACGTTCCAAACGCTAGTGAGTCCAATTTGTCTCGCTATTTTACATACGTTTCCAAAGGGCGTTAGCGTAAAATATGTATAACCAGTCTTAACCAGCGTTTGAACTCACGTCGTCGATTCCATTTTCAATCGCACCTCCTCTCTTCTCACCCTCATATAAATCTATCACCATTTATCATTTATATCCAATTTACTTCAATCCTCATCTTTCTAGATAAAACAAGAAAATATATTGAATAAATTAGGTGATATTCAAACTTATATACATCATATTAATTGAAAAAATTGTTTTAATTTAATCAGTAATATTGTCATTCATTTAATTAATTGTAGAACGGGTATTAGATTTTCATAAAAATTGACTCTGGTTTTATTAGCCAAATCTTTTTGCATTTACAACCTAGCGATGCTGTAACCATGAAAGGAACAAAGGGAATGTGTTCTACAAAACAGTTACGTTCAAATTCATTCTATCTTCCCAGAGTATTGGAAGTATAAATTATTATTTGGTACTAACTTGTCTGACGAGTCCAATTAAAGATGAAAATTCGATAGGGAATTGACGATACTTTTAAGATTCTTTCTTGTGATTAGCTGTATATTCTACTTTCTCTTTTATGATTCATTATTGATTCCACCATTTTTCAGTATATGAATTTTTACCTCGATGAAATCCATTTGCAATAGATCTGGAACGAGTGACAGCAAGTCTACCTAATAGCCAAATTTTCACTACAATATTTTGCCGCTTATAATCATGCTGTAACCTGGAGAATGTCAATATTCCATTAGATTTCCAATCGTTGTACACCTTTTGTAGTTTTAGGGGTCACCAGTTTTATGTTTGGTAATCTAGCCCCCTAAAATATGAATTAACAGAATGGATCTAAGGAGATAAATCCTTGTAAGTAATGTGTCCACTGCTTACGCACAAATACACGATCATTACACGGTTGGATTGATAACAAAACACGGAAAAAAGAAAAAAAACAAAGAGGTTAACAATAGTGCCGGGTTTAATTCATGAGTGAATTAAGATAAATGACGACCGGAGTTTCTGCCGACACAGAAATGTGGAGGAATCCACCAGGATAGAGATGGAGAGATAAGAAGAATGAAGGGAAAAGAGTGTCACTAAGTAAATGTCAGATGGAGCTTGGAGAACGTCCGTTGGTTGGTCATCCTAGTTGTAACCACTATAAAGTTATCTTAGGAAGCCCGACCTAACTTCGATGAGAGTGCATAACTTAGATAGGATGTGTTCTTAAGATGAGTAAGTGATGATGCATGTGTAAACAGTGTGCATAAAAAATATACCAACTATCCTAACTAAAGAGAGAAAAGGAGAGACCAGCTTACCTCAAAGCCGGTGGAACACAGAAAAGGAGAGAGAGATTTACCGCAACGGTTCAAATATCGTAAAAATTACAATCAGCTATCTTTTGGTAGCTCTCTTTGACGTCAAAGAGGAAGCGACAAGGAATTTGCCATTTGTACAGAGATGTAGGGTTAGCAAGGTGATCCCTGCCAAGGGCAGATAACTGTGGTATGTATGATTTTCTTTATCCGGAAAAAGTGGCGACTACATAGGTCTTCAACCCGTACTCAACCGCTCCAGTAGTAATGAATACAAACATTACATTTGTACTCAACTATTTGTTTTTAGTTCTCGGGAGGATCCACATAACTTCCAAACTTATAGTTTCACAAAGCATTTCGTTGAAACAATTACCTGTGGCCAACAAACCGAATTTTCAAAATATTGAAATCTTATTCCTTTTATCTGGTAATACAGCTTTGTATAAACAGCTTAATCTACAATTCTGTATGGTGTGATCCATGGTACTTGCCGGGGATACTTAAAATATTTAATGCTGCAAAGAAAAAGGGTTTTGTCCATAGCATTGCCGAAGTTATGTATGTATTCTATGTTAAGATTGTCAGATGGTTCATTTTCCATCGAAAAATTCATCCTGTCATCTCTTCGTGTTTTCTATTGCTTTTAAATTAATTTACAAGCGTCTAGACAGGAACTAATTCAAAATAAAATCGCTAGGCGCCAATTTTCTTTATCCTGTGTCATTCAAACTTTTCCAAGCCGACAAAAGCTCTAAAAATATGACAATTTCAGCCATATAACAACTTCCAGCGTTGCAAACACTAATAACAAATAATAGATCGTAGATTTTGTGAGTTGCTGTCCAATGCTCTGTTAAGCAGGACAAATAAACCGTACTTATCCGTCAGAAAATTACAGAGCGAAAATAATAGAGACGAACCTGAGTCTGTTGTCGATAAGAACCGAACATCTTTGAGATTTCATTCCATAATGAAGGTGAAGAAGACCTCGAAAATGGCTAACAGCCAATTTTTGTAAGTGTTTGGAACATCATCAAATTCCTGCCCTGAATTTACTCTGGGGCCACCGCCCGAGAAATAGGTGCGCGCCAGACATCGAACAAAAACATCAACAAACTTACTTCTTGATAATCACCGGCTCTGAAATTTAATCGGGAAACACATTGTGATTCAGTCGGGTCTATAATTAATGGATTGAAAACAAATATTCAACTTGCCAGACAAAGAATTGAAAGTACTTATCGAAAAGTAGGGAAATCATTCAGTCCTAATAATTTATCTCAAGATGGCGTCTCAGTAGTTAATCAATTTCATTTTTGACCATGGTGTCTGCTGTTGGATATCCATCTTTATGTTTATTCAATACCAAATATAACTGTGAATTAGACCAACTAGAAACGACAAATTACTTGAAGACAGAAAAATTTCATTAGCTTGCTAATGGTCTTCCCTAGTGATTTTGCGATGCTCGAATAATGAATATTACAGCAAATGAAACCTTAAAATGATCTCCGTCTGTCTTCAGTTTGTAAAGACAATCAAATGATCTTTAAATGTTTGGGATTCATGGAATGAAATAAGGATATCACAGTGTTGTTGATTTTGAGGAAGAGGGAGTTGTAGCTGTGTAGTTGAGAGTCAGGTCAAGTCTGAAATAAGAAGGGTCCCTGAGAAGAGAGGTCAGTTGGTGTTTGTATCAGGCTTGTCAGAGATGAAGCATATCACATCCTCACAAAAAACGTATACATGCATACATATTCTGTCGAATATCATCTCGACATAACAAACATATATATGTTTTTTTTGTGTGTGTGTGTGTGTGTGTGTGTGTGTGTGTGTGCGTTAGTTTGTGTAGGTTGTGTGATTGATAATTGATTTGCATTATAGATCTTAAGTGTGGCTATGGACTACCCAATATTCCATTCAGTACCACAAGGTAGGATCAGAACTTTTTCTTCAGACAAACATGCTGGCATTTTACCTCTGCCGTACGCAAAACTGGACCAAATTTAAGCGTTATTCTTACTCGTGCACAAATGCCCATCCTGCGTTGGAAGAGCATTACTGTACAGCACATAATGAGCAAATTGCCTTATTTAAAGAGTCCTCAACTCTGATAAAAGGAGATAAACAAATATGAAAACGATTAATATGTGCACTTCCCAGCTTCCTGATTTGCCAGAGCGTTGTTACCTCAGTTTGCGAGATGAGAGCCTATAATCTCCTTCGTAATTGTCACATATTCAATCCGAGGGCAACATCAATTTTTTTCATTATTCAGGGAATCTAGGGCCGCTTTATTTCCTCCTGGGTAACACTGGTACAGAGCACAATGTAGTTCATACTAAAATAATTTTATAATTTACACACACAAACACACACACACACACACACATAAATAAATAAATATATAAATATATATATATATATATATATATATATACGTAGATATATAGATACAGAGATATAGATATATAAATACAGATACAGATAGATAGATAGATAGATAGATAGCCAGTCCATGCTCCGTCAAAAATGTTTATGAATTCCAGATCCTTTTTGGGCGATTATTTTTCAATACAAACAATGTGAAAATAGGAAATTAACATCTACATCATATGTTGAATAACATACATGAACACATCAATTTTACAATGGAATTTAATGAACTTGAAATTTTATCTTCAGGCTGTAAGATCATGAAAAACGGATGGGAATCCTATTGGCATACATTACAACTTATTTGCTATTCTCTTCTTGTTACAAACAAATCTCACTACACCATTTTCCTTAGTACTGTTGATACCTGGCTGGAGGAATTAAAAAATGCCCTCTTGAACAAACGCACCCCCCTAATTTAGCTGGTATCAAAAAGCCACACAATTAGATAGACAACGATTACTAGCAGCAAACACTAGAATTAATACAACACTTAATTCCATTCATCAACACCCTCAACTTTTTAAGCCATAAAGCTTTCAAAAAATACCGCAAGACATCTACATCAAAGGAAAGGCTCTTACATGAACGAAACCCTCAATAATGCAAAAATAACTGAAGTAAATGCCAACCTCAAAAATTTTTAGAAAGCTACTGACGAAAGTCATGTACTCTGAGGAAACATATCTAAAATAATGATAACCAAATGCCCTAGACCGAATTGCAGCTTATGCATGTACTTAAGAGAAGGCGATTAATATATTTTTAAATGTTACAATCTTCAAAATAAAATCAAACATCTTTTTCGACATTAGAAACATCATCGATTCCACTATTTGTCAATGTGCAGCAAAAAAGAAAAAAACGAAAAACAAACAACCTAGGAAACAGGACGACTGTTCACAGACAATAAATAAGAGATCCCTCGATAAGAATACTGAAAATAAGTTCGCAAATTTTGCAGTGTTCTCCACTTTCAGTTTCCCAATCATACAAAATGAGTCCCAACTGAGTAGCAGGAAGGAAAAGAGGAAGAAATTTCATTATTCGTCGAAAATCGGCATTAAATTGAAACAAGTTCTATCATTCCCCAGTTTTGAGTTCGAACCTTAACTCTGACACTCTTCAAACTATTCAACCCTTATCACCGAATTTTCCATCCCTCTACTCAAATATATATGTATATATATTCAACCTAAATTCGCTTCATACCCGGAGGCCAGTATCCTAACTCTATGGTAGGGAACTGGACGGTCGGTAATTTAAGCGATACATTAAATTTAACATATTCCTCATCCACCAAAATGCTCCATTCCTATGGAAGAATATATATATATATATGATATTAATCAGGCTAGCAGTATAACATAATATAATAATGAATATCAATAATAAAAAGCCACTTCTGAAATGTAATGGATTTCTTTCATAGAGTGCTCGATACATACAACTTTTCACTCTTAAATTTAAGTTGTTTTAGAGTATGAGGCACGAAGAAAGCAGAAACATGAGCTACTTCGTGTATCAAATCCACATCCTATGATATATATATATATATATATATATATATATATATATATATATATATATATATATATATATATATATATATATATATATATATATATATATATATATTGCAGTACAAATCAGGGATGAAATATAACATAATATGATAAGATATAATGGAATATCAAATGTATGATGGGCTTTTTTCATAGAGCCTTCGATATATTTTAGCTTTAAATATCAAGTTGGATTAGACTAACACTTGAGATATATTAGTATAAGGATTTGCAACGGAAATATACATTTATGATTGTAACCTATATGGGCTTTTTCAGGCGAATGATTTTGTATATTCTAGATTCCTATTTGGGATATGTTTGGGGGCGTCTACCCATTTTGAGTGGAATAGGTTTTCTTTCCATGTTATATGATTTGTATCTTCTGTTGATGGTTATAAATTTCAAGCCTGGGGTTATAATATTAGTTATTACATTATCTGGAACTTGTTGTTGGTGTGTTTTAGATTAAAAAAAGAATTACATGCAGCGGTAACACAAATAAAGATACGCTTTTTATACTTTTATGCTCCCACTTAAACATTGAAGTGTGAACAGAATATTCCTCTCTATACAACCGCTGCTAATATTTTTCTCTGAAAAAGATGGCTGCCCTCCGACGGAATGCATTTAACAACAGCCACAGAGAAGATAAGAAGAGTAAAAAAATGTTACAAGATGTGACACAAATCTCTTGACTTTTTCACTTCAACTTCCAATAATCCCATTCATCAGCACACATATATGAATACATATAAATCACATATAGATACACACACGCATATATATATATATACATATATTGTATATATACGTATACATATGTATTGATAAAAATATACATGAATATATATTCACATACATATATGCACAAATTTGCGTGTATATATACAAATACATATATATTATATGCAAATATTTCAGAATATATGAATTCATATATAATCATCAGTATATATGTATAAAATCGTTTATGTACATACATGTACACGTAGATATTCATGAATAGATTTGTACTTATACATAGATGCATTCATATTAATATATATAGAGAGAGAGAGAGAGTGAAAGATAATTAGACGTCTATCAATTTCTTTACATTCATTTAGTTTTATATATATATATATATATATATATATACATTTGTATTTTTTTTAGTCTTACATATATCTATGTATATTATTGTGTCATCCACAGACAGTTGTTTCGTTGAATTATAACTCTCCAGTGTTGCTATAGACAATCCAATATCCCATCCAGTACCACAAGGCAGGATTGAAACCTTTGCTCCAGGTCTGGAGGCCGGTATTCTACCGCTGAGCCAAGGAACTGGAAGGTCATTACGGCTGAATTTATGTGATCTATTAATTTACCTTAAATTATCCATCCACTTGAGTGCTGTATTCCTATTGAACAGCATTACATACGTATATATACACACACACACGCACGCACACACACACACACACACATATATATATATATATAGAGAGAGAGAGAGACAGACAGACAGACAGACAGACAGGGAGACAGGGAGACAGGGAGACAGGGAGACGGACAGAGTATGAATATATATACATGGTTATATATATGTATATATTCATCTATATATGAATATATATACAATTTATGTATATCTGAATGTATATATGTATATATATGTGTGTGTGTGCGTGTGTGTGTGTGTGTTTGTGTGTGGGTGTATGTATCTTTGTGTCTGTGTGTGTGCTTTGTGTGTGTATCTTTTTTTTCAAGTACATCATTTTCTTTTTACTTTGTTTCAAAATCTAAAAATCATCAACATGGAATCATGCAAATTGATAGTCTATGTTCCAATTGGGATACCGAGCTGCTGTTTGAATCATATAATTTGAAGTGATGCAGATAGCACAACGCAAAAAATGATTCTCTTTATTCCAATGAGACCATGGCTTAGCATGACCCTATGTTGTTGGCATCAAGTTCTCCTCCATCAGTAGGGATTTGTTCCAATATTGAATATAATTTGATTCCCCTCGAAATAAATATGGTTGCGTACATTCTGGTTCATAATTTTCAATTCTTAAATGAAGATCTACATTTTAAATGAAGTTAATCAAAAGGCTGGAAACATTCATACCATTAAACTTGAACAGAGAATATTGATCAGATAAGCTTATATACAAAAACTGTCTTTGGTTCTTAAAGAAATAATAAAAAAAGGTTTATTCTTCTCACACAAAATATTAGAGAATCATCAAGTTAACTGCAAGAAATGTATTGATCAAATAAAGTGTTTAAATATCATTTATCAAAAAAGAAAGCTAAGAATGACAGAAATTGTACAGTTCAAAGATTGTTGAATGGGAAAGATTACAACGTTAATAGATAGATACCTTCGAGAGAGTATGTGTATGTGTGTTTGTGCTTTGGATTAACGGAAACTTTTGACTGGGACTTGGATAAGAGTTAATGTGAATCCAAATATCTACAAATTGTGTCAAGAACCTTGAATGAATCTTATTAATTGTAACCGAACTATCTGTACAGAAATACCGTTGGTGGCTGTAAATGAGCAATTTTAATACATTTAAAAAGATTTTAAAAAAAGATCAGACACATGATATTTAGTTGTATTCCTAGTGTTCATATAGTGAATTTCTGTGACGGTCATTAGGATTGTATTTACTCTTTTCCCTAGAGAAAAATGATGTGACACGAGGTCATTTTCAGTGTGGGGTTCCAGTTACGGAGGAGCTGTAAAAAAATGCTCAAACCCCTTCAGTAGTGCTGCAGAAGCGTCAGGGCGAGCCCGACCCGTCCTTTTTAGTGCAATTCGACAGTGCTGTCCAAAGGTGTACTGCTCATCCAAAACGAGGACGAATTATTTTTTGAGGCCTTAAAAGAATTTTTGCCCCCACCTGCTCAGCAATACTGTGCTACAGTAAGCCATCATCTGCCGCGTCTTAGTACTGGCGCAAAGCCAAGGCGTGCACTGCCAACAGATACTCTGCTCAATCATAAGAATATTGATCTTATGTCAATAGTCCTACTCATACTCCGTCAGTGAGGAGATACATATTAAAATTCAGGTTATGTGGGAGAATTTTTATCCTGCAGATCTTCATCTAAAGACTAATCAGCCATACACGGAAAAATAAAACAAACATCAGTAGATCAATGGACTACTGCAAAATCTGCAAGGTTCAAAACCTATAATTTAAAAGAAAAGCCAGGGTTCTGGTAATTCCATTTCTCAAAAGCTGGATGAATGGCCTGGTGCTGTGATAGTGTTTCGTTAGATGATTAACAAGTTGAAAATCTTATCTTAAATCGATCGCATCATTAAGGGATGTATTTTCTAAATTTTGTTTGAGATTCATCATCATCATCATTCTTTCAACGTCCATCGTTGGACATCGACTTTCCTCACGATTCACAACACTTCTCTATCATGGGCGTCGTGGAACCAGTACTTTCTGAATTTGTTTAGTTCGTTTCCCCATCTAATATTCTGCTGGCCTCGGTTGCACATGTGATCTCAGGTAATCCGTGTCGTGAGTTGCGATTTCCATTGATTGTCCACTGTTCTTGCAATATGGCCAGCCAACTGACATTTGTGATTTTTAATGGATTCTATAATGTCCCTGACTCTTGTCTTTTCTCGGATTGCTGTCTTGTTGTCTGTTCATTTGAGGCCCAGCATAATTCTTCCTCTTATACCTTGATCAGTTAAAACTAAAGCAGAATGCATGATGAAATGTTACGAGTCGCTGAGAAACCATCATATTTAATCTTCTGGATCAAAGCAACAAACTTTTTGGGAATTAAATTTCCGTTACTAACTTGAGGAAAAACCTTCTTTTCCGGATATAAATCTTAGTTAGAAATCTGATGAATGGAAAAATATCATACCAATATACTGATCGTCCTGATACTAATAACATTGATGTTTTGTTCATAAAGTGTCGCTGGATAGCAGCAGCATTTCATAACGAAAAAGACGTAAAGTTTTGTGAATGTTTTTTTGATGTTTGGCTAACGTTCTATGAATAAGACAAACACAAAAAAGCAATAAAATGATTTATAAAAACACAATCATCCTTCAAGGGAGAATAATAAAACAGCCATGTCTGGCAAATCATCGAACAGTGTGTTGTCTTGGGGGGAAAAGTCAATGCAAAAAAATAGTTGGGTCAGAGAATCAAGAAGCGTTTGGAGGAAGAGAGAATGGTGTTGGAAAGCAGCTAAAGAACTGTGGATATTCTTCGACAAACTCCTTGCATCTGAATGTGCTGCCTCTGTTGACCGCCTGTTTACCTCGAGGATATGTTTACCAATCGATTGGGAAATCGAATTGGGTCTCAAAGCTTTTAATATCATTTTAAGCCTGTCTGGAAAAAAAGTTTTGTTTTTTTTATTATTCCTTTTCTTTTTTAGATATGCATACCTATATATATGTCTGAAAAGGATGATGTGCTTGCATGCATAAACACATACACACACACACATACACAAACACGCACACACACATATATATGTATGTATACATATTCGTATTTCTGAGTGTGTATGAGGTTATTTATGTGCATTCACATGTATATTCACATATATACACAATTTATGAATATAAATACTCTTACATAGGTGTATAAATATCTACACTGATGAACACTCATATATATATATATATATATATATATATATATACATTTATATATGTGTGAGTGTGTGTGGTGTGTGTGTGTGTGTGTGTGTGTGTAAAGGGGTACTGGATTTAAAGGTACATACTTTCTGGTGGACAATGATGTTAAACTTTGTATTATTTCCCCACAGACTATGAGCATCCAAAAATATTTAATAAAAGGTCCTGAAGTCCACGAACAGTTGATGCAGTCACCCTCTTAGAGAGGCGTCGAGAGGTTATTGTGTCCATTCGTGGCATATTCCACTTTCAAGTTGCTGATAAGGCCGGTAAATCTTCATTTGGATTTAACTCGCTTTATCCTGCCCCTGCGGCAAATGGATGACTTTATCCCCACTTCTTTCAATTTGTCCTGTCTGGAATTTTCCCCACCACAGTTATCGATCATCCTATGTCTGTTAAGTGTTTTATCTTAAATTGTATGCAGCCATTCTTTCAGAAAACATCGGATATAATGGCATAAAAACCGTTACTCCAAGTGCAAAATATTCAAAAGTTAAGGGAACTGTGCCTGGTTTGGCACAGGGGCAGATAGAAAAAAATATTAAAAAGTGCTTCAGAATGCTTAAATGATAATATGATGAACCTAGTAATGTTTCATATCTTTACGACCTATTTGAATGGAATCCCCTTCTATAGTGATTTCCTGTCACATTTGCCCTCATTAAAGTGATTTCCCAAGGGAGTTAAAACCGTTAAAGTAGAAAATGAACCTATTAATCCCGTTTTTCTATTGCAATACTGATTACAAATTTCCTACACTCCAGCAATTGGTTATCAAAATAACCAATCATATCTCCTGGGTATTCGATTACACGGACTTATTTTTAAAATTTTGATGTCACAGATTCAAAATATTTTGATACCCAGTGAGAATTGTCTTCACTACTACAAGCTTCTTTGTCACCATTCAATTGTATACATCATTAACCACTGATCGTATCGTACTTTGGCTCTACACGACAATAATGGATTTCTTAGTGAGGATCGAATACATATTACTACAAAAGGCCAATGACCAGTCAACTAAACATTACTGAACAGCATGCATACTGTACTTATGAAAGTATGTTTTTATGTAATATGAAAGGAGCCAATATTTACGTTAGCTGAATGTTGTTCACTTCCAGATTAATTCCTGGAACGTGGATATCTCTTAAAGAGTACATATCTTTTACAGTTATCTCATTTAAATAAAGAATTTTCCATTTTGAATCAGTAAACACATTCTAATATGAGTTTTTATCTACGCATATGGCAGACGAGACAGAGTGTAGAAGTCATAAAAGTGTGAGGTAATGTTCTCTCAACATTGCTGTATATCTTGAGAAACCCCAGATGTTCTTGCCAGAGAAAATGTGCTTGTATTTAATTCAAAACATCAAGGAACTTATTGTCATCGGCACAAGTAGATTTTCCACAGTACATCACTGATCTGTTTCTCGTTTGGAGAAGGCGACTACATAGCGTCATTATGTTGTTTCTAAAATAGGGAGTTGAAAATGAAATTGCTTCGTTTTTTTCTGAGAAAGAATTTTTGATAGATTTGCTCATCTGTACGCTTGACTCATTAAGCTAACAATTAACAATTCAAGGTGATTATTTTAGCACATTTTTATAAAGTAATTCACCACCATATAATCATATGCATAATTTCATATCAATTCAGATAGCTGAATTTGGAATGTGTTTGTTTATTTCACTTATTATGTGTATATTTGAATAATCGAATGCATGTGTATATGTGAGTGCATGCACGTATGTGTGCGTGTTAAGGTAGAGAGAGATATCAAACAAAAATGTTTAATGTGGGAAACTCATGAAAATGTTTAACTTGGCGTAATATTTGAATATTTGAATCAATTATTTACTCAGTGCAAAAATGACCGCGTTTTTTTTATGAAAATTTGATGCTTATTTTGTGATAAACTATTATCCAATTCTGCTCATTGAATATACCATTTTAAAACATGTACTCTCGTCGACTGATTTGAACTAAACCTATTCTTTATTTATTAGGGGCAATCTAATCAAAGATGGAAATGGTTTCATAAGTTTTGAATTGACGTAAAGCGGTGGAAAATGTGTACATTATGAATCAAGTATTTGGTCTTGGGTCGACCACCGAGCATTAAGCTAAATATTGGTTACAAAAATTGCTTAGCACAGACAAGAAACTTAAAGAAAAGCACCGTAGACGTCTTTCTGTGATTTACCCATGCAAAGCAGCTCTCAAGGTGGTTGCAGAGGGACAAAACGTTAACCATCCAACAGTTACTTGATATTTGTCCCGAATCGAGGGGGCAAAAAGTTCAACGAATTGATACAGCGCAAGCTGAACGAGACTTTCTATAAAAATTTCAGATTTTTTGCAATAAACAATGTATTTTATGATCACATTGTGACCAAATATAGATTCTGTACAACGACTGATAGCGTCCAACACAGAGGATGGGCTGAAATGAAGCAATAAAACACCTCCCTAAACCAAACTTGCATCAAAATAAGATGATGGTCCCTGTTTGGTGGTTGGTACGTAGTATCAGCCACTGCAAATTCTCGACAGAACCATTACATGAAAAAAGTACTGCCAGGAAATCAACAAAATGATCCAAGGACTGAGATGTCACACTGACACTACAAAAATCAAATCAACCGGGCTGCAGACCTTAATTCATCTAAATTACTCACCAGATCTTTATCCGACCAAGTGCCTCTTTTTCAAGCATTGTGACCATTTCCTGCAAGGGAAGCTCTCCAATAACTCAGCAGCAGCACAAAATACATTTGGTAATTGTATTGGTTCAAGGACCCCAAAATTCTAGACTTCCAGAATGTATGGACTTGCTTTTAGTCGACAAAATCTTCAAATTTTCGAGGTTTTTATTTCAATGAATAACTTTTTGACGGTAATGTTAACAGTGAGCAACTATAATTATTTTAGCACCGGCCAAACAAAATCCAGAACTAGAAATAAAATAACAGTTTTCAGCAGTGTATTCAGTCGCTAGTTTTCCCCACTAAAAAGTGCTGGTAATTTTTGCACACAGCAAATAAAATTCTCATTCCAACTCTCAATAGAAGAATTCGAAGTCCATAGAAAACATACAAGTTCATATGGAAGGGCATAAGGATGCATATGTAATCCAAGCAGAAATTAAATGTTGATAACACAAAAGGGACACTTCAAACGAAACAAATGCATCAGCGAACTTAAGTAACCATATTAAGAGAATGAGAAAATGTAACCAAGAAAAAAAATAGAATCAATGAAAAATGATGCACAAGAAATATGTCCTACTTTACATTCTGCTCAGATTTCTTTTGATGTTCGAAAGTGCTTATCTCGTTTTATCTGGGCACGAGCAAAAGGCATTCCGGAATATCTTTCCAGCTATGGGGTTTTACGTGTCCAATTGAAGTGGAAAATGAAAGAAGCATTTTAAATATAACAGATATGGAAGTGGGTTTTGTTCTGATTTTGATCAGATTATTATCGAAGAGATGAAGTTATTCAGTAGTTATTTTATTTTGCCTAGGAATTGTTGTCATGGTTGCAGCAATTTCAATTTCATTTCAGTTTTCTTCTTATTGAAGCCCGGAAGTGTAAATAGAGATTCTGGGGAATTTTGTAAAAAAAAGTTCATGGAAATATTTCTTTCATGCATGGAGAAAGAAATATCTTAGGAATAAAAGACAGCAGAAGCATTGTAAGATGGAGAAAACGTAGAATGTGAAAAATGGTTTGAAAGCAGGATTTGACATCAAAGAATGCAAAGGAAATACGTTACACAATTCGAGTTCTCCCAGATGAAGATTTTGGTCAAAAGAAAAATCCGAATATTAGGAAAAATAAAAGGTATTTGCAGCAAATTTGATGAGCATATCACTTATTTATTTTATCTGACTAAAAATAAAAGTTCACTTGAAGATTATCCCAGTTTCATGTAATATCAGGGTGAATGTTTTTGTAATATCTTGAAATATATAAAATCCTTTCAATATATTCATACAATGAATTGGAGACGTAAATTGAAGAAAAAAAGAATAGGAAATAATACTTGCATCCAGACACGGTGAAATGCTTTGTACAAAACTAATCCGTTTGTTCTTTTCTGTCAATCAGCAGTTTTGAATGGCAACTTTTCTTTTAATCACATTCATATTGATTCATATGAACACATGATAGAGTTGAAAAACATACCTTCCCTATTGACAGTGAAAATAACACTCACTTCAATAGACGTTTCGGATCTCAAAAGTAAAAGTATTTAAGTCTGAGAAAAAGCACCCCAAGAAACAACATCAATGGATTGGAGTCAATAATGAAATGCTGTTTGATGGAGTATTAAAAATTATTAACGTCATTTCATAGCAATACGTCGAAACATTTGTGAATAATGAATATTTCCGATTTCGTTAGATACATAGCAGAAAGTTCGGAATAGATGTTTCATTTTGGACAGCCCTGACCCCATCCATGGAACTGTTAACAATATGTTAGACGTGAGTAAACATTCATTATGAGAGACAATTGGTTATCTGCTCCAGGTTTCGAGTGATATTTACTAAGCATATAGAGACGAACGCCAACACCTACACACGCATGCGCTTCTGCGAAATTGTATTCACGTAACAGAAAGAAAAAACTCAAATCAACGATCAGAAACGATGCTTTGGGAAAGGTGTTTAAAAAGCCAAGAATGCTGAATCAGCCAAAGCAAGCTGTTTTGCTTTTTTGTAGCTAGAGAAAATGATCCGTCTTTTTTCATCGAGATGCAAAAAAACTTCCTTTCCTTCAATAACTGGTTCTCACTGTTCCAAGCAATCGACTTGATCTTCTAAGAGCTGCTCTTAAGTGATAATTGCATCTCAGAACACCAATTGTTCTCAATTGGTGTTATGTAGTACAGGAAAATTAACTTACACGGCTTACCTCCACCTTCAATTGAAGAGTGAGGACTGTGACAAATCCTACTTAGCACGTGATATTAATGGCGCACTTATTCCTCTTATTCAGTAAGGGTAAAGAGGAGTACAACATAACAAGAACCAGGGATAAATGGAACCATTATCGGTCACGACCCTGAATATGATACTGATCAATATCGCACAGGACTGTTATATCTCTGTAACTAGAATATCTTTCAGCCCATTAACTGCAAATGACGGGATTTTCCAGTATTTTAGTTCTGTGGCTAACACCATGAATTCCTGTTTTTTATTGATTGCTTGCAACTCAGTTTAATATGTATGTGAGTCAGGCCTTTTATCTTGCAATGGATAACTTGCAATATGTTATCTTGTAAGAGTTTGTCATCCTTCAATAGATAACTATTGATATCTACCAACTGCAGTAGTTATTTGAATAATCGTTAGAATTATCCAATATTAATGCTATGATAAGAAAGACGCTTATTGATTGTTAGGTCTACGATAAGAATATATTTTCATACCAGAAGAAATGATATTCAGATTAATTCCTCTATGATCATACAGAGAAATCAAGTCTGCTAAAAGATGAAATAACTCTCTAGCACATGTCAGTTTTTAAGATATGTTTTTTTTAAAATACACAAATGCAACAAGGAATGTTCAAGTCATTTCCAAATTGCCACGATCAATGTAACATTTCTAATGTGAAAAGGGCAGTATAAAAGAATAAGACTCTCATTTTATACGGCGTTAACTCATGCATGGAACCGATGACGATAGTTTTAATCTGCGTTAACATTCAGTACGTGACAATGGTTGGCCTGTGTCACGTATCCAAAGATGGTAATGTCACTCAAATAAATACTCACATACACATATATATATATATAAGTACAGGGTTTCCAAAAGAGTTGAATTTTTTTAGTCATATTTGTTCTGTTCTCCACAAGTTTATATATACTTATTTAATTCATTCCACGCCACCTTATGCATGCATTGAAGAATATGTCCCAGTTATGATTATACGCATGTGTCTCAATGAATTTTATATTTGAAATCTATACTTAACTCCAAAATGTCTTATTTCTAAATATGTTTTAGATTACCAGATGTAGTAAGGGGATTTTGCAAGAAATGTTGCAACTGACTTCGAATATAAAACATCATTTAGATTCGGTGCACACGTTCCCAGTGTCAGCTTCATAATTGGAATCTCTAAAGGTGTATTTAAGTGAATTCAGATAGTTTACCAATACGTACTGTGTCAACTGACGTGTATTTGAAAACTTTCATTGTTACAAGTTAATGTGTCGCTACATTGTAAAGGGAATCTGCTTGAAACCCAGCGATTGCTGGCAAAATGTCCCAATAAATTATTTTTCAAGATATTTTTAATGTCTATGCTCTTTCAGTCCGCTACTGTAATCTGTCACCTCTGTCCCAACCTTCTTACTGATTTGCATGACCATTATCTTATGTTATCACTGAAAGCGTAGTCTTAGTCTCTTTTATTTTTCATCTTATCCAACAACTCAAGTTTCACTTCCATCAAGTTTAACTCTACCCTCTTATTGAACTACCTAACATTTCCCTCGTGCCGTTATTGAAATCTTAATCTTCTAACGCTAGAAGGAACAAGTAGATACTCAACGTATGCTGGCGCATCTACCAACGCATAACTCCACTAGCAAGGTTTTTCAAGCTGTGTTATACTATCTTCAGAACGTATCATTATGATTAGCAATCTGTCTCGTCCAGGGACATTTCCAGCGTGCTAATTCTTATTCACCGCTGGAGAAGGAGACGTCGCTAACAAGAACAGGAGACTGGCTGTCATGGAGTTGACATTACTGGTGCTTTGAGACAATGACAATCGATTTCACATATTCGTAGAGCTCAAATTTACACCAAAAGTGTTACCATACCACACGTAGAGACAGCTGTTTTAAAACATCGCAACATGTAATTTATGTAATTTTGTTCAGTGTTTTTCTATTATATTATACATACACATTGTTAGTACGGTGCTATTTGTAAATGTTCTCTTGTTAGGATCAATCATCATCATCATCATCATCATCATCATCATCATCATCATCATCATCAGTCTTTTAACGTTCGTCGTTGGACAAGGACTTTCCCGAGGATTTGCCACACTTTTCTATCATGGGCGTCGCGGAACAAGTACTTTCTGAATTAGTCTAGATCGTCCCTCGATCTCATATTCTGTTGGCCTCGGTTGCAAAAGTGATCTTGGGGGATTCATGTCGTGAGTCGTGATGTCCATCGTTTCTCAGCCTATCGTGCAACATGGCCAGCCCACCGCCATTTGAGGTTTTTAATGGATTCTATGATGTCCCCAACTCTTGACTTTTCTCATATGTACTCTGCTGTCTTGTGGTCTCTCCAAGTGAGGCCCTGCATAATTCTTTCACGTGCATATTGCATGGTTCTCAATTTGCAGATCCGTTTATGGTTAGGTTCTATGTTTCAGCTCCATACGTGACTATTGGAAGGATGCATTGTTTATAAACCCTTCTTTTTAAGATTAATGGGATCTTTTTATTTTTGAAGGTTGAGCTTACTCTGCCAATGTAGTTGTTGCACATGATCTTCTTCTTGCTGAAGTTCACGTGTTGGCCAACTTTCTTACTCTCTTCATTTAGTTCATCTATCATTAGTTGTACGTCGTGTAGGGGGGCTTTTATGATATTTCAATGAATCCTCAAATCGACCCCCCAAAGAAAACGGAAAAAACCCCTCCCAAAACAAAAACAAAAAAAACCCAACCCCACCCATTGCCACGATCGGGGCTTCACTGGCCATAAAACCAAACAAACAAATCAAATATTAGATTAAATTGAAGACTGACACATCCAAGTAGTAAATTCTTGCTGGGAGACAGACATGAAATATTTATCAGAGAAAGGTGAAAAATTCAAATTTTTTTACATCCTAAAATGAAGTCCCCAGGATGGCTCTGCTGCTGCAAAATTTGGATGAGTACGATTGAATTTTCTGTGTTTATTTATCAATTTTCTCATTCATTTGTTTATCATATTCTTCACCATATTCTTCAATGGCTTGTTCATTCATCATGCTCTCTATCGCTTGATTGTAACATCCCCCTGTCCCCAAACTCCTGTCAAAATATAAACTAGAATAGAGCTCCAAAATTTCTGAAGATGCACAAATTTTGTTAGGATCATAAGTTGTTTACAAGTAGCTGTTTTGGGAAATGAAAAAACAAAACACTCATATTGGAATATATTAAAATCATCGAATAAATTATTCTTATATGCGTGATGAAATGAATCAGAGCCATTTTTAGCCACTAAAAACACCTCAATCGGCTATTCCATTGATTTACTTGAACATTATTTCACTCGGCCTCCCACGTTTGATTTCCCATCCATTACTTAAAGAGAGTATAACGAGGCAGTAACTCTTCATTTGAACATACGTTGTTAGAAATAACAGGTAAACTCTTTTTCATTTTTTTGGTAAAATACCTCACAAATGCGGTATCGCCAATATCAAAGATCCATCAGTATGCATTAAAAAACCCTCTTCAACTACAACAATTATATTTCTTCCATAATGATCATTGATGGTCGAAAGATCTGAAACTATTAACTTTCAAGTATTTTTAATAAAGTTTGTCTGTAACTTTCAACAATATATACTTATATATATATATATATATATATATATATATATATATATATATATATGAGTATATATATATATATATATTATATTATATTATCATATTATTATATGTATATTATATATTGAACTGATATTTCTGATGAGAATTCATTTAAAACGATATAAAATGCAGATGTGCTAAAAAAATCCCCGTTTGTTCATCGAATCTTGTGCTTTTTTTTAATTCACTGGTTGGTTGACAGACAAAGGGTTGTCCAAATATGATTCATAGACAAAAATAGTTCATCTGTTTAAGATAAGTCAAGCTTAGTTGAAGTCGAGTGAATTTCGCTGGCGATTTTTTGCACCAGGAGTGAAAAAATAATAGAAATGAATCAAACTATACCCGAAAGCAATTGATACAAGATACGCTCAGTGATGATGAAAGAAGAGATCAGCTGAAATGGTGCCTCAAAGACAAAATATTAGGATTTTAGATGGAAAAATGTCGTTATGGAAAACTTCGATTTTAGAAATCCACAAAGTCAAGAAAGCTTAAGAATGTATCGGCTGGAATATATGTGCTTATCTCAATGGCAAAAAACCAGCATGGGAAAGAATTTAAATTCGAGTGCGCGCGTATAAATCAATATGTTTTTGATGATTAAAAATGATATAAATTATTCTCCATCGGGCCATATGATTTCAACAAAGCAATCGAATGCAAATCTAAAACCACATTAGCTGACGGATCTACAAAAGAATTTGTAAATAAATGTGAACCAATTCAGGGTTATTATTGAAAGGAAATCGATGAAAAGCAAAACCAGATCTGAAGGTCGGGGAAAACGTCAGCACTTATTTTCTGAAAACTAGCGAGAGTCAAATAGAAGGAAAAAAGAAAGAGATGGTCGAGATCTAAGGGAGGAGGAAAATAAAAGAAACAAAGAGAAGAGAGGAAGAAGAAGAGAAAAGAATAGAAAAGAGATAAAACTGAAATAATGAGAAAAGAGAACGACGTTCTCAAAAGGAAGGGGATGTAGATGAAGGATGAGGATGGGAAGGATCTTAATTTCTTTTTCAACTCTTATTGTGATTGCTATGTTAGTATCTTTTATATTACTCATTTTCCCAGTTTCTCTGCTTTTTAAATTGTTTACTCTATTTTCAAATCTTCTGCCTTATTGTTAGGTTTATTATTTACTCACACACAATATTGAGCGTTACTGCAGGATTAGATGTGGTCAAAGCAGTAAACTATACTAATCCCAAACAAGGAAATTGAATTTAAACGACTGCATTGCGCCAGCCAACCAAGTGGAAAAGACTTATCTTTGAAATTCAGTGTTCGATTACCTGGTTTGACTAAATGGCTTAGCTCACCAATCACTGTCACATGTAGAGAATAGGAAACACTTTGAACCTGATGACAGGTCATGTTCATACTGATATCGTATGGAATTGGAGAATTAATTATAAAATGAGAAAAACAAGCATTTTAACTATATCTTAAACTACAGCCACAATTGGCACTTCTAAAAACACTACTACTACTACTTCTACTACTACTACTACTACTACTACTACTACTACTAATAATAATAATAATAATAATAATAATAATAATAATAATCGCATCACCATTTTGACAATGAAGTGGAAGAAATTGATGTAAATTAAACAGAAGAATAGGGGGGAAATGGATGGGAACGTGGATTGATAATAATGATAATAATAATAATAATAATAATAATAATAGTAATAATAATAAGAAGAAGAAGAGAAGAAGATAAGAAGAAGAAGAAGAAAAAGAAGAAGAATATAATACTAATCCTTGAAAAAAAGTGATGTTCGCCTTGCAGTTGTTTTCTGTGCAACACAATCCGATGTTGGTTCTCTTTGTGAAAAATTGATTTTATGCCAAACAATTGCTTGTCCGTAAAACAAAAGAGTTTTTAAGAAAGCAGAGAGAATCCTGGCCTTTTGCTCAGAAGAGTTTTTTTTAACTAAACAAATCTAAAAAAAGAGACAAAAAGAAAACTACTCGTGTACTCTCACTAATACACATCTGCATACATAAATTTACACAAACATCACTAACTAGAACACAAATATCTGGAAGGTTTGGTACAAAATACACACTCAAGTCCTCAACGCATAAACGAATTGAAATTACATTCAGTTGGTTCAATAATTCGGTTTTAGGGCAAAGAATCCGCTCAAAAATGTTTGCTCTTTCTCCTTATAACTTTCTTTGAATTTGTCACTTCAGAATCTCTTTCGCAGCTTGAAACCTATTGCAATTGAACGCGACTCTATTATTGGATACGTTGAAATATTAATCACGCTAATGAACTTTCAGTTAAACGATAGATACTATGGATACGTTGGAATTAAAGAAATCTTTTCATGTTTTCCGTTTGCCTATCTATTGTTGAACAAAATGAAGTTTCACAGTATTGATCAAGTTTTGATCCATCAAGAAGTATGAAGATCGTTTAATATTTTTGACACATGAAGAGAACGAGCTTCATATTAAAGTAGGATAAATCAAATGTATCTTTTTTACTCTTCAGGTTAAGAGATCAACATTTTTATTGACTATTGCATGTTACAGATATCTCTTGCCCTCTAGAAAGTTCACTTTACGCTGCCCTTTTCTCAGGAAAAAAAAAATTCCAAGAGTCGGTATAGGTTTAATTAGTTATTCAGTTGAAACCTCGTCTTTTTGTCTCTTATATATATCGGTCTCCCTCAATTGATCCGTTTTGCTTCATTTTTATTGATATTTGAAATGTACTCAATTTTCAGAAAACGGAAGGACGCTCCCAAAAATGTATTATGTACAGTTGGGGAAAACAAAAGAAATCGAAAATCAAACCTTTGTAAAGGAGAAAGCGTAAAGATGCCAGTCAGAATAATCCAGGAAAACTTTTTAAAAGATCTACCTCTATAATTATACACTGTGATTATTTTTATTTCATTTTCAAAAATTGTCCTCAGAAATGGATTCAGTAATTTCACATGATGAAAATCACATCATAGGAACTAAATTGTAGTGACAGAAAACAAGTATGCAGACACTTACAAAATTGTAATTTGATATACTCTCAATGCTTTAAATTTATATGGGTGTGGTATTTTGATATAGAATCAACAATTATTGAGATAAATACATTTTTTCAAGCATACAATGCTGAATAAAACTTAAACTGTGGTAACGTGGTAAAGAGTATTCGATCAAATTTGTAATTAATCTGACCAATAATTCCCCCAAAATAATTAAGCTGCTCTAAGTAGTCCAGAATGGCCTCCATCAGAGAATATTGCTGCTCTCTTTTCAACAATGGCATTTTCCGTTGCGTAACGGATTGTAAGCTATCCTTGTGTAATTCATTACTAATAGTTATGCTATTAAACAATGTACCAGCTGCTCTTAGATCATCTTTGACCCTTGTCAAGTTACCATTGAATTCGTTTTGAATGTTGTCAGCATCGTTTTAGTTGCTCGTAAAGAAATTATCCGTAGAGCGCCTGATCGTGGGAGGTTTTTGATGATGTCAAACCTCTTACACTTAAAAACAATCGATTCAATGGGATTAACGGGGATATTTAACATCTTGGCAATGGCTCAAGAGCTCAAACACTCTCTTAGTAGCTTAATTTCGACATTTTTGTTCTATTCAGAGCTCCTTTACCTTAACAATGACTGTCTCGTTTGAAAAAAGTCAAAATACTTAATGACAATGAAATGATAGAAATGATGAAATCACATATATTTAAATGTTGCTGGAACATTCCAAAGTTCCTATGCAGGTACATGGAAGTTTGGGGCTGCATTCTTTCTTAAATAACATTCTTATCATGAATTTGTTATTGTATCTGAATACTTTTCTAACCACTACTTTTGTTAGAATTTATTCTGCATTGTACATTTTGAAATATGTATCTTTTTCTTGATAATTGCTAGTTTCGTATCAAAATATATATCACCTCTGCATATTCAAACTGAATGTGAAAATAAGATTTTTTCCGTAAGTACCCAAATATGTGTTTCTCCTCACGGTATATCTGTGAATATTTCAAGAGATTATTTAGTCTATCTATATTGAAAAAGGTTTTCACACAATTGAACCCCCTCTTGTTGTCTGTGTTGTTAACACAGCGTTTCATCTGAACCATTTTACGGGTTCCGTCATGTGAAGTATCGGAACAGGATTGTGGCAAATACATTTTTTTCGCCAATGGTAACAATGCTTTGTCATATCATTAGAATGTTTTCCTCCCTTTTCTTGTTAGAACTTGATTTGCAGACTTTATCTCTGTTGAGTAGCGAGCCACACTTGGTAGAACTCTGCACTTGCCAGACAAGCACTCATTTGACATGTTGATGGATGCATCTTCTCTAATTTTCTCGGTTTTCAACAGCGTTTACTGTCTATAAGCTAGACTTGTGGATAGTGTTTGCCTTTCTCCCTTTAAATATGGTCCGCCATCAAAGACTTTTCTATTCTGCCTTTGATTGTGACTTTTTGCTGCGCTTGGAGAGAGCTCTGTCTGTTTCCCTCGTATAAACATTCGCTCTCTAAATAACGTCCACCATCACAGACTTTTCTATTCCGCCTTTGATTGTGACCTTTTGCTGCTCTTGAAGAGAGCTCTGTCTGTTTCCCCATTATAAACATTCCAAGATTTGCAGGCATTATTGTAAAAATAGTTATTGGTTAGACTCGGATAACGTGGCTGACTTACTCTGGTGAGCAAGTTTGGGAAGGTGTAAGAACTGCTAATATAATCCATATATCATGAAAACAACATACCATATGTATTCTTTCAGTAATACCCTTCAAACATAGAATGTGGTTTGTCGGGCAAGGGAGGTACTTTGATGGTGCCCGTAGCATTCATCCTACCAATTTTCTTCCTGAACCAATGCATCCTCCCAATAGTCACTTATGGAGCTGAAACATGGAACTTAACCAAGAAACAGACCCGTAAGCTGAGAACCATGCAACGTGCACATGAAAGAATAATGCTGGGCCTCACATGGAGAGACCACAAAACAGCACAACACATCCGGGAAAAGACAAGAGTTAGAGACATCATAGAAGCCATAAAAAATCTCAAATGGCGGTGGGCTGGCCATGTTGCAAGAATGGCTGACAATCGATGGACATCACGACTCACAACATGGATTCCCCGAGACCATATGCGCAACCGAGGCCGGCAAAATATTAGATGGAGAGATGAACTAGACAGGTTCAGGAAGTACTGGCTCCGTGACGCCCATGATAGAGAAGTGTGGCAAATCCTGGGGAAGGTCTATGTCCAACGACGGACGCTAAAAGACTGATGATGATGATGATGATGAATAACATTGGAGGATGTTTGATCTATGGCGCATCGTCTTCTGTTATTTTAGTTATGATTATTTGTTCCAAACGAATAACATGATGAATTGTTATTAGAGATTACTAATTTCATTGGATTAGTTAAAACTGCCTAATGCTTCGTGCTAAACAATGATATTTGCATTGTTTTTTTTTCTTTTACATCCAATGTATTTATCAATTATTTAAGCAGATATTTTTAAATGGACACTAGTGAGCATTTAAATTGCTATCAAAGTATTCTGTGAAACACATTGTATTAGCGGTATTCCTCTGTTTGATATGGATTGAATACATTGCATTTTATTAACTCGATGTCTTAGATGATCCATTCATATCTACTGAGCTTAGGTTGCTCTGAAAAAGGCCATTATGCGTATATTATGAGTATTTTCCTCGCTTAGTCCGGTAAGAGTTTAGTTGATAGTGCCATTCTGAGTTTGTACTTAAAATTTACTACACTAATCTAATTCTTTAATATTTGTCATGTTTCGTAAGGCACACTCCTGGTCGTGCTTTCCCTGATAATGCTACTTACATTCTGGAGTTTATAACAGATGAAAATCTTCCTAATTATCTCTCAGTGGTATCAGTCATAAAGAAAAATCTAGAAACTGTGAGCCTCTCGGCTTAATTCCTTTCAGATTCGACTTTTGATCAGAATTTGTCGGCTAAAGCTTGTCATTATTGATAGTTTAGTAAACCTCATGTAACGCATATACCGATATGTGTATATATATATATATATATATATATATATATATATATATATATATATATATATACACATATATATGTGTGTGTGTGTGTCTGTCTGTCTGTCTGTGTCTGTGTGCATGTGTGTCTGTGTTTGCGTGTATGTATGAACATTTGTGCACGTGTGCATGTATGAGTGTATGTGCTTCCATGAATATTCATTTTGAATACTTCCCCTATATGTAGATGCTGCTGTGTGTGCAAGCGAGCATACGTGTGTATGTTTGTGTTCTTTTATCGGTATTCAAAATAAGTTGCCTTGTGTGTGCGTATGCCTGCAAAGGTATTTATTCAAAATAGCCCACCAAGATAGACAGTGATATAGATAAGCAAGCGGTTTTTTTTAATAAATCAATACTTATAGAGACATGCTAGCCAGCAAAAGTGTATAGAACTTTTTCCCTCGAGTAGAAAAATATATCCCATTTTTTTACTGAAAAAAATATTTATTCGCCTTTGATCATTCAGAACTTCAATCATCCTCGTGAGTCACTTTGTAATAATTCTCGGCACATTCACACACGTACATATATATTCACTAGCACTCCTTTCCTCTCATAGTAAACGTATGTCATCTGACACATCCCAACACTCACAACGTTACACATAAGGTCACATTCATGCCCTCACTCATACACAATCATATTATTCAAATATATAGATTTGACTCCCCAAAATTGATTTCCACACTTATATCCAGCGGACAAATACTCAGTTTTTGTTTCCTATACGAATATATCAGAGAAAACATTTTTTTCAAAAAATGAGAGTTTTTGAGGAGAATTATTGGAATGCTTTTACCGTGTAATCTATTCCTTTTTGTGAACAATCAAAAAAATGTTTGTGTATCTGTAATGACAGGGTCATGCAGGTGCGCTTTTGATTTTCGAGTCAGTGAAATTACGACTGAAAATGAGGGAAAAACTGTTGAAATTTCAGAATTTTAGAAAGGAAAGAAAAGAAAAAGAAAAGAAAAATGAAAAGTTTGAAAAGAGTGGGAAATCCTGGGGAAAAAATTATTCAAAATCGATGGAGGTAAGAGTAAAACGGTAAAAAGAAGAAGAATAGGAAAGAGAAGAAAAAAACAGTGTTGAAATCAAACGAACTTCAACAACAGAAAGAAGGAAAAAAAGCCAACCAAACGAAAAATTAAGAAAAAATAGAGATTTCAAACTATTAGGAGAAGGTAGGAGAAGACAAAAAAGAATAAAGATAGAAAAAATAGAAAAAAAATTACAAAGACAAGTAGGAATAACTGAAAAATTGAAAGAATTTTTTTATGAAAATTGAAAAAGAACAACTTTTCTGTTCTCCAAGGAAAACATTTTTGTTGTCATTATATCATATTCTGTTGTATTCTTCCAATTTATATACATTTAAAATCTTGAGAAAGAAAACGTTTTGAAACATTATAGGAACATATATCATAGTGTGAATTCTTTTTATTAAATATTCTTATGGTTTGTGCTAGGAGTCATGTGAGTCAGTAATTTAATACCGTCTTTTTGACGAAAATAAACAAACTTTTATTCATAAAGACAAAATTCCCTTCCCCTGATCCATCTGGCTGTTAACCCAAGCAGGTGAAAATATTGATGATCAGCTTTTCCTGTGTGAATAAAAAACAAACATTGTTTTTAAAAAAGCAATTGTAATGTATTAGGTCGTTATTGAGTTTTTTCAACATCAAAGCAGTATACCTCAGCTTAGAAGAAAAGTTTTCAATCCAAATAAAAACTCAAGAAATACTCGTGTTTAGCAACTAAGAACAAGTCAATTTTACCGGAAGCATAGAATTCCGGTGTCCTAGAACCAATGAATTATCTGAAGGCGTTCATAGCTGCTGCCTGACTGTTGAAGATTGCCTCTTGCGAGCAGAGGATGAAATGATGGAAAAGTGTTAGTCGATTAGAATGTAAAGTAAACTGAGTGAGGTAATGTATCGTCGCCTAGGTCATTCAATTCCTGCTGCGTTATTTGTGCAACCTATGCAGAGATATTCGTGTCGAATGTTAAGCTTTTTAACTGTTCCTATCAGGTTAAAACATCGGACCACTGTTGAATGGTTAACGATTAGTTGTTCTGTACCCTTGCTAATTGTTATGCAGGGATCCACCTCAATAATGGCCCCAAATTGAATGTTGTCAACCAGAAAAAGGCATTCACGTCTTCGAAGCTCTTGTCTCTATATCAAAACTTTTTGAATCAATGTTCGGCTGTATGTTCGTAGACAGTCCCTTGGCCAAAAACTTAGTTTATATTCTGAGTAGTTTCCACTCTTTCATACCCTGTTTTGACATACAATAAAACTAAACCATTTTTTTCAGTCTTTGATTCAACAGGCTCAAATAAACCAGAATGAATAGTGAAACGGAAGCCCAGCTTGAATAGAGAGAACGCAGTTCAAGCTTTAAAATGGTATATTCAATGAATACAATTGAATAATAGTTTATTACGAAGGAAGAATCAACTTTCAGAATAGCACATACTGCAATTATTTTTACACCAAACTAGTAGGTGCTCAACATACATTGGAATCAAAATTTATTAATTACATCTATTTTATTTATATATTGATATTTTTCAGATCATTAGCATATTTGTACGAAAACAATATATACATACAGAGAGAGTGATAGATAGATTGATGCATAAACACATTGGAAACTATGGGATATAAGCAATATGAGTGCACTCATATTTTTGTATATTTGTTAACAATAATACTGGTTAATATTTCAGATAATTTTTTTTTTAAATAGAGATTTCCAATCTAATGATATACATATCATTTCATATTGTGTACTTGATTTTTATAGTGTATACATAAATACACATATATGTACATGTGTGAGTGTGTATGTGTGTATGCATGCCTATGTATGTTCGAACTTTCAAGTGATGTGGTGTGTATGTGTGTGTGTGTGAGTGTGTGTGCCATAGAGATTACATTTGCGTCAGTTATCACGCTGGTTATTTGGCATCCGCAGTTGTAAAGTGAATAGATTTGGAGCTGTGAAAAACACTGGCATTGTTTCAATGTCAGAGGATTATCTTCCAACCCTATTTTGGCTGATTTATAGGTAATGGATATATCGAAAGCATATTGATCCGTCTGTCTTTTCAACTGAACAAATTATTCCCTACCAATAAGACGATGAGAGGCTGAGATGAATAGAAGCTGTATACATGGCTATCCAAGCAGTTAATATCTTTCAATCTTTTATCGTTGAATATCTTCGCCTCGTGAGTGTAAAGCAGTAAATATCAGATCAAGTGATCCGCTACAGCTCAGTGCTTTAAATTTATGTTTCTATTTTTAAATAACCAATTAAAGAAACTTATAAAATGATCTTCGTGAAATAGATATGAATTCAGTCGCTTTGGGAGAATTTGCAGTATTATGAAGATTAAAAACGCCACTTTTCCTTAATATTTATTCTTTGGCATGACATAATCTTTCACCATCACAATACACACACCATAAATTCATACACATATATATGTGTGTAGGTGTTCGTTCGTGTGTGCACTTTTGTCTATGTACGCAGGTGTGTAGTGTTGTGTTAAAGAGTGCCACAGTGTTTAAAGATGCTCCAATCCTCACAGCCACGCCTGGACATAGAAAGCCAAGTAGATACTGATGGTTTCCCTGTTATGGATTATCATGAGTTCTGTTTTATTGTGTTAGCCCATGTCAATTGTAATTGGTTGATTGTTTAGTTGTGTCTGTATCACTAAAGCAAACTGATATATGGAATGAATGGAACCTTGAACGTGCAATCTGTTAGTAACATGAAAGTAGCGTGTCCTTTAGACAAAACTATTTTGCTTGAAAATAGTGTGAAATGAAGGTATAACACGGCAACCCTACCAAGCAAGTGGCATGTGAACCTGTAAATCGAGGAGAATAATGGTCAGCAGCGTGTGTTGAATTATTCTACAATATATCCATAAATAACACAAATAAATACAATGTTTTGTAAGGATAATATAAAGTCCATAAAATATGTCAGTAGGTCCCCCTTAATTGCCAAGTCAATTGCATACTTTTTCGGTCTTTCAAAATAAAGCTATTTTCTTCCGAATAAATCCCAACCTTTTAGAAGATTGGTGCAACTCACTTCACACATGCCCTACACAGCACTTTATTGACCAAGATTAATGAATGGATGCTATTTTAGGAAACATTTAACAAAAGAATCTGTTTTCTTTGGGTGTTGTTTTTTTTTCCTCCAAAAATCCGCCATATGCAACAGGGATCTCTCTGTCATATTCTCCGTAGGTTTCGTACGCACACTTACATGCTCGTATACAAACTTGCGCGTGGGTATACAATTCAAACATCGTATACACATAAATCTCATGTATATCTTTTTCATGCACGCACACATATACAGAGACATACAGACACACACACATACATATTTACGTGTATATAGCTCGATTAAAACTATATCATATCCATTAAAGAAAACATCATTATAATCGATTTTGATTTTTGAAAACAATTTATTTTGTTGCAATTCTCAATTTTCCTCCTAGACACAGTTCACATTTATTTTTTCACAAGCACCAAGTTCATTACCTTTCTTTCTCTTGTTTCAACTTGTAATAATTGATTGAGAGTGCAGCTCTTTCTTTTTATGTTCTTTTAAAAGATGCTCAACGGTCAGCAAGTTTAGCCTTAATCTCCGTTTTAGTGATTCCATGATTTACCTTCTCGTCTCAAGGTTTTTCGTTGTTTTTGCCATGAACTCTATTTCTTTAGTGAGACATTCATTTCGTAGGGCCCATTCACCAGGTTGCAATTTCCTCCTCATGTTTTGAATGTTTATTATCTATTTGTTTGATATTTTTCATTGCTCTCTCGATCAATGAGTTTTGTGTTAACCTTGCATAGGTATTATTGTTCCTATACTGTGTGAGGTAATATACGCACGCCAAGTATTAGTGTTGATAAGGATATTAAACAGACTTCGTAATCATAACAAGTGCGCATAGTAGTGATTAGACAAACAGATAGGACGGTCATTTAAAGTCAGGCAGTTGTAAAAATCCAGAATTGATAATACACATAAAGAAATATTGATAAGATCGATTGTAAAGGGGCCTCTTTAGATTAGATCACTACGTAGCATCTTTATAGTGAAGGTTACGTGCTTATCAAGGAAGAGGATTTAATCTGTGATTGAATGGGCATACTTGTAGCAAAATACAAGGAAAATGTAGAGTAGTCGTAGTAGTCATGCGTTAATACGGCAAACTGCCGAATTTTCGGTGATAATATTGGTGATTGCTTATGAGCTACTTGGGGGCCATTCTCAGACGCTGAAGAAAACACACGACAGGAAGGCCACGGAAACACATAGGATTGAACCCATGTGTACTTCGTAAGGTTAGGGGAATAAAAAAAAACAACTGATAGGCACAATTACGTAGTTAAACGTATGAGAGCTACTCCAGCATCTGAGACATGAAATGTCCAATCTCCATGAGAGCGATTGGTCCCGATGGAAAAACAGCGAAGTTCGATCTTTGAGAGAAAAAAAGAATAAGAAAGATAGAGGACAGGAAAATTTTTGGAGGAAATGAGTGAGAGAAAATGTGCGATCAGAGCTCTTATAGACATTAGGTAAGGGGAGTAACGTTTTGTGTATGGGGTTAAATTTAGGGTTTATTATCCAACGCTAAAACATTTTCACATTGTAATCAATTTTAACTGAAATCGAAAATGTGCTATTCTTGTTTGAATTCGATGGGAAGAGCAACGCTCCGTTGAAGTGACCACCCAATGGTTTGCAGGTTCAATCCCAAGCCAAATTTCCATTAATTATTCATTCAATTTACGTTGTCTAAGCCAACTGATCAATTATCCATACGATATTGGGGCTTAAAGTCAAATAATATAAAGTCTTCATTAGTATAATATTGGATTTTATAACAATTGGTCAACATATATATGGTGAAATAATCAATTCACTACATAGGCACGTCTATATTTCTGTCCTATGGGCTTTTCCAGATGAATGATTCGATTCAATTGGATCCCTTTCTAAAAATGTCAACAGAAAGTGTGTATATCATAGATGATCATTCCCAGTGGAGAGACACACCCTTTTATATTCATTCTTCCTTTTTCCGAATTGTTTTATGATTCTTGCATTCCTAATATCTGAGGATCTTGCTTTTTATAATAGCGTTTAATGTTTCAATTGATTCCTTAAAATTATACTTTCCTTGATATTTTATCTTTGTAACATTATTGGTTCGTCGGGTTTTGAATTGTTTTAGATATTATACCAGTTCATCTATCTATCTATCAATCAATCTATCTATATCTATATCTATATCTATATATCTATATATATATATATATATATATATATATATATATATATATATATGTCTGTGTGTCTGTGTGTTTATGTGTGTCTGTGTGTGTGTGCATTTGAAAAGATATTCAATCCGCATACGTTAGCCTTTATCTGGTATAAGTTGAAAAGAAGTTGGGAGAGATATTAAAGCCAGAGTTTTATTGAATAGAGAAAAAGTCACACTTTTATGCGTTCTGCAGTGTATAGGTGCTGGTAATCTGCCGTAGAATAGCATTGAGCAATTTTGATCATCATTCCTCGTGATCTTTTTTCAAGCTTAAGAGCATATTCCTCTCAAAGGATCATCTTCCAAACTAATCTAAACTTCGTGAATATCTACAGGATTGAAGGGACCAAATCCTCAAAGTTAAAATCGTTTGGCATTGAGAAGAAGAAAAGACTGATAGTGAAGTTTCCTACGCGTCCATCTGCAACCAACTTTTTTTTATCATTGAAAATAAGAATATAGTTTTATTCTTAGTATCTGAAAAATGTATCTATTTGCCTTTCAATCTATCACTATCGCCAGGTCTTTCATGAAGTGTCTATTGAAATAATGATGAGATACAATTATTTCTGTTGAAAAACTATTCATCTGTTGTCCAGTTGCTTTTGGTGCCGCCAATCATCTTAGAAGGCAATGGTAACAGGATGAGACTAACGCTACATCAAAAGAGGTCAGAGTGACAACTGCGTTGAATATTGAGCACTGGCTAACCTGCTTTGTGGTTGAATAACTTCACTCTAGGCAAATGATTGATTAAAATGTACTCACAAAACGACACAGGAACGGAAAGCTGCACATATTTATACAAACTCCCATACATAATAATGTGAACGCATCCTCTCGTAATAAATACATGAAACCCTCGATTTAGCATAATACTAATGGTTAAAAGTGACGGTTATGGCCGAAATTACATCCAATCCAAGTGTAATATACATATATAAAAATGTTCAATATAATATACTCTACTACATTATAAAGACTGATGAATTATTGTGAATTATATTTTATTGATTGCTTCTACACGGATGTAAGATTGGAAATTCAGGAAAAACAAATTACTAATTGCTTAGCCAATATAAATTTGAATGAAAACCTATAATATCCATTATCCATTACCTGTAGATAGAAGTAAAAAATATGCTTACTTTGTTGTACATAGTAAAGGATGATATCTGTGATAGAAGGTGTCAATAGGTAGCAGATGGCAATGTCCATGCATTTTCTCATTTCTGAAAGTTACGTCATGGTGGTGTGAAATGTCTTTTTATGCACCTGTATGACCATGTGCATACTTTAGTCCACAGTTTCAGCTATAAAGGACTTGGTAATCAGGACTACCTCTGTGTCCGTATGAAAACAACACTGGATTGTTGTTGTACAGGGTTATCTAAATGTTTTTTTTTTTTAATCAACACAACTTTTTCTTTGCCCAATTATGTAACCATATTCATAACAAACCACAATGTATTAAAAAATGTTGTAATTAAGCTTAAAATTTACTGATGGGAGGAGCATTTTGTGTTAATGCCGTAAATTACACAAGCACGTCTTAATGCTGGCTTTCTTCTAATTCTCAGTTGACATAATTTTTGATCTTTAATCCATCGATATTATTTGATTGAAAAAGTAAGAATTCGTACATTGCAGCAATACACTGTTTGAAAAGATTCAGACACCATCGAACCTGGATTCTTATATAAAAGTTGAATCATATATATATATATATATATATATATATATATATATATATATATATATATATATATATATATCAAGTATATTAGGAAAACCAAGATATGTTGTTAGAGTATTCAATGATTGCATCTTCTATGTTAAATATGTAGATGACATTTCTGATGTACACAAGAGATGAATCCGAACTTAAGAAGGGGGAGGGGCTTGTGAACTCTGCACACACTTTGATCAATTCTATATATTTGTAGGACAATATGTGATTGTCTACTGAAGACCCCAAAACATCAAAGACATGACTGGCAGCAACAATATAATAAGCAATAAAGATTTGCATAACAGCATCTTTAAAACTATTAAATTCTGTCAACAATGCGATAAAATAAATGGTGTATGCAGCAACCACCTTCAGTTTACTAACTAGTTCACTAGCTTTACCACTCACGAGAGTTTTTGCATATACCATAGCACCAACTGTTGTTGCAAGAATATTATATACCTCCAAGAATTATATAAATGCAATTTACAATATAAACGGGAAATATGACTGACAATTCAACATTAGATTCAATAACAATTAAATCACAAATCATCCCAATCTACTCCCCGTAGAACCAAACTTTTGCACTTTTTGACCAAATTTTGCCTCAGGTGGTAGATTCTCTGTCATTGAAAAATAAGAAAAATACACCTGCTGACATAACTGAAATTCTAGAAAGATATGAAGATGTGTGGATCAACGAACTCAAAAAACTCTATCTTAATGAATAGGACAGCAAACTCAAGAACCTTAACCACATAGATCTCTACAGCATAATCCTCCTGTTAACAAAAACGTTACATCCATACTGCACACTCCCTCGGGTATATCTAATAATTGGAACATCACAATCACCCAGACCCATGCCTACTAGGAACTGAGTATCGTATTCGACTTGTACGAGTCAAAGTTAACAAACTTTCAATGACATTTAAGGATGATACATATGGAGTCCATTGACCACAACACCCTGACATCTATACTATCACCAAGGTGCCCCCACAATTCAGGTCAAAACTGCAACCCTCCATCCCTGGAACCCTATGAACTCGCTAAAACCAACTATTACCACCACATCTTGTCATAAATATGTGCAGACTTCATCATAGACTGAAAAAAGTCCCACTCACCGGGATGAACCTAAAAGACTGAATTCAATTATTTGCTTTCAAAGTGATGAATCTTATGATAGTTTTTTTTCAACTGAAAACTTTTGACCACTGAATGGTACACACAAAACGTGAACGCAAGGCACGCAACTGGAAATGGAATTGCCCTTCAAAACATATCTAACTCAGCAATTAATACATTTATGGATTGACCCAAGTTAAAAAAAAAAAATATCCCATGCAGTTTTACTATTGAATCCGTCTCACTTCTTATTGTTCACATAATACACAGACACAGAGACACAGACACAGAGAGACACACACACACACACACACACACACACGTGTATACATATATATATATATATATATATATATATATATATATATATATATATATATATATATATATATATATGAAGGAAGTTTAAGTGACAAAAACAAAACAGTTTTTTTTTAAATATGTTTTTAATCTAGAAAAAAACTATTATGAAATGTATAAATATATATATATACATATATATATATATATAAATCGGTCATCCATAGAAAGCTGTTTCGTTGTATTACAACTCTTCAGTGTCGCTATAGACGCTGTATATAATAATCGATGTAATATGTATATATATGTGTGTGTGTTGTTGTACACACACACACACACACACACACATATATATATATATATATATATATATATATATATATATATATATATATATGTTTACATATATTAAGGGGGAGTGGCACTCTGTTGAGATAAAAAAAAATTTGAATTTCTTAAGATGACTCCTTTGGAATTTAACTATGTTAAAAAACTATAAAAATCAAGGACAGGTATGATCAAACATATATTAATATTGTACGCATATGAAATACCTATCAATAGAACCCATAAGAAAATCAATCATGTAAAAATGCTGAACGACAAAAGCGGTGACTAATCTACCATACCTCCTGTAAACAAGTCATATGCCAATGAGGCAATTCATAGCCCATCATTCCTCATGGCTTGCACGAAATTATTCTGGTTGTTTTTCTCAGTCCAAAATCACTCGTTTTGGATGGGGTTTATAAGCTCCGAAAGTGATTATCCAAATACTTCATCTAGAAAACACCCATTCCTGCTCAGTAATCGGTTCCAAAAAATTCAGCCGCATCACTTGCCTTGAATTTGAATGATGCGCTCCGAAAGCAACTAACCAATTACTTCACCAAGAGAACACGTTCCACCTAGGTCATAAGCCCCAAAAGGCACAGCCTCATCACTTTCCCAGGTTGGAGAATTCTACTCCAAAAGTGACTATCCAAACACTCCGACAAGAGAACACTCATTACTGTTGGGTTGTCGGCCCAACAACTCCTACCAAAAGAGTACAAAAAACATCATAAGAAAAAACTATATATATATTGGCACCTTTACTGTCTGAACACTTTCAACTGACATGCACCAAACCAATCTAAAAAATTAAATCAAAAGCATCACACGGGACACTATTGGCATTAGCAAGATGAAGAGATCTGGAGAAAAACTAATCGAAGAGCAAATTTCTTCTTCACAGCTACGGAAAGGAGAAAGTAAGACATCAATAAGGACCCCAAAGACAACATGGCAAACTTCAAAGCCGTCTCTGACCGAATAGCCAGCGTCACAATATAACTTTCAAAGTGGTGCAAATAGAATAACATCCAATTCTATGCTCCCATTACACAATCAACTCGAGGGGAAATAGACAACTTCTATGATGATTTGAACTACCTACTCTGAGACGCCTAGAAAAACTTCCAAGTCAATATTGGAGACTTCAATGCACGGGTAGGACAAGGCAAATTTGGACATAAGTATGGAACAAGTGAGGAAAAAATCTTGGAAACTTCACAACGGCTGATGGGTTCAAAAATCATGAACATTTTCTTCAAGAAGAGATCCTAAAGGAGATGGACTTAGAAAAGCGCCAACTATGGAAGGAAAAACAGTATACCCTACTGGACAAAAGCAACGTGACCTCTAACTAATGCTAGATTAACTAAATGAAGAAATCAAGAAAGTTGGCCTCCACATGAATCACATCGGATATTAGAACACAAAGATTAAATTCAAAGATGCAGAACTAGAGAAAGTAGACCACTACATTTACCTCGGGTAATAAATCTCCATGAGACTTTCAATTAGGGAAATCAAGCAAGGAATTGCACCAAGATGGGGAGACTTAAAGATAAAGCCTAAAAAGCAAGGATATCCCATCAACCCTGGAAAGAAGGGTATACATTATATGCATCCACCCGATAGTCACTTTTGGAGCTGAAACATGGAACGTAAATAAGAATCAGACCTGCAAACTGCGAACCATGAAACGTGTTAAAAGAAACCTTCCCAACCTCACAGAGACTACAATATGGCACAATATATCTATGACATCTGTGGATCCATTAAAAAATACGGATGGCAATTGGTTTTTGCAAGAATAGCGGACAACTAATGTACATCACAACTCACAACATGGATACCCAGGGATCACATGCGTAACTGAGTCTGCTAGAGTACGAGAGGAAGAGACAAACTAGACAAATTAAGAAAGAACCAGCTCTATGAAACCCACGATACAGAAGTGTGACGACTCCCGAGGAGAATCAACGGACGTTAGGACAGAGATGATGGAAATGATTGTTGTAATATATTTACATATCATGTAATCTATTCATATAGTGTAAAACATGATATCCTCCATATGATATATATATATATATGTGTGTGTGTGTGTGTCATATCATATGTATATGAATCATATATATGTATATATATATATATGTATAAATATATTACATACATAATGAGATATATTAATTTATGTTATCATTGATATCATATATGTATATAACATCATATATATATATATATATATATATATATATATATATATATATAACATCATATATATATATATATAACATCATATATATATATATATATATACATATATATATTGTTGTGTCACCCACAGACAGGTGTTTCGATGTATTACATCTCATCAGTGTGGCTATAGACCTTTCTTTATCCCATGTAGTAACGCGAGGCAGAATTGAAACTTCAACATCAGACCTGGAAGCTGATATCCTACCTCTGAACTACCGATCTGGACGGTCAGTAAAGTTGAATTTAAACGATATATCTATTTACACAAAAATTCACCATCCACCAGAGTGCTCTATTCCTATTGAAGAGCATTGCTATATATAGATATATATGTGTGTGTGTGTGTGTGTGTGTGTGTTTGTGTTAGTGTGTGTGTGTGTGTGTGTGTGTGTGTGTGTGTGTATTGTTCCGTATGAAAAATATCACGGCTCCCACTTCATCCAAAGCTGAAATTATCATACAAAAGCTTTTGTGATCTCAAATGGCATAAATTTAAAAAAAAAGAAAAGCAATAACAATTATTATATACGGAAATATATGGGCGTTCCCAGATCTGGATAATGGTTACATGGTATATTAGGCAGCGTCATCTGAATTGTATTGATTGATGGTGCAGGAAACTTTGATATGAAAGAGCGGGGAAGACGTTTCGCGCTGCCTCTATAATGACTCGCTGCAGAACAAAAAAAACTGGTTGTCATTTCACATTTCGACATTTTGAATGATTTTATTTTTAAACGTATTTTAAGAACCTTTCTCAGTGGGAGAGTATGTTGTTTGAAACGGTCGGTTGGAGATATTTTCACCCGGTAATTTTACCTTTACGCGGAAATGCCCATGGTGGCAAAAAAGATACAATACCTTGCCATGAATATATAACGGTGTCTTCCTTGTGAAGAAATGATATTTCCCCTCTATATGTAGCTTAGGTGTGTGCAACAGATTGTTCTAAAATGAATCGTCAGAACTTCTTTTCATAACCTTGAATGCATCATTTTGAATAAAGAACATAACTTTCGATGATGAAAAAAATTACAAAAGTATTTTTTAGCGTTTGATGGTTGAAATAAAAATAGAAATATAGAAGATAACCTGTTTAGATAAACAAATGATTCAGTGACTATATAAAAGGATGATGTGGATAATCCTTAAAATATAGGCAAAATTGATTTGAGTATTGGATAATTTTCAAATAGTATTGGCCACCTTGATTGTCTCTAACGTTTTTCAGATATTGACATGCGTGAATAGAGAGTTTCCTCTTATTCACATATTTTTGCAGATGTTATCGTATTTTAAATCAATTTTTCCAACAGGAATATATCATATACTAGGACTATACAAAGTCAAACTCCTCTCAGCAGATCATAAGTTTTTAATCATTTCGACTTTTATAAATATACTTTCCCTTCAACGGAAAAAGATTTTCAAATTTAAGTAAGATATAGGACTTGATAAAAAAGAATTTAAACAATTTTCTTGATGCTTGGAAATCTTCAAAATTCTCCATATAGATTTAAGTAATTTAGATATTTACTCAAAATAGGGTTCATGGCTTTTCAGCTTATACCTTTATTTTTGTCATTCTTTCTTTTCCTTTTTTCCTCTCTTTCTTTCCTTTTTTTTTTTTTTTTCCTTTCGTGGAATGATTTTTTTTCTCTTCTTCTTCCCCTTTTGTAACTATCGTTTTTACTCTCTCACTTTTTTAGTCTTATTTGGAAGATGGAATTATCAATGTATATGATTCCATTATAAAGTTATTATCGCAATCAATCTACGGAGTGTGTCGATGGGTCTGCCTACAACGGGTTGCTGAAAGGGGTTGGAGTAAGGGGCCAACTGGGGGTGAGAGAGGGAGACAGAGTTAAACTTTTGAGAAGATACCACAGTAACGGACTGGTTGAGATAAGAGGTCAAACTACTAAAATATAGTTCTTAGCTATTGAAAGTGCTTCAGGCTCTTGAAATTATATAAATCGTAGATTTTGGTGTACGTTCAATGAACTGAAAGGGTTTTACTTGGAGAGGTTATGAAAAAAAGATATTCAAGAAAAACTTTCTTTTGAAAAGTACAGAGGACAATACAATATGACTGGTTACAATATCCTCTCCATGATGAACTTTCATAGATATGATTTAAACATTTGTTAATACTTAACTGAAAACAGTTACATATAGAGTATAGAAAACTTTATTACTGACTTCCTCCTCCATATTTCGCATGTTTTTGATGCACTTTGGTTGTGTCCCATGAATTAACTTTAGACCAATTATCATTCCATCGAACAATGTGTTCTTCTACATTTTCAAGTCTAGCCTTCTTGTTGTCTACTCACGGTAGGTTTTGTCGCAGGAGAACAAGCTTTCAATCTAAATTTGTCCAATTGTTGGGCCATTGTACGGTAGCGCATCTCTTTATTGAGATCAGCTCTGATATGCCTTCTAATTTCTCCATCCTCCGTTATGCTTGTCAACCGAGGTAATACGACTTTTTTTTTCAAATCACAGTAATTCAAACATCGACATATGCGCCTGGACTGGTCCAGGACTTTTACGTCTGGAGAGAGAGAGAGAGACAGAGAGAGAGAGAGAAACAGAGGCAGAGAGAGATGCAATCAGTCTTCATCTTGACAATTTGTTATCGAACAGCTGCAGTCACTTGACATGTTCTGTCATGTGTGACAGCTAGTGCAACCCTGAGAACTTTGCTACTTATCTTTTATTGAGGTAAATATTGCCATATGAGAAATCTCTAGAGTGTGACAAAAACAGAACTGTTTTCTGATTTTGCCAGTTTTTGTTTGTTTTTTTATCACGAATATTTTCCTTGAATATCTTTTTTTCCATAACCACTTTCGATAAAAGCTTTTTTATACCTGAAGTATATGCCAAGAGCTGCAATTTCTATCTCAAGATTCTGTGACAATTGTTATCAATAAGAGCTACATTTTAACAAATCCTTTGCTTATTTTGACTGGTGTTGTATATGTCCATTGATAAAATTGGTTGAATCGTTCACTGTCAAACGAATATTGTGTGGTTTTCTAAAAGTAATCAGGATTGGTAAATGACTAGGGTACTTATGTAGTGTCAATGTGTGTAGGCAAGTTTGCAATACCTCATACCCTGACTGTCAGAAGCCCTGGCCAACGATATTGTTTATGATTACTACTAAAATTGATATTAAACTTGTTATTCATTGAAAACTTTAGATGAAAAGAAGGAACTAAAGTTCCAATATTTCTAGCGTCATTGCCTCTTTTGCACTGTTGATTTGAATTCCTTCCTCTCCGATTCTTTGATTTTTTTTCTTACATTTTCCCTAACACTGATTCATTTTATTTTCCGTTTTTCTTTCTCATGGTATAGGAAAAGAGGAATTTACTCTTGCTACCAACTGTGAAAACTTAAACAATCAAATCCAACATTTCGAGTGGTAAACAAGTTAAGTAAGCGAGACGTTGACGCCACTGGAGATGTTATCAGTCATGGACGTCCTTAAATAGCGATATTAGAAGCGAGATTTTAGGGCTTTATGTTCTCTATTAGCAGTTACAGTAAACAAAAAAAATATTGCATCACATGTAATTTAATGTTGACAATATAATAAGGCTCACCCTTTTTTTTGCAAGTCAACCAAATTACAATTTTGTCAGGATATTACAACATATGTGCGTGCCTACCTACGTATGCGTTGTTTTAGCTGATTTTTTCCAACTTACAATGTAATTTGCTGGCATGACTAGAAGTCTTGCATGTTCTATTGTGAGTTTCTATATCACCTCTCTTCACATCTTCGACTTTTATTCTATTTTATTTTGTCATTCACTTCCCTTTCAACTTCCTAAAATTGAATATCTAAAACTTTATGCAAAGATTCGTAGCAGGTGTATATTCATATATATATATATATATATTTATATATATATATATATATATATATATATATATATATATATATATATATATATATATATATACATATATATATATACATATGTGTGTGTGTGTGTGTGTGTGTGTGTGTGTGTATGTGTGCTTGTGTGGGTGTTTGTGTGTCTGCATGTGTGTGTGTTCCCGTGTGTTCAAACTGTTAATTCCTATTCTCTCTTTTGATCCAATAATTAGATTTGTGAGCTGGATTATGTGATACACAGTTTCAAACTAGAGTTGTTTTGAGAGGCAAATTCGAATCTAGTCTGAACTTACTTTTTCATTCAAAAATAAACCGAATTTACTTTGACAGCCGGAGGATGTATCGGACAAAAATATTTGAAATGAAGACCAAATACAAGAAAACCCGTTAAAATTGTTACGAAAATTTTGGCATGTTCTACACTAGGAAGAAGCAACATCTTCTTCGCAAATAAGGGTTGTCAGTTATTCAATATAATCGTGTGACTTTACAGACGTGTATTTAAGATTTGCTAGAAATAAAGAAGAAACTAAATTTCCTTATCTTGATCGATCGGACCAGGATATTTGAAAAGGAAATTCAATCATTAGTTGAAAACATTTACGAGATATATCTTCATTTTTTCCATTCGTCGTTATTTTACAAAGCGTCTGCTTGTTCCAGACATAGCTCTGTTTGACGTCAGCTATACTTAAAACAAAGTTATGTCTGATATAATTGTCAAAGTTCGTTGAAACTTCACAAAGAAACTCACAAATGAATAAAGATTTTGCGATCGGATAGAACGTGCTTGAGTTTTACACAAAATACTGATCTGACCGTTATATTTGGAGAACGATTCTCAGCAAAAATATAGAAGAAGCAAAAGTACCCTGCAAGGAATTATCTGTAATAAGTTATTTAAGAATAGATGCCTATCATAGCACAACGGTTAGCAAATTAGAAGATGTGACAGAGTTTATGACTCCAACACATTCGATATCGAAGTTGAATCCAACTTGATTTGGTTTTTTGTGCAGCTTGTACTAACTAGTATTTCTCTCTTTTGCTTTAATCTTTCAGCCTTTTGGTTGAAAAAAAAATTCTAGAAAAATTTCAGAAATGTGATGCTTAAAAACTGCTCAAAAGTTTGTCTCTGAATTTTTGAGATGAGGTATTATCATTATTTCTATTATTATTCGGACTATCCTCATCTTGGTTGTTCTTCATACAACGGATCGGCCGTTGTACTCTACAGCCTTCATCAGGTATTATCTGGTAGGTGTGGGGAAGTAACGAACCGAACCCTTTATTTAACCGACGGGGGTATATAGACCGCACTCCCCTCTTAGCAGTAGTAGTATTTTCGAATTATTATTGTCTCACGCTGAGATCGAACCTAGAACCATTAGATTACTTGCAGTAATTCAGTTTGATTCTCTAACAGTTGTTTACTTCTTTCAGTAAGTTAATAATTAAGATAGATTTTTTTCTTTGAAGCATAAAAATGCGTCAGTTCAAGTCCACTCCATTTGTTTAACATCCAACAATTTGTTTGAACACTATGGAAGGCAAATCAATGGGGTCTGGGGAAAAAAACAGTATGCAGAAAGATGTAGATTGCACTGCAAATGAATGAAAAATAGAGAAAATAGAATAAGTAGTTGAAGGGAAGCAAGAATACAGAGCACCCTCATTAAAAAAGTTGTCTGTTGGAAGCAGCAATCGTTGTTTGCTGTTGTTTAAACATATTCATAATACTGAATAAATCATTTATAAAAGATTCTATCAACCCATGTCTCTTTCGTCAATAATTTTCTTCAACAAAAAGTGAATGTATGCGCAAAAAGCAACATATTTTATTAGCATGTGACTAATGTTACACTCATTACATTTGACTTCGTGAAATAAATTATTTTCCTTTTAATTTCATTCTAACATAATTCTTTTTCGTGCAAGTTTTTAATCAATTTTCGTTTAACAAACATAGATGCCCTATGAGGTTCAAACGTACTGTACCAGCAAAAGCCTGTGAAATTTGAAGGTATACGATCTCTAAAAAACCTTGTAACCTCATACGTTTACGCGTACAAGTATATCTGTCCTTTCTTGCTGACATAAACTTATGAGGAATTATTCAGTCAACATCAACTTCTGTCAATTTTTCATACGTGCATACTCCATATCGGCTAATCAATTATTTTTTTTATCCACACATTATATATATATATATATATATATATATATATATATATATATATATATATATATATATATATATATATATATATATATATATATATATATATATATATGCACAAACATCCATACATATGTATATATATGTATAGTTTTTATTACCATCCGACGCCGACATTAACAAGTGCTCTGTTGAAATACTTATGAATAAAACATGGTGACCTACTTGAGACGAGTCAGGAAGTTTCTATCGACGTTAGAAACAGAGGTGTAATATAAGAATAAGGACAGGACCTGAAATCAAACAGAAAATATTCGAAAAATATCAAAATTTATGAGAAATAAATAAATAAAAAAATTACCTCGTAGGTACTACGGTAAATTTCAAATCAAAAGTGAAGAAAAACAAATACCAAAACATTAAAAATCATGAAAGGCCGCACACGAACAACTAAAAAATAAGTTAGAATATGCAGTATGAATAAATGAATCTCAATGAGATATGAAGGAAAATCAGAACAGAGAATAAGTTGAGTACATATATATATATATATATATATATATATATATATATATATATATATACACACACACACACACACACACAAAACTATACAGGAGTCTTAATTCTTCCGGGTAATATTTTGGCAATAAACTTGTAAAACAGTAAGGAACCGAGTCAGATTATTAGTCAACCTCCCAGCAGCCTATGACATTTAACGCATAGTGAACAAGGAACGTATGTGTGAATTTCAAGATCTATGTTCCGACTGAATTACAAATTTAATTTTTTTCTCTTTTTTCCTCTCTTGATACGCACGCACAAGCATGCACATGCACGAATACACACACACACATATGAATAATGCATAATGATATTGCTTATAACAGGTTTGGTTAGTCACTCAATAGATACCAGTGAGTCATTCTATCGATACCGTCATTCTGTCATGTTAGATGTGATCAATCTAAAAATTGAAAAAAGATGATTAACAAATAGATTTCCTGCTCTCTGTTGTGGAGATTAACAAAAGGTTTGCATTTTCAAAACTAGCATGGCACAAACTGAAGACCACTATGGAATAAACTTACATTGCAAATTGAAAGCCCTCCCTGACAACCAAATTAGGGCAAGAGGATTGAAAAAAAACTTTTTTTTTATTGACATAATAAGTATTAAGTATCTAATTTTCAACGTTTAGCCCCATCGAATGGTAATCCAGTTAGCTGCACAAACGTAATAATTGATTGAACCATAAATCAGCAGAGAGAAAAAGCAGCAGAATATAAACTACCACTCATTGTAGCATTTATCGACTTAAAAAAGGCCTTCGTCTCAGTAGAAATCCCTAAAGCCACGAAGGCCATCACTCGACAAGGTGTATATCAATATATGTCGAAGTGCTGAAACGTATACAAAATTACACTGCTACTTTATCAGGCTATATAGAAATTCGGAGCCCTTTCAGCTCCAGAAAGGAGTGAGACAAGGTGATAACAGCTCATCCAAACTCTCCACAGCTTGCCTCGGAATGATCTTCAGAACACTAGACTCGAAGAGTACGGGAATCAGAATAGACGGTGAGTATCTTAGCAACCTCAGATTTGCAGACAACATTGCCCTTTTTGCAACCACATTGGAGATGAAAAGACTAAGATCAAAATTGAGGATACAAAACTGGAGAAAGTAGATCACTACATAGGTCAATGACTCTCCATGGGACCCTCAAAAAGTGAAAAAATCAAGCACACTAGGATGTCCAACCTTTGGCAGAGCAAGTTCAACCTTCAAAAATAGGGAGATACTATTCAGCCTAAAAAAAGGGTGTATAACCAAGAGGCACCTATGGAGCTCAAACATGGAACGTAACAAAGAAACATATCTGCAAATTGAGAACCATGCAATTAGTACAAGAAAGAATTATGCTGGGTCTCACATGACCACAAGACAGCACAGTACATCCAGAAGAAGATAGGAGTCAGCGACATCATAGAAAAATCCATTAAAACTCTTAAATGGTTGTGGGCTGGCCGTGTTGCAAGAAGGGCGGACAACTGATGGACATTGCGACTTACGACATGGATCCTTTGAGATCACATGTGCAACCAAGGCTGGCAGAATATGAGATGGAGAGACGAGCTAGACAAATTAAGAAAATACTGGTTCTGCAACGCCCTTGATAGAGAAGTGTGGCGAATCCTGGGGAAGGTTTATGTCCAACGATGGACGTTAAAAGACTTTCATGATGATGATGATGATGATGATGTGGACGGTTCTGATTGCTAGTTTTTTTTGTTTTTTACAAAGGTTTTTGCTGTATGTATTGTAACCCATAAAATTTCACATTTCACGGCGAATCTTTTCTGAGATAAATCATTAACTGCTTTAACTCTAAGAATTATATGTTTCCTAGTCGGTTTCACGCGTTACACACTATTTCATTAATGCAGTTCAATTTATCATACGACCACAATGAAGAACTGGACTGTCACTTTCGGTCCGCTTAATATCTCCAAGATTTCTTTATGAATATCAATGGAAGTTTGTGGTAAGGTGGACACTGGGTTAAGAACGGTGTGTTTATAGCTGTAGCAGGATCCATGAATTTTCCAAAGCCACCCCTCTGCAACACAGAACAATATTTGTTACTATATTGAGGCTGATGGGGATTCTTTAATCGAATACCTCATTTTATTCTTGAATATTTTATTCTATTTTTAAAAAGCATTATTATGTTGAAAATACGTTTTGCGTTTGTTTATGAGCAGTTGTTTTAAATACTTGGTCAAAGATAGAATGTTACAGAGTGCCCTTTACAGACGCCAAAAAGACACTTCAAGAAACATCTTGAGTAGATTTATAGACAAGGTAAGGCGTGGTCGCTTGGAACCCCTGCAGATATATAGCCAGTTATAGCCAGTTATTTGAAAAGATTTTGGAAAGAAGAGCGGGTAGTTTTTATGAAAAAGGATGATGTATAAGGATTCTAACGGCGGGAGTAAGAAAGATAAACGGTATAATCAGTTGTGTGAGGAAAGGAACCAAGCAAACAGAAAGAAAGAAGGAAAGGATAGATGATTTAGTTCCGGGATCAGGTGAAAAAAGAGGGTAAGTAATTCTCTCCCGACAGGCTCACTAGCTCTCTCTCTCTCCCTCTCTCTCTCTCTCTCTCTCTCTCTCTCTCTCTCTGAGTAAGAATTCTGTTTTGTCTCTTTCTAGTCGGCTTAAAGAGAAGGGTATATCACTCTCTATCCCTCTTTCTTGACAAGTTCGTTACCTGTTTGCCTCTCTCTATATGAGTTAAGATTTTATTTGGGCTTTAATCGATGACTATCAATGTATTTTTGGTTAACCGAAGAAGAGGAAAAGGTTCGATTTTGAATCTCAATATGTGTCTTGTGTCTTTTGTTCCCACCCATGCGGCCGCTACGGAACTGCTAGAACATTACAATGCCATTAACCTTCTATATCTCGGATAGTTCTTTACATTGTAACTATATTCATACCAGAACATTTATTCAAAAGTTTTCGATTAAATTTCAGTCTCAGTTTGATGAAGAGTTGACACTGCTTACAGAATCTGAGTGTAAATTTGAGGGCAGATCCAGGAAGTTTTCACATTCACTTCACCTACACTGTAGCTATATTTCCCCGACAAATTATGCCGAAAGGTGCTCAATGAGGATTCATGGACTTTTGTGGAAGGGTTGACGATCAATTTGGAAAGTAGACCTGAATTTGTTGGACGGATACAAGAATTTTGGTCACTTCTATGTGGAGGCAATGGGCTGGAGAGTGTTTACATTCTGAGTAGATCAATACATATATGGCAATATATGGCGCTATACATACAGTTCAAGTGGACCTTTTTATACGTCCTCCGCAAAAAACTACAGCTCAAAAGTACTTAGATTAGTAACTTGACTCTATGATTCCAAATTCTTTTTGCAGGTAACTAGCCATATACGATGTAACAATGCAAGACTTGACCCTGTCTTTCTGCTTACCGTACCAAACTACGGCTCTGAATGGTATCAAATTTTCTCAGGGATTTTATTCACATATATATATATGTGTGTGGGTATATACATAAATATATATACACATATATATACACACACACACACACATATATATATATATATATATATATATGTGTGTGTGTGTGTCTGTGTGTCTGTAAGAGAGAGAGGGGGGATGGAATCATGTGCAAAATCTGCAGGAAACATAGTGAATATTTGAATCCTATCAGCGTACATGAGGAATCAGGACATTAGCAGTTAAGATTGAGAATGAAAATAATCTGAAATGTCTGAAAAAGAAAGTAGAGGCAAATAAACAGTGAATGGCCAAAGAAATCAATTCTAAGCTCAGGATATTAAGGAAAATTTGGAATTTGTCAGTCGTCAATCAAGTACAAATTGATGGCGTTTATCTTCCGAGAAGATTTATGAAATAACCCATGTCTTGGAAAAATATCCTTTTGAGACGGAGCTGTTTCCATTGTTCCTAATCTTCATTATATTTTTATGAACTCAATTCAATCAGAGGCTGAATCTGAAATATAAATAGTACTACTATCACATATAAAGTATTGCTCAGTATTTGAACGAACACAAACTGCGGGTTTATTGCTCTTGTTTGCATCTTTTCTAAGTCATGCATTCATCCAGTTTCAGGCTATTCAACTAACTACCTTACCTGTTCTTCGAGGAAGCAATATCAGTTTGCCTTCTCAATCTCCATGAATAATTTTGAACACAATTTTAGCCAAATAGAGGAAACGTACTTGGTTCAATCGATTTAGTATTTCGATAATTTTAAAGTTCTTCTCCTGGAATATAGCATTGAAAACTGATGTGAATATTCAAATACATACATTATTGTGCTGATTGCAATCTATTTATCCTTCCATCCATCAATCTATCTCTCTCTCTATTCATATAAAGATTCTCTCTCTCTCTCTCTCTCTCTCTATATATATATATATATATATATATATATATATAAATATATATATATATACATAGAGAGAGAGAGAGAGAGAAAGAGAGAGAGATTGAGAGATAGTAATATAGATGTGTGTGTGTGTTTTTGTATACAAAAGTTTTGTGCAATTTATGCCTGCTTCAAAAATGGAGACCTCATTCATTCAGCTCCATAAAACACACATTAAATAAACCACAAGCCGATGAATGTATGGATAAATAAATATAGATGAAAATGTAGTGAAAAAAATCAGGTTTTAACATTCAATGTCACTCCATACCTACGGAATAAAATTTATTGCGTGTAAAATTTGTATGCAATTTAAAATACAAACGAATTCCCCCTCAATTCAAATAGGAACGCTCAGAAATTCGGCAACTCCATTTATTTTTATATTTTACGAACAAATCGACAAAGGCAGATATAATTCTCAATATTTATTCCTTGATATGGAATAAGTTCATAAATGAAAAACACAAATCTAAAAGAGTGCCAATTTTGCAGACAATAAGTTATAAACTATAGATGTATTTGACGAAAAGGTCCTACGGGAAATGGAAAATGATTTGAAATATACCGTCTCTGAAATGATTATATTTACACTTTACTTTTTTGGAAAGGAATAACAAAAACTACATGAACGTGTTTGTGAATTTTGTAGCCTGCGCCAGCATCTTTATGCATCATAACGGATGAACATTATTGAAAATGGTATTTTGAAATTTAGACATGACCAAAATATCATATATTATGATCAAGCGAATTCATCCATCTATTTATCTATCTATTCACCTGTCTATCTCTCTCTCTCTCTCTCTCTCTCTCTCTCTCTCTCTCTCTCTCTATCGATCTACCAGTCTGTCCGTCAGTTTACCTACCTGTCTATCTATCTGTTTATTTACATCTATCTAGCAAGCTATCTATCCATTTGTATATTTGCATGTCTGTATATATATATATATATGTATATATATATATATATATATATATATATATATATATATATATATATATATATATATATATATATATATATATATAACTATATCTTCCTATTTGCCTGGATTTCGATGGTGTTAATCAAAACGTGATATCCTCATCTACTGACAACAGCAGTAACAAGAGCAGCAAAGGTAGTACCCTTAGATCAGCTGTTGTTGGATGTTGAACTTCCTCAAAATAATCAGATCTCTTTATCCTAGACCAGAATCAAATGCTATCCTATTTTCTATCCGTCACCGTTTTGCATATTATCTTAGGAGAAACGTAGACAATCCTTCTCCAATTTTACTCCATACTCAACTGAGCATTGTTTAATATATATCTACTCAAGTGTGCAGTGTGTGTATGAAGTCATTCATTTCTCTGTGCGTATGTGATTGTGTATGTGTGTGTGTGTGTGTGTGTGTGTGTGTGTGTGTGTGTGTGAGTGTGTGTGTGTGAACGGGATTGCACATATCAGTATCTATCTTTGTATTGGTTTCTATCTTAATCGAACTATTGCTAATGTACGTATGATGTGAATTTTGCTTCAAAACCCAGGGATTTCTAGAATTACAAATAATCCACTAAGGTAATGCAATTTATGTTCCCGACCCCGAAATACACGTAAGAATATTTTACAGACATGCAGTGAATTTTATTACATTCAAAACGAGAAAGCCTAACTCTTCAAAACTCAAGGAATGACACTGATAAAATTTTCTTACAATATATCGACGAAAGGTATTTGCTGAGATATCATTTAACGGCAAATAAATAAGTGTGGGTTGATACTGACAATATTTTTTCATGTTGAGGATTTTGCTGGACATTATGAAGCCTTGAAAGTGTAATAAAGAGAATAGGAGTGAGTCAGGAGTTTTGATTTTCAGCTGTTTATTTGAGACGCTTAAAAACATATCTACCACTAATGTCATGATTCCAAATATAAGTTAATCAGCGGAATACTGGCTTTAAGAAACTTGGAACAAATGTTTTTAGTTAACGACCAAGAGATCCTTGCGGTTGTTGACCGAGTTGTTAGCAAACGAAATGTCGCAAAGGATTATAATAAACTGCTTGTTTTATATCTTATTTGAATCTGGAAGATCCATGATATTGTGAATAATCTACATAAAAATAAAGATAAAGATTTTTTTTTCAATACCAAGTTTCTAACTATCTCATCTTATGTTTCGTAGCTTCCATTCTCCAATTTACAAATCGATTTTTCAGACTATTCCAATGAAATATTAACAGGGTACTAGCAAATTATAATTATGCTATTCCATAGTATTCAGAACCATATTCATACGTACATATATATATATATACATACACACATATTAATATATATATATACACACAAATATATATATATATACACACATATAAATATATATACACACATATGAATATATATAAATACATATATATATAGATAGATAGATAGATAAACATGTATATATTATTGTGTCATCCATGTATTACATCTCTTCAGTGTGGCTATCGACGTTATCCAATTCAGTACCGCGAGGAAGAATTGAAACTCACACATTGGACCCGGACGCCGATTTTCTACCTCTGGACTACGGAACTGGGTAGTCTGTGAGGCTGAATTTGCGCGATATATTCATTTTCACGCAGAAACTCTTCATTCACCAGAATGCTCTATTCCTATGGAAGAGTACACACACACACACACACACACACACACACACACACACACACACACATATATATATATATATATATATATATATATATATATACAAACACACATATATACACACACACATATATATACACACACACATATGTATATATATATATACACACACGAATATATATACACGCACACGTATATATATGTATACACACACACACATATATATACACACACACATATATATACATATATATATATATATATATATATACACACACACACATATATATATGCACACACACAAACACACACACATATATATATGCACACACACAAACACACACACATATATATATATAGATGATAGATAGATAGATAGATAGATAGATAGATAGATAGATAGATAGATAGATAGATAGATGGATAGATAAATAAAGGGAAAGGAAAGTTGAGTGCATATGTGTGTATTTGTCTGCCTATACGTTAGCATGTGCATCTGTGCTGCTTTTTGATTCAAATATTTGCCTTTGGACGGATACGGTCAGATCACGCTAAATGCATCAAGTTTTATTCATATCTATATATGGTGACCAAAAGTCTGTGGCACACTTTTTTGTAATGGTATTGTTTCTTCATTCGATTCATTTCTTCATTCCTGATATTTAATAATTGCACAGTCACTTGAATATTAGTCCATTATTCTCATAACATCTGAAGAAGAAATATATGTCTTTAAGTAACGTCAATGTAATGCGCATCTAATGTGAACGCATTGTTTGAAAACCTTGAACCAGAGTAGCCCATCAAGTTTAAAATTAATGAATACGTAGAATCCGATAAGTATACATTTATGCGACAAATCCTTCACACATTGAAGTAAATCAGTTCGAATCTGATGTAATAATTGAAATCTTTCACAAAAAATGAAATAATCCATTCACTGATACACTCTCATGCAGAAATATGATTTTACTTTCACGATGCAACTATAATTGCATAAACAAATCTATCCCGCAATCATACACACATAGAGACACGTATGCGTGTGTATAAACATATGTAATGGAAGTTTATATGTCTGTTTGTCTTTCTACGAAGCTATATCAATACGTCCGAAGCTTAAGGATGAAGGATAAAAAATCATTTCCAACACAGCAAATATTTATATTGATTTGATAGATGGATAGATAGATAGATTGATAGATAGATGGATGGATAGGCAAAAAACAGACATTGTATTCATACATATCAAAAAGTATAAAGAAAATAATCATAAGGAAGAAAAAATTTTCAATCATAACCCTAAAACATTACATTCAATCAGTGAAAGTGGATTGCGGACTGAATATCATTATATTTACGGCGCGACATGAGTGTGTGTGTGTGTGTGTGTGTGTGTGTGTGGCTATGTGAGTGTGTGTATTCGTGCGCACGTGCATGTGTTGGTGTGTGTCTGTGTTTGTGTCTGTGTGTGACGTAATCTGAAAATTCATTTCAGATTAAACTTCTTCATCGTCTTCCCCCGAAAGCAGACGTAGCAATATCATCAAGCCATGTAATTTGCCAGTTCGAATCGTCTTCGATGTCTCCCAAATACCAAAACGCACAAGGCAAAACAGAACTGAAATGAACAAATAACTCATTCTTTTATTGCAAAAATCTCATTCTATTCTTGCATTTTTGGACTTTTTCCAACAAATAACAAAGGACTAAAACGCAATAATATTGCAAAAAGGAAGCTTCGGATTTTTCTCATCAGATTTATTTCATTTGACAAAACCAAACTACCGGGAAGTTGATGTTCTTCTTTTGTTTAAGATTATGAAAGATCAGTAAAGTAGGATCAACGAGTTGAGATAGATCGTATTACTTCAATCAGCTGATTCATGTAAGTGTTCGGGAAATTACAGACCTATGTTTATTAAGCTCTATTCCAGACTGATACAAAACCAAAGAGAATGAAAAAAAGATGAGTCAATTATGTTCCGCCAAATTTGCTCGGAGCAAATGTCTTTGCCCTGAAAAATCCGACACTTGAACTTTAGTGACGGTGAGGAATACGAAAATACCATAGTCACCAAAGCAGGACTGCATATACAAGGTTGATGGTAGCCCCATCTTTATATCTGCATGGTCTACATTTGCTGTTCCCCTGTGCCTTGTTTATGAGTCATTCCATATCTGATCACACGGTGTTCTAGAGGTCACCGTCTCAGATTTCAAAAACGAACGTATCGAAAAACCTAAAATTTTGGGCCTTTGTTTCAAATAGTTCTGAAATGAAAAATATCTGAAATTTTATTCAATTTTACGCATTTTACAGAACAATCCTTTCTGTTTGAACTCCGACATTTACTTTTGATATCGGATGTGCATATTTAAAACTATGTGACCAGGGCTAGTTGTTTCCGTTGAATACAAAATATAAACAGAACGTGTTACATAATGCACTTTCCACTTTTCAGAAATATCAAACATAAAAAAAAACAACACCCACTCAGCAAGCTTCACACCCAATATGTTAAACAGAGTCGATAATTTTTTTTCCTGGTAGCACTGAGTACCAGCAGTAGGGTAAAGTCACTGACTGACACTCCTTTCTATGCTGGTGTCGTGATCTTGGTGCACATATTTGGCAGCAGAACTGAGTTCAGGAAGTTGAAAACGCACATCCATAAATATACAAACAACACAAAGGAAAATCATATACATAAATGCTATATGTAACAGTGAGTAGACTTCGGGCAAGATTTGAAATAACATGCTCCTTTCATTCGAGGATCCTTGTACCATAATGATTATATTAGCAACAAAATACAATTATAGTCAACAAATACTATACTTTTGGCTCTTATCATTTGTCACCATTTTTCTGAGATTCCTTGATAGGATACACATTCCTATACGATATTCCCCCTTATATATATATATATATATATATATGTGTGTGTGTGTGTGTGTGTGTGTGTGTGTGTGTGTGTTTCTGTGCTCTGTTGATGAAATCGAAGAGTGGAGCTTGAATCTCAGGAGAAAGTAAGTTTTACATCTCAAATATTTATTATTATTCTGTGGACATGCTTTGATGCATTTCGTCGGATACCTGCCATTTTTTTCACAGAAAATTTTGCAGTTTACATGTTTGAGACCCTGCTTCCACTGATGTCTTTTTCTCTCCACCTGCAAATGTCACTTTCAAATATATATATATATATATATATATATATATATATATATATATATATATATATATATATAGCTGCACTCTCCCAGTGACAAAATTGTGATACCACAAGTATTGTGCTAGTGTTCATATGACCATACGAAATTGATGACTTTTCTCTCAGGAAACACAGGGTACCCATATATACGTATATGTGTGTGTGTGTTAAATAGATAGATAGATAATGAGGCAATGCTAACACATGCATATACGTATGCGTATCCTTAAATTTATGTATGCACGTGAGTATGAATACATTTATCGAGTTGTACATTGAAATTTAATATGTGGGCGGACATACCTGCTCTCTCTCTCTCTCTCTCTCTCTCTCTCTCTCTCTCTCTCTCTCTCTCTCTCTCTCTCTCTATCAGTGCATGGATTCAAAATTTTGTTCAGCCAATTACTTGATTATACGCACACACACGCATGAACACACACACACACACACACACACACACACATATATATATATATATATATATATATATATATATATATATATATATATATATATATATATATATATATATATTGTGTAACACAGGAAAAACACTCCAAGAAATTCAAGTTCGATTTCATAGATAATTGGAGGTTACCAACTGATTTAAAAGTGATAATGGTTTTAATGATCGCAAACCCAGTAAAATAACAAAGGAATTGACTCGTCACGAATTCAGTAATCGGACAGAAAAATAAACAGAGGACAATTGCATAAAGATTGAACAAAACAAAACAGAAGTGGATTCACCTCTGAAACAATATCCGCCAAAAGCGATTGCTTTTGATATGGAATTTCCGAATCAATAATTGTAATTCAAAAAATTCCACGGGAAACATGTTTTTGCATCATATCAAATCAATTCAATTATTCCCTCTGATTTATTGGAGCTTCTGCAAGATATTACAATTAGTGTTTTGTTTGTTATTTTGTTACTTTATTTACGTCCTGGTTACACCAAAAATGGGATTCTGAACAGTGATTTGCAATGTAGTATATGAATCACTTTTTATCTCATTCTATTTGTATCTCTCACTTCTTATGTGTCCTCCATTCAGGCACACGTATTTAAATATTCTATATGATTAATACAGATATCCTGCAACTTTTCATCGTATATCATATATGATAAAAAAAAGTTAAATAAAACCATAATTTCAAATAAATCAATCTTTTAAATTGTAAAGAACAACCAAAAATATCAATCATCAAATTCTTCTTCAGAAAAGACCAGGAAATTTGAACAAATTGAACAATCCGTCCGTCCGATAAGTTATCCAGTATTTCTTGTATCTCGCCGGATATTCCAAATATGACTTGAAATCATTCAACTAGAAGATAAAGAAACACATTTACTACCATTTTTCTTGTGTTTTTAGGGGAAGCCATTACGCATTTTAAGATCCCCTAAAGTTTCTTTTCAATACCTCTTCTTTATCAACAATGAAGAAATGATATTCCATTCTCAGTTAGAATTCGTCTTTATAAAATAGATGTAACACTACCCGACGAAAGAATGATTCATAGGCTTTGCAAACGTTTTTCTCTTCCTGGGAGACACGGAAGTTTAATTTCTGTCCAATAGAAATTTGTAGAAATACTTAACAAATAGAAATCACACTGGGGATTCAATAGTTACTGATATTGATTGAAAATGCATATGAATTAACAGCAAAGTTTAAACGCATTTTTCCAGGAATTTGGACATTACTTTGCACCATGTATCCTTCATAATGATGATGATCATCAACATCATTATCATTCATTCATTCATTCATTCTATGTCCATTAATGGACAAAGATTTTTCTTACCTCTTTCAAAGATGACTGCAATATCGCTGACCACCGATATTTCCTATCGGTAATTGTTTATATTTCATTTCCTCGTGTCCAGTCTTTTCCTACTGCATTTGCTATTAATACACACTAACCAGCATTAGTCAAAATTTAGCTCCATCAGTTGTCAGTTTTTCTAACCAAGTTTCCCGCCCATTCCCACTTTTGTCGCTCAATTACAAAACAAAAGTCTGTTTCTGCTAGTAAGTATACATATATCCATATATTAAACGGAAATGTACGGTCAACTCTAGCATTATGGCTGCATTTTAAATAGAAACCCTCAATAAAATCTTCAGAACAATTCCTAAAAGAATTTGTGTTGAATTTGGTAAAGCAGCGTCAATGTCTGACCAATATTTAATGGGGTCACAGATAGACAAACATATTTTTCGTATGAATAGTTGATAGAATGATAAAATATATACATGTACATTGATCGGGAAGTAAGAGTTCATTAGTGTTAACCCCTCAAAAACCTTCTGTTATTTTTCACGAAATGGCATACTTCCAAACATTCCACTTGGTCTATTGAACCTTTGTCCCAAATTTTGAACCAGTGTTTGATGTTCATCTTCCTTTGTTAGGCGTCTCAACTTCAATCCTCCGAATACAATGACACACGGAGCCAAATGCCTTACTGGAAATAAATGAATTGTAAATCATGGCTGCATAATCACAAAAGTCAAGTTAAGGGAATAATTGACAACTTCATACGTTTAAGACATAATTGATAATAAAATAACACTTATTACCAAGGGATAAAAATCAGAATTGAGTTACAAAGACTAATTGAATTGGATAATCGGATATATGAATATATATTCAACGAAAAATAGGGGTTTGGTTCGATTATGGAGGAGACGGATTCATGCCTTTCCAAAAGAGCATTCGTGCCAATCAAAGTGTCAGTTTGAAATGGAGTCACTGAGTTCATTTTCTGTGCTGCTAAACAATTGGAAACCGGCATTTACAATGTTTGTTGGTGAATGATAATTAGATGATATATTTTCAAGTGAGTACGAACGCTGCTGGTCTAACTAAGGCAAAGTTTCAAACCAATAATTGATTTTTTTCTGTGATTCTTCGGTGTGATCGTGCATAAAATAACAGCTTTTGCCCATATATAGGATAAAGCAGGAGAAAATTGATGATTTTTTCCGCGAGGAATTCTCTATTTCACTCTCCAAATGGGAAAGTCCATTGTTCCGGATTGCTGGTGAAGAACATGTTCGAAATTGTCACCGAAAAGTTAATTTTTACGGAAAAAGGAAGAAATTCGTTACATCTGATTCCTCCCCCCTCTCTCTCTCTCTCTCTCTCTCTCTCTCTATATATATATATATATATATATATATATATATATATATATATATATATATATATATATATATATATATATTGCAATGTTAGAATAACAAATATTTTAATCGTTTTCATATGTAGTCCTGCAGTATTAACAACCATGTGTCACACAAATCACTTTTTCCGATCAATGTTATTCAAAGTTGCTGTATCATAAATATCACCTCCTGAAAAAAAGGACAAGCCAAACTTTTTAGTTTTGGCTTTTAGGTGTAATATGTTTAATAACCCTTAACCAGTTTTGTACATGTCTTTGGAAGGCTATGTGATTCTGTTTTTAGTCATCTTCTTCCACTGTCCAGTAGAGGGGGTTAAACTAAGGTCATTGGATAATCAATTCTGACTTTGATTTGAATTTCAGTAATGTAATAAAATTCAAGTTGTTGATGATTCTTTTGGAAAGAGGATGGTTGATGCTGGATCTCCTTTCAAGGGGATAAGTAAAGGGGATGAGGCACCAGTGTGTGCGAATTAGTATGTTAACAGTTTGGTTGAATTATATTTTATCATAATCATTGATAATGTGAATGTACATGAGAGAAAAGTGAAAAGGCGAAGTATCAATGTATTTGAATATGTGTGTTTACTGTATAGTATAATAATACTTTGAAATAATTGTAGATTTGTGTAGTAAGTGATGATATGTGTGTGTATGAGAGAATCAATGTATGTGTATGTATGCGTTCACAGTATAGTAAAATTGTATGAAGGTCTGATTGTGGAATTGTGTACTATGTTTATATGAATGAGTGGCATTTTTTCAAATACATCATTACATGGAGGTTTTTTTTTTTTTTCGAAAGGGAAGGGAACAATGTTTTCCAAGGTGGTCAGAGTAGAGGGTCCAACTCCGAATCGGAGAACTGCAAAACTAATTTGAATTCAGTGCAGGTCTTTCAGAATTAATGAAATGTGTTTTCCTTCTTCCTGTGGCATAGTCAGTATTTATTTTGTAGCTTGTGAACAATCATCGAAACCAGAGGTCAGTATACCGAATGTCGTAGATTTGAAACGATACCCAGTAATAGCAGGGCCATCTTGCTCAACCAGCAGACTGCAATCTTCTTGATATACTCAAACATCTATCCCAACGCGTCCTATACTTTCGAGGAAACACGAAATTTTCTTTCAAGAAAAACCCTCTAGAACCAGTATTTACTTAGTCTCTTTTGATGTTGAGTCCTTATACTCGAATACAAGCACAGGAATTCTGAAAACAATATATATATATATATATATATATATATATATATATATATATATGTGTGTGTGTGTGTGTGTGTGTGTGTGTGTGTGTGAGTAAATAAATAATTCACTCATTTATATGGATTGTAACACAACAAGCTGCTTCACACCTCACTTGAGAAGTAATAGTCTTAAAGTGAATGAGATTTTTTTTATTCAATCGCAGCAACAGAGACACCGTGGACATTTAATGAAAAGTAATTGTATTAAAAATTGAGAACAGTTTTCCCAATGTTATTGCAAAATATTCGAAACTTATTTCCTTCTCTCCCATATTTAGATTGTCCCTGAAGACGTGTGTTTTAAAAAGATAAAATAAGAAAAATATCATTAACTGGCCGGATAAGCTAATGGGGTCTTGTCTATTCAGTCATTTAAAGTCATACAAGAGAAAATTGTTTTAACCAAGGAAATGAAAAAAAATAATGCTAAAAGAAAAGAAAATTCTAAATTGACAACAACATTAGACTGATGTGAGTGGCCATCTCCGTATAAGAATATGATTTACCGAGGGTAGTCTAATGTTGTCAAAACAATTGTCAGCAAGGCGCCGTCTGCTTCGGCGTTGTGTTTCAGACGCTGTAATTCTGACCACGAAAAATAAGGAAGTATTCGTCTTAGAGTGAATGGGAAATTTTTCTTCCAATTGCAGCTAAAGAGTCGCCATGGACATATAATGAAAAGAAAAATAACAGCACATAAATCTTATGCGTTGCTGTTGTTTGCATTTCCACATTAAGTGCCTGGTATTCACCGATGTTACTATTACTATCATTATTATTATTATTATTATTTTGCAATCTCACACCAGTTGCCTCATGGTAACTGCTGGAAATTCAGTGACAGGAAGTTTCCTCAAGTCTCCAGCCCTTTTCTCCTAGTTCTCATAGGCCACAGTAATACAGTTATTATTATCAGTGGTAGTCGCAGTATCACACTTCGTATTTCTTCTGAAACGAAAGACAATTTGTACACCACATTCTGCTAAAGGAAGCGAAAATAGTAGATATGTTCAGATCATTAAAACGCAACAGCTTTCTGTCAGTTATCAGTCTATACATATAAATATGTATGTATATATTAAGCTTAACTCAATTTTATTACAGCAACATGTATCAGTGAGCCAATCAGCCATCTACCAATCATTACACTACAATTACACATGCACGAAGATAAAGACTCGTACACACATGTAAAGTCTGCGCAGATATCAAGCCAAATCGAATTTTCTTACGATTTTGATGTAACTTGGTGACAAATCTGACAGGTCATTACTGCGCATGCATGAAAATATATTCTCCCCAGGGGTTACTCAGTCAGGTGTGAGACACCATCGACTGTGCTTGTGTGATGTATGTCCGTTGCCAACAGGAACTGGATGACAAAGCAGCTGACAGCCAAAGAAGAGTGTGTAGAGTGTTTTGAAAAAAGTAAAGCGGACGTTCAGTTTAGTATGAGGGCCTACTTTCTAAAGGACTGAGTGCACTGCCAAAAGTAAGATTATATATATATATATATATATATATATATATATATATATATATATATATATATATATATATATATAAGTGTGTGTGTGTTTGTGTGGATAGATGTGCACTTAGAAATACGAAAAACGGCTTAATTGATATAAATTTCATTTATGTGTACCAGAAGTATTTGGTTTTTCTCGAATACTGATTTTCATTGAGTGACAAGGCTCTCGTTACCTGAATCATATATATGTATATATATATATATATATATATATATATATATATATATATATATATATATATATATATATATATATATGTATGTATATATATATGTATATATATATATATGTATGTATATTTTGTAAAAACTATGATATATATATATATTTCATACGTAAATTTAGAACTATGATTTTAGATAAAAATGTATGATATATATATATCATACTTTTTTATCTAAAACTATGATATATATATATATATATATATATATATATATATATATATCATACTTTTTTATTTAAAACTATGAGATATATATATATATATATATATATATATATATATATATATATATATATATATATATATATCATAGTTTTTTATCTAAAATTATAGTTCTAAATTTACGTATGAAATTTTCGATAAAAAACTATGATATATTGATATATATATATATATATATATATATATATATATATATATATATATATA
>OY735213.1:19508270-19603270 GCA_963457665.1 Thysanoteuthis rhombus
TTAGTTTCTATATTAGAACAAGATGGAGAACCTTTGTCAACATCTAGGGCATCTATTCTCTTTCAATTGAGTGCATTTGAAGGAAATGTAAGAAATGTCACAGCTTGACAAGCAAAAATAAAAACGAAACTAAATATTTCAGGAAAAGGGGATACACGGATAGAAGATCAGAGTAAACATTGGTATCTAGTCTCAAAGTGATTATTATGGACGAGCAGCTTGAGAGAAGCCTTTTTCAAACATTTTTAGGGCATATATCGGGTAAATTTGATAGATAATTGCGTTAAAAGTTTAAAATCCCGGAAACACTTTCAGATTTTCTGAATCTCTTACAACCATGGTCTGGAATACCTCAATCTGCAATCCTAAAACCTATCAATTTTAAGCTGAGACGAACCGTTGCTCTCAAAATGGCTACAGAAAAGTCAAAACAGTTTTTATTACTTTATATGCTAATATAAAGTCTAGAGCAAAGCTATGGTTGTCTATTTTGCTCCTAGCATATCACTCAATGTACGTTTTCAGTATGAAAAGTACAGAGGCCTTTGATACTAATCTAAACTGACGACAAAATTTTCAGAACATCATATCTTGAGAAGAGCTGTTTCTTCATGTGTATGTATTGTCGATGAGTCATTGTGAAACAGCAATCCAGGTTTTGATTTCCCGAAACCAAGTCATGGTAAGTAACAACGGATATTCTGAAAACAAATTCGTTCAGAATGCCTTGTAACTCAATTTCACTTTACATGGTGAGATCGTTAGAATATATATATATATATATATATATATATATATGGTTTTTTCGAATATTACTAACACTATTGCCCGACTGGAAACCAATATTGGTTATACATAAAGGTTTTTCAGGGTCAATTTTACTACTGGTTTTTGTTTTGTTTTTTTGGTGGGATGCAATTAGTTGACTCCATTTACGCAATTTACACCTTTATCTTAGAGAAAGAGCTCAACAAAGGCATTTTAATTGAATGACTTTAGGAGAAAAGACAATTTTGGGAGATGAAACGGTTATGGAGAGATGGTGAAAAAAATAAATCAGAAGAATCTATTTCCAGCTTTATCCAAACAAAGAGTTAAAATTTTAAACAAGTATAAAATCAAAACAAACGAGGAAAAACAAGGTAATCATGAGTTGAATGGTCAAGGGATCATCCATTGAAAGCAAAAATGAAGATAAGGAGAGATGTGGCAAGTTGAATGCAGGAAGATGAATGTTAAATTAAATGTGAAAAATAGCCTGAGAAAGGGATTGAGATCCCAATACAGGCAAAACAAATTTTGAGAGATTAAGATAAGAAAGGAATTGAAACGGTAAAAATTAATGGAAAACATACATTCAACTTTAGAAGAGAAAAAAATGCAGTGAGAACATTGAAGGGATGAACTGAAATGACGACAGGGAAGATAGGAGGATTGAAAAAGGAAAGCAAAATAGGACAGATGATTACATGTAAGACAATATGAAAACCAGAAGACAACTTCCGTAAAATTGGGATCAAAGCAACATGAATACATATATATACATGAAGGAGAGAGAGAGAGAGAGAGAGAGAGAGAGAGAGAGAGAGAGAGAAAGAGAGGAGCAGTTTTCAAATGGTCAATTGATACCGAATTAGATTTGAAGGAATTCAAAACAGAGAAATAAGATGACAAGAATCCTCGATGGTGAATGGGCAAAGGAAAAAAAGACAGATAAGATTCTGAAAAATAGACAAGCCGACGCTACGTAAGTCCTTAATCAAATTATTTCTGTTGATCGAGGCAATGTACTGCTCGGAGGGAACAAGACTGCATCGGAAGACAGGTGCGTTTAGGGAAGCAGAGGAGAAACTACATTCAGGTTCGAGTTAAAACCGGCCCCCTGATTTATAAACAAATCAAACCTTGTCCCCGATTTGGACTGTGCATCTCAAATCACTACTCCTTCCCCTCCGACAGACCTTTGCTTTACAAACTTCTATTACTTCAGTCTTCTTTTCGTTTCTTTGATTTTTTTTCGATAAATTTCGCCTGCAGCTGTGCGTCTACAATGGACATTTGCAAGTTTGCATCGACGAGGCCAAAAAGAAAAGGAGTGTGTGTTCAATGAATTGGGGATATCGGTGTCTTGTCAATCGATTTTTGGGCTGTAAGGTAGCAAACAGGAGGTTGTTTGTCGCTATCGTCTCATAAGGCGAAACAAAGTTTTAATTTGATGTAATCTATCGTCCGTTTTACCAAAACCTGACCAATATTGCCCTTACTGCAGCAAAGGGCGCACATTTTGGCAAGAGATAGCTTCCAATCGAAGAATCGAAGCCAACAACCAGCAAGAGCAACTAGGTCTTTAACAACGTGTGTTTCACTTGTTTGATTACATGTCTCAGCTTTATTTTGACAAAAGATACTGAGGGCTGTTTTCAGACACGAGCAAGAAAAACATATAAGAACCTTTAACTTCACCATGACCACAGGAGACAACGAAGTTGGTCTATATTTACTTAGAATTATTTTGTTCATCCATAAGGAAAAATAGATCTTGTGATAACAGTTTTGCTCAATACAGTTTTAGGAATCCACAGTTATCCTGTGGCTGCATTTAGTGTGACAATTTTGGAAAATATACAAAACGGTTTTATCACTAATGTTTGTTCAATGAAGGGAAATGACATCTTGCGCAGAATTTAATGGTACATAACCGTAAGATGAATGATAATTTACTTTGGAGGATTTTTTCTTATCATTATGGACTAGATTTTTTTCAGCGTTCTATGCTGGGTACCTGGAGGCAAGGCTACAAGCAGTTGAAACATATATATATATATATATATATATATATATATATATATATATATATATATATATACACGCACACACACACACATGCATTTATGTGTGTGTATGTATATATAGTATTGAGTTTAAAATATCTTACAAGAAAATGAATATTCGAAAACAAAAAAAGAGACTCCCTCAAATGCATTAAATTTGAGCGCTGTTCCTTTTATCTGAATATTGCTTTTTTCATTAGAGAATAAATAACAATACTAGAATGTATTTGACAAATTCAATCTTGCTTTGAAATATATATATATATATATATATATATATATATATATATATATATATATATATATATATATATAGAATCACCACATACCTGAAAGTGAAAATGTTTGCTCAAAGTACACACATGAGAATCTCTGTGGGCTTCTGAGGAACATGTCTTCTAATCTGAGGTTCATTTGAACTAACACAGAATCTCTGACAAAATCATTCCTGCCATGTTTATTCGTAGGACATTGATTGAACGCAAGTATGTTCCTTATTGTTATGTTAATTTGTAATGTCCAAAACCTTGTAAAAGGAGATATTTTTGCAGTTTGGTCTCGTTTATATGCTAATCAATGGTTAGCTGTTCTTTAGAAATAATCCTCTAATCATTGCCACTTGCACATGTGTGTGATGATTGATTTAAGTACGTGCAGCTTGATCCTCTTTCTGTCTCTTCCGTAGAGTTTTGATGTCAGCTGACGAACTGATCAAGATTAAGATGTCTGGTGAGGCAATTCGTTGCAGAAAAGGCTAATTTCACTTGATGCTCTCATAAAAATCAATAGTAGGACCAGGGTTTGGGATATTTGATGTTTGATCAGATTCACATTTCAGTTGCACTGATTGTACAGGAAAGGAGCTGTTGCATTATTTTAAAATTGAATAATCACAGATCCCGAAGAACATTATTTTTATTTATTTGTGCATATGCTTGTTCATGAGTTCTTCGTTTGTTTATATGTTCCAGCACTCCTGGCCGTACCATTTTGTCAAAAGACATGAAAATTGGCGTAGTTAAGGCTATATTCTGACATGTTTTTTGTATTCCTGTTCAGGCACACTTTCCATGCCTGTCTCTCTATGGACTTGAAAATAAGCATCAGTACACTTGATCCCATCTGATAATGGCTTTTTAAAAAAAATTTTAGCAGTAATGCAAATTTTCCTCTTCAGAGCCTTATTATTACCTGGGTCTCCTTTTCTTTCTTTCTTTCAAGAATCTAAACGTTTTGATGTATTTTTCTAAATCATTTATTAGCTTTGGAAAACTTCATTGATATAAATTTTAAAGATTTACCATATTTTCTCTTCGGAAGAATTTTTCAACAAGACAAAACTTGATGCTACGGTTGTTCAATTACTGACCAAGACTCATTTTGTATTTTCATGAAGAACTGAAAATAGAGAATTGCATATTTTTCACTGCCAGCATATCTCAAGAGCCAATGACAACAATGTTGACTGTAAAGCTGAGGGCAGGAAATGGCGTATGAAAATTGCATCTAAAAAAAGCTGAGCTTGAAAAACAGATTCATTGCTTTACCTACCACTGCATAAGACTTGTTCCATAGTCCAACCATTGCTAATGCTTCATTTCCTGCTCTCGATTCTATTCTGGAAGTCTTTTCTATGAAATGTGTGCAGGTCTTACAGCGCATATTCTCCTACTTCTTCTATTGTTTTAAATCAACGACATTTCAGGAGAGATTTCAGCTTTGAAAGCAAAAAATTCCTCAGGAACCAAATCCAGTAAGAATGATGGATGGGGAACAAGAGCTTTCACGTGCTCCACTGAAAAATTTGTTAATTTGTTTGAAGATACAGTAAACGCTCCACTAGAACGAGATACATACTCAGTTTGTTTGTTTTTCCATCACGTGGTACCGATTCATACCTCTTTGGCGATTTTACAGAAAGTCATTTGACCATTTGACGGTACGCACTTTCCCAATGTGATTTCTCACTGTCGAGGTGGAGAGTTGTCCAGATTTGGGATCATATTTGATGAACATTATCCTCAATTTGAAACGCTGGTGCCATACATGACATTGCGTGCAGCTCGGAAAAATAATCCTGATAGGTTTTGCGCAACATTAGAAATGTATCCATAAAGTGAATTTCATACTAATACGTAGAAATTCATGAACCTCCGTCTTTAACAAAGGAAAACGCACCACAGGCACGTCCACTCTATCATGTGTAAACTGTAGTAACTTCAAATAAATTGGTGTATTCAAAAACTGAAAGTCGTGGTTACATGGCATTCAAGTAATTATCATAATTTCATTCTTAAAACGCAGACACACAAAGAGAAAGACAGACAGGCTGAGAGCTACATATACAAAATGCACACTACCTGTACATATACTGATCATATCTTCGGAGATAATATCACTTTCCTATGTTTTTGAGTAGGGGATCGATTTCCAAAGAGTAAAATAGGTTACATCCATGATATTTTGCATCATGAAGTGTTTTTTACTTCATTTACACGGTTATGCTAAGTTATTGTCATCCTGTCTAATTGCATCGACTTTTCAAGAGCCAGAGTCTTTTGGAAACATCATGACATGCAGTATGACAGCTTTATCTTTTGTAAAAAACATGAATCACACTTAAAACTGACAAATCCTACGGAAGCAATTCCTGCGAATTTGCTGTAATAGAAAATAAAATGCTAACCAAGTGTGAAGTTTCGATTCTGAACGTAAATGTTCACACTTAATAATTCTTATTTCCCTTAATGTTACCTTCCAATAAATATTTGTTTATTCAATAAAGTAAGATTATGCCAGCATTGTTAGCTCTGAGCTGATGTGCAATAATTTGCTCAGTAGCGTCGGACCCTTAAATAACAAGATTCTGCAGATTCTCCAAAAGTTCACTCAGGGTAATATTGGTACCTTTTCCCATCTAAAGGAACATATCGTTTGAGAAATGGTCAAGTACCCCTGATGAGAGGAGATACGTGAAAGATGCCAATCTTTCTACCAAAACGGCTACATACTTTTGAAAATTCATTGAACTCAAAGGCAGAAGTTTTTCCCGTCATGTAGGAGTTTCAATATGCAAGCATCTATACTGCACGATCAGAGAACACCCGAAAAGCTCAAGATCGATACAGATATGCTTCTTTCACTAAGTCAAATATCATGGAAAATGATCATCAGCTTTCATGGGAAAACAGAAAATCAACTATAGATAAGAGACGCTTTTGAATATATTGACTATGGAGTCAGCAGGTAATTAGGAGTAACTAACCATTGCAATTCATATACGTTCAGATTTCCATTTTCCTGTTAAAACTACTGTTGTTGTTATAATCAAGAGAGTCTAAAAAATCCAACTCATGTGAAACATTTTGGCAAAACAGCTGTTCGACGGACAACAATATCAGAAAAGGTCCCTTTAACTAAGGGAAAAACTGTCAGGCATTCTCGAAGGTTGATTAGACTCAATTGGACAGATTAACAAAACTTCCATATTTCTGATATATGAAGTGAAACTACATTCCAAAACCCAAAATAACATTTATATGGCCAATATGACCTTGAAATCAAAACCAAATCTCTTCTGAAAATGATTCAACTCACTCATAAACACAGAGAAGTGGCAATGTAATTCAATATATGATCAATAGAAGCTAGTATACTGTGCATTCTATACTTATCTCGGATTTTGCATCTACAGATTACCAGGGGCCGAGCCAACACACTAATGGTGATTTTTGGAAACTTCATGACCTGCCCTAAAACCTTACTTAATTGAATCAAGTACCATCAATTGCAATATCTTTTTGAGTCCTTGCCCTGCTAAGGTTAGTCTAATTCAATCATGAATGTTTGAGAGAAATTCACCGATATCCATCAACATCTTTCAAAGTTCATCCTATTCATGGTCTACATGACTATGCTTTTTTTCCCTGTAAGAAAATTTTTTCCGGTTCTTTGAATTCCAAAGCAATTTAGTGTCCTTTAAAAGAAGAAGTTTCAAGTGGCCTTGCTCCTAATTGTACAATTACTCCTACTGGCACTACTACCGCTTTTACCTAATCTCATATTACCACGATCACGTCGATACAATTGTTGGAAAACGTCAACGTAAACTGTCACAAAACTGTCCATATAGGTTCCATCAATGTGTAACTTGAGCTGACTGTTTGGCTGGTATGAATGTACCACACATGGGCTAAGGAGGTTCAAGTATTTACTCCCTATCATATCTGAAAGGAACTTTTTTTATTTTATTTTGGAAAATACCTTCCCTAAAAAGGTTTTTAATTTAGGATCAATTCACATGTATGTTAATCCTGGATCGGCTCAACAGCCTTCCTTTTTTTTCAGAGTAAGACTTTTTAGTAACCACTGCCCCATAGAAAGCAACAGAAGTATCTCATTTATTGATCACAACCTTTTCGAATTATTAATTGATCACCCCAATACGGCATTCTGGGAATAGATGTTGGTTGTGTGACAGTTTTTATTGAGTAACAAATCGGACCTATCTTAATAACCATTCATCGTGTTACAAAGGGGAAAATTACTTAATACGAAGGCATTGCCATTTTTTTTACCCCACAATATAATCAGCTCGAATGTAGGACACGGCTTTCAAAAAAGGAATCTCATTTACTTGGCACGGATGAACCAGATAAAGGATAATGATGTGGAATTATTGCCAAAACCAATCAGTAAAAAATAAACAAAATTAATTCGAACCCTGATAAACAACAAGCTACACTTCTTTCGTCCATATCATCTCGTTTCAAAATGAAAGTGCCGATATTGAAAACCAAAAAAGAAAAAAGTGATTCTCTAATTAGCATGTTTGTAATTGAAGATTTATGAGAAATTCAGTATATTGAAACACTGAACCGCAGAATATCGTCTGGTTCCACTCGGTTATTGTCAAGAACAGCTTGTTTCGAATAACAATCATAATATTGTTTAAATTATGGTCAATACTAGATTCATTTTTCTGAGACTAAATACGTTTGAATCAAATCTAATTCTTTTTTATCGCATAATGAATATAATTCATTTGTGAGAGTGCAATACCTGCAATGATTGCCAAGATAGTTGAAGCTGTTTCAATTGTCAGTTTTATGCTCGAGTAATTCGATGACTTATCATCAAACTGCCTGGAAGTTTATTTCAATGTCTTTTTTTTCTGAATGTTGTGGCCATTTGGAGTCTAGATGTATCTTAATTTTATGAAAACAATTTGTGCCTTAGCGAAAATGGTTATTCAAATTTATTACACAATCTTCATTTTCGTGGAAATTAAATCATTTGATGGATATCCCTTATTCAAATGAAAATAAATTTAGGGAAAACTAGCATATGTTTTAGAGTTAACTAAAAGAGTTGCTTTGCTCTGAAATGTAAACACCTGTCTTCTGTAATTGCTTCTAAGGAATATGATTTAGATGAGGAAGATTTTGAACTTGGAAACTGGTTTGATTTACTCAGTATTTTGCAGTTGCAAAAAATATTCTCCAGTCATTTAAAACGTTAATTAAAATAGAGTACATTAAAACTTGTAATGAAATTGTTTATAACGTTACTATATAATGGCACAGCCTTTCTAACAGCTCATTTTTTGTATCCTCGCATAACATCGTCAGGGATTAGTTTGCAGCCTCAGTACATGAAGATTTACGGGCATTATTCAAAATATTAAAATCGATAAATCTTTGAACAATTTTTTGTAAGTTATTTTTGGTTTCTCGTTATTAATATATTTAGTATAGAATCCACCCATTATAATGGACAATTCGGTATAACAGCAATTTAATCCACAAACATTCTATAATATCAGGAGTTTACTGTTTAGAGTGATTATTCGTGTAAATATAAGATGAAACATTTCCTAATTGTCATTGATGTTGATTGTTTACCTGTGTTTGGATTCTGTCCCTTTTTCCATTGTTAATCTCATTGTCACATATATTTATATTATTATTTCTCTGAGATGGCCTGATTTCAAACTCAACATTTCCACTGTTCTAAAAATAACATTCCGAAATTCGACAAAAATGAACTGCTACTTGAAATAGCTTTTTCTCTTTTGGGATGATCGACTCAGTTATTGATTATTTCTTACAGTAAATATTTACTTAGCTTAGTTTGGTTTGAGATAAAATCGAGATACTGCGTAGGAAATGATGATCAAACTGCCAGCACTAAAAGAGTTCAAGGCCAGGTACACTCAACTTGGTTTACTAGTGTTAAGCTGCATAATCAAGACACCCGGTATGGATCGATCTCAATTTCATTATATTTTTCAATAATAATTAGTCAGTCACCAGGAATGAAACCAAGGTTTACATTCAAGCACACTTTGTTCATATAGATATTCACAAAGCTTGATTTAATTTGACACTGAGCCAAGTTGAGAAATTGAGAGATAAATTATTCGGTTTGCCTAATATTGAGTTGATGAGAGCCTGCCCAATTGGCTACTCATAATTTGAATTTTGAAAAAATGTTCCAAAGAAATATTTTTTCTCGCTAAACGGAATTGGTCTTACATTTAAGAAACTGGTGGAATTGGTAAAATTCTTGCAATCATATCTTCTACTTAACTAACCAAAATATGCGTCAGAAGTTTATTAACATTTCTGTTGTCTTGTGTTTCTCTCAATCTAGAACTGTTTAATGACATAGATCATATGTATGATGTGGATAAAAACTGATCTGTTCGCTTCTCACCATGTAATCTAAACCTACAAGGTATGACATTTGATAATCTGAAAAAAGTTCTGAACGTGCTGTAGAATCTAATAAATTTTACGATAAGAATTGAATAACATTTCACATCCAAACCCGTCTACTTTGAATTAAATTAAACGCAATAATACACGATATATTTATGCAAACCAGAGATCAATACTATCTTAGATGTTGACCTGCATCGAATTGACAAAATTGGGGAAAATTGAAATATCTTTAATCTTATCATTAGCAGCATTGTCAATTAATGTTAATTTCCCATTTGTATTTATTTCATTCTGTTCTTTTACGACAGTTCCCAAACAGTAAGAGTTCGAGAAGCACGCCATAACTGAAGTTTAGTTGATAACAATATTGGTTTATTCCTTAATTCCCCAAAGCGACATCGTTTACTTACGTACCAAAATAGTATTAGTAAAAAAAATCATCTCACATTTCATAATCATACGAATCCTTAATAATTATCCTTTCTTTCACGCAGTATTGATGATCTGGTCTTTTGTGTTATAAGAATCTGAAATTATGATAAAAGATGGAAGTTAATAAAACTAGAAAAAATGTAATGTGTTGTCTTGCAGATAGCGTTGGCAAACCTGCCTGGAAAATGACCATTTAGTTTTCTTTAGAGTTAGATTATATCGAAAACTGACCAACTGATCCACTCGGTAGAACAGGACGTACTCAACCAACAATTGGAGAATGGGGTATGCTATGCACTTAATTCCAGCTCCTCACAGAACGGGCTCTAGAGGACACTTGAGGTCCAATCATTGATTTATAATGTTTGGTTTTGGTTTCTTATAACATATTTACTTCAATTGGTGAAACTTTCAGAAGTGGCTAACTTTATTTCTGAGGAAAATGTTAGCAATCAATATATTTATTGTTGACGATGGCCTTTATTTAATATTGAACTTCATATAAAGTGATTTGTAAAGTATCTATCGCCAAGAGTCATCTATATACATTCTATCACGAACTCATTTGTTAGTTAGATTTATGCAAAGATACATTGATGCCTTAGCCAAAGTACTTATAGGTTTGTGTGCAGTTTGAAGAGACATAAACTGGCATATTATTATCAAAACAGAATCGGTTCAGGAACAAGCTGTCTCGACATTCCAGAACACACGACACCGGAGGAAGTTCCCTGGGTGCACTGACGAAATATTTTGAAAAATGAATAACAAAGACGAAAAAATAGTCCAAGTAAACTACTTATGACGTGAACTCTATCTTGATTACAGAAAGGGGGGGAGAACACGATACAGACTAGCCGATATGAAACTAACCAAGCAAAAAAAAAAGAAAGTTAAAAAGCAGAAAAAAAAGAGAGAAAAGAAGAGAAAAGATTCGGAGGGAAGAAAAAGAATGAAAAGCCAAAAGCTGGAAATAATGGATGGGAGAAAAAAAGATAGAACCAAAGAAAGAAAGCAAAAAAAAAAAAGAGAAAAAAGATAGAAGGAAAAGGAAGGAAAGGAAGAAGTATTCTAGAAAAATTTATAGAGTAAAATGGAAGTCAATTAAAGAATTTCCCCAGTCAATTGAGAGACATGAATGTTGGTGCCGTTCCTAATGGCTAAGCATGGTTAATTATTCAGTAATGTCTGGGAGAAGAACCGGTGCTGGGTAAGAGGCGTTATCACTACATCCCACAAGGCTACACTCAGCAAATGTTGACGGGCAAATTAAAAGTATTAGACATACACATCGGTGTCAAATTGATCACCATATTTTAATGTCTGTGAGACAGAATGTCTATTTCAGAGCAATGATACGACATTACGTTATGATGGTATCTGATCAAGTTGATGCACCTGTTACTACACTGTTTATACCTTCTTTATGGTGTGATTTCAACAGGTAAAGTTGTCCTCCAACGGCATACCCGATGAACAGAATGTGTGAGCGTCCGGCAGGAATAAAAGCAAGGCATATCGAGGGCAGATAAGCCAACAGCATTGACATCATCTTCTAACATCCGTCGTTGGATATAAACCTTACCCAGGACTCGCCACATGTTTCTATCATGGGCATTGCGGAGCAAGTATTTCCTGAATTTGTTTAGTTCATCTTTCCAGCTTGTATTTTCTCGGCCTTGGTTTTGCATTTGGTTTCTGGGGATCCATGTTGTGAGTCGTGATGTCCATTGAATGTCTTTCATTCTCGCAAAATGACCAGCCCATTGCCATTTTAGTTTTTCTAATGGATTCTATAATGTCTCTGACCCCAGTTCTCTTTCTGATATATCGTGCTGTCTCGTGATCTCCCTGTGGGATTGGGCATAATTTTCTCATGCACACGCTGCATGCGTCTCAGTTTGCAGGTTTGTCTCCTTGTTAGATTCCATGTTTCTGGTCCATAAGTGAATATCAGGAGATTACATTGGTTGTATACTCTTCTTTTTAAGATTATCGAGATCGCCTTAGTTTTGGAGGTTGAGCATGCTTCGCCGAAAGCTTGCCATTCTAGGGTGATTCTCAGAATAATTTCTTTATCTTTTGTGGGTTTCATTGAGATTTGTTGTCTTAAGTAGATGTAATGATCTACTTTCCCCAGTTTTGCATCTTTGATCAGCAGCAGTAGCAGCAACAGCAGCCTTTTAGCACGTTTTAGCATCCATTGTTGGACATCCCCTGGATTTGTCTGACCTCTCTTCCATGGGCGTCGTGGATCCAATACTCTCTGAACTTATCTAGTTCATTATGCCATCTTTTTTTTGCCGTCCACAGATTTGTATATGATCTCTAGGGGTCGACGTTGTGAGCTATGATATCTTTCAGTTGTCTGACATTCTTGCAACTTGAACAGCCCATTGACTTCTGAGTTTTTCAATGGATTTCACAATAACCCTTATTCTTGTTTTTTCTCCAATAAACTGTGCTGTTTTATAATCCTTCCCCGTGATGTTGAACATTCTTTTTTCATGTGCACGTTGCATGTTTCTCATTTTGAAGGTCAATCTTGTGGTTAGGTTCTAGGTTCTAGGTTCTAGGTTACAACTCCGTAGGTGATTTTTTGGAATGTTGGAAATCTTTTTTCTCAAGACTAATGTTGTTTGTTATTTTTTTTGGGGGGGGGGGTCAAAGGTTGGGTTTGCTCTTTTGAAAGCTTGCCATCTGAGGGTGATTCTTTGCTTGATTCTTAGGTTGAGTCTTTCTCCTGTGTTGATGTATTGGTTTATTTTTTTTCAGAACTGTGTTTTAAAACTTATTTTTGTGTCATTGTCTTCAATTTGTTTTCTATACATTAATTTTACCGCGGTTCATGTAAAGACCAGCGTTTTTGCTGTCTTCGTTCACTTTGTCTTGCAATGCTCGTGCGTATTTTTTCCAAAAAGGACCATGATGTCAGCCAAACTGAGATATTTACTATTTGTTGTGAACCCTCCAATTTCTCAGTGTAAATTCTAGAAGATCATCTTGAAGCAAGCTCTGAATATTTGGGGTAAACAGATATCACTTTTACTTACTCCATTTTCCAGGTGAAAGGGCTTGAATTTTTGTAGCCTATAAAACGAACTGCTGTTTTGGTATATACGTTGTGAAACTGACGTATATGGTCTATGCGGCGATGTATGGAAGTATCGATGACTTTGGGGATTTCGATGGAGTCAAAGGCCTTTGTAAGGGCCAAAAATGCTACAGTCAGTTACATTATTATTATTATTATTATTATTATGGAATCTCACACCAGTTATTATTATTATTATTATCATCATTATTATTATTATTATTATTATTATTATTATTATTATTATTAGGAATCTCACACCAGTTGCCTGGTGGTAACCGCTGGAGTTTGAGTGACAGCAAGTCTCCTCAAGTCTCCAGCCCTCCTCTCCTAGTACTAGCAGGTCGCAGTAATTCTGCGATTTACAGTTTCACACCGGTTGCCCAGTGGTTATCGCTGAGGGCTGAGTGACAATAAGTCTCCTCAGGTCTTCAGCTACCGTCTCCTCCCTCTTTCGCATATCATGACAGAGTTACAATTCGTTGCAGTACTTATATCTCTAGCACCTTCCTCAGTACCCGTGCAGTTCCCAGTAGTGCTGTGGTCTGTACGGTCTCTATCCTCCCCCTAATCCCGATCTCCTCCAGTCTCTCCCTCAGCGTTCTGGGGACAGTTCCTAGTGCTCCCACTATGACTGGTACTACCCTAGTTTTCATGTTCCACATTTTCTTTAACTCCCTTGCTAGGTCCTGGTATTTTTCCCTTTTTTCACCCTCCTTCTTTTTTACTCTATGGTCTGCTGGCACAGCCACGTCTACTATTTGGCAGGCCTTCTTTTTTTTGTCTACTATTACTAAGTCCGGCCTTCTTGCCTGGATGAGGTGGTCAGTTTGGATGTCAAAATCCCACAGTAGTTTGTGGTTGTCATTCTCCAAAACTGCCTCTGGCTTGTGCTGATACCACTTTTCCCCATGGTTGAATCCCATTTGTTTACTTAGTTCCCAGTGTATCATCGTTGCTGCTCTATCGTGTCTATGCTTATACTCCTTCTGGGCGAGTTGACTACATTCACTAGTTATGTGGTTTACTGTCTCATCTCTTTCACCGCACATGCGGCATTTGCTGTTTGCCTGTGTTCTGTCGATTTTAGCTTTTATGTAGTTTGTCCTTATGCTTTTGTTTTGGGCTGCCATGATGAGCGATTCTGTTTCTCTCTTAAGGTTCCCCTTTCGTAACCACGTCCATGATTTCTCGTCTGCTATATCTTTTATCTGTCTTTTAAACTCGCCGTACAATTTTTTCCCTTCCCACTTTTCTTTTCTAGTTTGCTGTACCGTTCCATTGCTTTCTACTTTGTTTGTTGCACTATCCCTCGCGCTCTTTATGATTTCTTCACTATTTGTTTGCACATATTTATCTAGGACTACTCTAGCTCTCTGGACACAATCTTCTATGCTGATGAGCCCCCTACCACCTTCTTTTTTATTATTATTATTATTATTATCATCATTATTATTATTATTCGCTGTAGTAGTAGTATATTTATGTCTACCGCTTTTTCATTTCATTGATTTGCTGACTTGATATGGTTGATGGTCATCCACAGCTGCGGTTTCGATGTATTACATCTCTTCAGTATGGCTATAGACTTTCAATTATCCCATTGAAACCTTCACTTCAGATCAGGAGGCTGATATCCTACCTCATCGTTTACTAAACTGACAACCTTACCTAATGAGGAACATGGCACTGAGCATCCCATATAAATGGAAAAATAAGAAATTCCAAAAGTCAACGTCATACCCAGTGAGCAGAAGTGCACCGTGACTGAGGTAAGGCCAATCAACAGGCCACACACTGCACCAGGGAATAGTTCAACAGGATACATTGTTATAACCCTGCCGGGTAGGATAAGCGCCAAGAACACCAGATCATCAAACTGCTTGCATTTGATTTGAGGAGATATAGCATCAAAGTGCGATAGAACAATACATGATTGACTGATTCGGACTAAATACTTGAAGAGGACTGCATATTTGTCTTGTGAATTGATTTGCAATCAGGAGAAGTATTGCTGAACGGTTAGAAGAGGTTCCAACATCAGGTAATAATCGTGTAATGCCTTTTACACTCTCACTAAAGAAGAACGTATACCAAATTATTATCGGTATATATGCTTCAACGATGAAAACAAGGGAGAATTCTGCAGTTGACCGATACTTGCTGGAGAAGGACAGAAAGATAGAAATGATATCGTGAGCTCTGCAGCCTTTTGAGGAGCTGATTGTTTTAATGACCATCAAATAATAAGATCTACTGTTGCCTTTTTAGGTGGAAGCACTACGTCAGATACGCAACAGCCAAGTCAACAGACAAGTAATCAGTTAGAGAACAGTGAAATGAAAAGTAAATTAGTCAGTCAGAATTATAGACTGCTCCTGCCATCTGGGGAAAACCGAAATATAACGTCACGAGCGATCTAAAAGAAAGCTAGTAATCGCTAAGATACAATGTTCACGAGACAGCCTGTAAGCTGATAGAAAACCCAAGAGAAAACATTAGGATTAGTCCAATCAAAAAGACGAAAAGTAAGCGCCTCACTGAAAGCAGGAATATTGCACGCACCAAACAATTAAAGGAAGGTACAGGAGCCAAGTGAACAAGATACCTGTATTCTAGGAGACAGTAACCTATAAGTAAGATGAAGTCTGATTGTTGGGGAACAAAACTATCGAATTAAAAGCATCGGACATAAATGATATGACATAGTTCTACGCTGGCTTATAATGGCTATGTGGGTCACTGAATAGACATATTATGCTGCTCATATTAGCCAACGTAAAAGAAGTGTTGCAGGGAAGAAAGATCTTCGAAAGATTTTCAGAATATTTCAATCAGATACTGAATGCCTGAGGCAGTAACGACAGAATCGCAATAGACCAACTACACCGATATCCCATCCAAAAATCTCTTGAAGTACAGCCAGGAATTGTCAAACTTGTTGTTGCCATAGCAGCCATTCAAGAAGAATAAGGTCACAGGAATTATAGAATAACAGCAGACATCTACAAACATGATGAGTCAGAACTTAGTGCCTATCCCCACAAACCCATTATCCTAATCTGAGAGAGGGGAGGATTTTTCAAGATTGGCAATGTTCCTATCTTCAAAAAAGGTGAATGGATTATGGAAACTGTTTGCAGCACATTCATCCTCTGTCAGAAATATTCTCTTTAAGATTCTGCTTAATAGGCTTAATGATAATATCACTCCCGACAGAAATACATTGTGGGCTCAGAAGTGATCGGGAAACGATGGCTCTCATATTCTGTCCTTGCTAAACCTAGAAAAAGTGAATTGAACTGAACATGCCTCTCCATGTTGCATACATAGATTTCGCTGAGCGTCCAATACTGTGTCCTGACGAGCACTTGTCAAATGCTCAAGGAATATGACTGTCTTGAAAATGTCGAGAACTTATTAAAAGTATAGCACACAAAAAAGCATGCATATGTATCAATGTATAACTCAAAACACCCTTCTGTTTCAAAGGGAATTGAACGGGGATGCGTTTTGGTACCAAATACCTTCCATATACCCCACTGCCCTATTAAAGGTGACAGTCAGGGATGCTGACCAAGCTGTTTATATGGAGACTTGCCCAACACATCTTAATTTAATGCCTGAAGAAAAGTAATACAGTATTTCAGAGATATGTTCTTTGCGGATGCTAGCGTTCTGGTAGAAGACAGTGTTGAGCATATGCAAGCACTTGTATATGAGAGTGAGTTTGAATATAAACATGAAGAAATACATTGAGAAAATATTCCACCACAAATACCCCTCCTACTACAATCAACATTGACAATGCCTGTATTGAAACGTGCAAAAATTTCTATTATATTTTAGTGTACTGCTAGGACACCGGAATCACTAATAGGGTGTGGAAGACTAGTGAATGAATTAGGAAGCTTCAAGAGAGGTTCCGGACAAAACACCACGTACCAATCCTCTTCAGGTATATCTAGAACACAACCTTGTTGTATGATGCTGATACATGGCTGATATATAACTCGAAGTCGAAGAGGCTCCATTTAACTATGATGTGACATCCCAAACATAAAAATTGAGAAGAGCTGGTTTTGAAACAATTGATGACCTTCTCAAAAAGAGAGACAAAAAGTGGTTTGTTCATATTAAGCAAACTGATACAACTAAGCTGCGTAAGTAACAACTGTATTCAGAGTAAAACAGTGGGGAAATAAATCAAAGAGAACCCAGTCTACAACTCAAACTAAATAATTATGAAAAGAATTTTGACAACGAAGCAAAAAACATGATGTCTTTTTAGATTTGATGTCTCTTGAGTAAATATAAAATAGTAGATAGTACAAGTGATATAAAGATTAACCACAATTGATAACAGACTTCTGATTTGTCTTTTTTCTTCCCAGCAGAAAATGGTATAATTGAGATTGTTTCAAGAGTGTAGTTTAAACTCCCTAGTGATTAGTTTTTCTTTTCAAATATTGATTTTCACCAGTTTTTAACGATTCATCACTACATTGTTTGAGATACGATGTTATACAACGTATAACCAGCAGTCGGTAGAAGACATCTGACTGACAAAGCGGCGTGAGTTATTCTTCAAACATTTGGATTTAAATCTGTCATGGTTGAAAATAATTCAAAATGAAAAAAGTTGCATGCTTTGAAGATCAGCGCTTGATCTCTTAGATTTTACATGAGCTCAAAAAAGCTGTCCTCAGAAAATACGCAACTACAGGCGAACTTGTATGACTTAGATTCCAAAGTTGAGGCTTCCGAATTAGACATAGCTCCCACATTGCAAATTTTCTGTTGTGCAATATTGGAGCTTCATTTGTATATAAACAGATCATTAAACCTCCATTTCCTAGAAAAACACCAACTGGCAGTTGAACATAGTCTACTTCCAATAGTCTGAAATAATCTGAAACACCTGAAAATATGCCCAAAAATACCTGTACAGATATGGACTAGAGAGGGAGGAAGTACAAATGCAAATATAAGGAATAAAAGAAAAGAAAGATAATTGGAAACACAATTTTCAAAAAAGAAAATAATCGGGAATTTAACGGGAATATGTGAAAGAGAAAGAAATTAATATAGTACAATAAAATGTATAAGGGATATTAAGACGGGAATAAAATATTTTGGAACGCATGTAAACGGAAAATAAAGAAATGAACAATAGATTAAGAAATGCGAGACGAATAAATGAGCTGAAACTCTAGGAAGAAAATCAAGTGTTATAAGCAAAAATAAAATTAAAAAAGATTGTCAGACATTCAATATTATTTTCAGATTATCAGATATTCTCGATTCACTTTAGTAAATTGAATTCTGTCGACTCTATCAGACTTCGCACGAACGTGTGTATTGATGTATTATTATAAGAATATATGCGTTGTACTTTTTGCCCCATCCCCCCTCAGCATTCTAAATAATGATGATCAAATAGATCATCAAAAATCTCATCAGAAATTATTTGAGGCAGCGGTAAGTATGAGTTGGTCAAAAATTCTACTGGGTGACATTTTCATGAGACCTCTTCATTTGAATCAGTTTTTTTGACAAGAACAAATGTGATTGGAGTCGTTTGCATGAGATAGGTACATTTTAAACTACAGCAGTTAAGTGAAACAGAGTTTCACGTTAATTTTAAAATAATTCTGAGATTTAAGTAATTGCTATTGATATAGGCATCTCTCTATATATTTGTTGTTTTTTTCCCACTTTTTCGACTTATTAACTCTATCATAGGCCAGTAATATCCAGTGGTTGTAACATATGATCAGGTGACTGCAAACCTACGTAAGTCCTTTAAATCGACTGCAGTTGTCTCACAGATTTTACTTGAGTTATGATTTTTATTGTGTCAGCATTACTGTGGTTTGACTACTGATTCAATAACTTCCAAAAATTCTGAGCTCTTTCAAAATACACCTGGAAAGACCGTAAATTCTCCCGCCATCCGTCCCATCATTGTCCAATAACTTTTATTATATAATGAGAAAGAATTGAAAGAACCTGAAGAAAAAACGTTTTCAACGTATTACATGCAGATATTCTGAACCTTGCACCATGGACTAATTACCGTCTTGTTATTCTGAGAATTTAGTAATCAGAATATGATATCTGAAATTATTATGTATGGTTTCTCAGTATTATTTTTGTTTAAGTATCAAACCAAATCAGCCCCAACAAGTAACTTGGTTGTCACCCTTCGACTGCACACCTTGATGGCTTACAGGAGGGACTCAGTAGTTACCAAGCACAAATGTCAATGTAGGAAGAAAAAATGAACGAAAGAGGACAACAAATGAGTGATGATTTGTTACTTAAAAGGCAAACCCTCTGAAAACGCATGTTGACTATAGGGACGGATACTGAGGTATCAAGTCAGTGTATGGCTGAGTAAACACAACAGATTCAGAAATAAAGACTAACCATCAAAAATAGTATCGCGGGAACTCAACAAGAATATAGAAAAAGAATAAATGTAAGAGAGAAAAGCACTTTCACCATCTCTCAGAGGAACGGACCGGATGAAAAGTAAAGGATTCAACTGGAGCAGTCTATTGCTTTTTACAACATATTGAAGCCAATAGAAAACTGTTCTGAACTGCATCATCGATGCAAATCAAAAGACATGCATGAGAGATGAGGTAAGAAAACAGATCTCCCAAGTGCAGAAAAATAATGATTATTACTAAATACTTTGCGCATGAACAGACCAGGAGCAAGAGTACAGGACACTTACAAGATAAAATAAAAGGAATACCCGTGTGGGGTTATACTGAAGAAGGGCTGTGATGAAGGGAACTCACGTTTTATCCAGAAAACAGTGTAGGGTGTATCCGATCTGGCTCTTCGATATGACGAGTGATACAAAGAATGAAGACGGAACTCAGCTGAAAATACATGGTTGTTGGGCGTTAGGGCGTTTGTAAGGGAAGTTATGGTTTAGCCGTTCCTCTGTGGACCATTCTCCTGCTGAGGCAGTTCAAGAAACAAATGTTGATTCATAATATTAGAGTGTATTTTAATTACTGTTTTGGGCCTTCAAATATATAGCAATGTGCACCCAGTTATGGAGTTCAAAGCAGTTAGTTGGATGTACAATAATTAGGAAAGATTATTCGGGGCTCAGAGAGAGGACTGGCAGATAATTATTTAGCATAGTCCTTATAATTGGACTTTCCCGGTTTTTTTCATTCAGATATGGCCCAGAATAGAACATAAGCATAACCTTCCTTCTATAATGAGCATGGCTTTGTAATATTCCATTCTTAATCCTTTTCCCCAATGATCGTTTTGTTACACTTACCCGACAGCTAACAAGAAAAAAAAAACCTCATCATGCTGCCGTCTAACCCTTATTAATTTGGTTGACAAAGGGATATTTTACATTCGGTCATTAACAATTCAATTTAATTGATTAATCTTAACCTCATTGCACTCATTTTCAATAAACACCTATCGATCGTTGATTTTTGATCGTCTGACCTTATCAAGTGCATCTGTTGATTTTCTAAAAATGTCAAGAATGTTTGGCCCTTATATTAATCATACCTGGGTCTTAATGAAAAATAAAAAAACAAAGAGAGGTAATTCATCACCATTTTTCTCACCTTACCCATTTAATCAGTCTCTCTCTAAAGATCTATCCATCTATCTTATCAATACATCTACCTGTTTGGTACTCTGTCTATCTATTTTTTCTGATTTATGTATTTGTTCATTTAATTATCAAACTATCAGTTTAACCGTCAATCTGTTTTTTCCCATCTATCAATCTAAGCTTCTGTCTATATCTGTCTAAATTTATTTTTCTATTCATCAATTTATTCCTCTATCTATTCCATCCATATCATTTCATTATTAACTTTTCAGTCAAACCTCTATCTATCTCCCTGTCTATTTACCTATATTCTTTACTTAGTTATCCTTCTATATATCTGTCACTCTGTAGCCATCAATTTATCAATTTATCCCTTGGCTTATGAATTTGCTTTATGATATATGCTGCAGGGGAAGAAATGTACTGAAGGAGTCTAGCCCGAACAGCAATAGTAATAAGGCATAGGCAAACGATTTCCCAATACACACAAAACCACACTTTCCAAGTCAATGAATAAACATTTTATTAACATATAAATGGAGGGAAGAGACCATGATATAACTAGACACAGAGACGGATAACTTCTTGACCAACATACAGGGATGCCAAAAAAGACAAAACTATAGACCAAACACCTGCTTACCACGGATGTGAGAAATCCTGACTTGGCAGCAGATAAAAAAGGGATATATCCTGGAAATTCCAGGAGTATCGGGATGTTGAAGGAGAAGAATGACTAATCTATCACGTTCTATAAAAAGGCTATAAAGTATTATCAGCGGAGGGAAGAAAACTAGCTGAGGTAAGTATAAAAGGGGAAATTCTTCCGGAGGTCACTCTATTTGAATTACTAATCATGATATCAATAAAACAAATTGATTTAAAACGGTAAAAAGATTAGAAATATGCAAAACAAAGGGAGATGCCAACCACCCGATGTATATGGATGACATATAGCCACTAAGGTCTGCAAAGATACAGAGAAATAAGTGACTTACAACCTCAAGTCGGTTGCAATTTTCTGACAGCTATGAAGTTGACGAGTGTAAGTAAAACCAGGGAAGATTGGTACTGTACAAACCACAGCTCTGCTGAGTAGCACGAGGCTGATGCAAAGAGAGCTGGACACCAGAATTTATTACAGTCAATCCAGCAATAAGCACTAGGATTTGGATGATGAATTACAAACTACCGTTGGACTACTGAGAGGAGTGTTCGAGATCTGCTGTCACTCTGTCTCCAATAATAAAGCCAGACACCTGATGTGATGTAAGATACATAGGACTACTCCTTGAATAGACAAAAAGAGAACTCAAGTCAATGGACCGGCGAATAAGAAAGCTTATGACAATACACAATGTCTTACACCTTAGAGATGATGCAGATAGACTGAAGAGAAATAGCAGCAGCAGAGGACTTATCAGCATCGAAAACTGTTACCAGAAGGCCAGAACATGTCATGAGAGGTATGTGCAAGCAATCAGAGAAAACATTATGAAGTGCACCCGAAGGAGCGCACCCGACAACGAAAAAGGAAAAAACGATGGAGCAGCACAGCAAAGAGGGGAATACGATGACATATGAATCTATATGGAGAAAAAGAATAAATACAAAATGATGCTGAGATTTGAGACATGGCTATGAAAAAGAAACCTGAAGAGAGAAACAGAATCGCTCATTATCGAAGCCAAAAATAAATGTTCCAGGACAATCTATATCAAAACAAAGATCGACAGAACATATACAAGCAGCAAATGCCACCTATATGGAGAAAGGGATCAAACATACAAACAACCATAGAACAAACACGGACACAATAGAGTAGCAAAAATGATATCCTGGGAACCAAGCAAATAAATGGGATTCGACCATGTGGAAAAATTACATCATAAACACCAAAGTCAGCACAGGGAAATGGGAATCATGAGCTACTTGAAATTTTTAATTTCTAAACCCACCAACCCATCCAACACTGGACGTAGTAATCGTGGACAAAAAAAGAGAATCTACAAAATAATCAACGTGACAGTGCCTGCAGAGCTCAGATTGAAGAGGAAAGAGAGTGAAAAACTGGGAAAATACCAGAATTAGGCAAGGAAACCAAAGAATGTGTGGAACAGTAAGAAAGGTATCAGTAAAATTAAGTACACTCGGAACCCAACCAAAGACACAGAAACTGAGATTGTAGGAACTGGAGATGAAAAAAAAAAAAGACTGTACACACTTTGCCAGGGACTACACAGATACTGAGTAAAGTACTAAAAATATGAGATCTACGACCCCACCTGTTATTAGTAGCTTAAAAGAGAGAAGAAATAAGAGTGAAAAGGAAGAGAAGAAAGAAAGAAACATACACAGACCACAAACGCTGATGGAAGTACGAGCCACAGTACTGCTGAGATGAGTGGGGAGGATCTGAAAGGAGGGCTGAAAACCGGAGGAGACTTACTGTCATTCAACCAGCAGCAATATCCACCGAACAACCGGTGTGAAACTGTAAACCACCATATTTTTGTGCACTATGACAGTGTGGAGGGGTGGATGGAAACCTGGCGAGCCTAGCTGTCACTTAGCCTCCAACTGTGACATCAAAACAACTGGTGATAATAATAATAATAATAATAATAATAATAATAATAATAATAATGATGATGATGATGATGATGATGATGATGATGATGATGATAATAATAATAATAATAATAATAATAATAATAATAATAATAATAATAATAACCGGTAAATTGTTTTGATGATGAAATAATCTCACGAATTTAGATATTGTGACGGTCACTGTTCCAAATATTTTCACGTTTCTTTTTTGTTTGTTTGTTGTTTTTTTGTTTGTTTCTTTCTCTTTGCCGGATACCTCAACATATCTGAACTTTTGATCCACTGGTTGGAATATCAGTGAAAGTATTAAAAATGAGGACATTACTACAGTTTAAAAAATAATAGCATAATTATCATATCTATGAACCCTTATTCATCTATAGATTAAGAAATGCTTATAGATGCTCTTTGTTCTCTATACATTCTTCTTATTTATATTAATATATTTGATCATTTTTGTATGTAGCTTTATATTTTAGACACCCGGATGATATTTGAACGTTAATGTTCCCATTGTTCAAAATTTTTAATCTATTATTACATAAATATGTGTGTATACTTTTACATATGTGGGCGTTTGTATGACCAATCAGACGAACTAATTTATTGAATTAGGAAACAGTATTAGTTTTCTTACTTGTACTTGTATTTCTATAGATGAAAGATAGAACTAACTTATTAAATTGCTTTCTAACATCAACACGTGAGCAAACTAGATAATCCACCTGAAAATTCATTTAATATCACTCGAACCAGTGAAACACAAAGCCAATTTAATCAAGTCAACCAAAACAATAAATACTATGAAATTGAATTCGGTTTGTTCGTACAAATCAATCATTAATTGACTAATAGCACAAAAATTTTACGTAGATTTGATCGAAAGCAATGTTTCATATGGAATTCCCAAATTTCGTTTGGTGTAAAAGGAAATTTGATATTTCTCTAATATATAATTACTTTGCTGACAAAATGGGCTGTAAAATTAAAAAAGAGTACACGGCCAAAACCAAGATACAAATGAGAAGTAATGCATCTTGTAAAGTTTGTTGATTCCAACAAAGGTTTGATGAAATATAAAAAGACCAAGAAAGAGCTTCAATTACTGAAATTCCATCGTGCCACCCTGAAGTATATTCGAGGCTTTCGTGACAGGTTATTATTAAACTATGCCACTATTTGCTTTTTAGCAACTTAGTTTACAGCAAACAAAACCCGGAACATGAGATGGAGGCAGAATTATCGACAAAATTGAAACATCTAGACGAAGACCATAAGGGGAAAAATTGGAAGATGTAGTGTAACTCTCACAGAATGGAGGCACTTTTTCCGCGTCGTTGGTTTGCGATGCATAATGGAGCTGTTGAGAAAGAGGATCGATGCTTGCCAGGTGTCAGCAACAAGTTAGGAAAAAAAAGAGTTTAACTATCATTTTCCATAAATTGATACTTTGAAGACTGGTAGGCATCCCAGCTTACTGTATAGTCAGATATCAACGGTGACCATTTCTTCCTCTTTATATATCTATCCTAAGCCTTTTTTTGCATCTTCACTGTTGCTACTCACACAATCATGAACCGTTCACCTTTTCTTTCTCCCTGTCATAAATCAGTAGTATATCCAAACACTAATCTTTATGAGATATCCAAAATACAAAGAAATCTGTTAAAATATCTCTCTTGCTTGGCAAGCTTTTGAGTGCAAGCTCAGCACTCATTAAGTAATATAAAAATTTCATAGGCCTTTGAAAGAAAGGTATACAACTAATGCATATCCTTGATGATAACTTATGGAGCTGAACACTTGGAAGTTAACCAAATCTTTATCTGAGAATTGTGCAACGAGATAGGGGTAAAATCATACTGGACATCACACTGGGTGATCAGAAGACAACACAAGAGTCAAGGTTACCGTAGAATCCGTTAGAAAACTCAAATTGTAATGGATGAATCATGTTTGAAGAGTGTGAAACAACAGCTGGACATTATAAATCACAACATAGACCCACAGGGACCATTTGAAAAAATGTGGCCAGCAAAAAATGAGATTTCAAACAAGAAAAAGTTCAAACATTAATTGCTCCGTGACGCCCTTGATATAGGGGTTTGACTATCCTTTTGTAAATCCATATTTAAGGAAGAATGCTGGAAGGCTGATTATTGTGTTGATGTTGATGATGATATAAAACACTGCATGATTGATCATAATTTCTGTCCATAATATTAATTTGGGATATAACAATGAATGATTCTTTAATAACCAGTTTCTATGAATAATTCATTGGCATATTGAGAGTTATTCTCACTTGGTGCCCTTTGGATGTGGACCGGCTTTAACTTAGTAAATTAATACGGTGCTTATTGTGGCGCGATGGTCAGCGAGTTTGTCTCTCGGGTACTTACCTATACTCAATTACAATTGCTTCATTCCTGAGTAAGCTGACCTCAATATTTAAATATTCATTCATTCACTGATACTTAAGGTATTTCTGTACATGAATGTACTAATAATTGAGCGTGCATATATTGTTGCTATTACTTCCCTCATTAGCCCAGAGAGAAAGTGGAAAAACATGGATGACTGGGTGGTGAAGTTAATCCAATGTGAACTGTGCAAGCAATTATATTTCGACCATTTAAACCAAAAGTAGATGCACTGACCACAATATGTCCCAGAGAATGAAATACACCAAACTAATCCATATTTTTCCCCTCTGAAATTAAGGATATAACTATTGAATACCAATAATAAACCAGTATCCCTTACTTATATAGTTTGAGTGCATCAACAGAATTGCATTAATTTACGAACCCGGTTTTTTTTACGATTATACTGGCGTAATGTGAGTTATTCTCACTGGGTGCTTTTTCACTTTGGCTATATACCAGTTTTATTCTCGATAATTTACACGGTGCTCACTGTAGCACGATCGTCAGCTAGTTTGTCCCTGGGATAACTACCTATATTTCCGTTCTCGAAATATACATGAGTCGAACATAATATCACTATTGACTTTCGAAAAGAAAACGACTTTGAGCGAATGTGTAAACTCCACAACTTTAATCAGTACAATTTTTTGTTTGATTCGTTTTCGGAAATTCAATTATGAATGAAAAGTTCGTTCTTTATCTAAAATAAATGGATTTGTTAATTCTCAATCTATTTTTCTCAAGTTCTTGATCTCTGATCGAAACAATATTATTAGTAGGACAACAAATAATTGAAAGATTCTTATTGATTTTATGATTTATAATCAAATCATAAATAATAGTTAACAAGTAAACGCACACAAAAAAGTATTTTACAGTGCAAGGGAAATGAATTGCCCATTAATCCTGAATATCTACAACTTCAACCACAAGCCCCTTTTTAGAAATAGATAAATAGATAGATAGGCAGACAAGTCTGGTTAGCAAACAAAAAAAAACAAAAAAAACGTCACGTGACATCTTCCAGCTGCACGCAACGTTGGGCATGAACAATCGGACAGCTCTAGAAGTGGTTGATCAAACAATGAGTTTCTCCTTGCACGTTTTGTTGAGCTTTGATTACAAACAAAATCTAAATTTAAAAAAAACGAAGACAAAAAAACGGATCAGTCATGCCGGAACGAAACCTAGGGACCAATATAGCATGAACCTACACCTGTAGAACATGTGAGCATGAAAAAAACGGTTTTAGATCAGTGTTTCTCAACTTGTTCTAATGTAAACCACCTCTTATATCACCTACATGTCAGCTCCCCCCCCCCATAGTTTGAATATAAGATGTACTCAGCAGACACTTTTGAAGACAGTAACTTGCTATAACAAAGAAAAAAAAAGCATTCACTTCAAAGTTATTATGTAGGGAAAATGTTATAGTAAGTATATCATATAACTTAGAAAAAGTACATATAACAAATCTTAGCTCCTAGCGTGAATCTTCAGCTCGATGATCTCTATCAGTGTGGCAACACCTGACTCGAGCTCTGACATATAGAGTGTCAAGTCACCACAAATAACAATATATGAGCTGTAGTCTTTCCTTTGTAGGTATCTGACTCAATATAATGGATCCCCGTGGGAAAAGCAATGAAAAGCTGTCTTGCTTTTTCCAGAGAACTGGGAATTTCTCTTACTGGTGTAGCAATATTTCATTATATCCTTTGCAATTGAAGATTTGTTTCACTTCTTCATCATTCTGCAACAATGATTTCTTCCTGCAAGTTGATTTCTTGTTACCAAACTTTGCGAATGGATGGATTCATAACCAAGTCAGGAATATTGATATCAATCAGATCTGCAAAAGGTTATCAGAAGTTATTCTCTGGTGACTGCAGATGCAGACAGTAAATTTTCCAAAGCCTGGCCGAAATACAATCTTCTACCAGGCTCATGCTCGGATACTCAAAAAAATATTCTGCAAACATTTTGTGTGAAGAAATCTAGCCTTATGATGAAAGTGGATACATCTGATGTGGGCTTTTATAAAAGTTGAATCGTTGCCTTGAAGCTGTAAGCTGATTATATCGTAAACGAAAGCTAGATCTTCATGCAGATTAGGCATTTTCTGGATCAATTCATCATCAACGCTTTGCAAAAACTCCATTACTGACTTGGATGAATTAAAAAGGAAGCCCTTTAGGCATGTGCCATTGGAAAGTCAGAACACTTCAGTACGTACAAGAGATCGATCAAATTCTTCTTCATTGTTGTAACATGGTTGGCGGGGAAATCTATCATTTAATGAATGTGCTTTAATCTCGTTAACTGAAAAAATGTTGAATGAAGGAGAAAACTATGCTTTTTAAGAACAAGATGCTGACGATGATATGATAGCGGATCACAAAATGACTTGGAATTTCCTTTTTCATGAATGCAATTAATCCACTTTGGCAACCTGTCATCGATGGTTCTTAATCTGCTGCAAAAATAGTAATGTTGAATTGGGGGTTATTTTTCGTCATGAAAGACGATCTGAGATCGTCAAAGAGTGATTCTCTGATCACCTTAAGTCTTCACAAAACAACATTTTTTTATGTGCTTTACCAACTTTCATAATCTGTACATAAGCATACGATCTAGACATAGTACGAGTAAATGTTTGAATATTCAACTTACTACATGAATAGTCAGCGAGCTAGCCACACCCACTTAAATACGGAAGAAAACTGAGTTGACGATTTTGGTTTACAGTTTTTGAGTTAGATATATAACTAGAGAAAGATTGAGATATGCACCAGATAATATAAATAAATGTTTATCACGAGAAAAGAAAATGAGGTGAAAACCAATGAAAACTGAAGTAAAAAGAATGTTAATGTGTGAAAATCATGCAAGGAAAAATAGATTGGGGAAATTAAAAAAAGAAGGAATTTTATCGATATTTCGGTCGAGTCATGCACTTTTCAACTAGCTAATTTATCAGTAGATGCATGAGTGTGAAGAGGCAGGAATCAGGCAAAAGCAGCCCCCCAACGGGATTTTAGTGGCATGACCTCCAACCGCCTGCATCGCGAGAGAAAAGGAAACTGGAAACATGAATAATTGCTGCTTTCTTTGTTTGACTTTCGTTTACTTAACGCAAAACAGATCTCTTATGCCTCTTGCCGGAATCTCGTAAACAAAGAAAAATTACGGTAAGATAGTAATTGCTACTTACAAATTCAGACACGATTTATTTTTTCTATTCGCTTTATCTGTTTGTGTCTTCTTTTGGTGATGTTGAGGTCAGCCCATTTGTCTTTGGTTTTCAGTGTTTAAATGCACGAATCAAAGAGCACGTTGGCCTTGTTTTTATCGATTCACTTTACATGATTATCGTTGACTTCAAATAGGCAAGAATTTTTGCTCTGACCCTGTTCAGAAGAAATATATCAACGTGTAATAACCTATTCTGCTTCTTGGTGTTGTATCATGAATAATTAAACATAGAAATTTGAAAATGTTGGGAGTTTAAGTCAAATCATTGGCAAGTTCGTCTAAACAGACCAATGCAATTTTTAGCGAGGTCTATACACGCTGTGTTGTGCATTTGGCTCAGTGAGTAATTATTTGTATCCAAGGCTCAAAACGATCGCCTATCAAATAATGTTGAGAAGTGCAGAATGACATTTTTCTTTCTTTGACCTATGATTGCAGTCAAGTAATATTCTAAAATCCATCTACAATGTGACAATCCATTGGAATATGAACTTGTATACTATTCAAATATCGATTACCTACACACTGGGCATGTTTCTTCTGAGTTACTTTATTCTATTTGTGAGTTTTGTATTAATCATGTGTTGTATCATGATAATCCTCAAAAACTGAAATACACCAGTTCAATATGTTTTCATTGTTTTTCTTCGTGCATTGAATTCGATGATCGACCCTGGCTTCTTCCTTTCTCCTACCATACCTATTCGTCGCTGCGTTCTAAATCCCAGATTGTGACGACTCCATTCCGAAAATAGATCATCTTTTGCTCGTTTTCTGATAGTAAAGAAAGATAATAACCTCATATTTAAGGTATGTATTTATATTGACAGTCTCACTTGCATTTTCAGTGTGATTAGTATTTGCTTTTTGAAATTAATTTTGTTCGCATGTCGAAAATTTTTCAAGATAAGTTAGTCTCACACCATGATACATAAACAGTTTTTCGGTTATTGACAAGTTCCCCTCAACAACAAAAATGGAGTATTCATGAACAATCACTAAGAATACCAAGGAAGAATTAATATCAATTTCAGAAGTGGCGTATCTTAGATGCTTATGCAAGTAATCCTTTTAAGGTGAGTTCGGATTTGAGTATAAAAATTCAGAATATAATCCGAGTACATTATTTTGTCAACTGCTCCATGTGATATGCCTTTGTCATTGAATTTGGTCATCCGAAACCAAATCAATTCTTTTCACCATCAACAAATATATCGTCGTTTTTAGGTTGAAAGAGTGAAATTAACGTCAGTGATGGTAAATCAAGGCAGAACGAAGTGACTCGAAAAGTGTATTACTCATTGCAAAACAATACTACTCATAAAACATCCCATTCAGAAAAATGCTTGATAATTCAATCGAAACGACAGACAGTATAGTTCATTATTAAGCCTGTATCAATCGACGCTCTTTTCATGTGGACAAAATATTGTCCAAGTTTGACTGAACATAGTTAAAGTTGACTGCTCATTTTTGCTGATATGATTTATTGAAAAAATACCGTTGCTATGCAAAAAGTGTACAGTACATTTTCCCTTATTTCAAGTATGTTGAGGATTGAAAATAATGCTCACTACACAGAGAAATGGAATAAGGGTGTAGTGTGTGTATTCCATCCCAATAACCAATCATTTTGCCTCCGTGAGAAGATCAATGAATCAATCTGAACATATTGCCAATTCAAAATACCCTACAGCCTGATCACTCTGATGACAAAACATACGGTACTAGTGTTTGAACAAATCTTCTGGTCTGATTCCATATTTCAGCTCCATAAGTGACTATTGGGAGGATGCATTGGTTGTAAAACCTTTGTTTTTTTAAACTAATGGGATTTCTTTTTTCACAAATGCTGGACTTGCTCTACAAGAGCCATTCCAACCAAAACTGATTCCTCACTTGTACTGTGATATCTTGTATTAGTTCTAACGCCCCTACCTCCATTTCCTTAGGATGATTTTGTTTTACTCCCTGGCTTCAATCTTTATTCTTGTTGCTGTCAATAGCTTGACGTTTCTGTGTTTTTTTTCTCGGTTTCTTGGTTACTTCTGGGAGTTTACTGTGAGTTTGAATACTTTCTGTCTTAAAGATGTTGGTGGCTCCTTTCAGAAGGGTCGTTATTTTGCTCATTGATGTTCTCTTCAGGTTTGGTAAGATGTTCATACCTATTTTTCAGTTCTTGCTCAAAGGAATGAGAGCTCTTCCTGTAAGGTAAGTGGATGTAGCTTTGAGAAGCACATTTTCCAGCAATTTCTCTTGGTATTAATTTGAATTTAACATCTTATAATCCCGTTGTCATTGACTTGATTCAGAACCTGAAAGTCTTCCTTGTATATGTCTGCTGAGATGTCGTCGATTTAATCATTAGTTTCATGATTTGGACTTCATTATCTGTTTGGTCTCTTTTTGGAGAAGGTGATCATGATTTCGAAGCCATTTTTTCTTCTGCTAATGCAAAACCGACCAAACAGTCGCCTCTTTCATTGTGTCTTGTATCTGAATTTGACGATGGAGCTTTCATGTCTTTGGCTTACCTTGAAGTGTCCTATAATGTACAAAGTATGAAGTATGCTCTGGTATGTTACAGCATGGAAATCAAATCATCGTAGAATTTGTCAATTTTGTTCTTGGTTAATTGTGAAGATTATGATCTAAATAAACAAATTTTCTATGCATGACGTGATTTTAACAATAAAATCATAAGTTTTATAGAAAGAGAACAAGATTTCGATGCAACTGCATAACAAAATATATACACTATGGCATGTTTCTCAAAAGTTTAATTTCAATAGTTGAATAAATTGAATCAGAAGGAGGTGAGGGGAGGCTATCATCCCGATAGTCAGCGATGGATTTGAAACATAGAATGTAATCTAAACATTTACTGAGAATCATGCAATATGCACGTTTCAGAATCATGGTCGACATCACATGGAGACACCACTAGATACCACGGCGTATTACGTAAAAAACAAACATATAGAATACATCAGAAACCTCAAATTTCTGTTGGATTGTCATTTGCAAGAATTCTAGACAACCGTTTGAAATTGTGACTCACAACATGGATCTCAAGAGATCACATGGAAAACTCTGGTCGGCAAAATATGAACATGACGAAATAAACAACTTTAGACGCCCGTAATAGGGACGTTTTCCCAATCCTAGGTAAGATCCATGTCACACAATGGACGCTAAAAGGGAGATAATGAGGAAGATGTTGATGATGCTGATAAAAGTAATATTTATGAAAAAACAACGTGTGTTTGAGTGTGCCAAAGGAAACAAGTATCTAACAAACTCAGTCAAAAATAGAATGGAAGTTAGTTCAAATGTCTTTTGAGAAGGTCGCAGGAAATATCCAGGAGATCTGTAGACAAATACACATGCAATCATAGGCAAGATATAAATTTGCTTTTTTTTCATCTAATGAGTAGTACCGTAGCTTTATTTTTCTTAATGTTTCTCATCATTCCCCTTCAATTTGCTTATCCAAAACTAATTTGAGCATTTGGCGCGTAGCTGGTGTCTGGGTTTTTCAGTTGTTTTTTTATTCGTTTTATTTTCTGTTGTTTTTTGTAAAAGAATAATAGTGGCACTTTCACAACAAAAAGCATCTGTTGAATAACAGTTTTCACTGTTTAGTGACAGAAGCCAGGGTTACATACACACGTTAAATATACGTAATAATTATTCCCACTGAATGTTATTTCAATATATTCCACATTGGTGTAAGTTATGCGCTACTTTGAGCTACCACTTTGCTTCAGGCCAACTGTTCATAGTCCCCACATCCATCTACCATGATGGATAGATAGATTGATACGGATCTGCAAAAATATCCCTGAATGAAACTAGAAATGGTTTCTGAGTGATTCAATATTCATTTTCAACCACTTGATCTATCTCAAATGGGTGACGAAATTCAGTAGAAACTTTGACAACTTTCAACTTCCCCCAAATCCTTTTTTACATCGTTTTCTTTTATCTTTGAATATTCCTGGCAAAGTTGATTGTTTCGAACATCACTACTTTTCATTTATCCCTATTTCATCTTAATTTCAATTCTTTTCTTTTGGAACCACTCAAACTACCAGTCTACAAATAATAGTAATTAGTTTAGTTCGGAAATAAACAATACGCTCTCAGCAAGACTCGGATGAATGTAAAACCCATACAAAATCCCCTAAATCACATCAAATCAGTTAATAGATTTGTACGTGCATGACTTGTTGATTCAGTTTTTAGTCAACCGCCATCGAATCACTTGGTTGTGAAACACAGCAGGGGAATGTCAATTTCATTGTTTTTGGTTTAAACAAACATTGAAAAGTTCATCACCCTGAATTTTGTGAAGACTCCAATTGTTGTTGTTGTTGTTGTTGTTGTTGTTGCAACAAAGTTAACTCAAATTGGATTGGAGTTTGACAAAATACTAGTCACAATGATGTTATGCCTGACCATGCTTCATCTTAGTAAATTTCAAGATAAATTCGGTTGAATTTAAAACCCATACGGAATTCTATGAATCACATCTAATCTGTTATCAATACTTATGTAAATGCTTTTTAATACGTGAAATTCAATATTTGTGATTAAAAATAATTTCATTCGTATCCATCACTTTCATGATTCGATTTTCTACATGAGATTTTTCTCTGAATTTATGTGCTCATAAGTGTGCTTATGTCCATGGACATCATTTAATTGAACTGATAACATTATATTTACAGCAGTTATGTGAAAACAAGCTTACCTTATTATCTTCAAAGTGACCAAAAACTGTGATTATTTTGAAATTCATCTCTTGATTTAGGTAGTGAAGTAAATTAAAATCGAGAACATTATGTAATAAACAGTGCAATCAGTAAGATGAAAAACACAGGTATTTATTTCTTTACTAATCCTAGGGTTAAAACTGATTTCCAACAGGAATATCGCCTGACCTCTGTAATTAACGTTAGCCAAGGTGGTTTTCAAGTCAAACTTTCCAAGATATTAGATTAAAAATATATACATACATATTTGCTACCCAAACGGTGACATATATTTTTAATCTGCTTAAGCAATTTGAAGATCTCAATTTAGAACGTCTACAGGTGTAAAATATGCCTTGGAGCAATTATCTAACTCAGGGGGAGGCCTCTTGAGTTATTATGGTGTCACTTTGCAGTTCAAGAATAGAATATGAAGTGTTACATATTTGCCACTGAAAAATTCATTATTTACAGTTTTAGAAATGGTTTACCTATTTAGAAATTCATAACCTAGATTTGCTGACTCATTTCCTGAGAATATCTCGGCAGGCTGCATTCTGTCTGAAAAATATTACCTTCCTATTTCGTTTCTTATCTGGTTGAATATTTCATTTCTTAATGCATCTCCCATGTGAGATATGTAAGGCTGTCACTCAAAATGAACAAGATTGGAGGAAATATATCCCAAAATCTTGCCCTAAAATTTCTTTTCGATTCTCAGGAAAGTGTAACTATTTTCCAATCTTGATATGATAATGTTCTCAATGGAATGGGATGCATGGTTTCTGAAATTAGATGAAATATTGTTTTGCTTACTTCTGAAGAAATTATGCATATTTTCAATGCAAAATATGTGTATCGACTCTTCAACTACTATTCATTTGCTGCGTTCTGAATGCGGTGATAATCTTGATCATAACTTTTGTCACAAAATAAGTTGAACGGTTTGTTTTTTTCTTCTGTTACCATTGAGCCCTTCCACTTGAAGTTAAAGACAGAATTAACATAGAACAACAGGAACATCCGACCATAAACAACTGGAGGGATCGATTATTCACTGAAGAAATTATTCAGCTCATATATGTACTTGTTTTCAAGGAAGTTACTAAAGATTTTGATAATTCCCTCTGATTACAGAATCCAATGTTTTTTTTGTTTAAAAGATTGCTCAACATCCGAAGTTTTTGTCTTTTAGCTTCAGAGGCGTCTTCCTGAATATATAATTTCCACATATTCCATAATGTGGTCAAAATAGTTTACCAATGATTCTGTACTATTTTCTTTTTTTGTCTGTGCCTTTAGTGCATGCAATATTTATTATCACTTTTAGTTCTTCATTTGGTTCTCTTATTTCTTATCCTACAGTTTGTGGTTTTTCTGATGCTTTTGACGGTATTTCATGCATCATTTCTGTTCGTGATACCTTTTCGTTTTTGTTGATGATTGACATGAATAAAAATCCAACGATAAGAAAAATTAACATTCAAAAAAAAAAAATCTGCAAATGTATAAGATTCACGTATTATATCGTGTTTTATTCTTTATTTTTAATTTTTGCACGTGTTTCAGCAGTCATGAGCCTCTTCAGTTATCTTGTGCATTCTTGGCGTGATGCATATGTTGGTACGTCATTACGAGCCGGTTTGATATATATATATATATATATATATATATATATATATATATATATATATATACATATATACAAGGTTTCTTTGGTGGTTTTGGTTGTGTATTTCCCACGAGTATGTCCTTAGTCGTTACTCAAACATTGGTGAACTTGGACTTTGAGGAATCACAGGAAAAATTGAAAGATTCACGCATCGCAACCTCTCTTTCCGATAGCTGTCAATACATTTATTTATTTGTACAATTTTCAAAAACATATATTCACAGCATAAATACGGACGTGGATATTCAAATACACTGAAATGGGAAAGTTTCATGAGGGTGAATTATTTCCCTATTCGTTTTGGGTTTTTTCTTCAGGATTTGCGACAAATTCGAATTTTCTTCTTTTGGTGAGGGAAAATGGATATTTATTTGTTCTCGTTCAAAGATTGAAATGATAACTGATTCGTGCACTTGGCACAGTTTTTGCTTAACTTCAAACACCAATCAATATCCTGATACCAACTTTAGTGATGTGATAATATCAAAGTTTAACAAATTTCCCTCTACGTGTGATATTCGTTTTCACTTTCCAATTCTCTTTTATTTTGCTCTCTGAACGCTAAAGTCAGCGTGCCCGCCATGCTGTTTTTTTAAGAGAAAAAATTGATTTTAATGCTTGCTTCTTGAACGTAAAAGTAGCGCTCTCTGTGCTTATCACTCGAATCAAAACGATTTTTTCCGTAATAGGTCCGCTAGAGGGATGGAGTGCTGCACGCAACACAAAAATGACTTTAACTGTAGATCTTTTGAAAAGTTGTCTTCACTTGTTTAGTGATGTTTCTTTCAAACGTCAATGTCATCATATGACTGTCTCTCTGTAAACTCTGAGCAGGCAAAAGTGTTTATAAGTAACTATGTGCAAGATTCGAGCAAACGATTGCTAATACATTTCACAGCATACAATTCTTTAGGATTATTGCATGCACTGAGAAAGTAAGATCCAACCTATTTTGAAATATATAAAATGTGTTTATTTCTATGATTGCGTGACAGTATCCGTGAATTACTAGAATATTTTGTAGTAACACGTCGAAAGGAATGTTTATTTACATATGCTCTCTACATGTGTAATATTCTAAAATGACTCCATGTATTGATACTTTTTTTTCGCATCTCTGAAGGAAACGATCAGAAACCTTATGCGTGTGTATCATTGTCATCATGACTATTCCTCATGGTCGAGAATGATGGTCTACATCACACAATCCGAAGACTCCTTTTCGTCTATATGTTTAATGTTTATTTTTATGTTGCATACGAAGATGCATACGATAATTTGCAAATAAAAAAAACTGATTTGAATTGCAAGGTAGCTCTCAACAATATAGCATAGATTAATGCTGTGTATCCCAAATAGTTGCTACATTCCAGATTTGGTAAAAAATCACTGATTGACAATTTTCGTCGATATGTAACGATAAATAATAATTTATTATGTATATTTAGTAATATACATTGCACATTTAGCAAAATGTCCCGTAGAGACTGTCAATCATACTGTCATTTATCATTATTTATATTGGAAGTTTAACATTACAAAATTATTTCGAAAGTAGAATGCTGCAGCAAATCATTGCTCAACAAGGTAGAGCTAAGCAACTGTAACATTGTCAGATGGGACCAAATTAGAATTTCATAAATCAAAACCAATGGAAAAATTGTGTCTTATGTATATGTCTATGCATGAGCAAGTGCAAAAGATTGAGTAACAACGTTGTATATGTGAGAACGTGTGATTATGTCTATGCATGAATATGAAATACGTATTGGATAGCTTTTACGCGGATATTTGAAAGTGTCTGTACACGCTATGCGAGAAAAACGACACAGGAAGTAAAAACTGGAAACATATGGATGTATGTGAGAAAGTCAAAGGTTAAGTGTTGATAGAGGTCATTGCAGGTTCTTGGTGGATCATTTTATCTACTCAAGTAAGATAACGAGTTTATGCGATTGTTAATTTGAAGAGCCTGAGCCACGAATGCAATCCATCAAAATCCTCCTTTGGGAGAGAAAAAGAAATAAATGGTAGAAATGAGAAATAAATGAAAAAAGGGGGGACAGGGAACTTGAAGTAATGGAAATGATTAATTGAAAGCACGAGGGAACGAAACCCAAATCCAAAAACCTCAACGAGAGAATAACATTATAAATCAGCACTGACAACGTCAGAACACCCTTTACAGGCTCTCACTTGACAAATCTAAAAACTGAAACATCAAGTGGGACGTCATCAATTACAGCAAAATGAAAAGACCAAGAGAAGAACTAATATAATTGAAGAGAAAACATCTCTACGACAATGGAGGAAAGAAATTTAAAAAAAAAAACAGCAGAGTAGGCATCTTCATAATTAAGGACCTCAAGGACAACGTGGTAAATTTCAAAGCTATCTCATAACCAGCATATCCATCCAAATCTCAAAGAGGTACAAGCTAAATATCATCCAAGTCGACGCTCCTAACTTAAGGAGAGAAAACAACTTCTATGATAACTCGAACTCCCTATCACAAGATACCAAAAATATTTCAACGTCATCATGGGAGACTTCAATGCAAAAGTGGGGGAAAGGAAACGAACGATGCATTAGAGAATTTGAATAGAAAGAACGGAACAAGTGAGGCAGGGATTTTGTAAACGTTGCAACCGCAAACAACTTCAAAATGATAGATAAATTCTTCAAGAAGAAATCCAAGAGGAAAATGGACATAAGAAAAAGGCCAAACCACAAAACCAAAAATGAAACTGATTTTATCCTAAAGGACAAAAGCGACACCATCAGAAATATTCATATATTAAACATAGTAAACATTGGAAGTGACCATAAAATGATGAGATTAAGATGCTAGTAAACACAAAAAATGCTGGAAAATGTTCCACACTAAACTGCAACCACTAAACATACCAGAAGTACTCAATTGACCCTTAAGCTAGAATTTAAAAAAAAACTGATATAAAATACTCACCGATGGAAACGATATTTACACAAACGAAATTGACAACAACTTAAAAACTTCCCCTGAAGAAGCTACCTCTATGGTTAAACCGATAAACACTGACCATCAGCAAAATCTCAGATAAAGAAAGGAAATTCATTGAAAGGACAGAAAACTCAAACAACCAACAAGAGCAAAGAAAAAAATAAAGGAGACCTAACTAAACAAAATGATCAAAAAGAAACTAATAGAAGAGAAAAGAAAATGTACGACAGCAATCAACAAAATCATTCTAAAAAATGTCGGGGCTTTAAAGCAATAAACAAATTCTCAGTACAGGAAAAAAACAAAAAAGTTAGTATACTCGAAGAAAACAGATGCATAAAATCAAAGACAGAATTGTAGAATGCACCAAAAAATTATACCAAGAACTTCATTCTTCAAGACAAAAGCAACAAAACAATGACCAAAATAAGCAACACGCAGACATTCAGTTCAAAGACTTCCCAGTAGTTACACTAGGGGAGATTAAACTATCCATCAAACAAACAAAAAGGAAACAGCTCCTGGACCAGATGATGTCACCATGGATCTACTCAAAAAGCTAGCAAGATCATCAAAAACTACCTACTCTATTCAACTTATATCTTAAACAGAGCAGATTCCCGAGTGACTGGAATAAGTATATCATACTACTTCTATAACAGATAGGGGAATTCTAAAGACCTTAACAATTAGGGCCTACTCAACTGCATCAATCAACTTTTCACAAAAATCATTACCCACCGGATCACTAGAACACTAGATAAAAATCAACCACAGGAACAGGCTGGATTTAGAAGAAGCTACTCGACCTAGGACCATATCCATTTGATAAATCAGCTGAAAAAGAAAGCAACAGGCTTTAAATGCCACTCTCTGTAGCATCTTCAAAAAGGCATTCAATTTTGTGGAAATTCCTATGGTCATAAAACCCATCACTCTACATCACAATACTGCTTCATATATACAAACAATCTACTGAGGACAACCAATCTCCTTGAAACCCACAAAAGAAGAAGAAATTAAGCAAAGAATCAAAGGTCGGCAAGTCTTAGGCAGAGTAAGCTCAACTTTTGAAAACAAAACGATCCAAGAAATCTTAAAAAAGAGAATTACAACCAATGCATCTTCCTTATAGTCACTCATGGAGCTGAAACATGGAACATAACCAAGAGACAGACCCGCAAACTGAAAGGCATTAATAGCACGCATTGGGTAATCATACTCTACCTTACATGAAGAGATCACAAGACAGCACAGTAAATCAGGAAGAAAACAGGAGTCTGAGACATCGTAAAAACAATTGAAATAGCTCAAGTGGCAATGGGCAGGCATTGTTGTAAGAATGGCGAACAACTGATAGACTTCACAAGTCACAACATGGATCCTCAGGGATTAGATTCAAAATCGAGGCCGATAGAATTCAAGATGGGGAGACAAATTTAGAAAATACAGGCTCTATTGCCCCCATGTGGTGGATCTTAGGTAAGTCCTATGTCCAACAAGAGATATTTAAATGATGATGATGATGATGATGATGATGATGATGATGATGATGATGATGATGGTGGTGGAAAAAAAGAGGGGAAAATGGTTTGGGTAGGAAAGCTTGAGCCTACGTCAAGCCAAATGGTAAAGGATATCGACAGGGACCAGGTATGATTGAAGTAAGAAAAAATATACCAAAAGAAAAAAAAGGATTAATCAGGATATAAGGATTCTGAGGAAGCGAGTTGTTAGTTAGCATTCCTGATGTCTGATAGCTTTTTTGTCCGTCGGTGGTAGCAGCTATATGGGCGTGGCAAGTAAGACATACAATGCATTCATCCCCCTTTAATCTTCCTTCTCCTTAATTGGTAGATATGTTTTTTCTCTCTCCTTCTCTGTGTACTGACTATAACTGTGTTTTAAAAAGTCATTTGAGATGTATCTTCATGTTTTTTATTTTTGTCAGCCGAAAAAAAAAACAATACTGCTATGTCCTTACAAAAGCTCTGGTCTTCTTTCTTTCTCATCATTTTGACTACCTCTTCTGTTTACGTATGCACATGCAGCATATTTTCACCGATCTTTTTATACCACACGTTCCATTGAGAAAAGCTTTTGATTGCAACTATAGTCGCCAATCGATTCTGAGAAGTGAAATAATGCAGCAAAGTTAGCAACAGAGCAGGTTCGTGGCCAAACAAAGGCCACGACGAAAACAGGGAATGTATCTTAATTCTGGAAAGGGGGTGTGAATAGGAAAATACAATCTTTCTCCGTCTACAGATAATTAGAAAGAACAGAAAGTCTCTTTTCTCAGCTAAAGTCATGTGTATCTATTTCAAGTAATCGCATCGTGGACAAACCAACGGATTGAAATCCAAACGCATGCGTAGAAAAAATTGAAAAAAAACTTTCTATGCCACTTGAGTAACGGATATTTGAACCCAAACTATTAGACACCCTGCCTACGCTTACCTGCCAATTATATCTCTCCCACTGACCTTCCATGTCAATTAGGCAGCTGCAAAATCCCTGGATACGACTGCTCCAGCTTAAGGCCGTTTCCTAACTGCCCCTTTTTTTTATTCACTCTTTTCGCCCAATATTGTTTTATTACCGCAAAAAATCAAACCTGCTATTCAAACGGCCCAGTCAATTTCGGGCGAGAATATTTTTGAAAAGGAAATGGAAGGTTGCATGATGGCTCTTAATGCATTCATTCACCCAAGCTCTTTCTGCAAAGGCAATTCGTGTAACTGTATCCCTGCCTGTATTGTTTTACCTTGAGCTGGGTGTTACTGTAATTATGTAAAGCTCACTCATTTCAACTCCTTAAAATCTCCTTTTCCATAGGATGGACAAGTGTCCACCTTGGGTCCTGTTTGTGCGAATATTTGCAATTGGAGAGGGAAGGATTGGATGGAGCGAGTATTTGTTAGAGATAAATGTTAGTAAATTACTAGGTTTTCAAAGTTGTATTGAATAGATTTTCAGCCGGTTTCACTCTGGCAAAGGTGAACAGAACATGTGGATGGGTGGAAGAGGCGATAAGAGCAGCAGGAATGAGGCAGAGATTTCTATGAGGTGAGTTATTCAAATACACTTGGCATTTTCTCCATTTACCATTGAGTGCTGCTTGCTATTCACAAGCTAATGTCGAATGCTTTAGAAACAAATATGTAAGGACATAAAGTCAGATATATAAAGCTACTAGTTTCAACACACATACATCACCCCCACACATATATATACAAATTTATATATATATATATATATATATATATATATATATATATATATATATATATATATGCAAGTATGTATGTATATACTGATATTTATGCAAGTGTGTTATTATGTACACAATTACATATGCATTCATATGTATGTTTTGATGCAAGTTTCATATACATTCAGGCTTGCAGGTATTAGAGTGAATCATCAAAATGACAACAAATATGTATACATATATCATATGAATTAATGGCCAATGACTTATACCTATTCATATGCTTGCTATATACTTATACACTTTATATATATATATATATATATATATATATATATATATATACATATATATATATATATATATATATATATATATATATATATGTATATGTGTGTGTGTGTGTGTGTGTGTGTATGTACCATTCAAATGATAGCATAACAGAGTTTATGGAATCTTTATTTTCATACTGTAACTTCAAGACATGTCAGTGGATAAATGTTCTTGAAGACTTTAATTTTTAGGAAATAAGGAAACAGACATATGCAGTTTTTTTTAAATCAAAGCTATCATAAATGTTACTCCTCATTTGTGCTTGTTTCTATTAACTGACCAGTGAGTCTTTGAATCAGGTAGTTTGAAAAGGAGCTTACAAAAAAAGCAGTCCGTGTCCAGCCTAGTTATTGCTACATAGGGATTTAAGTCGGATTTTAGTTAATGACTAACACTTGCGAAAAAGTAATAAGGAAATACGCAAAAGGGATCGTATGTATTCAGAGAGACGAAACGAAACAACAAAAGTGTGAAATCAACGATCAAAAGGAGCAAGTATGTTGAAATTTAGAAACCAAACAAATACCGAAGAAAAATATTGAAAGATTTGATGGAACCACAAAGATCATGGCAATATTGGAGGGTATCTTAATCACTAGCATATGTAGTATATATGATGGTCCTTACTTATATATATATATATCATCATTTATCGTCCTTCGTTTGACATAGATCTTCCACGGGATCCACCACGCTTTTTTATCATGAGCGTCGTGGAGCCAGTATTTGTTAAAATCTAGTACATCTCTCCATCTCATATTCTTTTGGTCTCGGTTCTGCACGTGATCACCGGGGATCCTTGTTGTGAGTCTTGATGTCCGTCGATTATCTGCCATTCTAGCACCATAGCCTTTTCATGGCCATTTAAGTACTTTTAATGGTTTCTATGATGTCTCAGACTCCAGTTTCCCCTTGATATTGTGTGCTGTCTTGTGATATCCTAATTTAGGTTGGGCAAGATCTTCCAATGATTCTTTGCTTAATTTCTCCTTCTGTTGGTTTCATAGATATTTGTTTTCCTTGGTAGATGTAGGAGTCTAACCTCCCCTGTTTTGCATCTTCAATTGTGACAGTTATGTCCTTATTCTCAAGGTGATTGTTGCAAATGGCTCTCTATTTATACAGGTCCATGTCGACGCCGACTTTTTCCTTTCTTTCTTTAGTTCATCAAGCATTAATTGGAGGTCGTGTAGGTTCTATGCAAAAAGAACGATGACAACTGCAAATTTGAAGTTGCTCAGATATTTGCCGTCAATTTGATTCCTCTATTCTCCGAGTCCAGGTTTTGGAACACCATCTCCAGACAGTCGGTGAATACTTTGAGTGAGATGGTATCATCTAGTCTTACTTCTTGGAACTGAGAATGGTTCAGAGTCCTTATGAAACCTGATAAAGGAGTAGCTGTGGCTGTGATCGTACATATGGTGCAGCATCCTGACGTATATTGGGTCTACACCATGTATAGTGATAGCCTTCGTGACCATGGGAATTTCTACTGAGTCGGACGCTTCCTTATAACCTATAAATGCTACAGCGAGTGGCATTTTGTATTCAACTACTTTCTCTTTCAGCTGATTTATTGAATGGACATGGTCTTTAGTCGAGTAGCTCATTCTAAATCCAGCCTGTTCGTGTGGTTGATTTTTATCTAGTGTTTTAGTGATCTGGTTGGTGATGATTTTTGTGAAAAGTTTATCGATGCGGTAGAGTAAGCTCACAGGCCTGTAATTGTTGCGGTCTTTAGAGTTCCTATTTTGTGTAGAAGCATTATGATATCCATACTCCAGTCTTTCGGGACTTTACTCTGTTTAAGACATAAGTTGAATAGAGTATCTACATTTTTTTTGACGATCTCTTCAGCTTTCGGACTGATGGTGATGTTATCTTGTCACGGGGCTTTTCTTTTATATAGCTTTGTTTCACCTCCCATGGTGTTCATGGTTGCCATGTTCTTGTGTATCCTGGTCGTTGTTTTATTGCTCGTGTCTTGATGAGTAAAATTCGTGGTATGATTTTTGGGTGCATTTGACAATTCTGTCTCTGATTTCATGCCTCTGTTTTCTTCATATATGTTAATTATTCATTTCTGTCCTGTACTAAGAACTCTGTTTATTGCTTTTAAGCCCCGACATTTTTTAGAATGATTTTGTTGATTGCTTTCGTACATTTTCTTTTCTCTTCTCTTAGTTTCTTTTTGATCATTTGGTTTAGTTAGGTCTCCTTTATTTTTCTCTTTGCTGTTGTTGGTTGTTTGAGTTTTCTGTGCTTTTCAATGAATTTCCTTCTTTTGTCTGAGATTTAGTGATAGCTTTAGAAAGATTATCATGTTGCCGTTGAAGTTGTTTATGTTGGAGTCGTTTTTTTCAGTAAAGATTTTATGTCTTTAGTTTCTTATTTGAGCAGGGTTTGGTGAGTTCATTTGATACGATCAGTGGTTTCAGTTTTGTGTGGAACTTTTTTCTGGCATTATTCATAGGTGTTTAATTGCATCTTCCATCACATTATTTTATGGTCACTTCATATGTTCACTTGGTTTAGAATTTGCTTTTTATGCTGTTGCTTTTTTCTGTTAGGATGTAGTCTATTTCATTTTTGGTTTCATGGTTGGTGTTTTTCCAAGACCATTTTCAATTAAGTTTCTTTTCGGAGAATATATTACTGATTTTGAAGTCGTCTGCAGTTGCTAACTTCACAAGATCCTCGTCTCTCTCGATCTATCTTTTATATCCGAATTCTCCAACGTAGCGTCAGTTTCCTATACCTACATTTAGATTGAAATCTCCCATGATGACATTGAAGTATTTTTTGATATCTTTTGATAGGGAGTTCAAGTCATCATAGATGTCGTTTATTTCTTCTAAGGTTGATTGCAAAGTAGGAGCAAACACTTTGATGACATTTACTATGTATGGCAAGGTGTGTTATGCCATCTGAGATAGATTTGTAACTTACCTAGTCGTCTTTGAGTTCTTTATAGATGAGACAACCTACTCAAGTTTGTTTTACTTTCTCTTCTACAGTTGTGAAGATGTTTGCTTTTTCGTTTATTCTTTTCCTGGTCTTATCTTGCTAATACCGATGTTTTCCCATTTGATGTTTTTGATTTCGATTCCGAGATGGTTTAAGTGAGAGTCTGTTGAGAGTGTTCTGACGTTGCAGGTGCTGATATATAAAGCTGTTCTCTTGATGAGGTTTTTTTGGGTTATGAGTGGCTGATTGGTGTACATCACTCCCACCCAAGGCAAGTTATACGACTAACCTTTGGGGACCGATAACCCAACAGGAACAGGCGTTTTCCAAGAGTACTGTGTGGATAGTCACTGTTGGAATACATCACGCCAAGTTAAAACGAGTCATGTGGCTGGGCCTTTTGGGGATCGAGAACCCAGCAGGGACAGTCTGTATAACTTTAATTGTTCAAACCATAGGGAGCATCTGGCCATGCCCAGCTGCGCTGGCCCATGACATGTTGCAGGGGGTCTGGTGGAAGGTCACTCCCAGTGTCGTTAGGAGTTGCTTTAGAGTTCACTGGATTTCAGCACCAGTTCTAGCTGCTCTTGATGAGTGAGCAAACAGGCCTCGGTGTAATCAGCGCTGTATACAGTAAAGGATGAAGGATTAGGAGGGAGATTTGAAAGGGTATGAAAAGAAGCATATTGTTTTGTTTTTTTTCTTCACTCTATATTATCCGCGTGGTCTATCCAGATAAATCAGCCTAGCTTACATCTTATCTTATCCTATAACCATTTATAACGGGACCCAGCTATGTGCTGGTAGATTACTAAGATGCCTAATGGATTTACGTCGTTTTTGTTCAGCCAGATAGGTATTCAAGCTTGGGCATACCTTTTCCATGAATATCAAGTTTTCAACTATGTTAAAGTCCATTGATAGTAAAGTTTGAAACAAAGCTGAATGAATGAAGAAATGAGTGAAATAAATAAAATTTCAATTTTTTTTTTAATTAGGCAAATTTAGCTGTACTTATTTGGACAAGACTGGGGAAGTAAGCAATCAGAATAAACAGTGAATATCTGAGTAACCTCAGGAGGAGTATTACCAATGCATCCTCCCAATAGTCACTTATGGAGCTGAAACATGGAACTTGACCGAGAGACAGATCTGCAAATTGAGAACTATGCAACATGCCCATGAAAGAATTATGCTGGGCCTCACATGGAGAGACCACAAAACAGCACAATACATCTAGGAAGAGAGAGAAGCCAGGGACATAACTGAATCCATTAAAAATCTCCAATGGCAGTGGGCTGGCCATATTGCAAGAATGGCGTAAAACTGATGGACATTGCGACTCACGATATAGATAATAACATGGGCAATCGAAGCCGGCAAAATATTAGATGGAGTGAAGAGCTAGACAAATTCACTGAGTACTGGCTCCACGACGCCCATGATAGAGAAGTGTGGCGATTCCTTGGGAAGGTCTCTGTCCAATGACAGACGTTGAAAGAATGATGATGATGATGATGATGATGATGATGATGATGATGATGATGATGATGATGAATCTTGCTACGAGTTGGAGGTTAGCAGTTGAACAAATTAAGATTTTTCTTTTTAGCTTGCTTGAGAATTCATCGTTCGACCCCGACTACAAGCAGCAAGAATTTATTACCTGGATGATTTGTCTTTGAATCTAATCGATTTTTTTCTTGTTTTTTCTTTCTTGGCTGGTCTAGCCCTTACACAATTTGTTACTTGACGTTCGATCTCCCATCCCACCCGACTATATATCATACAGACAGATAGACCCAAGCCAAATGTTTCCCCCTTTCCCAGAGTATAGTTAATACAATTATCTTTCACACTGACCGAGACTAAATATATCTTTTCGGACTACTTTATACCCTTAAGATCGATACAACTTTATTTTATTTAATATACGTTATTCGCTTATACAATTTGCACTATTTCACACTCTCGTAAGCACATGCTTCAATTTTCGTTAATATTTCATTATAGTTGAGCTGATAGATTTTTAAGGATATATATATATATATATATATATATATATATATATATATATATATAATTCTAGTATTGATTGATACTCACAACAGGTTTGTCCGACGATCCTATATTCTTCAGGAATGTTTTTTTTTTTAGATTACTCGTTACGTACGTGATTGTAGTTACTATCATTATCTTTTATTTCATTATCCTATGTATTATATTATTTCAAATTTAGGGTCCATGTGGTTATGCGAAAGAAATGTTTTTCAAATGTATTCAATGTTTCGCATTTTATATTTCGATTTGAAGTCCTGTATCCGATACGGTGTTGTTGTTTCCTGAATTTCTCTAAATTGAACTATTAATGATTAAGATCATGGAGATATTGTTGCTTTTTATCAAGTTTTATTGTTATTTTCCTATTCCTTAAAATCTTTTCTTTTGTGTTTTTTTACTTGTTAATTGTTTTGTTTAGTTCTTTCCACAGTCTAATTAGTATATCGATTTTATTGACATTATTCTAGTCGTTCGAATTTTCACTTCTATTTTCAGTCATAGTTTTCAAGTAGAAATTCTCCACAATTTTCCACAATTTTCCTATCAATTACTTTTTTTGTGTTTGATACAGAGTTTTCTCTTGAGAATTCTATTTCGTGTAATTTTGTTCTCGACTGTTCAGGCATTTTTGTGTTGCTTTCGTATTCTGTGTTGATTTTAATGTTTCCATTTTTCGCTCGTGTTTCTTTTGTCCTTTCTATTCCATATGTATCTGGAAAAGGAAGTATTATTTTAGTATCTTTCATTGTAAAATGGCTATTGTGGTTGCTAAATCTTGAAAATTGTGTTAGACGCTTCTATATCAAATGTACTATTGTTTAGATCTCACATGAAATTTACTCTTGCTTTGTTAATCAGATTGCTTCGGGTGCAATTGTTTTTGTTTTAGGTGACATTGGGGGTTCGACAGTTGTAATTCATTCTGGTGTTTTTCATTTTATTTTTAAACCATTCTGTTGTCGTAAATGATTTAAGTTATGTTATTTTGATATATTTATATAGTTTTCATTGAGAGTTTTTTTTATAAACTTTTGAGATGTTCGAATATAAAAACTGAATATTACAGATTATTTTTTTGTTATTATTATTAACATTATTATTATCATTATTATTATTTTGGAATCTCACACCAGTTGCCTGGTGGTAACCGCTGGAGTTTGAGTGACAGCAAGTCTCCTCAAGTCTCGAGCCCTCCTCTCCTAGTACTCATAGGTCGCAGTAATTCTGCGATTTACAGTTTCACACTGGTTGCCCAGTGGTTATCGCTGAGGGCTGAGTGACAATAAGTCTCCTCAGGTCTTCAGCTAACGTCTCCTCACTCCCTCGCATATCATGACAGAGCTACAATTCGTTGCAGTACTTATATCTCCAGCACCTTCCTCAGTATCCGTGCAGTTCCCAGTAGTGCTGTGGTCTGCACAGTCTCTATCCTTCGTCTACTCACGATCTCCTCCAGTCTCTCCCTCAGCGTTTTGGGGACAGTTCCTAGTGCGCCCACTATGACTGGTACTACCCTGGTTTTCATGTTCCACGTCTTCCTCAACTCTCTTGCTAGGTCCTGGTATTTTTCCCTTTTTTCACCCTCCTTCTTTTTTACTCTCTGGTCTGCAGGTACAGCAACGTCTACTATTTGGCAGGCCTTCCTTTTTTTGTCTACTATTACTGTCCGGTCTTTTTGCCTGGATGAGGTGGTCAGTTTGGATGTCAAATTCCCAGAGTAGTTTGTGGTTGTCATTCTCCAAAACTGCCTCTGGCTTGTGATGATACCACTTTTCCACATGGTTGATTCCCATTTGTTTGCTTAGTTCCCAGTGTATCATCGTTGCTACTCTATCGTGTCTATGCTTATACTCCTTCTGGGCGAGTTGACTACATTCACTAGTTATGTGGTTTACTGTCTCATCTCTTTCACCGCACATGCGGCATTTGCTGTTTGTCTGTGTTCTGTCGATTTTTGTTTTTATGTAGTTTGTCCTTATGCTTTTGTTTTGGGCTGCCATGATGAGCGATTCTGTTTCTCTCTTAAGGTTCCCTATTCGTAACCACGTCCATAATTTCTCGTCTGCTACATCTTGTATCCGTCTTTTAAACTCGCCGTACAATTTTTTCCCTTCCCATCTTTCTTTTCTTGTTTGCTGTACTGTTCCATTGTTTCCTACTTAATGCTTGTTGCACTATCTCTCGCACTCTTTATGATTTCTTCACTATTTGTTTGCACATATCTTTCTAGGACTATTTTAGCTCTCTGGACACAAGCTTCTATGCTGATGAGCCCCCTGCCACCTTCTTTTCTCTTAACGTATAGTCTATCTGTATCATCTCTAGGGTGTAATGCTTTATGCATAGTCATAAGTTTCCTTGTTCGCCTATCCATTGATTGGAGCTCTTCCTTTGTCCATCCTAGGAATGGTCCTGTATGCCTAACTACTGACACAGCCCAGGTGTTCATTCCTTTTATTAGATTTCTGCTGTTTAATTTGGTTTCTAATATTTTCCTTATCCTCCTGAGGTATTCTCTCTTTATTTTCTCCTTCATCTCTTCCCGTTTTATCGTGTCACATTCAAGGACACCTAGGTACTTGTATCGGTCTTGTGCAGTCAATGCCCTAATCTTGCTGTTGTCCAGGAGTACAATTCCTTGAAAGCCTTCCTTTGTGCATCACCATGATAGCGCATTTTTCTATTCCAAACTCCATTCCCATGTCCTCACTATATTCCCTTACTTCGTTGAAGAGAGTCTCAAGCTCTCCCCTGTTTTTTGCAAACAATTTAATATCGTCCATGTACATTAAGTGGTTGACCTTTCCTTTTGTTTTAGAGAAATGGTATCCTTTGCTGTTTTTTCAGGATTCTGTTGAGTGGTATCATTGTTAGCACAAATAATAGTGGGGACAACGAGTCTCCTTGGAAGATTTCCTTTTTTATCCTTACCTCTGCTAGTTTGTCCCCTGCGGCTGTCAAATCTACTTTCCAGTCTTCCATCGAATTACCAATGAATTTAACCACCGGTTCGCTAATTTTGAACATTCTAAGGCATTCGAGTACCCATCTATGTGGAAACATATCGTACGCTTTTTTGTAATGTATCCATCCCATTGCGATATTCTTTCTCCCTTTCCTCACTTCTCTTAAGATCATCTTTGCCCCTTTGGTTCCTATCCTACACCCTTTCTGTTCTTCTGGTAGTAGTCCCCTTCTATCCATTGACATGTATATTCTCTCTGCTATTTGCCCGGTCAGGATTTTCCACATAAGTGGTAAGCACGTGATTGGTCTTTAGTCATCCGTTCTGGTGCCTTGCCTTCGTTTAGACAATTTTGGAGTAGGTGGGTGAGTCTGCCGTGTAACGTGGTGAATTTCTTGAACCAATACCCATGGATCCCGTTGGGACCCGGTACTTTCCAGTTGGCCACTTTCCTAAGAGTATGTTTCAATGTGGTTTCATTCAGTATAATTGGTTCTCCCCTGTCTATATCTTCTAGTTCTTTTCTCATGTTTCCTAACCATTGCGATGTTACATTGTGTCTTTTGGGGTGCCTCCATATGCTATTCCAATAGTTCTTGGCCTCTGTGGCATCTCGTTTCGTGTCCTGCCTTCTTTCCCCATTTAAATCTTGGTAAAACTTTTTCTCATTGTTTTGGAATGTGCGGTTTTGTGTGTATTGGGGTGTTCTTAGTCTGCATCTTTTCAGTCTTGCCTCTTTAGCTAATCTCTTCTGGTGTAACTCTTCGACTACAGTTGCGATGCCTTTTTGTGTTACCTTGTATTTGTTCCAAAGTCTTACTCGTGGTCTGTCCGTGTGTGGTGTATTTCTAAGCAGTACTTCATCTTTCTGTAGTTGGGAGATCTGCCTTTGTAATCTTCTTTCCCAGTTGGATTTCTCTTCCCTATTATTGCTTGGGGTCCTATGTTGTGTTGTGAAGCTTTGTGCTACCATTTTCACCCCAGCATAAATTAAGTTGTTGAGTTCTAGGAGGGTGTTCGCTTCTATGTGCTGTAAGAGGCAGTTGACCTGTTCGGTCACTTCTCCGACTTTCTTTCTGTGTTTGTCTCTTAGGGAGGGAAGTGTTGTTTTCTCTCCTCGCATGATCTCTTTCAGAGCTTGTATTTTGGTTTTCTCTTCTTTCGTTGGTGCCTCGTCGTCACCCTCTGGTGCATAGTTTACTGTGGGGGTTTCATGGGGAATTCTTCCAGTTTTAATGTTGGTACTAGTTGTGCTTGGTCAGCAAGGCGTTGGTTCGATTCTTCCACAGCAGATTTTTCCCTCGATATTTGGAGCATACGCTCCCTATAAGATCACACCAAAGGTTTGCTTCTAAAGTAACAATACATAACTAGTCTATTCTCCTCCCTTGTCCATCTCTTTCCCTTGTTCTTTATAGCAGTCACTCCGTGAAGACTGCCCCTTCCCTGGGTGTCATTAGTGGTATATGAGTTTTGGCCAACAGTAGCTGTGTGACGACTGTGTCCCTCCTGAAGGCCATTAAGGGTACACGAGCCGGAGTTTTGGCCAGCAGTCACAGGATGACGACCGGAACCTCCTGGTGGCTAACAAGGGAACACCTGCCGGTTACGACACACAAATCTTGGAACTGTGCCCCATTTTTTGCGGTAAAATGGTTTGGTTGTACTGTCATTATAGGGGTTTTTGGTTCTTTGAGGTAGCGCCAGACTTTGGTGGGTTGGTTAAGACCGATGTGATTCAGAAATAACTCAAGAGCCCCACTGGCCCTTTTTGGTTCTTTTAAGGTAGCACCAGACCTTGGTGGGTTCGTTGAGGCCAATGAGCTCAGTGACACCTTCAAAGTCCCACCAGCTCTTTTCACCCATGGTATAACCTTACAAGGACAGGCCATTCCGTAACACAGATATATCTATTTGGTGGCATAACCATCCCCTTCTAACTCCAGACCTAAAAATCACTAAGCTTCGTCTGGGTGAAATTAAAAGCCTTCAAAATCATACGTCTCCCTTAAATCTTCTAAGTCTTGACTTAGTATATGTCTCGCTATCTGTGTTTTTTTTTCCGATGGTGGATTTCACCATGCCAATCTATTTCTACTTAAGGGTGGGGGGTAGACAGGCTTCATTCATTCATACACGAGGGTAGCTAGGCATTACATTTCTATCGGACACGTCTTTCACGACAGGATGGGGAGAAGTATTAATTTAATTTCAAATTTTAAATTTAATTCCACTTACCGACGTGCAGCTCCAAAGAAACAACAGACAACTCTTTCAACTTTTTTTTCACTTGGCAGAATTTGGCAGTGGTCAATTCATCAAGGTGAAAATTTCTCAGAATCAAAAAGAAAACCATATCAGAAGTAGAAATATCATCAAAATATCAAGAATAATCATTCTTAAAGCCCAAAGTAAAATATCTTTTAAATCTTCGAAAATAATCACAGGGTTCATTCAGGGATGGGGGGGGGGCTACGGTCCAAATGTTTATTATTATTATTATTGTTATTATTATTATTATTATTATTATTATTATTATTATTTGCAATTTCACACCAGTTGCCTGGTGTTTACCACGGGAGATCGAGAAGCAACAAGTCTCCTCAAATCTCCAACCTTCCTCTCCTCATTCTCATAAACGAGAGAAATAACGTGGTTTAAAATTTCACACCAATTGCTGAAGGCTGAGTGACGATAAGTCTCCTCAGGTTTTCAGCCAACATCTCTTCTCTCCCTTGTCTATTACACCTGTGCTGTAGTTCACATCATCGATTTTCATTTCCTTCCTCTGTTAGGCCACTGCTTAGATTTAATGTGATAGTCTTTATATTTCTAGCTCTTTTTCCGTATCCATGCAATTCCTAGTAGTGCTGTGTTCTGTAAAGTCTCAATCCTTCCTTTTACCCTGAAATCCTCCAATTTCGTCCCCAGTATCTATGGGACAGTTCCTAGTGCGCCTATTATTACTGATACTACTCTGACTTTTATGTTCCACATCTTCAGTTCTCTTGCTAAATCTTGGTATTTTCCAGTTTTTCACTCTCCTTCCTCTTTACTCAATAGTCTGCAGGCACAACCACATCTATCATTTGGCTGGTTTTGCTTTTCCTGTCTACGATTATCAAGTCCGGTCTTCTTGCCTGGATGAGGTGGTCGGTTTGGATGTCAAATTTATGGTTTCCATCCTCCTGAGCTGTCTCTGGTTTGCGCTGATACCACTTTTCAGGCGACGCTTGCTGTTTGTCTGTGTTTTATTGATTTTTTTAATAGTTTGTCCTGATGCTTTTCTTTTGAGCTGTCATGATGAGCGATTCTGTCTCTCTCTTCAGATTTCCTTTTCGTAGCCATGTCCATGATCTCTTATCTGCCACATTGTATATGTCTTTTAAAATTTCTGTACAATTTTTTCTTTTCCCATTTTCCTTTCTTTGTTCACTGTGCCGTTCCCTTTTTTTTCTCTGTTGTCGTTGCGCTGTTTTGTGCACTCTTCATGATGTCTTGTTGTTTGTTTGCACCTACTTTTTTTCAGATCTGCTTTAGCTATCTGGACACAGTCCTCTATGCTAATGAGGACCCTACCACCTTCTTTTCTCGTAACGTATGGTCTATTGGTGTCATCTCTGGAGTGTAAGGTTCTATGCATTGTCATAAGTTTCCTTGTTCACCTGTCCATTGATTGAAGCTCTTCTTTTGTCCATCCTAGGAATGGTACCGTGTATCTTACTACCAATACAGCCCATATGTTTATTCCTTTTATCAGATTCCTGCAGTTTAATTTGGTCTCTAATATTTGCTTATCTTTCTATGGTATTATCTATTCATTTTCTCCTTCGTTTCCTCCCATTTTATCGTGTCACATTCAAGAACTCCCAGGTATTTAAATTGGTCTTGTGCAGTCAGTACTCTAAATTTCCTATTGTCCAGGAATTCAATTCCTTCTATGAATGTGCACCTTCTTTTGTGCATTACCATAATTGCACATTTCTCTTTCTAAAATCCCATCCAATGTTATCACTGTATTCTTTTACTTTGTTGAACAGCGTTTCAAGCTCTCCCATGTTTTTTGCAAACAATTTTCATATCGTCCATGTACATTAGGTGGTTGACTTTTCCTTTTGTTCTGGAGAAATGGAACCCTTTGCTGTATTTCAGGATTCTATTGAGAGGTATCATAGTTAGAACAAATAATGGTGGGGACAGCATGTCTCCCTAGAAGATTTCCCTCCTTATACTTACCTCTGCTAAATTTTCTCCTGTGGCTGTCAAGTCTACTTTCCAGTTTTTTCATAGAGTTTTCAATGTCTCACCATTGGTTTGATGATCTTGAACATTCTGAGGCATTCCAGTATCCAGCTATATGGAATCATATCGTACACCTTTTTTGTCGTCTATCTATCCCATTGCAATGTTCTCTTTCCATTTTCTTGATTCTTTTAAGATCATCTGGTCGATCTAGAGTAAGTCATTTGTCCCCTTGGCTCCTTCCTGTAACATTTCTGTTCTTCTGGTAATGGTCGCTTCTTTCCATTGATATATACATTCTCTCCGCTATTTGTCCGGTCAGGATTTTCCACATGAGTGGTAAGTACGTAACTGATATATAATTGCTTGTCATGTTCCCTTTTTCAGGGTCTTTTTGGATGAGGGTGGTTCTGCCTCAGGTCGTCAATTCTGGTAACACGCCTATAATAATAATAATAATAATAATAATAATAATAATAATAATAATGATGATGATGATGATGATGATAATAATAATTATTATTATCATTTTTATTATTATTGTTATTATTATAAGTATTATTATCATTACTATTATTATTATTATTTGTACTTTTACACCAATTGCCTGGTGATTACCGCTGGAGGTTGAGCGACAGCAAGTTTCTGTTTGGTTGTCAAAGTCTCAAAATAATTTGTGGTATCCATTCTCTAGGGCTTTCTCTGATTTGTGCTTGTTCTGGTTTCCTGCATGATTGAATCCCATTTGTTTACTCATTTCCAAGTGTTTACAGTCTTATCTCTTTCCCCACTTAGGCGGTATTCGCTGTTTGTCTGTGTTCTGTCGATTTTTGTTTCGAGGTGTTTGTTTTAATGCATTTGTTTTGAGCTGACATGATGAGCGATTCCATTTCACTCTTCAGGTTTTTCTTTCACTTCTTCCTCTTTTTGTTATTATTATTATTAACATTATTAATATCATTGTTATTACTATTATTATTTTTATTATCATTATTATCATTATCATTGTTATAGTTGTTTTTATTATTATTATTATTAATATTATTATTATTTCTCTTACATATGTATATATTCATTTATCCATTTATCTTTTATTATCACATAATTCTGGTCACAAAAAGATATTTTTACCCAAAAACTATGGCAAAAACAAGGGATAATATAATTGGTTCCTAAATATGAAAAATTCTAAATACTAATTTAACTATAATAACATCTAATGGAAATTGTAAATAAAGAAATAACAAATCAATATCACAATAATTTGAATTGTGGACATTCTATTTTTAAAATACCATTAAGAAGTTAGAACTCATTGAAATAGGATTAATAATTCAGATGTAAAAAGTAAAATAACATGACAAAACGTGTCTTTAATGACTCGAATCTTACTTGATATATAAAACAAAATGGAAAAGAAATGAAACCAAACAATGCCACCAAAGAAAATATAATTTACAAAGAGAAAAAAAGAATGAGTAATAATGTGAATCTGAATATATATATATATATATATATATATATATATATATATATATATATATATATATATATATATATATATATATATATATATATATATATATATATAATTCCACTGCTTGTCACAGATATCAGGTGAATTTGTTCAGAATATATATTGTCTGATATGTGTGAATGATTGAGAAACATTCGGTTATGTGCACTGATAATGAATGTTTTAACAAATATATATACTTACACGGAGAAATTTATCACAGCAATATTGATCAGGGCGATGTTGATCATCATTATCTACCATCTGATGAATTAGTCACAATAATTAACAGTAAATGTCCTGATGAAATCTCTTTGGACAAAATGATATTGATGAAGGAACTGTCAAATTAATTATTTTGGTTGTTACTTCAGGTCATTTCTCTTGATGGTAATCATCATGCAATCTCAGAATATTACAAGGTATTCGTGTACAATGTTTCCCTCGACAATGAAATTTTTCTTACTGCATCCCACCAGTTTTACTTTGTAGATTAATTCATTGAGATGCCTGAATTGACTTCCAAATAAAAAAAAACGTTTGGTTTCATTTTTCAGTTCTGTGCTAGAGGGATCGATTGGATTAGATGTTTTCTCCAGAGATTTGATCGTTCTCAGACGGTCCTGGCCTATTGCATGTTCCTAAAGACAACACAAAGGACTCATGATAGATAGAGAGATAGAGATATAGATAAATAGATAAACAAAGGGTACCAGATCAATAATATGAGGAAACATTGTATTACCATTTTTTAGCCAATATTTTCAAAAGCCAGTTATATAAATTCTACAAAGTTTCAAGTAACCCAAATTCCAGAGAGAATTCGTATTTTTGCATATTTTGGATATTTTTTATGAGCTTAGGTAAATCTGGCAAAAATCCAAGAGATCAGAAATAGGGGAACGAAAGCTGGTCGTGCCTGTGCACACTGTATTTGCTACCTGCCTAAATTTGAAATCGATGTTTGTGCTGGCAGTTTCCATGGCTGCAACAGAGAATACGTGAGTAATCCTGATACAAAATGCAGTGGAGATAGTGTAACCTGGCACAACGCCACTCTTATTGTGTACCAAGTAGTGCTCAAGTTGATAATAATACCTTCTAAAACGCAGAACAAAACTCTATGGTAGGGATATGTTCTTTATCCCCAATAAATCAAATAAAATCACTGATTTTTGCGATTTGATCCAATACGATTTTATACACTTCCATGATTCTCTTTATATATATATATATATATATAAATATATATATATATATATATATATATATATATATATATATATATATATATATATATATATATATATATATATATATATATATATACTGATGATAGCCATTATGCAGTTACCAGCATATGTCTTATAACTGACTATTCTCGTATAATTTTTGACAGCCGTATTGTATACTGATACACCTACAAACGTCACTCATTTTGTAACACCGAAAAATCACCGATACCCAGCAAATAAACTTCATGTAGCAATAGTAGCAACATCAGTAGCCACATAAGTAGTAGCAGCAGTAGTAGATAAAAGATGATGAGTTAACTTAAAATAGTTTTGTCTTCGACGGACATTTTGGAATCATGTGACATTCGCGTAATAAGAACGGTGCCGCTGTTCTTCCTTTAAAACAGTATGTACACTGTTATAAGTGGCATTTCGGATCAAATTTGAGTGACAGGAGAAACAGGCGTGTCATTTACTTTGGCGTCAGGGGCTATTGAGGACATCATGTGGATCTTATTTTAGAGATTCTTCTATGATGCTAAGATAATAACGCTCTGACATCGATTTGCAAGACGAGAAGTTAGATAACGGCTATTTTGACTTAGAGTCACTAATGGCATCGAAAGGTTGTCTCTGTTGACGATGTTATGCTTATAGAAACTCTTCAGTTTAGATCACAAATGTCAAACTATCTTAAACCGGTTAAAAACTTCGGTTTATGGCAACACAACGTGAGTGTTCATATACTCCTATTCGAATATCTGGACCTTTTGGGGGGAAAAAACCGAGAAAATAAAAGCGTAACAGGTTTCAAATTCGTAAATAGTTTTATTAGTAAGTTATAGCATTTTGTAAATTGTTTCCAACATTTGATTCATCTTTTTGGTTCGAGCTGAATACATATCTTCAACGAAGAGGGAGAGAGAAACATTTGGCGATGATCACGTAAGGTAAATAAATAGAGAAACCATAACCAAAAATATTATACACACACAAATGGGTGTGCTCACACACATCCACGCACGTGCATGCACACACACACGCATGCACACACAGACAAACACACAGGTATACATCTGTGAGTTTGTGCATAGATAGATAGGTAGATTGACGGAAAGATGGATATTGTGTGACTTATCTGTTTTAGATAGGAATACAGAAAGTTGAAAAAAAAAGGTGGCGATAATGATTCACGTAAGCATGCTTTGTACCCCATATATATATATATATATACATATATATATATATATATATATATATATATATATATATATATATATATATATATATATATGGATTTACCATGAAACATGAGTCGGCCCTCTTTTCTAAAATTGAAATCATATCATGAATTACTGGGTATTGTTCTCGTCGAGTAGTTTTTATTCAGTAATTTTTTTTTTGTTCAATTTCAACTATGATACTTTGATTTTTGGAATCATCTTCACACACACACACACACACACACACACATATATATATATATATATATATATATATATATATATATATATATATATATATATATATATATATATATATATATATATATATATATATATATATGGGGATGCAAGTGCGTGCGTGCGTGCGTGTGTAGTGCGAAATAAAAAAAATAATCCAATAATTGCATTGGAAGGAGTGAGAGTAACCCAAGATATATGCTACTAAATTCAAGGGAAAATCAAGGTTAAAATGAAATTTTTGTTTTGCAAATTACGTTTGGGAAATCCTAAAAGATTTGTCATTGCTGAATATTCAATCGAACATGAGCAGCCGTTAGAGGAAATGCAGAGGGGGGTATTCACTTGCCCCTTCTAGATCAGGCTCTTTCTACGAGTATGATGGGAATGAAGTTTGGATTCTCCTAGTCAATAAGATAATGGTGCTGTACTAGTATTTTATGCTATCTAAACTTTATGTAATCTTATAGGAAGATGGTGTTATTCTTTGCTTATAACTATCAATATCTGAATATATTCACCCCATCCTGGAAAATCTTTCTTTGTCCCATCCCTCTGGAAATGTGGCAGCAGGCATCAGTGGACTAAAATAATCAGGATCCCTTCTCTTCCTCCTTATTTATAAAGCGTCAGTTATTGCCAAATCGAATGGGAGAAATCAAATCCCGCAATATGATTTATCTTATCTGCCACAGTATTCACTTTAAATTATATATTTTCAAATTAATACTCAACACATCCTTCTTTTATAATTAAAATCAATCAAAAGGATATGATTCCTCTAAACCTTTCTTCATAGCTACGTTTTCATAATTCAATTTTCCAATTATTGAATATAACTTCAAAAATATGATATGAAATATGTGAGTTTTATTAATGTAGGAATGTAATGTACTGTTTTACAAGCGCTGGTTTAATGTACGTTTGCATAGAAATAAGACTGCCTAACAGTAAGAGAAGCTCGTGTCAGCTCAAATGTCTCCTCATCTTACTTCCGTCGGTTCAGTGGCAGAAACTTTCATAACTGTATCCAATTTTGCCCAATTCTTACAATATGTGACGCATAACAGCTGGACAATAAGTCTTCTGCTTGAACAATGGCTTGAATTCTTGTAGAAGCACAATTATATATGTATGTTTGGTTTAGTAAGTCCTGCATATATAGACCAACACAAATAAGTCAGTCCAATATTATTCATCTAAATTACCTTTGCTGTCCATTAACTAAATAATTGTCACTTGACCTTACGCTTTATCAGACGTGATAAAATTGAATCCGATATAAAATTAGAGCAAACAGCACAGTTAGCTGCCACGTAGGATGCAGGTTCGAGGTATCCCCTTTACTTCGACCGTCCATAACCAGGAAAAAAACTTTACATTCACATTTATGTTATTTTCTTTCTTTTCCGCTTCAACCACCTTAAAGATTCTAATAGACGAGGTTATTGACATTAGAAAGCAAATCACATTGAGAATATGTCAGGGAAATGAATAAATAAAACTTGCTTTGAATGCTTCTTGTCAAATGAAGCCAGACTCATTGTTTCTCTTGATAGAACGCTATGGTTTCAAATGCCGTTTTTGCTAAGTGCAACTTTTTCTTAATTTGGTCTATTAATGTAATGCAATATTTGTACTCCTAATTTGATTCTCAGCAGTACTAAAGTAAACCCATTTTTTTTTTGTTATTTTGTAACAACGTATGTTTTGCTAATGTTCTGGTCGACGATTGAAAACATTCATCTAAGATCTTCAAACGTTACAAGCTTTAAAAGTCTCATTTTGGTTGTCTGGCAGATATTTGATAAAGTAGATAATCTATCAATCACTTGCAATGTATTCAGTGTAATTAAATGAATCGCTGTTAACGATAATAAACAATGATGTCGGAAGTAATTTTGAAGATAGTGCCTATTTGCTGTAAACTGATGAGATTGGCATTCACATCTCTCCACAGGAAATGAATGCTGTCAGAGCAGGTCAATGAGTTTGATAAGTTCTGATATAATGTGTATGTATGACAAGCAGCAGTATTTATTCGAAATGGCTTCGTCATGGTGACAGCAGTAGAGCTCAATCACGAGTGCATATATATATATACATATATATATATATATATATATGGATGCATATGTGCGTGTGTGCATGTCGAAATTGATCTGTGATATAAAAGAAGGCGATCTCTTTATCCTTTTTCTCTATCACTCTGTCTTAACATATATATATATATATATATATATATATATATATATATATATATATATATATATATATATAATCAAATATATAAGAATAGATTAAGTTGATGTATTATTAAGGAAAGCTGTCACTAGATTTACAAACATAGCTCATTCGATTGTTTGATAATTTGGATTGATTTCCTGCTAAATGCATTTTCTAATTAAGTCGTATTGCCACTGGCAGCGATAGATGCATGTGCAATCTTATCCGTTGAAATCTATTAATTAGGAAGAAAGAAAGAGGCTCATTGTCAGAAATAATGTAATTAAAGCCTTCTTCCGGCAACGTTCTTCTCTAGTTCAAGTCATTGTTTCCACAAATCAGTTGACTTTGTCCACACTGCAATTTACTTATCCGATGAAAGGACATATCATTACGCATAGAAGATGATATACATGCACATACTTTTTTTTATAAACGGAATTACAATATTAACTCGATTAGTTAATAAAGAATCATGCAAAATGCATCCACATGGACAAAATTACTGATCAATTCATTTATATACATAAATGCAAGCTTTGAATACAGATATCTAAAGAACATCTGTGAAGGTTTCAAATTCACTATCCGGTCATTGATGTACGTTATATATTCCCAATTAGCCAGGTAAAGAAAGGGTAACATGAAACACATTATAAAGTAGATGAAAATTCAAAAGCTGGATGAGTTAATATTCTTGGTTAAGGATATTTATCGGCAACACAAATGCTTAGCTGGTGTGAAAATGAAATTGAAGTTTTCGAATTATTGATACTTCTGGTAAAGAGGGTCGCTTCCAAATGATGAAAAATGATTCCAGAAAGCCCCAACCCCAGCCCCATGAAATACATCAGACAAAAATAAACAAATATGAGACACTTTTAAGAAATAAAGAACGAAGGCAGTTGCGGAACCAAGCTTGTAAGTATTTGATTATCTAACATTTCAACGACTTTATATGATTTTTTATGTTTCTCCACAGAGTTCTCTGAAAATAATGAATATATTCGTATTGTTAATGTAATATGTGATTTTCTTTCAGTTTTTTTTTATGCATAGATTTTGATATTATAGTACTCTGTGTAAACTTTTGATGGAATCACCAGTTGCTCACCATATATCAGTTTCGGAGATCTAGGAAAAAAATAATACGGTTATATTGACATGGCACACCGGCAGTGTTGATCAAACTCCTCGTCTCTTTCAACTATGATTTCAATACATAGCTTATGTCATACATGCATTGTGTGATTATATATATATATGTGTGTGTGTATTGGTGGCAGGTTCGATTCTTGCAGCAGCCCAGTTTTCTTAAATTGTTTATTCTATTCACATTATCAAGGGTGAATGATGCTTTCTCTGTGTAATGACAAGTGATTATTTCAAGTAGGATTCAATGTAATTCAACACAATTCGTGATCATTTTGGTGGATCATATATAGCCATTTCTGTTGCGATGTAAGGGACAATTTCTCCGAATATAACGAAATGAAAATTTAGGGTCAAACCAGTTATTTAGGCTTTTGTATTACCGGCGGCTGTTTAGCTCACTGAAGAAAAACATTAGTACGTTGAAGCCGCTGCCCTATCCGTGGCAGGTTTGATTTCTACAACAGTCCCATTTTCTTTAATTGTTTATTTTATTCACGTTGTCTATTATAACTGATACTTCATCCGTGCGATAACAGAGGAATCATCTCAAATAGGTTGGTATATAGTGTAACGCAATTAATAATCATTTATTGGTAAGCGTATGTGTGTACATACTTGCGTGTGACTATATTCAAAGAACCTGAAAATGCAGTATACATATAGAAATAAATAAGCACATAACCACATTCAAAAATATCTTCTAACATACATGCATGTATCAATGCACTGATAAGCATGATCACACAAACAAATGCATTCAATTCAGAATAAAGAATTAGATCCTAGGACAACACCTGAGTTAGAATGATAAGAATTTTCAGGCATTTCTTTATTTCTCTTGTAAATATTCATAGGCCATCATGCATCTGGTATTATCCTGGTGATAGAATGAATAGATCAATCATCCACTTGTAAAAAGCTACATTCATTGCATCATAACAATACTTATGCAGATAAATTTTACAGAGCACGTTTCCACTCACTCACATACACTGTGAATATGTAAAACACTACTGGATAAATGATTTGTTTCACGGACAGAAGCATATGTAAAAGAGTTGATATTGAACGAGGAAAACCCTGATAATGTTCGTGTATGTAACTAGGACTGCTCGATTCCATACACAGGTGGACATTCCAAATGTCTTCCCTCAGTTCAAACGTTCAAAGAAAAAAGTAAAAATCTGAAATAAATCAGGAAAAGTCATAGGGAGGTGCGTGATAAATAAAAGGCTGTTCCGAAACGCTGTCCATTTTGCGGATACAGATGCAATTCTGCATTCGTGGCAGACCATTCGAAAAAGGGGAAAATGACTGGGAAAAAAAGCCGGATAACTTGATGCTAGTCCGGTCCACCCACCATTTGATGAATGTCGATACTTACCCGTAATTACTTATTGATCTCCTCCCAACGAATTGCTTCCTTCTTCCTTTTTCTTTCTATCGAATCGCAACTTTTTATTGCCGTTTTAATTTCAGTTGGTTTTTACGAGCTAACATTCATTGATCTGTTCTTTTAACATGTATTTTTCTTTCACTTTGAATCAGAGTTAAACACAGTTAAAGGCAATACAGCAGATTAGGAAGTTAATTTTTGTCTATTACTTTGTGTAAAGTTTCTTGTAAAATGTCTGATTCTGAATAATGCTAATTTGAATAGATTATTTTTTCCACAAAAAGGAGTACTTTAATACCATCAGGTGTGTTTTTCTGCGAAAGGTATCTAATGTAAGTCTTCCGACCACGTCATTTTTAATGAAAAAGCTGGCTCCAAAACAGATTTGATACATCTCAAATATAATGGTGCATAGTGCATTTTTAGACAAAACATTAAAGATTCAGGACTTGGGAAGAAATTTATTTTTGAATTTACTCACACTGAGACTAATCAGACAATATTTCAACATTCTTCAGTCTTTAGTTTAACACGCAACACGAGAATAGAATGGTCTTTTATAATTTCAAATGTTTGGATTAACACCAGAGATAGTCTCAATCTCAACTTACCTAGTATTCAAATAGTCTAAAACTAAACTACTATCCAGCTTACTAGTATCTATGGCAACCAATGAATGCCCAAGTCCCTATGACTAGCACGTAATAAAATATCTATCTCTGGTGCTACAATCTTCAACAGATTATCAAACCATACCACCACAGTCTTCATCAGACATATTACAGTACATACTCACCATTATGACCGAACAGGAATACCCTTTTTTGATTTCCATTTTTCCTTTCAGAGAAGAAATCAGATGCTAAATCTACAGAAACCTTTCGAACACTGAAAGATATACACACGATACTGAAGATGAAAATCCCTCCTAGAACGTGTATAGCATACTAATTCATATACATGGATTAATTAATCGACTGAAGAAATCTCCATACACTTTTACTCCTGAGTGTTTCGTTCCCGTTGTTCTCCTTTCTCGCACACACACACAAACAAACATATATATATATATATATATATATATATATATGTGTGTGTGTGTGTGTGTGTGTGTGTGCGTAAATATATATATATATATACATATATATATATATACATATATATATATACACACACATATGTGTGTGTGTATCTCTTTGCATGTGTGTGTGTGTACGTGACTCTTAGTCAATGCTTACGAGTCGTTGCCTATTAAATCTTTTTCATGCATGTCATGTTGAACACCCAAAATATCATGAGAGTGCTTTGCCAGAATAATTTAGCCAACGAAATAAAGCAATCCAACGATCATTTGAAATTGAAATTTATATTTCTGTTGATGTCTATTGTGTTTGTTTTTTATCAACTCAAGGTTGATTTAAGTCATTTAACCAATAGCAACCCATCGTTTATGGATTTTTTTCTACATTTTTCCTCAAGTCTCAAACTATACATGTAATGATTAGATATTTCTGAATTATAATGACATTTCTCTCGAAGTTTTTCACTTGAAGATTACTGTATGTATGTATGTATGTATGTATGTATGTATGTATGTATGTATGTAACTTGACCTTCAGTTCAAAACCTGTGCATAACTACAATATTTTACATAAGTGAACAGACGTTATATTGCTATCCAGGTAGATTTTCAAATCTATGCTTCTTTTTACAGTCTTTTCTAATGAATTGAATTCGAGATCACTTTGGAAATCATGCAGTTTAGAAATATAACCCCACCATTATAGTAACCGGTCCACTCGCCAAACTTTGCAATCGAATTGACATATTTAGTTATGTTCAACACAATATCACATCTGAAATAGCCAAAAAACAAGTGCTATTTTCCAGTTAGCTTCTTTTTCCCAGAGAATCTAATCTCCTGATCCAGATATAAAGGTGAATGTCGGTGGCCATGTGGTTAACAGCATGAAAAGAGTAATCGCTGAGCCGAGTTCAAACTCCAACTGAGATCTGCGTCCATTTCACATTTGATAAAAGCATGAATCCATCTCTTCATCTTATGGATAGAATAGCGGGGTACAATTACCCCGTAATTAATTCCACGGATTGCAAACCTCGGAAACTTCAATATTTACCCGGAATAGAGGAATTTGCGAAATGCAGAGCCAGGGAAATAATTGCTGTAGTTGTAACCAACTGAATGACACTATTTTCTTTTAACTAAATGTAGAACACAGGACTCTCTCGAATTTTTCTGTGAAATGGACTATAATTATTTCGACACGTACAAGTGTCATGAATTTCATTTCCCTATCCAGAACTTTGAGATGTATTTGACAGCCGCTTATTTTTCGAAGACAAACGCTGGAGAGATGAATGCGTTAACAGGAAAAAACATCAGCAAATTAATCCGATTGAGATTCTCTGATGATGCTGAATACTAGAAAGGAATGGTGTGTGGATGAAAATCACTGTGTCCGGATGAATGGCTTCTTTGTTGAGATATCTGCATAATTGCAAGGAAGATAATTGTGAAAATAATCCATGTTTTATTCTCGATCGGATTTAGTAAGGATGGGTGGAGGAGGAATGAAGAAAGAAAAGAAGAAGGGAGAACAGAAAGATGAAATAAAAAAAACGATTGAAAATAAGAATGGAGCAGAAAAATGGGAATAAAATGATAAAAAATAAGCAAACAAATAAACAAGAAAAAAAACGAAATGTTACAAGAAATAAAAAGCAAGCAAAAAACACAAATGCAATTGAAATAGAAGAAAATAAAAATAGAACAAAAAAAGATAGCACAAAACGGCGACGAAGAGTAAACAAAAATCGGAGTCACCTACGAAAGAAAATCTCAGAAAGAAATAAAAATCAAGATAAATATTTTAACAGTGAAAAAAGGAGAGAATAATAAGGAAATTGAGTGACTGATTGGTGAAAAGGAAAAGGGAAACGAAAAGAAAAATGGCTGCTTTTTGTATTGATAGTCCGCGAAGGACATGACAGATTTTCAGTAACAAAGAAAACACTGGGCGAAAGTTCTTAGATAACAAATGGAGCAAAAGTGGCAAACTGCTGACCGAGAAAGGAGGCAGATTTATTATGCACCAAAAGTTAAAATAAATCAAAGCCCATGAGTCGGGCATCGCTTGGAATGTAATTAATGTCGGAGGGACAGACAGAAAGAAAACGTCCAGAAACAGTAGTGTAACAATTGGTAGTAAATATGTGAATGGATGATTTTCGTTAAGTCAACTGAAGGATTAATGCCTAAATATGACAAGAAAATAATCAAGTTGTAACGGGATAATTTTTTTGTTATGATTATAAACAGAGAAAAGCATTAGTCATTTTTTATGCTGTAGATACAAACCGTGCATTCATTCAAAGGAAAATGCGTGATTCTGACCAAATAAGCGATAACTGCTTAGTTTTCCTTCCCATTGAACGGTAACATAAATACCATGGTATTTGAAGTCGTTGAGTATGTCTCACTACAATGCTTTATTTTGAGTACAAAAGAATATTTTGAGAGCTGATTTCCAATGCTGGTTGATAAGCTTTCCCTAATCACGTGAGAGACAGATTCGATACAATCTTATTGTTTTTTATATAATGCAAAATCGAAAGTAAACTTATTATATGTCTGTGACATCATAATAAATTATCTAATTTACTTGAATCTGATATTTGAACCGATATCAATGTCAGTTTTCTAAGTAGACAATATACATGTAACACTCTTGAACTGAGAGATTTTCACTATTCTGAATATCATTTGGACTATCATCTTAATTTCTTTGTTTGTACGATATTTTGACAAAAATATTTTAGATCTAAACTGTTCGTAGCATCAGTTTCTTTGGCAATGCTCTCCTTCTTCATTTCCATCACTTCAACTAATATATACCAATTAGCAATTTTTAACTAATACTTCCTCAATCTTCATTAAATTTTCATGAGATTATATAACAGGCCAATTGAGGGGGTCGACTAATCCTGTGACTACAAATTCTGTGACAACATATGATTCTTTTTTAAAATGCATTCAGAGCAGAAAAAGAAAAAGCCCTTAACTAAATTGGAAATGTTCACATGATGGTTACTTTGTCGAACTTGTATATCATCTCTCAAAATTCTAAAATTTCACATTGCCATAATTTGTGAAGTTTTTTCGGAGGAGTATCCTCATGGATGCTCTCTTGAACACTACATCTCGGTGGGTGTGTTCTTTAGCCTTCTTCAGGTATGTAGATCATTTGATTGATGCATGCAGGTATTTGCACACACTTGGACTGTTCCTACCGGCACACATCTTTGTTGTATGGATTAAAATCAGTTGTAAAAGAGAAATGGAGCCAGGGAAGTGAAATATAGGGAAGGTAAAAATACTCACAGACAGAAGCAATGTAAAAGTAATCACAAAGTTGTTTACGTTAGTTTAAACAAATTGTAGATAAACAAAACAGTATCTTCAAGAATAGACGGTCGTCAATTTCTATCAGAATAATTGTTTTGCAATGGAGAATTTGATTAGCATTGAACGTATCTCTTGCAGGGTAAGTAAATGTACGTATAGGGTTGCGATGCTTGCGTTTAATAGTTTAAATAAGAATCAACACTGAAATCAATTGAGAACTAATTTAACAATTTATAAGAAAAAAAGGAAGAAAAGAAAACGAATTGAAAAGATCGAAGGGAATTACTGACTCTCATACATCCATTTCGATTCTCAAAAGCACTGTCGCTGTTACTCAATATTTATAAGGTTTCTTTTTGCATCGAATCGATTTTCGATGACAGTAAGAATAACAAGTTTTGTTTGACTCAGCTGATTGTGTCTTTAATGAGAGGTAGATAGGAGTTCGATTGGAGAAAAAGCTTCCTTCCAATACAAAATGGCGACATTCTAGACGGGACACCAGATCTGATTTATTATTCAGAACTTTGCAACATCTTCCACAAAATATTTATATCAAAAAACGAATTTCCAATTAATATTTACTGTTTTTTTCCGGTTTTTTATTACCAGCTTAGTTTTCCATCATTCGACGGTTGAATGATATATTTTATGAACATGCAAATCTGTAATAATTCAAATATTACCTCCCCTTATTCTACACGGTGGAATTGAGGGGAAAACGGAGAACAATATCCCTGTATCTACTAGATTCTAAAAATATGTAGTTTTTGAGTCAGTTTCTAGAAATATAAATAATGTTCTTCTTTTTTAAAGTAACATATGGTTGGTAATACCTGTATGAATTCCAGAACTAATATATGTTGTTCAATAATGAAATTTGAAAAGAATCATCTTTCAAATAAAGAAAAACGATTGGAAAAAATAATTGCCAAGGTATTGATTGTAGAGACCTATTGAAAGGAAAATATATTCAAGACAGTCTTAAAAATTATTCTCTATTGATATTGGTCTTAATGAATTCTATTACGTTGAGCAATGCATTAAATCTATTTTACTATCGATAAAAGTAATATGAATAATGTTATAGCAAAATTACAATCGAGCCAAGTAATTCCAGTTCATGTTGCGCGGTGGATTTTGATGATTGTCGCTGAATTACATTGCTTGTTTACTCAGTTTCTGATGGATAATGAATTATGGATCCATAGAATAAAATATGTTGGGAAATTCTTGCTAAAGTGATCTGAGATGTGGAAATAATGTTACATATTTCACTAAGTGTCTACGCAGGTAATTTGCAACCCTATTTCGAATGAAAAGCAAACAGGTGTAAGCTAAGCCGAATATATTTCAATGGTGGAATTAGTATTAGATGAATTCATCACATAATTAAAAAAACAATTAAACTTATTAGTTAAACTAATCGATGTTTGGTGACAACAAGTGGTCAACGTTGTCAAATGTCACTGCTAATGATATTTTGATTGAATGATCTCCCTATCGGAATAAATTGTATGGAAAAAAATTTTAAAAAAGGGTTGGGGATAGAACAGAAGACGAGGCATTCTAAACCAAGTATTCTACTGTCTGATATAGAAATTCTGTCAAAATTTCTCAGTCAGATGTCAGAAGAATTTAACTATGTGGTATTTGCACATTTCTAAATAAGTGTATCTCTCAACGATCTAAACTCGACATTATTTAGAATTTTGTGACAGAGGCACCTCTTCACTTCCACTTGTTCTTCATTTTCAAACGTTGCTCTAATTTTAGAGCGATAACTGATAAATGTAAGTAGCTTTGAGTCTAATACCAACAATCGCTTGCCCGCTCAATCGAGAGTGTACCGGTTATTAGTTGGCCAACATGTCATTTAATCTGATGAAGTTCACTTTTGTAATCAAAATTAATACCCATTTATCTCAAGAATGCAATTTAACAAAAAGTAAATGCAGATAGATTTTCTGTCAAGGAAGATCATTTCAGCATAAAAGACAAATATCAATTTGAGGAGCAACGCCCCCTTCTTACTATTACAAAAAGGGTGTATTTTCTATTAAATAAAGGATGAATGCTTTCATCAACAAACGCTCAAAGAATTTAATGATTTATAGTCATTGACGTATTTTAACTACAGAGAATAGTCTATAATTATTCACTGGTCCAAATATAATTCATCAAGCCGGACCTCCACAATCGCAAAAAAAAAACGTCCGATTAGATGCTCGACCGAGTTATCGAATGTCTTTAGTTTATTGGATCATCGGATTATATCAAAAAACGACAATTTTCTATGAACGTGTTGTGTTTTAAGTCAGCTACATCGAATTGAAAAAAAAAATTTGATCAGATTAAATGATGGTTGGAACACATCTCATGCAATCTTGCCTTCCTTCATCACCAATAGGTATCATAAATATATGCGTGTGTGCATGTGTTTGTGTCTGTGTGCAAATATAGCGTGAATCGGTCTGTGTACATGTGTATGTATGTATGTTTTCTTTCTGTTTCCTTTACTTTCAACTGCATATTTCACACAATAAGCAAATTTCCAACACTATCAACCATTATTTTGTGAAATATTGAGAGAATAATACAAATGGAATGAAAATACAGTGGATTGTAACTATAATGGTAGATGTAAACATTTACAACACCCATGGCAGAGGTCATATCGGAAACCATAGCGCACATCGCGGTGAAAGTAAAAGAAAAAGACACTCCGGAAGGAAGACGTCGGTCGAAATATCACGAAAAATAGAAAGTTACGTCATACAGGGAAACAGCAAATCGTATATATATATATATATATATATATATATATATATATATATATATATATATATATATATATATATGTATATATATATATATATATATGTATATATATATATATATACATATATATATATGTATAATATATATATATATATATATATATATATATATATATATATATATATATATATATATATATATACTAGAAAATTGGTGATACATCAGGCAGAGAAAAGGGAAGTATAAGACATAAACTCTTCTACAGAGGAAAGGAAAAAGCAGGGGGGTCTAATATATGCATTTAGCATCGTCCCAGGCAATGTAAAACAGAAAGAATAGTTGGGACTCACATTGTCATTTCCAGATTGCACAAGCAATAAGAATTATAATTCTCACACTTGGTATTAGGGTCATTTAAATGGGTCTGCTTATAGGATGCTCTCTACTGCCACAAGAATTTTTTTTTATAATTATCACTTATTTTAGACAGTCTTATCAGCTTCCATTTAGTGCACGGTGGCTCACATCCATCTTCGAATGTCAAATCGTAAGAGCTGCTGAAATGGACAATCCTTCTCATACGACTGTCATGTACATTGCAAAACTAGCAGCATTTCATTTGTTGCGTTTTCAAGACTTTTGATGTCATAAATCTTTTGTCATTGTTTCCTTATCTATATTCAGAATCACTTCCATTGTCTTCCACTCCTATGATGAAGCATTGAATTTTCAATGTTTTCCGTACTTATGCTTCCGTTTGTCTTTCTACTCCAGATTAACATCACAAGCACATCAATATATAGACTTTGCTTATTTTTGATAAACTTAAAAAGCAAAATAATTAGATTAAAATATATCTTGCAAACAGATTCATCAAATTAAACCAAATGATTTCTGTTGTGTGCCTTGATATTACATTTCATGAATTTATAATAATTGAAGAGTTAGAATCAATTTGCTAGACGTTGAAGCAAACAGATAAGAGTAATTTGATGACCGTCACATTTTGGACGCCAGGAGCAAGGAGGCCCCGACGAACTCATCAATTACACCCTGCCTTGACAGAAATTAATGTTTCTGTCACCCACAAATATTATTTAAATGTCAAGTGTTTGTCTAGCCCGGAAATATTATCGAGCCCAACGATAAAGGAGACTAGACGCGATGTTTCAACCATATATCGAGTGTAATTGTTCAGTTATCTATTTATAAATTATTTTTATTGTTGTTATTATTATTATTATTATTATTATTATTATTATTATTATTATTATTATTATTATCATTATTATTATTATTATTATTATTATTATTATTATTATTATTATTATTATTATTATTATTATTATTATTCACCTCAAATGCTAGAATATTCTCGATGGCATAATGAATAAGAAGTGATTTAATAATTTAAAACGCTACCCATGATAAATTTCACTGAAGGAAAGAAGTTGTACGTCAGTATTCGATTTATTTGAACTTTTTTTTCTGGTGTTCTTACATAATGAAGATGGATTACATTGAATGGAATTCTCTTCTCTTTAGGTCATAATACATTGAGTGGAACTGTGTTAGACCCGAGAAAATGATTCTTTGTGTGGGCCACCAATTTGCTTCTCTAACTGCGTTTTATGCTATTCTGCTAATTTGTTTTGTGATCAAACCAGCATACTCAACTCTCCCATGACATTCTTATTCCGGATATTAACTCATCACCAATTGTTTTTAGGCTGCAAACATCCAAGCGTTAATTACGCACAAAGAGACAGAAAACAAAAATAATGTTTTTCTGTCAAGTATGCCATAGTGTTATATTCAATTTTAATGAAAGGAAGTACAAAATGATGAGACATCGTCAGATGTAATGAAAAAATGAATCAATTCAGTTTCAGAATGAACAAGCTGAAACCAAAGTGAATTCGACCACTCCCAAGAGAGGAAGCATTGCTAAAATAATGCATTTCATGTGAGAATGTATACAAAGGCATCATCATATTGACTGGGAAGAACCAAAAGATACTACAATACTCTGTCAAACCATTTGTAAATTACGCTACTTCAACACATTATAGAAAAATATTATTGTGGAAAGAACTAAAATCAATTACAGTTTCACGTTACTACAGATGCACTGAAACTGTAGGTTATAAACTTGTGTCGCTGTATTTAAAAAAATTACCGGATGAGATGTAATCACATTACATATATTTATCTAATGCTATTCAGTAAAATAGACTGTAACTGATCTTTATTGGCTGGTGTTTGAGCTAAGATAAAAGGCAAGTAATCAGAATCTTGATTTGTAAGCCAGACAAGGAGACTCTCGAACACATACACATAGAGGATGAACAGAAACGATCACATCCCACCAAATATTTAGTAGGTTTATGTACTTGTAGATTCTACATGTTGTAGTTCCGTCTTTGTTAATATATATATATATATATATATATATATATATATATATATATATATATATATATATATAATTCGAACTTGCAAAGACTGACAAATTGATTTACACTGTGAGTTAGACTCATCAAATAAGTAGGCAAAGTGGGATGTCCTAATGAGTATAACGGATTAGAAAGAATATGTCTTAAGCATTCATTTGAAAAAACAGAATGTACAATCTGTAATGAAGTATATGTATCCTGCGAGTTTTCTGAAAGAATAGGCATTTTCAAGAATTTGATAAAGGAAAACTACTCAAAACATCGACACTATGCATGCAGAGTTTTTTCAGAGGAACACCTCAATCACATAGCATACATCAAAGCGGCAATCAATTTCTCACCAAGAACGCGTTAACGTGTTTTGTGTTCCCCCAAAAAGAAGAGAGATACACTTTTTTACGGGACATGAAAAGGCAAACATCCATTTTGAATTCATAGGAAATTTTGTGCATGTTCTATCATGGCACATCGGATTTCAAAACCCCATATGCATTCAGTTGGTTAATCTTCCTTCCAATCTTGATTTCGATTCATCGTTGAGATTTGGACACCATATATCTATCTATCTATCTATCTATCTATCTATCTATCTATCTATATATCTATCTATCTATCTATCTATCTATCTATCTATATATATATATATATATATATATATATATATATATATATATATATATATGTGTGTGTGTGTGTGTGTGTGTCTGTGTCTGTGTGTGTGTGGAGTAGAGCATCATTTCTAAGCAATGCACGTGATTTTGATAGTAATATAAACCCAAAATAAATTAGGGATCATTAAAACCAAACATTTAGGAAGAGAAAATTATATTTTTGACAAAAAATCAATCTATGAGAAATAGATTCTCCACTATTCCAGTGAGACTGAAATTCATATCACACTGAATTGAATTTATCTCCTTTTTATTTTTCGCATCTTTGATTGCAAGTAAATTGATCTTATTTTACTAAATCGATATAATCCCTTATTTTCCTCAAAATTTTGGGGTGAACGTTCCTTAATTCTGACTGTAGAAAAACTAGAAAATCAAGCATGAGCAGAAATTATTCATAGGTCAAAAATGAGAAGTCTGATGGATTACTACGAATATCTGTTTAATAGTTTATTCTATAGGCATCACACACATCAACTTGCTCTCAAACATAACCACTTACTGCAAATATCAATCCTCGCATTCACATATTCATCTCCTTATTCATTATTCCACGTGTAAAATTAGCAAGACCACGAGTGGTGAAACATTGAATAGTAAAGGATTTCTTTTTTTTTAAAAGTTATCACCATTAAAGGGGGATAACACTGTTTGATAATAAAATATAGATATTGACAGGTCTCAGGGGGAAGCATCACTGAACCAACGTCTTTTGGTAGCATGCTGTGTTGGGGGCGATCAATGGAACCTAAGAGAAAAAAAGAGTAATCACTGGATGAATCACTTCTCTTGCCATCTGCTGGATAGTGATCCCTTGAAAAATCTGGATTTTCAAAAGACAAATAGGAATACCGCTGGAGACAAGCCAACAATCAATTTGGCATGAATTTTCGTTGCAAATTAAACCTCCTTACTGAATTATTATTTAGAAAGTGGTGTTTTTCTTTCTAGACAATAAATATTGTTGAAAATTACAACGATCTAGCTGCTTTCCATAATATTCACAAAGGTAGAATCCTATTGTGATGAAAATGTAATATTGTGGAAGGCAACACTTCGGGACAAAATATCAGTATTTTACAGATTCTCTTCTCTTTTTTTGTTGATAGTTAATGCATTATACTGTAATGCAAATGGTATAAGCTACAATGTATTGTCTGATATAAGTTACAGTGAATCGATGAATTTATCCAATTGCTTTATAAAACTATTTTTTTCAGTTATGTAAACTTTTGATGGTAGAAACCTAGTTGTTGTATCCTTGTTTTGGTTAAATGACGTTCTGGAACTATTTGTTTCTCCATTTTCCTGAAAGAATTGTTATATGCATTTGAATTTGATTTTCTTTTACAAAACAAAGATGAAAAAGACATTTTCACGATCGAAAAGTTATATAATTAAAAGAAAAAAGTAAATATGTTGCTTTATTCACTGATTAGGCAGCTTTGCAGACTGGACATATTTTATACTTTTCGATCAAAATTGTATTCCATAACATTCATTTTGATTCTATCTTTCTGTCCTGTTATATGCAAGTACATCAACATTGGATACAGAAATACTTAATGAACAGTTTGACATGGGGCCTGCGTTTCTAATCCGGCCTTTGCTGATTACCAGCTTTGCATGCACCTTATATAAATGTATGTATAAACATTTTTATTGAAATAGTCAATATTTACACTGCAAGGAACAAATACAGTTTTGTAAAAACAAGATACTTTCATATGCTTTCTGCCTCTCTGAAGTTATCACAATTCGCTTGGATCGCTTGAGCATTGAGTTTAACTTCCCTTCATTTAGAAAGGTCAGTTGGATAAACGTCACAAGCCCGGAAATGAGGCATTGTTACAACAGAAAACTTACAAACACAAAAGGTTGGTGATTGTTTTGATTTAATTATAGGAAAGTGTTGGGCCATTGCCCTCGGATTCCTAACAGTGTGGCTGAGTAAAGAAAAAGAGCGTACCTCTATCGATGAATTCTTTCAATAATTGAGACCAGAAAGAATACCTGCCGAATCCCCCGAAATTTATCACGGATTGCAAGTCTAATGAGTATGTCAAAACTTCTTCATTGCTCCAATGTATTTGTAATGATGAATGTACACATCATCTTGAATACATTTTGGTAGATATCATTCACGACAATGCATCGTTCTGTTAAAATATCATTCACACTGGCACCTTTATTCATCTATTGATGCAAAAGGAGAAGCAGACCAGCACACATAGGCCATGTGATCGACACACAGTATCCCCATATCAAAACTGATTTGGGAGTAATTAAGTTTTACACATCGTTCTTATTGCTCACAAAATGGACCCTGATCAGAATGCTAGACATATTTTATATCCTTCCATTGATCCATACATATTCTTCGTCTCACACTTGAGCAGGTTTCGACAAATCTGTAATTTTTTTCCTGCTACATTATTCCCAACTTTTCCAAATGTTTTTGTAATTATATAACTAATTTTTGCTTGGTAATGAGAGGGGTAGTCGTTCAATTCGACAAATCTAATATGGTGAACCACAAATCTAAAAAGTGTATTGTGTACAGCATCTAATTAATCAAACATTTATCTATGTAAATACATTTTCCTCCGAATTTTCTTTTTTTATGAAACAATCTTTGCTTATGGAAAAATTGAATTTCTATCCTGAATGATATTTTGATACGCAGCGACATATATATATGCTTTAATCCCCCATCTACCAGCGTGCTCTATTCCTATGGAAGAGCATTACATATATATATATATATATATATCATCTAACATATTCTTCTCATGTATGTGAAAGTTTTCTTCTCTGTGTTATGCGCTAGCTGTTCAAGGATGGTAACCTGGCAACTGAAGACATTTTCAGTTCAGAATTTCAAGAATCAATGAGTAATTATTCAGACTTCTCTAGATGATAACTGCTAATTGTCAAAGAATATAACTCGAGGACTAATATCAGTTAGGACCTTATGACCTCTACTGGAAATACATCAAAGGATAAACAAATCAGAAATCACTACCGAGAACATGTACATATATAGGAAGAAAGAATGAGAGATAGATAGGTAGATAGATAGGTTGATAAATATATAGATAGAAATGGACAAAACTAGTGTGCTCGAAAGAAAACCAGCGAAGGTAGACATATTTGATTAACTGGAGTGAAACTAAAAAACTATACATGTATATAGATTTGCAGTTGACACTTCAACATGTTATCTTGCAACCCAAAACATGTCTTTTACAGTTGGTCTTTGAGCATATCAATTGGATCCATTACTATATACCAAACATTATTCATGGTCATCGCTCTGGTTTGTAACTACGCTATTTTTTTTCTTGGTTCTTTTCTTTTACTTTAGGAAAACTATAAATCAAATTTTCTTTTTGACCATATAGATTGAGTTGATGATTTTTTCGGTTTTGTTTATGAATTTATCAAAATTTCATATAGTGTTAGTCCCCATTTGTTATGTATAATCTCTGCTTGGATTTCCCCAAAGTGGTCAATACCAGTACCCGATTATTCATGAATTTTCCCTCTGTTTTGTTGATTTTTTAACGCCGCAAGGCATTCAAAACTCTCGCAAGGGATTGAATTTATATAATACGATTTATTTGATGTCATTTTGCTTTAGTGTTTCTCTGTTTCTGATCATCTATTGGAGGATTTCAGCTTTCTCCCTGTGTAGTGTCGGTAATTCTCTGAACCCCGCCTTGTTATAGCATTTTCCTGTTAGCTATTTTCTAGAGTGTGTGTGCAGAGCAAATGGATGTATACCATACTTCTATCTTTTACGCTTTGCAGCAGAGGCGTAGCAAGGGATTTAAGAATCCAGAGGCTTGGAAACCTGAGGGTCTCCCTCTAAAATAGAGTGAAATATAATTTGAAAAAAGGGGCTATCTTTGTCAAAAATAAACTCAAACAGTAAAATTATTATTTGGAAATTTACGTGTTATATACAAATATATCTGCTGTAATGCAGTTGTTGAACTTCCATTTATGATTCTTTTTGTTCTCCTTCATTGAGAGACCAGAAGGCGTTTTGGGGTAACCTCCTCAGCTACGCCTCTTCTTTGGGGTAGTTTGCTTGATTTTTGCTTTCAGCTCTACCTCTTTGTTGTGATTCCTTTGGTATCCTCCTATTTCGTTTTAAATTCTTTATTCACTTTTGCATTCGCGTTTTGGTTTATTTTTTCCCCCTTTTTATGTCCTTATAGAAGTTAATTACGATGTTCTGGAACTTGTGATATCGTGCACGGTGTGAAATTAACTGTACAACTTATTTTGGTCTACTTTCCTTTGCCAAAATTTTCTGTTTATCTTTCTTAACAACTGTGTGCAATCTCTTCCGTTTCCATCTGTATTTTTTTCCACAGTCTGATGCCTAATCCATTCATATTGTTCAACCAGTCTCGTGATAATCTTTCATTTTTTTTTTTTGGCATAGCTTTGAATGCTGTTATTCTGATAGACTGAGAAATCATTTGCTATTTCTATCTAATTGCCTTATCACTCATTCAGCATTAGTTATTCCATATGAGTTTAAAAGGATGTGCTCACAATCGCAATGAGTGAGAACTTTCAGGTACACAGTTCGAAGTGAGGTTTGATATGAATGTATGAATTACAAACTACACTCCAATTAATGGCATTAAACAAGATGTAGAAGAATTTGAAGACAAAACTTCCATGTATAAATAGTTCGTCTGGGAATAGTCAAATTCAATTTGACTAAATTGATTCAACGTTCTTTTTCAATGAGTTCTACTTTTTATCTTTCTTCTCTTGACTTTTTAATGGCCTTAAGGCTTGGCAGTCCTTTTGACACATCATTCCTCTGAAGACGTTCATAGAGTGTGTTTGAAATCCCCTCTTCCAACTCTCAATAGGAAACATATTTTTCAAAATATTTAATATGATTCAATTAAATTAATTCTACTTGGCCTTTGAATATCTGGAATACTTTGTATTCTATTGTTTTTTTGTTTGTTTGTTTTTTCGAGCTTGTACCTTGTTTCTCTGGGTATTGTACTGAAAAAATAGTTGAAATGAAATCTTAAAAAAACGTACATTGAAAGGCACACAATGGGTTGGAGAAAAATAACCGTATACATACAAAAGCAGACAGTAAAGCAGGCAGACGGCTTGAGATGGCTTAATATATATATATATATATATATATATATATATATATATATATATATATATATATATATATATATTATCATCGAATGTGTATATTAGGGTTAGACTTTGATTATACAAGAGTGTATGTCAGCTTGACTGAAATATTGTTCTTACTAACGCAGGAGTTTACCAAGAAGCGGATCAGTCCACATATAATATCTTTTTCAAACTAAATATTTACTGGAGTATCGCCATCACCCTTATGACAAGACTCTCCTGCTGCAAGCAATCTTTCCACCATCATCCAAGTGCAAGAAATCTTACAATAATGCCAAAGTCCAATCTCTGTATGTACAAATTTCTTCCGGTAGACTTTTCCATTTTACCATGTTGACCTCATCAGGTTCTATTATATTTCTCAGCTTGAGGTATTTGCTATGATTTTAGGCGGATTAAAAAAGATATTGAGATGTCTAACAAAGATAACAGTCAATAGATGAACAGTTGTAGCGTTAAAATGTAGAGTAATTAAAAAATATACCAGTTGAAGAATTAATAGTCAAAATGAATACTATTCATGACATCACTATTGTTTTCACTGGGAAACATATACATTTGATTCCAAAATCAACGAAAGCAGTATAAACAGTAAGAAAAAGGGTGGGTGAACCGTGTCCGTGGTGCAACTTTGACCTCTGTCATGGCATGGATGAACCATCATTTCTACTGTTTAAACATACAGCCGATTTAATGAGCTAACTTTCTTCTTATTAATGAAACATGACAATTTCATCATCCAGAAAAAATATTCTATAGGGGACTCGAGACGTTTCTGTAGCAAAGTCATTCCCATCATAAAAACGCCGTACAATCGAACTTTTCGAAACAGTTTTTCTCCAAAACTTCCCGTGACGTAGTAATCGACAACAGGAGTCTAATACAACCAAATTACAACCAGGTTTGATATAAACATCAATTTCACACGCCATTCTTTGCTAGAAGCTCTGATAAAGTCTACATTTTAAAAGAAATGATGGGTATCTATAAAGAATTGAAGATTCATTAATCAGCCTAAACATTCTCCACGTCAGTTTGTCTGATGTATATCAATTTTCTCTGACACACACTCACACACACACACACACACACACACACACATACATATATATATATATATATATATATATATATATATATATATATATATATATATATATATATATATATCGGGTCATAAATGTGTATACGTGTGTGTGTAGGATTATCAAGAGACTGAGACCGTTGCTTGGCAGCAGCAAGTCTTATTCCTCCAATCAGAGAAATTGGTTGTACAGTCAGATCATACCAACAACGATTAGGATAAAAAAAATCAACATCCACTCCGGCATTTATATTATAAAAAAATGATTTAAAAAATATATATATATTTCGGGGATATGAGAGTAATTTACAATCATGATCTATATTTTTGTCATTCTGTCCTAACCCTTTGCATAATTCAAACAGAATTGGTACATGACATCCTTTGCTTACATCAAAGCCAGTATGTTATGCTTGCAGATGCAGTTTTATTATTACTCGTATTGTTGATCACACCGTTGCTGAACATACGCTGGCAGGACCACCTTCCTTTGGTGCGTTAGCCCAAAGTCCTTAACCTGTTGGATGACCACAACCTAGAAAATAGTTTCAAAAGGCAAGAAAAAGCGCTCCACTGTCATCTTTATAGATATACCCATGGAGGGAGCATTAGAAAAAGAAAAATGTCTGCATCAAAAGGTGACAAAAGAATCTTAAGAAAAGAGAGAAATGTGTGAAGAAAAATCAGCCTCAAAAAAAGAAGGATGATTCTGACTCAGAAAAGTAAAAAATAAACTACATCATGTGCCTGGGATGTGACTCAAAATCATGGAAAGTGTGGCTGCAGTACTGGATAAGTGAGTCCTAGGCACGTAAGATTGCCCGGCTGGAGGGGATTTTTACATCTGCTGTGACAGTGGCTCAAAATATTTTTTCTTGTGTCTGGCAGAAAATCATTTTGGGGGCTATCAGAAATTTAAAAATAATTTAAGAGCTGCGTCATTTTGGGGTGAGCATCTCTCTTGAAACCTAAAGTCGAAATTCACATTCACTGGACTGTGACAAAAATCAGTACTCAAAACTGTTACAGTTTCGTACAATAAATATTTGTTCAAAAAAGTATTGCATAGAAAACTGTTCTATTCTCCCCATCTAACACTTAAATATGGGAAGATTAGAGAGCAACTGTAACATCTGCACATTGTCTGCATAAATGCACAAAACTCAGTAACTGTTACTTGATGAATTGAATATTGTGTAAAAAAAGGCAATAATATTACGTAGTAATACAAATTTCAGAATAACATACCCATTGAGAGGGAAAAAAATTAATAAATGAAATTTAAAAATTACTGATATGTTGCTACTAAGCTAGATTAGATGAGGATGGGGATAGTTAAAACATCTGACTACTTCAATTCAAATATATATATATGTATACATATACGTATATATATATATATATATATATATATATATATATATATATATGTGTGTGTGTGTGTGTGTCTGTTATTGTGTCATCCACAGAAGCAGAATTGAAACCTTCACATCAGACCTGCAGGCCGATATTTTACCTCTGGACTATGGAACTGGACTGTCTCTAAGGCAAAATTTAAGCGATATATTCGTTTTACATAGAAATTCCTCATCTACCTGAGTGCTCTATTCCTACGAAAGAGCATTGCATAAGTTTACAGTGGAAGATTTACCTCACTTAAAGAGTGCTCAACCCTGAATAGAGGAGCATTAATTATTGTGTCATTCACGGACAGCTGTTTCAATGTATTACATCTCTTCAGTGTGGCTATAGACTTTCCATTATCCCATCCAGTACCGCGAGGCGGAATTGAAACCTCATCAGTCTTTTAACGTCTGTCGCTGTATATAGATCTTCCTCAGGATTCGCCACAATTCTCTATCATAGGTGTTGCGGAGCCAGTATTTTCTAAATTTGTCCAGTTCATCTGTCAATCTTGTATTTTGTTGGCCTTGGTTTCGAATGTGATCTCTAGAGATCCATGTTGTGAGTCGTGATGTCCATCCGTTGTCTCTGATTCTTTCAACATGGCCTGCCCGTACAGCAAAAAAAAATAACGTCTCTAGTAGAAGCTGCGACTATGTTCAAACCAAGAAGCATGCAGGCCCCCAGTAAAATCTCTGACGAGAACAAGAAAAAAGCAGATACCTCAAATCACCAACAATAAAAAGGGGAAAATAGAGGAGTCCGAAGTAAACAAAACTATTAGAAAGGAACTAAGAAAAGACAAAAGAAGTTATACCGCAGCCATCTTCGAAAACACTCTCTAAAAACGTTGGGGCTTTGAAACATACAAAAAAAGCTTCTAGTATCGGACAGAAACAGATAACGAGCATATTCGAAGAAAACAGAGACATAACAACGGACAGACATAGAATAGCCGAACACACCCAACAATTCTATCGAGAACTGTACTCGCCAAGACACAAGGAACAAATCAACGTCCAAGATACGCATGATGCAGACAATCAGTTTGAGGATTTCCCAGGAGTTCCACCATGGGAGGTTAAACTAGCTATCACAGAAGCAAAAAAAAACAAAAAGTTCCTGGACCAGATAATATTATCATCGATCTACTAAAAAACTGGTAAAATCGTGGAAAAAAAAACCCTAACTTTTGTATTTAACTTAAGTCAAAAACAGTATAGTCCCGATAGACTGGAGCAGAGCAATCATTAATTTTCTACACAAAAAAGGAAACCCTAAGAACCTCAACAACTACAAGCCTATAAAGATAAAAACTCCATCTTTTCACAAAAATCATCACCAACCGTATAACTAGAACACTAGATGAAAAATTTTGAAGAAACTACTCGACCATGGTCCATCTCTATTCAATAAATCAGCTGGAAAAAAAAGCTGCAGAAAGTAAAATGCTACTCGCTGTAGTATTTATAGACTTTAAAAAAGCATTTGACTCCGTAGAAATCCCCACGGCCATGAAGGCCATTACCCTACAAGGTGTTGACCCGGTATACGTCAAAGTACTGCAACACATATAAAATCACAGTAACTCCTTTCTCAGGCTTCATAAGGACTCTGAACCTTTCCGACTTCAAAAAAACGTAAGACAAAGTGATACCAGCTCACCCGAACCCTTCAAAGCCTGCCTGGAGATGATATTCCGAAACCTGGACTGGGAAAATAGAGGAATAGAAATAGACGGCGAATATCTGAGCAACCTAAAATTTGCAGACATCATCCTTTCTGCAGACTAACTTGACCTCCAACCAATGCTAGATGAACCAAAAAGAGAAAGCAAGTGATTTAACCTACACATGAACTTCAGTAAAACAGAAATCATGTGCAACGATCACATAGAGAATAAGGACATAACTGTTAAAATCAGAAATGCATATTAGGGAAAGTAGACCACTATATCTCCCTAAGACAACGAATCTCCATGAAACCCACAGAAAAGGAAAATATCAAGCGAAGAATACCCCTAGGATAGCCAGCCTTTGGCAGAGCAAGCTCAACCTACAAAAACAAGTCGATCCCAATAATCCTGAAAAAAGGTGAAAATAATCAATGCATCCCCTTAACAGCCACTTATGAAGCTGAAACATGGAACTCAACTAAAAGACAGACTCACAAACTGAGGACCATGCAACGTGCACATGACTGAATCATGCTCAACCTCACATGGAGATATCACAAGACCACTCAGTTTATAAGGAAAAAAACATAAGTCAAAGACATCTTAGAATCTATTAGGACACTAAAATGGCAATAGGCGGGCAGTGTTGTAAGAATGACATATATATATATATATATGTATATATATATATATATATATATATATATGTTTGTGTGTGTGTGTGTGTGTGTGTGTGTGTAAATAGTTTAGGTAATTTATGACCGACATAATATGATAATTGTAAAGTGAGTATATTGAGAAACATATTTTGTCCTGAATCATCCAGCATGAGCATCATCTTCTTTATTCATTTACGTTGTCAGTCTAGTAAAGTTGTACTACGATTATATATATATATATATATATATATATATATATATATATATATATATATATATATAAGGCGTAGAAAAACAAGGATTATCCATTTTATGTTAACAAAGGATAAATTTTCGTTGAAACTTGAAAGAATTGTTTAAAAAACAATGGTGAAGAATGTTAGGTTGATTCCAGCGATGGTTTCTAGGTCAATTTCACAGACTAAAAATTGAAAAGTTTTTTATGATATGAGATTGGTCGATATGTAATTATAATTCAAAAACCTCCCTTCGATACTCACTTCTCCGTGTATATATATATATATATATATATATATATATATATATATATATATATATATATATAGTTAGTTGAATAGTTTGATAGATAGTTTCTTGCAGTGCCAAGTGAAGTGAAATATGAAGTAGGAATATGGCGTTAAGCCAACTTTAAAAATTCTGTAATAAAACGAGCCTGTCCTACTAAGATATCTGCATTTTTAATCCTGGCATTTTTTCGGATTTGAACACCATGGGAAATACTCAAGTCAGTCTGTCACTGAGCTGTTTGGGCACCTCCAGTATCTTCTCCTTGTTCAAAACTGCCAGATGGAAAGCTTTCGTTGATGTTCGATCTCAGCACATGTGGCATTTGTCTGTGAGATAAATTTGAGAGTGTTGTAGATTCCATCAGAATTACCAGAATTTTCCAAAATCTCTCAAAATAATCCAGTTCAAAAGTTTTCTTTATTTTGTATCGATGCATCATAGCAGATAACGGACATCGATTTTTTTTCCTTTTTTGCAGATTGCAAGGAAAGTAAAAACGTCTTCTCTGCATGAAACACATTATCTTGAATATCTTACTTCCTTATGTATCTGTCGTTAAGTTTTCATTATTTCTGATATCATTATAATTTCGATGATTATTAGCTCCGTATTTGTGTTTGTTGTTAATAGTGGTAGTTATCATTCTGGTATTGATGTTCACAATAATGCAGTCATATAAAGAATAATTGCTGGTGGTGCTGCTGTTTACTGTTTTCAATCATTTTTTAAAGTTTTGTGCAGAAAATTTCTTTTTTTAAATTCTTGCTATTATTGTTCAAGTAATGTTTCCTTTGGTTTGTAACATCAATGAGATTTCCCAACGTATAAGTATCATAAACAGGTTCGCAGAAGAGAACTCGAATCCATTAGAAAATATATATTTGAAAATAATTGCACATCACCAAATGTTCGTACATCGACTTGAAAGCCCCCATCGGAGTCATCAGCAATTTTGTATTTGTGCCTTGTGATTGAAAATGATAGCAGGCTCGATGTTAACACACTGCTGATGACGGAAATTAACTTATTGCACTTCAACTATAAATGTCAGAGATTTCCATCCATACCACGATTGACCTTTTCACTTGAGGTTGAGGAGAGTGAGCTATAGGAACGAAGATACATTGGGTCAATTAAAAAAATGTTCAGTTTATTTTGCACCAGGTTGTGTAGTCAAAATTATCATCCTTCAGAACACAGCAACTCATTTGCTCCAGTCGCAGCTAATGGGTTAATCGCCTTGGGAACAGTTCATCTCCATGGCGAAAACTGATCAAGCAAGTCAATTGATATTGTACAGCCAGATACAGGTCTGAAAAAACCTTTTGCTGTGCTTTACTATTATCGAATACCATGACAGCCTCGAGCATTGACTTCACTCAGCAATACAGGTAGTACCAAATGAATTTCACACGACTACATTGCAAGCATCCATTTACATCGAAATAGACATACTTCAGCCCAATTGTACCATTCATTCGTGCATCAAATTTGTCTTTCAAAACTTTCATGCTGATATTTATCTCACAATTTCTCACCGAAACTATCAAAATTGAAGGCTGTATTCAGATAAGCTTGAAATTGCATTATTCGTATACAATGCAAAAAAAGCCTTGACGCTTTGTTTTTCCTCGGTCATATTCAACCAAAATAAATCCGGATTTTTTATAGATTTGCAAAAATGTGAAACAACTCTAAAATTAACATTCAATTGTTATTTTGGGATAGCTGTTGGGATATAGGTGGTGTGTTATACAAGCAGATTTTTGCAGCTTATCCGTAACTGGATCCCCACATTGGAAATAACCTGGCGCCACATCTTGATCTTGTAGGGAAGAACGTTGATATGCTTATATGAGTAGATTGATAGTAATATCACTATTTGTAGACGTGTGAAAACCTGAAATGTGAAATTGATGTCAGTGTGAAAAAACATGGAATCATCTTTTTGAAAAGATTCTAGAATCGATATATCGTGTACAGATGAAAAAAAATTTAATATTATGTATGTACTGAAAGCCACATCCAACCCAAGTTACAATGCACGATCACACGCGATATATATATATATATACATATATATATATGTGTGTGTGTGTGTGTGTGTGTGTGTTTGTTGTGTTGAAAATTATTTATTTTTTCATTATTATTGTGTGTGTGCCTGTGTGTTTGTATGTCGGTCTACTTTAATCCGTGTTTGCGTGAGTGTGACTGACCTGTGTTTATCTGACCTGATATAACATGGCTTCACTGCACATCAGGACAAATTTCCAGCATGCATTATTCCAAATTTCCATTATCGATGTATCGATCCTTTGCCCCTTTTTTATCGTCATCAGAATCAATGGCAGCTGCTTCTGTTAACGCAAAGAATTCGCCAAACCATTTCTTTCTGCTCTTTTCTGTTTATGATAATAACTTGCCCTTATTTAGCCCAAGCTGCAGTCCCAAAACAAAACGGATATGTTTATTGGGGTGCATATTTGGAACACAGTACATTAACTATAACCAAAATATTACAGAAAATAACTTACAGGCCTGTGTACGTGTGTCTGTCTGTCTCTGTCTCTGTCTCTGTCTCTGTCTCTGTCTCTCTCTCTCTCTCTCTCTCTGTGCGTTTAGATATGTGTGTGGGTGGCATGCTCGTGTAAAGAGCGTGTGGTAAACCCACGAGATTGGATCTTGGAAAATACAAAGGCAGCAAAAAGAGAAGAAGACGTCACATAATTTAATTGTATCAAGTACTTGCTCATAGTAGGGAGGATATAAATTTGTATGGAAAAGTCACTGCCTGAATAAGATTAGAAATTATAATTTGGGAATCTAAAATATAATGTGTAGGTTTTTTACGCGTGCAAGTCAGCTACAAGTGTCCGATTGGATGCATTCAAGGATAATCGATCCCACTGCACGAGACATTATTTGCAAAACTATCGTCAATCATATCTCTGCAGTAAGCGTGGAATAGATGAACTTCTACACATTTAAATATTCATAAATCTGTTAAAGATATATACGTACATATGTGTTAAATCCTGCATATGTGTAATAATATATATTACTATTTACTGGAGATTTATGTTTTCCTGTATTGATGTACGTGCTTTCGTGCATATGGTTCATAACAAATGCACCAATAGCAACGTGCAATTATTTCTTTCCGTGTGCAAATATCTGTGCTATAGTGTAATTACCATCGCGTGGGTGTGTACAAGGTTTTCTCTTTTCCTGATGCTCGCATTTCGATAGCCAATCTCGCCCCAGTGCTGTGAACACCTGAAAATTATTGAACGGTGAAGAGCGCGTTAAAGATTGAACACCGAAATACTTTCTTTCTGTCAATGCTCAGCACAGCTGGGCCCGTTTGATTATAACTAAAGCTGGGCAGAATGAATGCAAAAATGCGGGAAATTTAGCGCAGATGTTGGGAATCAGTGTGCGGTTCTATAAAATGCAATTCTCAAAATATGGCTGTCTTCCTACCAAGATGAAACCTTGACAAAGAGATGCAGAATTTAATAGACTAAGGCTCGTGCAAATACGAGTATGAACATTCCTGTATCTTATTGCATAGAGAAATCGATATAGATGTCGATATAACACGTTGTTGGGGGTCCAATAAAGGGAGGAAGTAAACAAATAATACCAAAAATTAAATATCAATCATCCTTTAACGGCACACGCCAACATATTACTGATTTCTTGTAAAATTATGCTCCTCTTATACAAAACACGACATGTGTCACAATCTCAGATGTTGGGTTCCTTTTTTTATGAAATCTTCAGAAAATGTTAGAAAATTCGATAGAGTTTCCTGGAAAGTTTTGAGCCAATGACTCATCTGATGCTACATCTATATCAAGTTATTCACATTATGTGGAACAATGCCACATGTCTTGGGCATTTGGAGAGGAATTAAATCACTATCCATTACTATCGGCCCGAAAAACTGGCTTGCTGAACACAACACCATGGTTTGGCAGCTAGTTACATAAGTGAAGTATCTCATGACATGATACAACATTATTTCTTCTTTTGCTAATAGATATAACTTGGCAGTATCCAGTCACGGCAATGACTTTTGTACTGGTACACAGCAATTGTACTGATTCACATTGCCAAAACACCAAACTTATTTTATACACACACACACACACACACACACACACACACACACACATATATATATATATATATGTATATATATATATATATATATATATATATGATGCTGTTCGTATAAGGGATACAATATACTATAATAACCGATGTATGAATGGTTTATTCAATGAACTGCTCAATATTTCCAACTTTGACATTAAGTTGGGTTATAGCAAAGTTTGGAATATGATGGAATGAGGATTCGTTACACAAATAGGTCTACGTTTGTCTAAAGAAACATGAACACGATTTTGCTGCAAAACTTCGTTCCATTATATCTATCTATCTATCTATCTATATATCTATCAATATATATATATATATATACTTGTAGTCATCAATAATTTTTCCTGGTCCGCTCCTGGCTTAAGCCCTTTCTTTTTTTTCTGAAGGTCAATCAAGCTCAATCATGATCATAATTGTCTGGTTAAATCTCCTCCCCCCACACACACACATACACTCACATACTGACACACAATCACACACACACACACACACACACACACACACATATATATATATATATATATGTATATATATATATATACTAAAAAAGTTGTATATTTCAAGGGTTGGTATTAGATACCATATGAACATGGAGAAGATTTTGCTTAGTTTGTATTGAACCAGAATATGCAAAGCTCCTTAAATGTACAAACAACACTCAAGCACCAAATATCTACACCCATAACTGGTAATAGGGCTATGTGTATGCAACACACATCTCTTCTGTCCACTGCTACAATTTCTCAGAAATACGTGCCCTGGATTTAGTTCTGCCTAATTATGTTCGAAAAAGATCCATTTATAGGGAAAGGATAATCCTTGAAAAATTTGTCAAGATATCCATTTGGACACTTTTCTAAAAACCGAAGATGGGCGTATGAACGCTACAAATATAAGAATACTTAAAATGTACGAGTCATGGCTATGGAAATTTCCGCAGATTAGAATTTGCATTAATGGTCAAAACCACAAATAATCAATAATGCTAATATACAATGTTGTGACCAACACTTCGGGGGATATTATTTAGATATCATAAGTAGACATTCCGAATTTTCCCGACGATATCGGTCATGGAGCGACACGATATTATATGTGAGTTACACTAACATTTATTTATAAATATATATATTCATATGGTTGTGTGTGTGCGTGTGTGTGTGTGTGTGTGTGTGTGTGTGTGTGTGTGAGTGTGTGATTGTGTGTGTGTGTGTGTATTTGTGTGTATGTAAAAGTATATAAAAAGAAACTGAAGGAACTGACCAGTGTAAGAAAAAAACACATTTTTGAGGTGATTAGTCAGCTCGTCTCAAAGATTATTCATAAATCACTCGAGGTGATCATCATTTTGGAGTCGTGCTCATTTGGTTTCAGTTCCTAACATCTTTGCATTAATATTCATTTTTAATCTTAAACCAAAGTAAATGGTTATAAAAAAATATTTCTGATAAATGTCCAGATTTTCCAGAACTGCGTTTTCAGAATAATTAAAACTGATTTCAAACTAGACCAAATAATCAAACACGTGACTTTGTTTCTTTTGAAAAATGTCATGCCAATCCAAATCATATCTATTCACAGAGACACGTGGAAATACGAACACACATACACACTTATTCACAATTTTATAAATATATATATCTATTTTTACATGTAAAAGTGCATTAATGCTTGTGTGTGTATATGTGTGTGTGTTTATGTCTCCTCCCCTTTCTCTCTCTCTCTTTTTCTCTATCTCTTCCCCCCTCTCTCTCTCTCTCTCTCTCTCTCTCTCTCTCTCTCTCTCTCTCTTTCTCCGGGTAAAAGGGATAATGAACGATCCTCAGATCTGTTTCCGATCCCAATTTAAGCCAAGTGCATTTGGCTCGTTGCCTGAAACACATGCAACTGATGACTTGGTCATCGTCGTCAGTCATTTTATTCACATTAGGCCATGAGAATCGGCCAAATTAGATCCATCCAGATGCTCTGTTGCTTAATTATACAAGGCTGGTTGGGTCTGTTGGAGAAGCCCGTAAGTTTTCTATCAGTATTCATCTGTTCATACCACGAGTAAATTCATCGTCATCCCCTTTCGATGAGTAAGCCTGACATTTTACTCTGCCCGGCTTCATCACTTGCTATTGCATCAAAGTCTCGCAATATTAGGCTAATTTAAGGGGTGAAGCCTTTCAATAAAACTCTTTAGGTTTCTTTTGGTTCACATCAACTTAACTTGTAATATTAAAACTTTTAGTATTAGACAAGTTCTAGCTTTGCACGATATGTTACATCTATAAAAGAAATCTCCGTGAGCATCAGTTTTATATTGAAACCCAAACATATAATAACCTTGTGTTTTTGAAAGTCAAAATGTTGGCGGGAACGACCAAGGTTTTGCAGCAAACTGCTTTGGTCATTTTCTTTCAACTAATAATTGATGATATTCCAAACGATAAAACCTGTCCTGTTAAATGAGGACACAATGATATTCAGTCATTCCTGCATCGTTGATGGTGATAAAAAAAATCGCGTGCATAATTTTATGATAGAGTAGTTTTATTTCATTTGCACCCTGCTTAAGCCATGGCCAATTGTGTGAAGCTTCAAGTAAAACCAAGAATCGGATTAACTTATTAGTACGAATGAAAGATTACAAAGATGATGTTATACTTATGAAATCACCTATGTCTACAAACGATATTGCTGTGAAAGAATCATTGCATTTTTACGCTAAAACATATATTTGTACCATTTGTGAACCAATAAAGTATTCGGTATTTTTAACAGGTATTTAGCCAATATATGCACACACACACATATACATACATACATATATATATATATATATATATATATATATATATATATATATATATATATATATATATATATATATATATATCACAGCAGACTATCAATGACCTGTAACGATACTACACGTGAAGTTCCTTGACCTCATCGTCCCATTTATTATTATTTGTACTATCCCCTACCTACCCACACAATCCAATACTTAACTACTACCCTACAACCATGACATTCTATGGCTTCTCAGAGACTGATCACTGCTGCTACTATCACAACTTGCCACCGACCAACACAGACTTGACCAACAACAGAACAAAGTCCAACACATCATCATGACTAGAACAAATCCTCCTCCTTCATTGTAATACACGCTCCCAAAGCAAAACATCTGATAGAGAATTTATTTTTTACAGAAACATCTTAGTCACTGAAAGGCATACACACATACACACACACACGTTTTTGAAAATAGGAACACCTCTGAAGTATGTATAGCACACCAATTGATTCATTTAAGGATTAATAAATTGATAAACAAAGTCTCCATACATTCTTACTCCTGAGTCTGTCTCTCTTCCTATTGTTCATATATATATATATATATATATATATATATATATATATATATATATGTATATATATATATATATATGTAATCATTGCACCTAAATTACCAATTGTATAAAAAAACATGCTTGTGTCTTCCAACATTTTTCTTCAGAACAATTGCGCAGTAAATAGGCGTGCGAACATATTCTCCTTTCAAAATGTCAATCAACGTGAGTAATAACTTTTTACACTGAAAAGACAAACGAGAACTAATCAACTTCTATGTTTGTTCGCTGAACAATGGCGGAGAACTTGAAGTGAAATCTTTAATTAGTTTCAATACAAAAAGAAAATATTCATACTCATATAAATGACGACTTTGCACTTGCAATGATGAAGTTGAATTGCAGTAATTTCAAATGAAAAAACAAATACAGAAATATTGAACATGTATATTGGCAATTTTACTTTTTTATATCTTTAACAGCATTAGTAATGGTTCCTGAATATGTATAGCTATTGCATTTAAAGAATGTGTATTATTTTCGCAGAACGCAGGTACCTGTGCTATCAAAATAACGGCATCTATGAAATACATGGATACAAATAGCATTTTTTATGAATGTGGATAGTAAAACAGATATATTTAGAGGATCAGGTCATTTTTTATCATCATTAATTATGTTACGTCCATCTTCTGGCTATTGTTTCTACCTAATCTAGGATGTTGACAAAAAATCATTGTGATATGCATCCGATTCATAATATATAGTGTTCAAACTTCAATATGAAAAAAATATGACCATTTTAGCTCAAAGAATAACTGAAATATTGCAAACGAAATTTAGTCCAATTTGAATCTGATTTTCTATTTCGTTCAAAAATGGCTCGTTGGACATTAATCATACATGATTATCCATATGTTCAATCCGTAACACATGTGGTATATTATTCATGATTAACCGCATAGATGATACGTTTATTGACAATATGTCGAACTTCCACACACATGACAATGTCTCGACTCCATTTTTGTGTTCATCCTTCAAATTTTGATAACACATTGTTTTTGTTTTCATTCTATAACTAGGAACAAACCATGTGATATTATTTCATTGTTTATGTTCATATGTTCAAGGTAGACTTTTTTTATCATGTAGGGGAGGATGTCGATGTTCAAGGGAGAAAATTTCTGAAAATTGTTGTATTTTCTTTTTAGTGTCTATGCTTCAGTTTATATTTTTCTGTTTGTTTTCGTCTACCAACGTGTTATCATGTGCCCTAGAAGATAAAACAATTTACATGGCAGTCTCTGTACACAATTCAGCGCACATATGCCATTTAGTAATTATAGAATAACTTTTATTTTTGAACAAAGTCAGTGAAAGTAACTTGGTTGTAATAACCGAATCGAAGAGATATAGAATATACTCTGAAAAAGAGATAAGAAAACCTGAAGTATTCACAATCAAAATACGCAAGGGAAAAGGTGTATGAATCGAAAATTGGTAAACATCATGTTTTGCAGACATTTGCAAAATTTTCCAGGACAAATATTCAATGAGTAGGAATAAATAATCTTTGCATTTGGAGACCATGGCGACAGTGACAGATTTTAGAAAACTCGTTATCAAACGGCCAACGGGCAGATTTGGTTTCTACTTTCTACTACAAAGATTTTTGATACAAGTTAAACCTGATGAAAGATAACTGAAACTTCTGTTTATTGGGTTTAATCTCAACATCAAAAGTATTTCAAATTCTGCTTTCGTACTTTGTCGTCATTGTCTCTCATGGAAAGTAGTGATGTGTGAATGTATATTTGTACTATCTTGTGTTAAGAGTTAGATATCACTAAGGAAAAAACATATCTTATTCCAGAAGGCCCGAATTTGCTCACAGTACACTCTTACGGGACAAATCTTGCAAAAAAACATCTGTCAATTTGTATGGTGTCTGTGTTCGCGCTTATTTAAAGGAAACCCTGTCTGTCTGTCTGTCCGTCTGACTCTCTCTCTCTCTCTCTCTCTCTCTCTCTCTCTCTCTCTCTCTCTCTTTATATATATATATATATATATATATATATACTTTTGAAGATGATAATAAATTCAACTCATGAAACCAGATCAACATCAACCGAAGATATATTTTGCATTACACATTCGACCATACATATATCAAGTGATCAAAGTTTCTTCCTTATTTTTTCTTTCAAATCTTATTTCCTTTCCAGCAAACAACAGTATCTCTTTTTCAACTTGCATTTGCTGGCCACGCAAAAAAGACACAGCTAGCCACGAGGCTGGGTCTTTTTGGGAAATCCACATGTGAACAGAATAGTTTGGTGTCTTTACAACCCCTTGAAAAAACTTGCTGAGGGCAAACTCAATTTATCGACAATCTCACATTGATGCTGAACAAAAGTGGCTGAAGTAAGATTTGTGTCATGGCTACGACTGGTATCTGATGAGGGTTAATAATAATAATAATAATAAAAATAATAATAATGATGATGATGATGATGATGATGATGATGAGAAGAAGAAGAAGAATCGCAGGTAGAAGGGATTTTTTTATCCTTTAGCGGGTTAAAAGTGAAGAGAAGGGGTAAGAAGTAAATGGTCACTTTCTTCCCACTCAAGCAATCAAAAGTATAGGGAAACTTTGCTCACTTTTCCTTCGTCAGGCTTCGACAATTAAGAGAAATCTTAGCCTTCTAAGAGACCACAAGTAACAGAAAACTTCTTTTCCGTTGTAGGGAATAAAAAGTGAAGGCACACACTTTTATAAGCCTGAAAGTCTCAGTCTTTTTGTCAATCCTCAAGTACGTTACCCAGCGTAGATGAGTATCTCAGCCAATAACTGATATCGTTTCTCTTTGGATTGGACAAGGAATAGATGCGTTGTTATTCACATATTAGACATTACTGGTGTCTTGCTGTGAATAATAGAATGTGGAGAGATTAATTTCTGCAACTTGCATAGATGAATCACAATAACCTGCACACATACCACAAATAATTATCGGAAAGATAATTTGAAAAAAATCTAAAAATACTTTTGAAAATAGCAGCACAGGACATGGGCATTGGCGGTTACCACAGAGATCGAAAAGACACTTTTCGAAAGAGAAAAATAGACGGTGCTTAGTGATGTATTCCTGCCGATCTTCTCCAAAATGTGACCAGGAACGCCTAGAGACGCAGACATACAGACGAGCAAAGACAGAAAAATCTATAGCCCACGTGGCTGATTGGTTAAGCGTTCCATTGGTGCGTTTATGATGATTTGATTGAATGATTCACATATTTCTCTTTCTTGTTATATAATACGCAGAACATTTATAGAAACCCTCAGTCAAAACAGTCAGAATAGGATCTTTCGGTGTTTGGGTTAGCTAACTTTCAAGCTGGCGGACTAGTTTACTGACTGGCCCGTTTGCTG
>OY735213.1:19610770-19628270 GCA_963457665.1 Thysanoteuthis rhombus
ATAATTAGATTCCAATATCTTATTTTCATTGGGGAATGTCGGAGACAGAATATGTTCATAAAGAGCGTATTGTATAAGAAGATTCTAGAGCGTGTAAAATTGTTATCCTTAGCATCTCTCACTCTCTCTTTCTTTCTGTCTCTTTCCCTCTCTCCTCTCTCTCTTTCTCTCTCTCTCTCTCTCTCTCTCTCTCTCTCTCTCTCTCTCTCTCTCTCTCTTGATATAAGGCGCATTTACATAATTGGTAATTTTCACAAGTATTTTAAAGTAACATTTGGAACTCTTCATCATTGGCTGGAATAATGATTTCCTCTGTAAGCAGGTGGAGACTCTGCTATTTCTACCTTTACCAATATTCAATTCAACAGTCAATTAATATATACATCTTTCTATAACCATCTGGAATCAACTATAAGCCTTATGCTCTGAACACCTGTATGTGTGAATATAGTTTTAAATATTTTTTGTGATTTTTCTTCCGATTTCGTTGGTTTCCTTGTTGCAAATACTTACAAAGATTCCACGTCGCCATCAGAAATGGAAGTAATAAAGGCTGAACATTAGAATGCAAACATAGACAGAAGTGAAAAAAATTTACATGAATGTCAGCAGAGGAGAAACATTTCGATCCGGAAGCCTAGAGCCTTCTGGCGTAAACAGCAAGCTTTCTTACTTGGAATTCTTGGAACTTGTAAAGAATATGTAGAATTGGAATCACTTTAAATTGCATCATATGTAAACATGTGTCACTGAGGTTATAAATCGATTTAAAACATACACACACACGCATATATGCATATATATATATATATATATATATATATATATATATATATGTATATATATATATATATGTATATATATATACATATACATATACATATATATATACATACATACATATATATATATATACATATATATATATATATATATGTATGTATATATATTATATTATATTATATCATATTATGCATACAGTACATCTCATAAGTATTTGAACAAACAACAATTTTTCTAGTTTTTGAGAGTTAAAATGCAGGAAAATCATCAAAGAAAAACCAATTTTGTTTGCAATCAATATAAGAAAATATGCAATCGGACATGTTTTGTGGTTCTGAATGCTTCTTAGAAAAATTGTGAAATGTGAAATGTTTTTTGCTTCAATCTTTCTGAAATTCCATTTAGAATCGATGAAGAAGATTTTGTTTTAAGGAAAAGTTGCAAACAAGTAAGTAGATTTTGATCCCCCCGAATATACCTGCTATCCTGGGGATTAAAAATGGATGATGTGACCGTTCAATTGATTATGAGATATATTGTTGATATAAAAATGATTTATCGATATTAATGTACTTAATAAATTACAAGGACTGTTGAAGAATCTAAACTAAGAAGATCCAAAATAACTTTCTAGTTTGGCAACTCTTTCATATATAGATATGTTTATATATATATATATATATGTGTGTGTGTGTGTGTGTGTGTGTGTGTGTGTATGATCGCATATACCTGATAAATATACATTGAAGCATATATATAAATAGTCAAATAATCTTATGATTCTGTATATAAGCATATGCATATATATTAAGATAGATATATATATAATTATATAAAGACTGTCATCTTTACATTTTCATATTTTTCACATTCATATATATATATATATAGATAGATATATAGATCGATAGATTGATAGATAGATAGATAGTTATAGATATAGAAATAGATATAGATATGTAGATATATATACGTGAATTTTGTTATGAAATTATGTATAAATTCATGTGCACATATGTGAGAGAAGGATTTCACACATGCGCCCAAGATTTATTTTGTAACAGCTGAAAATGCAGCTGAGTGTGTAGGAAGATAATTACTCGTACACATGCCTCGCCGGAAGGATTATAGCTTCCATGTTTCCAATACATTCTTAATGCCATTTGTGTTTCTTACTGCCTCTTTTTTTCATGTTTTTTTCCTCTATCACATTCCCTTGCTCACTCTCTGACTTTTGTGCTTTGCTTTCCATTCATTTTTTTCTTTATTGCTTTCATGTACACGTGTATCTTTCTTGTTTTTTGACAAGTTCACGGAGACTGGTTCTTCCTGATTTGTTTAGTTCCTCTCTCTCTCTTTCTTTCTCTCTTTCATTCTCTCTCTCCCTCTCTCTCTCTCTCTCTCTCTCTCTCTCTCTTTCTCTCTGTCTCTCTCTTTTTTCATGTATGTGTGCGTATGTAGAGAAAAATGGCAGTTTTTGTCATTGGAGCAAATGAACAGTGTTTGCGTCTACGTAAAAACTATTAATTCAAGTTCCCTACCATATTCAAATTCAGATAATTAGACTTTGAATCGGACTAAGATTATTAGCATCTATCCATATATATATTTATTCGATTTTCATGTGTCTGACTCTTAAAAAGCCCCAGTTTATGCTACATGGGTAATCATCTCCCAATAAAACTGTTCCTGTTCTCTTGTATCGTATTACCCTTCAGATTTCGTGTGTATACCGTATGCGCCACTTCTTTCAAGTTGTTATTTCCCGCTTTTGTTTTTAATCAATAATTTCAAATTGTTCTCTAGGATGAGTTTACATCGATACTTCAGTCATGTCCAGTTTCATGATCACTCATCAGTGCAGAATGATAGGACAGCTTACCTAAAAATTTCATGCCAATCGTGCATTTTGAGGTAGAAGTAAATAATTTAATAAGTGTATAATCAGAGGTTGTCGCCTTTGGAGCATATCACTCCCATCAAAGTGAATGATCCAGCTAAACCTTTTGAATCAGTTGACCCAGCAGGAACATTCAATATATTTATCATCATGCAAACAATGGATACTGTTTGTGCATGCCCTGCTGCACTGGCACATGACATTGGGGGGTCGGATGGATTGGTTGAAACTGATGTCAATCACAGTTGCCCAAAAGTTTTACTGACCCAGTCTATGCATATGTGTATCAATATATTGGAACAAATAACATACATGTGCAGTGTATACAAAAATCAAGACTTACTACTCAATTTGAAATATTTTTGGGGTAGGTACTTCCATCATACGTTTGCTGAGAATCCTTTGTCCTTGTTTGAACATCAACAATTTCATCTACCCCAACCTACAGATTGAATGAGGCTTTTCCTTTTCCTTTGGATTTAGATGTACAAGCTCTTGACTGAGTGGTATATGTTTTTATTTTTTATAACTCTCCTTCATTCTTCAAAGTTCAAACTTAGAAGAAAGTCAAAAGCTAAGAGTTCAGAATATTCATCAACCTCCAGACCCTCATTGTCGGAGATGGAGAGAAAGAGTGGGAAGAGATATGTCCTTTATTGAATCCCCCCCAACATATGTGTTCCATCCTTTGTCTTGTATATCATCTTGTTGGACATCATGACTCACAACATGGACCCCTAAAGATCATAGATAGATCTGTGACCATCGGACAATAAAATGTTGTGACGAACAAGACAAGTTCAGGAAACATTGGCTCCGCTGTACCCACGATATAGAATCTTGCAGAATTTTATGTCAAACGATTGACACTAAAAGGCTGATGATCATGCTCGTGGTGATCAAAGGCATTCAAAAAATGTGGATACTGATTCATCATGACATTTCAATATGGTTCACTCACAGTTACGATTAACGAATGGGGATTATCAAGAGATAAAAAATCCAATTGCTCAATTACTATTCATATTGATATTTTCCTTTTACGGATGACATAGTTCAGTAAAAATCAAAATGATACGAATATATTTCAAGGTGTGCTAGAATATTCAAATCACAATTGTGAAGATTAGCGAAATACTCAAATCACTTTGAGTAAATGTCTCATTGTCCTACAGTATGATGTTATGTGAGCTTTATGAAATGTCGCGATTGAAGAGTACCAGTTATCATTTTCTTCTAAGGGGGAAATAGAAGATACTGTCCATCAAAAACGTAACAAACATATTGGATATGACAACAATATAGAATTTGATCCTAATAATATCCATTGATTTTTGTTTTGATGTCTCCGAATGACACTGAATGATACAATGTGTAAATCTGAATCCAAACAAACTACTTCCGGTAGTTTGTACATTCACCAGATCCTATCTTTTGACAACTATACCATTACATATCGATGTGATATGAGGAACATTTTCAATGGATGGACTATAATCCTTTTTTTTTCTCATGGATTTTCATACATGTGTAAGACAGTAAAGATGAGTTGTCCATGAGAGAAAAAATTCAAGCTTAATTCTGAATTTTCTATTAATTACATATCGACGCATAAATTTAAGGATTTATTCCTGAGTACTGCAGCTAAGTTGATGTCTAATCCAAGTTCGGCAATCACGTTGGTGCCAGGTCTCATTTTCGTATACTGGATATCAGCAGTCCACAGTTTTCAATAATGTGGTAACATAAGTATATATTGGGCACATCGGTGGTTATCCATATAAATTGGGTCATGATACCTGAAGCATTTTAACTTGATGAGGCGATAAAGTATGGCTCTTTTCGGGTTCTGCGACTGTCCCACATTTATAAACTCCACTATTTGTAAATACAAGTAACGATAGTATCGATACTACAACCTAGGTATTATTGTCCTTATTCAGGTTCCTGGTTTCAATTCACAATTCGTAATGTTCTAATTATGCACCCGTGAAGTCATTATTTAGGTAGTGCATTATTTGATGCCATTGGGGAGTTCATGCACTCAACTGTAGAGAGACGTGCCATACTTACATTTCAGCAACATAAATATCAAAGACATGATAGCAAATTATAACTTGCTTCATTCAAAACACGCTTTTGCTACCGAAAATAACCCAATTTATGGATTAAGACCAACTGTGAGCAAACTAGTAGATATTGTAACTGATTATGAACTGTTTGTTAAACTTTAAAACCTTGTATTTGATGTAAAGTTTGTTCCTCCACTAAGTTATTATAGTATTGGATAAAACACGGGTATATGTAACCTATGCTAAACCGCGTTCATTTCTGCAATTTTTGAGATCTATTTGACATTGTATAAAAATATATGCAGCCCTCAGTTTATTTCGATACAAACCGGTTGAATTCTCAGCCATAAAGCTTGACTTACATCGATACAAACTGGGTGTAATCTTGAAAAACACAGGTGAAAATCGTAGAGAACAACATCTATTAAGTAAAAAGAAATTACTTAACGTTTGCACACAGGAAAATGTCAGACAAATCACTACCAGACAAAACAATAGGGATTTCCTTTCAATGCTCAGCACCATTAAACATCCATACTTGCACGAATAAATACACACATTCACGTGCAAGCAAACATACACACACAGGCACGCATGGATAAAATTTAACTTGAAAATGTGGGGGAAGATCTGAGACGCATTAAACTTGGGAAAAATTATCCGGAGTTATGAACACTTCCCTACCATATTTCAATATTTGAGTTTTTATCGATTTAGATTATTAGCTATGCGCATTCAGAAGATGTAAGAACATCAGCACTCACCAAATGGATTGCTTCATACATTCATAGAGGAATGGGGACCCGGCCAAGATGGAAGCAGTTGAAGTGGTTAGATCAAAGAAACGACGGGTGTCACACTAACGCCTGGTGAGATTTCCGTGTGGGTCTTCTCAAGATGTTGGGCTACTTTTCATCTGTGCAGGGTAGGGTTTGGCGTATAGCAACTTGTTTCCATCGAACTATTCGCGTTGACGGTATGTTTCCGTCAATGTGAATAATCAATCACCTCTCAAAAAGGAAATATCGAGAAATGAAAAATGTAAAAAGCATACTTCTGGTATAGCCAGAAAGATTGTAGATTTTGACTGCAAATTCACGTAAGGTGATGCCAGGGATATTCTAATGATCTTTTAATGTAAAGTACACGTACATGGATTTGAAATTGTTTTTGTATCCAATAATTTAACTGGATATAGGAGATGTTTATTTGGTTGGTTTCTTAGAGTTCAAAATAAACAATCTACCAACAAAGAATGAAGCAATATTTCAATTCACCTGGCAATTCCGAAGACCCCTGCTTTCAAATACTATATAATCATGGATGCACAAAAAATAGAATATCTACATCAAAGAAAATCTACTTAACATTTTTTTCTCCCTTCTGTTATTTATGTCTAAGATGAATTTGAATTTTCTTTATCTTTTTACTGCATTCTTCTTCCTAATTCTTTGAGATCTGCCGTAACAAGATTGGAATAAAATTGTATTTGCGTAGATAAAATCAATCGTTAACAACGCTCGAATACCATGTATTAACCTCTATTTCATGTGACGTTTTTCTTTTGATATGTCTAGTAGAAATAAGCACAGATTTCCATTTCTTTCTTGAACCAAACTGATACGATTAGAAAAACAACAGAACAATCGGAGAAGATGACAATATATTATTACGCCCCATGAAATAACCGTAGCAGAGATTCTACTACCACTACCACTAATACTGTCATCGATGTTGTTGCTGTAAGACACGATGAAAATAACTTTTTGTACAATTCTCAAATATATCAATTGACATAAATATGTATGATTCCTAAATAATGGATAAGAACAATCGTATTGATTTAAATGATGTAGCTGACCAAATTCATGATAATAGATATATGCAGATATATTTCTGGAAGAACCACACACGTCCCTACAACTCTCATATATATGCACACATATATATATATATATATATATATATATATATATATATATATATATATATATATATATATATATATGACAGGTGAATCCCTGGAAACATAGTTCAGTGATCAGTCAATAGCTAAACTGATCTGCCTATGAATTTGTTGATATTTCTCAATATCCTTGGAATTGATAAACATTGAATTTCCCAAGGAGCCCCCTATGCCCGTATAGTTTTACAGTTACGCTAGTCTATCTTTTTATGCATATATGAGCCGTGTCTGTAAATATCATTCTCTAATCTCTTTGGTACCCAATATTCATGAACTAAAGACAACGAAATGTCTGGCAAAAGATAGAAACAATGACTGATAATCCTTCCCTTCCTAAGTATAAATAAAGATAAAAACTGATTGAATTGAACAATCGGTTGATAACAAACATGATGCTGAGAAAACTGTTATGAGGAGTGAGTTCAAGGTTTTCATTTGAACAGAAGACTGCCATTAAGTTCCAGTGGGTCAGTTCTAGGAAGGGCTGCGCGTCAAGCTAGCTACTCTCCAAAACAAAGGCTTTTGTGTTCGATTCTCCCCTAGAACTTATTCTTTATTCCGATCCGCGCTGTGAATTCATTCCTACCGGGTGGGAAGTACTCAGTCTGAGTTCATTGACAGTAAATTGTAGCAGGAATCATTGATAATGGCTTTATCTTCTAATCGAATAATGAGCAACGTGATTTGTTTTCCATGGCATCCGTTATAATCTACTGTTCAAATCGAGAGTTGGAATTTCACAGATAAAAATACTTCCAGTGCAAATCAATGCAAATTTTTAGGCGATTTTTTCTTCTGGAAAAACCCAGTACATCATATGAAAAAAAAGGAATCAGGACGTTGTAAAATAATGATCATAAAGTTAATCTTCCTGGTACTTGTTTTGGGTTCAATCCTCATTGTATCTCCTAATATTGAGTGTTTGATACCAAACTGAGCTGGGCACTCATATGAAAAATAGACCGAGACGCATTGCTGGACTGAAATATACCTACTGGGTTAAAAAATGATATTTTTCAAATAGATCACTACTCAATGATCGGCAAATTAATCTTGCTAACTTTTTTAAGTGCTTTCAATCATCAGTTAATTTCATAATACTGACGTTGTGATTCAAAATTGCATTAAATTATCATGAGAAAAAAAGAGTTTGAGACACATTGCATGGTAACGTCCAGCAAATTAATCTTGTTGGCCGTTATCGATAGCTTCGATTGTCATCGGATCTCCTGTTATAGATAGTCTGATACTCGACCAATATACTTATATTATGAGGAGTTTAACCATTTTGTTTCTCTGTCGGTGACACTGAACTCTCCCATTCCATAAGGATTTTGCCAATGAAAAACTTCTTACCAACTATTTGATACAATGGATGCTCAAACTTAAGGAAAATTTAACTCTTACTCTTAAAAAACCGTTACATATGTATGTATATACATATATACTTTCCATTAACCCATGTAGTACTGCAAAGCAGGATTGAAACTTTTGCTTCAAATCTGGAGACCAATATCCTACCTCTGGCCTATAGAACTGGACGGTCAGTAGGCTTAATTTGAGCGATATATATATTTTTACGCAGTAATTCCCCATCTACCAGATTACTCCATTTCTATGGAAGAGCATTATATATATATATATATATATATATATATATATATTTGGGCTGTAAAGAGTGAGACAGACCCGGGAGTAAAGTGTTTTGAGGTAAGGTTCATTTATTTGTAGATATCTTTTTATTATTAATGGTCCAGGCATCTTTTGGGATGTGTTCCCATCTTCAGTGGTGTGTGGTGTGTGAGTATGCTTTCTTAAGTTAAATATTTCATGTGGAAACAGAGCCCACTCTCAGGAGCTTTGCCCAGTGGGTAAAAGATCGTATAAAGGCTGCTGGAGGCATCCTGCTATGTGTGAGAAAATCCAGCAAGTGATGAAGTCTATGGTTAATCGGCAGCAGTTGGTCTTGGAGACGGTAAAATGTGTATGGGTTGGAGGAAAGTGATGTGGATTTAGATTTTTGAGGTTAGGGATAGTGTATATAGAGGGTTGATGAGGTTAACGAACTACATAGGCTTCAACCTTACAAGTCATCAAAAATATGTTGGCTATGATTTGGACAAGTAGCATAACTAGATATAGTGGATTTTTCCTATGGTTCTGAGTGACTTTGAAGTTCCCAGTATTGAATGTATTGGGGGGGGGGTGAAGTTATTGCTAGAAGGAGTTTTGTGAATTAGAGATTTGTGTGTTTAGGGTTATTAAGTTTAGTGTTTAATCCATTAGGATACTGAGTTTTGAGTTTGTTGATCCACATATCCTCATGTTTCTCTCTCTGCCTGTCCGTCTGTCTCTGTCTTTCTCTGTCTCTGTCTCTTTCTGTCTCTCTCTCTCTCTCTGTCTCTGTCTCTGTCTCTCTCTCTCTCTCTCTCTCTCTCTCTCTCTCTCTCTCTCTCTTTCTCTCTTTATCATAGAAAAAACTTATTTGAAATGATCTCCTGTCGCTACATGCCCAAGATGACGTAAACAGAATAAATGATCAGAGAAAATGGATCTGCAGCATGAATTGAACCTACCACCAATAAAATTACCGCTCCAACGAAGCAGTGCTCCTATCATTGAGCTAAACAGTCCCCGGTAATGTAAAAGCCGAAATGACCCCTTCCACGCCAAATTCTCACCTCGTTTATTCTTGGTTAATTCGTCTCTTTCAATGCTATTGCTATGTATGAATGAATGGACATCTTCGGTCAGACGGAACAGATTATAAACTGCGTTATATTACATTTTTAGAAAAGAATATTTAATAGTATCTCCTGTCGTTACACGGTTAATATATATCACTTGCCGCAGACGACTCTAATAGAATAAACAATCAAAGGAAATCCTGATGCAGCCTCATTTTCTGTTATGCAATCTACAATTTGTTCCGTCAGAACAACTACAATTATTTCTCAACATATATATATATATATATATATATATATATATATATATATATATATATATATATATATATATATATATATATATATATATGATTTCTAGATGTTAACTTACTATAATTCGATCCTTAGTAAGCTCATCCTGCCAACTGATGCTTTTGTTGTAAATTTGATCCTCACTGTGTGTCCCTCTGTTATAAGCATTTTGTTGCTCAAGGTAAGCTTGTTAAACAACTATCATATATTTCTAGTAATGATCAGGTTTTATATAATTTCGTGTGTAAAAAAGCGTAGATTCTACCAACTACAGTCTTAATCACTTTACGCTTGCTAATGTTTCTGAGAGATAAATTTTGAGACCTTCCTTAAATTGCATATCCTCTCTTGTACATTTCTCAAAATTTTTTCTCGACTTTGAAATTTATCCGTCAATCGAACATTTTCAAAGGCGGCCATAAATATTGTACAAAGAAGCTCGTCTGACGTACAATTGATAAAAATTCCAGAACTAATTTCATTGAATTTGTTCTGTTCTACAAGACTAACTTGAACACCAGAGGTTTTCTCTTCAAATTCCCTTTCAATATTTCCTTAAAACAAACTTGTTTTGATGTGAAAAGATGACGTAATACGTCAGTATATGGAGGGTCACCTTTCTTCCACATAACATACTTAAGTTGAACGAATCAATGTTTTGCAGATTTCTAAACGATTAACTTCTATTGTTATTGCATCATATTTTATGAACAATCCTTCAATTTGGGAAATTCCTGAGAAATTCTGCATTCAATTGGAAAAAGCAATATAAAAACAGAAAGTATATGCATCAACTAGAAGCGATCTTTGAGAATAGAAAAGCTAAAAATAATTTAGTAAATTGAAATACAAATGAAATCCCTTCTCGAGGCGAGAAAGCTTGATCTAATCATTATAAACAAACTGAAGAAAAATTATCTGTACATTAATCGGGGCATCGAAACACAGAGTAAATCTGAAATACAGTCGAAATTGTTATATATTCAAACTTGCAAAAAGAATGACACAACAATGGCGTAAATTGTATCGTTAGGAACAATCCTAATGATGTTTGCGAAAAGAAAATGGAAGATTTGAATGTCCGGGATAAAATTGAATTTTTTCCAACAACAAGCTTCAAGTTGACAAAACGTACTAATGAGTATGATGGACGTCTGCAGGAACTTGCTGTCGTTTGTCTCCTAGAGAGAACTGCCAGACACCACAAAGAAAAAAAAAGGACAAGTATATTCATATATTGCCATGGAACGTAGAAAATGATGATTAATACCTGGTTACAATTTTTGCACTATTTTCAAACAGCAGTGTAGCAAGTAACATTGCTTTAGAGGTTCCGTGAAAGTTACAACAGGGTGCAATTCAAATTTCCTGAAGTAACACAAATCGTGAATCCTCCTACTTCAAAGATAACTCAATGCGAAGAGCAAAAGATCTATTCTGCAGGCAAAACCAATTCATATAAAATATTCTAAGAAATTTAGAGAAATTTTCGATGTCGGCATACATCTGTTTCGTCACGATTTCTTTCATATATATATATATATATATATATATATATATATATATATAGAGAGAGAGAGAGAGAGAGAGAGAGAGAGAGAGAGAGAGATAATAAAAGTGGGTAATCATAGGTTGGTTTGCATGACAGATTTAACTCGAACAACGAGTCAAATTTGTTGATATAACCATTGATCCTGCATCGTTAAATACGTTCTTGGGTGAACTAAAAAAGTCAGCACTTTGTTTCAAAAAACGAAATCTGCAGTATAAAATATCATCCATATACAATGCATTACGATAATACCCTATATGAAACAACAAACCATGTGTATTATGACCCGTCTTTAAAATGATTGTATTAAGAAATATATATCAAAATCATAGATTAAATGTGGGTAGTGTGTTATCAACACCATGCTGGATAACCATGCAGATATAATAGCTTTAAATTCCTGAAGCAGTTACGTAGTAAACAATTGATGACCCCAATTAGAAAAGTTGACATATTGTCCCATAGTATCTCGTTATGTACGATATAAACTTACTTAATTGAAGATATTTCGAAATGTTTGGCTGAAATTGATTTTTTGAAAAATAATGGCTTATACACGCTGGTACTTTATATAATAAGCACCAGCATTACCATTACGATACATATATATATATATATATATATATATATATATATATATATATATATATATATATATATATATATATACATATATATATATATACATATATTTATATATATACATATATATATATATATATATATATATATATATAGCTAGAGACACAATGATAAATCGTTCATACATGTCTCGACATGTGCTACACCCATTTTGACACAGATATGAAGTAGTCATGAAGTGATACACGTAAAATATGTATTAAGTAATACTTATAACACGAATTCCAGTCGAGTTGAATATATTTTTTAATAAACTGGTACATTAGGCTCTCTGCATAGGTTAGAGATCATTTATTTAGATTGAACTGATATATGCAATTCTGATAGAGATATTTTCCATAATTCTTTGATCTCATGTATGGATCCAAATATGCTTGATTGCGAGAACAATGTGTGCGTGTAATAGTGATGTATTCCCTATGGACAATTGTTTGAGTCTGAATAAAGGTACAAATTGAAAAATAGATTTTGGAGGTATGCAGTCTATCACCATCTGACGGATCATGGCAATGTTATTTCTCTTTTCCTATTTATCAGCCTTTCATCCTGTGTTTAGCTTCGTATATCCCTAAATACTCAAAGCTATAATGATTTTAATCTATTAAGTATGTTTTCTTTCTCAGCGACCCGCTCCAAGGCTCTCAGAATATGTGCAGCATCTTGTATCGCATACGCCTAGTTGTGCTTTTAAAGTATGAGTCTTGATGCTAATGCAAAATAGTGGTTTTCTCATCATTTCCTACCTCCTCTCCCAGTAGCTTGTTATTTCAAAAGATGTCAGCAAAGCATATTTCAAACCAATTACTTTAATTTTTCCTCTTATAGATTCAAAGTGTGTCTCCCACGTTGTCTTTTTCGTAAAATCATACGCACACATACACACACAAACACACACACACACACACACACACGTACGTTTCCATGCACACGCATATATATATGTGTATACATAAGCATAAAAAAACATTTACTCAGCCTCACCCTTACTCCTAAAACAGGCATATAACAAGCCCATGAAGGACTATTCGATTTCAAGGGATGATAAAGAAACTGAAAAACGCACTAACGCACCGACTAAGGCCACATTTTGGCAAGAGGGCAACTTTGGAGGATGAGGTCACTAAACCCAGAAGAAAGAGCATTTATTGCCCAAATTCTTTCTTCAAATTGTATAAGTAATGAATCTTTATCGACGTTTTCTGAAGGAATTCTCAAGAACTAACTCCCTAAAAACATGGATCTCGGTCTCTTTGATTAGCACATAGATATGTTTGTAATGTTTGAGTTACACTGTTACACTCAGGATCACTTGCTTTTCAGAAAATTGAATTTTTGTTCTAATCTCGAATGAACTTTCCTGTAATAACTGAAAATGGTGAATGTCATGTAGCAGATTTAGAATCATATCCCTTGAATTATCTTATATAAACTGCATCACAAAATTTACGCTAAAATGTCTTGACCAGCATAGTTAATTCAAAATCAGAACTGGACAATAAACTGATATTCATTTGGAATGTGATTTATAAGGGATGGGACATGAGACTATGCCTAATAATAACAGATTTCTCGAAGACAGCTGACTGCATTTGCTTTTTGTCCTGAATGATAGACCTATTGAATTTCAACTCAATACTTAACCCAGTTTTCGACATATATTATTATTTGGTGGATTGGGGTCATTCCCTTTCACAAAGAGTCTCAAGACCTTATACTCCCATTCAGAACGTACTGAGGATACAAAATCTATAGCATTTTTTGCAATTTGCAATTAGTCTGCAGTTGACCACCCTCGTTTCAGCATATATATTTCAACAATTTGTGAGCGTTTTGTGACTAACTGTAGCTGTGAATTTGTCAGATACCATTTATACATTGAAGGAAAATTCAACTTTTGTATTTTGAAAATGTAAAATGGGAAATAAACAGAGATTCGAAGACTGATTTACAACTTCACTTTCGGGTAAAATCATTTTCTGCAACTATGTCCACGTGAAATATATGAACAAAAGGTTAAGGATAGTTAAGAGGCATTAACACAGAACATTCGGGGAACATAGACTCAAAAGTTACTTTGAGTCATCAATGGAACATCAGACAGATTCCAGAATATCTTCAGGGGCAGATTGTGTCAAAAACCGAGTAAGTCTTGGCTAACTTTTGTATCCTTCAGTAATTCATGTACTTGCATGGGAAGATATCTAAGCTGAATATTATAGCCCTGAAGCTGGAATGTCTCGTGGTAATGTCACTTAGTACCATTACTAAACCATTCAAAATTTAACGTACAGAACCCAGATTTTGAATGTCATGGTTACAGATTTTCGGACCTTGGTGATTTCTTTTTCGAATATGACCATTTTTCAATGTTGTGTTTCACATTCAATTTTTTGTTCTCCTAGGTATGTGAAATAGTGTGCATTCTTATTTCCTTTTCATCACCAGCTTATATCTTCACTAGTTTTTCTTTCCTTTTAAAAAAACTCAATTTTTGCTGACAAGAATGGTTCTCTGTAAAAAAAAGTATGTAAATATCATGGCAGGGATCGAAGACAGCCATATAATGGTCAAACAATTACATTTGTCAGTTGAAATCAACGATTATCCCCACTTGGTACCATTGCCGATATTGATTACTTTTACTTGAAGTGCTGTCGAGTTATGGTTCAATGACCAGTTCATAATGATCCAAAACCTATTCATGACGAGGCTGTCATAATCAACACCTCCATTCTTCCAAGTGTTACAAACTTGTTTTGTACAGATCCTGTAATATTCATCTTTTCAAATCAAGAAATTTGTGCTCACACACACACACACACACACACACACACATATATATATATATATATATATATATATATATATATATGTGTGTGTGTGCGTGTGTGTGTGTGTGTGTCTGTGTGTGTTATGGGGATGCAATTCTTATGAATCATTGGGACGCCACCCTAGGTACATCATGCAATCCGTAGTTCAAGGCAATTGCTGTTTTCTTTTGCATATAGAATGAAACTGATAGAAATTACATGATATCACTAACGGGGAAGTATCTCTGGCGTGAATGGAAGATTACTCATCACATATATACATAAAGAGACACACGGGCACGTTTATCTGTTAAACATATCGTTTCGTAAAAAAATGATAAACTAAAAACTATTCTACTGAAAAGTCTTCAGTGTAGAGAAAATAGTTTACCTTTGGCAAATTAACTTTTGCCAGACTAATCTTTCACGATGATAATCATACAAAATGTACCATAGTATTTCTTATTCAAATATATTATTTTGAAAATCATTTACATATTTCGAACTGATAGAATACCGACTGTGCACTGTATACTGTTTTTCAATCAGTTATCATCATAAATGAAAAAATGTACCTTGCCATTACTTTCTGTCTTATCTTTGAAAAATATTCATTTTATCTCCTCCATAATCTTCAATGTACATTTTACAAAAGAAAGACAAAACATCAAAAAATGCATAACTCCTACCTGCACGTCATTTATCTAGACATGTGGGCACTCCTTTTTTTTCTTATTCATACTGTGCATTTTATTCCTCTATCAGATTATATCAACACGAAGCCATTTTGCTGAATGGGCATTTTATAAATATACTTCCGCTCGTCGCCTATATAGCCTGTTTATTGGCGTGTGACAATAAAAACTAATATGATTTCATGCTGTAATGAATAGTAAATAATTGGGAATGGCAGGAGTTAAAAGGTTTCTTTATAAATGCAATGAATCATGGGTAACGCTTCAGCACTTTGTAATCATTTATTTCCAGGGGTCACTACTCGTCAATTAACGACAACGGAAGTCGATAGTCTGACTAACAACCCATACTGTGAATATTAACGGGTAGGGGATAGGGAAAACATTGAAATAAAGAAAGTACTTTGCACTTGAAATATACCACCGGAGGTTCACGAGATACAATAAAACATACCGGAACTACAGCCTGAGGTGGGGTTTACTAAAATTAATAACCTCCAATAGAGCCAATCCTTATTACAATATTAAACACACGAAAGGTTTCTGTCATGAAAATAACATTTTGCTGAACAAGATAGAAATGTTTACATTATATAATCCAATTATCTTTTGTAACCGAGAAAAAAAAAAGCAATTTATGTTCCCTACATAGAGGCACGATAACAACCACACACTGGGTGTATATTTTGTCTTATTAAATCGTACAATCGCTTAGATAAATTACTGAAGATGCAATCAGTTTGTTAAAAAATATCAAGTTGTAAATAGGAGTTCAAATTAAATTTGCACTGATAAATTAAAGGTATAAGTCTTAGCTTTTATTCAGAAGTAGAGATATATTCAGCAACTTTTTGAATGCAGGAATTATGCATACGTAAACTTAAGTACGAATAGTGTAGTACCAAAAATATTACATACTTGAATTCTTAGATCATGTAACAAAACAAAACATGAGACGAATAATCGAGACAAGAGCAAAAGGCATCAACAGGGATAAATAAATAAGCAGGAGATGTGGAACATTGTCTTCTGGGAAAACTATTACCTGATTCAACATCTGCCATTTATTACTTATTTTGATTTCTTGCCATTGGGGTTATGTTGGCTCCGGTATCAAAGGGACATCACTGTTATTCCCATCGAATTTAATGTTCATGAAAAGTCCACTGGGCATCTCAGCTTGAATTATTAAGCAAACACATATCGAAATTATTCATGGTTGCCTTCACAAGTCCTACTTATTGAAACACGTTTCACTTGACAGTAGCTGAAAGAAAAAGGAAATATAAAGCAGCGACCAGAATCTGGTAATCATATCAGTCGATGGATACTGAGAGTAGCAACAAAGACCAATATCATAAGTCATAGTAATAGCACACACGTCTGTTATCCAAAACCAATTTAGAACACTAAATCTGGTCGGTAAAAACTGAAAATTTTGATGGATAAGCATCGGTACATCGGTTAAGAGTGATGATTCTTTTCATTCAGTATCTTTACACGAAATTAATATCGTTTCATTCAATCAATTTTATCTGATTATGTCTTTTAACAAACTGCGAAGTTTTGAATGGAATTTATGAGATATATATTTTTTTTCTCTTCTATTTTTGTTCTACGATTGCAAACACATTAAATACGTTCATCTGCCCGCTGGTGAAAAAGGAGCAATATTCGTCTCAATTCATAAATAACGTTCATTATGATGACCGTTTACGCTATTAGTATATCACAATTAGATTTCATTCAAATATTGTTGACTCATTTGCCAGATATTTGATCGTTTGAAGGTTATATCAAATTTTTTAAAAAAAGATCATAGAGATATTGATTGAAGAGAACTGAATCGACGTGCAAGACATCTGAAAGTAGGTCACTGTGTCGATTGTTGATACGTTGATAATGTCATCTGTTATATCGAACGGATCACTCAAATAAATTAGATTTGCCTATAGTTTGTGTTTCGTTCCGACTTCAATTACGACGTGTTTTTAGGCCAAGGGACAAAACCCATGATTCATAGGTTGTCGGTCGTACTGAACACAACTCTATAATAATTAATTTCTTGAAATTTATATCATGAGAGTTGATTTTAAAAT
>OY735213.1:19633270-19708270 GCA_963457665.1 Thysanoteuthis rhombus
TGTATCCCTAGATCAGTATTGAAATCAGCCTATTAGCATATTTTTGGGAAAATTAGATATATGTAGGCTCAAATTTCCCAATGCAATTTCTGCTCGTATATCAGTCATGAATGTGAACAAGTTTATAACCTCAGTTATCCCTTGTTTCATATTGTCCAATTTTTTTTTATCTGAATTAAAAGTTATGTTTTTTAGAATTGTTTTTAAATAGATGTATGACGGCTCTTTTTTTAACAATTTTTTTTCATATCTCAGTGCAACCCAATTATCTTCCTTGACTTCCGTTAACAGACACGATTCAGGTGATGCGTTTTCAGAGTTGTATGTTTTGGCGATATTCCATCATCATCATCATCATCATCATCATCATCATCATCATCATCATCATCATTCTTTAAATGTCCGTCTTTGGACATAAACCTTCCCGAGGATTTGCAATACTACTCCATCGTGGGCGTCGCAGAGCCAGTACTCTCTGAATTTGTTCAGCAGGTCACTCAATCCAATACTCTGCCGGACTCAGTTACGCATGTGATCTTCGGGGATTCACGTTGTAAATAGCAGTGTCCATTGATTGTCTGCCATTCTTGCAACATGGCCTGTCCACTACAATTTGAGATTTTTATTGTATTTTATGATATCACTGACTCCTGTCTTCTCCCGGATGTATGGTACTTGAGACCATCATATGGGGCTGAGCATAATTCTTTCATGTGCACATTGCATGGTACTCAATTTGCAGATGTCCCTCTGTTAGGTTCCATGTTTCAGCTCCCTAAGTTACTGTTGGTAGGAGGCATTGGTTGTACACCCTTCTTTCCACGTTTAAGTGTGATTCTTCGCTTGATTTCTTTTTCTTTTGAGGGTTTCATGAGAATTCTTTATCCTACGTAGATGTAATGATCTATTTTCTCCAGTTCTGTATCCTCAATTTTGATGTCCGTGTTTCTATTTCCGATGTGATAGCTGCACATGAACTTCGTCTACCTGAAATTCACGCGTAGACCAACTATCTTGCTCTTTTCATTTAGCTCATGTAGTTCTAATTGGAGGTCATGTAAGTTTTCTGCGAATAGGGCAATGTCGTCTGCAAATCTGAGGTTGCTCAGGTACTCGCCGTCTGTTTTAATTCCTTTACTTTCTCTGTCTAGTCTTCTGAAGATCATCTCGAGATAGGCTGTGAAAATTTTGGGTGAGCTGGTATCACCTTGTCTTACCCCTTTTTGAAGCTGAAAGGGCTCTGAATCTTTATGTAGACTGATAAAAGAGCTGCTCTGCTTGCATATATGTTCCAGCACTTCTATATATACTGAATCTACACTTTTTCGAGTGATGGCTTCCATGACCTTGGAGATTTCCATTAATACAAAGGCTTTTTTGAAGTTGATAAATATGAAACTGAGTGGTAGCTTGTATTCTGGTACTTTTTCTTCCGGCTAATTTATCGAATTGATCTGGTCTATGGTCGACTAGTTTCTTCTAAAGCCAGCTTGCTCTCGTCAAAAATGAAAAAAAAAACAACATAAGTTTTTTCAGTGTTGCTATTGGTTGGGAGGGAGAGAAAAAGTAAGCAACTTGGAGAGAGACAGAGAGAGAGAGCTTTTTTATTATATTAGTATCAATTAATACAATGTTCAATGATTATTGACTTCTTGTCATAATGATTATTCGGATAATTTATTTGGGGGACACGTTCGTGGATTTTGGAGAATACAGGATGTCAATTTTATTTCCTCATACTTCCATATTTACAAATACTACTCCATTTACTAGGCCAGCTCAGGAGATATTTTTTCGTTTGAACGCTGCAAACATTTATTCTCTTGCTTGGATGCCAGTCAGCATTCATTAAGACAAACTTACATTGCAGTTATCAATCATTTTCTTGAAGAGCCACTCATTAGTAAATCTCATAAATATTCTGTGGATGATTTCCTTTTGATTTAAAGCCGAACTGATATTGTCAATTACTGAACGTTGATTTTTATATCTCACGTTATTTCAGGTCGTTTCCCTTCCGGTAGAAATGAACGTATCAAGTTTGACCCTTCAAAACTCAAGATGAGCTTCTACAGATCTTGTAAAAGAGCATTAATTTGATGAAAAGATCAGTGAATCCCATTAACTGAATACAAGTACAACTGCCGTTGAACCCACATTAACACAGCATATAAATTTGCATTCATTGTGTCCGTCTCCAAGAAACGACTCCAGCATTAAATAATGTATTGTTCAAACAGATTCTTTCTATAACTATTTCAGAAGTGATTTAAGATAAAACTGTTGATTGATGTAGCTTCTTACCATATCCAATCCCAAGCTGAAAGATAATCTCGTGATTATGGCGTGTAAAATGACAATTAACGATTAGATTGAACGGAACTTTTGGTGACGTAACAGTAAACAGAGTGGATAATGAAGTTGATTAGCGGCTGAAAGCGTTTGCTTTAAAATCACTCACATTCCCTTGACAGAAGTAGAATTTCATTTGTTCTACCTAAGCTATAAGTAAGTAAGAGATAAGACTGAGGCTTCTGTTACATCTCCTCCAGTTTCCAGGTGCACTGATAATGTCTCACTCCTGGACTCATGCTAATTGGTGCAGAAAGCTTCTGACTAGATAGAACTTGCATCTCATTTTTCGGGAGTTTGTATTTTGGGAATGTCACTTCAACGATTTTGGTCATGGAGAGCAAATGATTGCTGGAAATTGCTTGTTGGGGAAGGCAAGGTCAGATCAAAGCGACGAAAAAAAACAAATGAACTGATGTCAAGGTTGACTTATTCATTTGCCAGGAGACCTTGCCGCGAAAAGAAACTGGCAACCAGGTATTATGTGAAGAAGATTCCAGGGAGTGAATATGAATTCGTCGAAAGAATGAGACGTGTACAGAAAAGCAATTATGACAAGTAATGCAAATAATGATTCTCTTGAAATGTTTGGAAGTTCAGACCCAAATGGAAAATCAATATGTCAATGAGTAACTGAAGGAATTGGTGGTAATTACACTCGTTACCACTTGCAGCTAAAAACTCATTGAATGTGCCTTGAAGCTTATATGATTGTTCGAGCAGGCTGTTTCATTATTTGTACTTTGTGGTAATTCTCATAATGGAACAATGATTGCTGAATGCACCCGCAGGCAATTTTCTTAGTTACCTCACTTGGTTAGAATAATGTAGATGTTGACGGGTAATTATCAGAATTGATCAACCATATTGTTTTGGCTATTTTAATGTTGATCCTCCTGTTTGTATTCATATTATTACCGTTAGTTTGATGCTACACATTAAGTCTTGACGCCAGTTATAAATGATAACTTTTATAGCAGATCACGTGGGAGCGTATTCTTCTCAGTATTCTTGTTGATTGTAGAGATGATGTCAACTTGATTATCTCGATTCTCTCTCACATTCTCCAAGATTTCTTTTGAAGGCTCATTGAGGCTACTGCAAGACAGTTAATCTAAACAATGCATTTATCATAGTCATAGGTCATACCTTTTTAGTTTCATGATGAGGTTTAGACATTTCTACCGGCTTCCACTTCCTTCTGATTATGACCTGTATTCTTTGAGAGTGATATCTACTATCAGACGTTTTTCTTGTTTTAATGAGCAGTGTTCTGGGTTGGATTATTGTAGTATTTATTTCCTAAGTTCCGTACGATTTACAGATCTCCACTTTCTGCATATACCGTTGCTTTAGATGGTTGATTCCTCGGTGGATTGCTTTTACACCACACACACACACACACACACACACACACACACGCACACATATGTATATATACATATATATATATATATATATATATATATATATATGTATATATATATATATATATATATATATATGTATATATATATATATATATATATATATATATATAGATAGATAGATAGATAGATAGATAGATAGATATGGCCCACCTGGATTTTCGTACGACCTGTACAATATTTTAGGAACTTAATGGAAATATACCAACTTTGTATTATCAGAATATTCTAATACTATGTCTCTGATTCAACAAGCAAATCATCATCTTTAAACTTACATATAGTGATATCTGAGATAGGTAATAGAAATATTGGCATCCTTCCCTCATATTTTTTACCATGCAACCTTCGACAATGATGGCTGTTTCTTGTATCCATACAAAAACTGCAATCGTCAGATGGTAGTTTTTTACAACTTACCCTTTGTGATTTGTCCTATCTCGTCAAAGTTGGTGGTATTCCTGCTGTGTATTCTTTGCATTAAGAATATTCCTCTGGATTCCTGCTTTCAAAGATTTCAAATGATTGAGATCAGGATCCATTGCTGATTAGTTTGAAACTGTGCATCCTCCTATTTGAAATCCTCATCGGCCGCTTTTGGATGTGTGTTTCGGGTTTTTGTCCTATTGCAGCACTAATGATCATTGTGCTAGATTAATTATCTTTAGGTAGTAGATTCAACTCTGGAATCCCTTAGGAATCTTTTGAATTTCTAATTCCTTTGATACGATCAAAGAGGGGATATGATCACCCAGACCACTATGCTTAACTTTTGTTACGGTGCTATTTTCCTTTCAAGCAAGAGCCAAGAAGGATCTCATTCTTGAAAAATAATGTCTGCTCTTCGCCTAAGAGCACTTTGCCAAAAGAAAATCGACCATCGATATCCTGTGATCAGATGTTACCAAGATTGAGTTATCTATGAATTATCAATGAATACCAGCAGTTAACGCATTGACAACAAGATTGAACATAATAATATCTTCCCCTCCCAAAGAGAAGCATAGTTGGGGATCTATAATGTTATGTTATATTCAAGAGTGCTAATAATCCCGTGCAGAGCTTATATATACATAATAGGTTCACACAAAGATACAAGTGAGATACAGATAAAAAAAGGTGTAAAACTAGGTTATACAAAATCAGCTATACTATTTTCAGCAAGCCTTTGGTAATATCTTCCCAAAAACTGACTGGAAGGGAATAGAAATAACAATAGTTGAATAATATCCAAACCACTCAAAATTCGTCGATGTCTCCCAGACATCATAAGCATCGGAAGATTTATGATTGGCTGTAAACCTTTTGGTATAAAATTTACATATTGGAAAGCACCTCCATAATGTCCTCCAGTGAATGCAAAATGCCAGCTATGACTTACGGAATTGATTCATAGAGTCTAACAAGGCGAACTGAAAATCAACTTCTAATCCCACAAAAGTCATGAAGAGAGCAATTCTAGTGAACAAAGTAAGAAGAATTTACACATAGAATGAGAGAATGAAATGGAAGGGTTTCCTGGTAAGATATGGTACATATCAGCGCAATTGTGATCGTCATGCTAGGAAATGGGGAGGCCTTGATTCAAAACATCTTGCTCACAATAGACAATCACTTAAAGTGTGTGTGTGTGTGTGTATTCATGTGTGTGTGCGTGTGTGTGTGAGTACTTGTGAATATTCTATCTGTATGAGTATAACTATATCAACAAATCAAAGAATTTTTTTAAATATCACGTTTGGGGCAGTGTCTTCCAGTAAACGTCATTGACTCTGAATGCTGGAGAATTTTATCACTCTCGTTGATTCATTCGTGGTATCGGGTAAATGGTGCCCTGGAAGGATGAGGCCTTAGAAACTAATGCCCATGCAAAATGGATTTATCATTTCCAGGTTATGATCATTTTGGATATCCGATTCCATTGAATATTGGATGTTATTGATCTCATATCACCTTCATGGTACTCCCATTTGGATATTAGTAAAAAGAATAATATCAAAGACTTTGCATTAACTTATAACGCATAAAACACATATTGTACTATAAAAAACATTTTGTTCATGAAGATGAATCGTTCAATCAATTAATCAGTCCATCTATCAATCAATCAATCAATCAATATATATATATATATATATATATATATATATATAGTACCTGTTATAAGTATTTGAAGAACAGCAAAGCTTATATAGTTGAGAAGAGTAACATTGAAGAAGAACCAAAAGTCCACATTATACACATAAGACGTGCATATGATCCGATATTGTGGTTTTGAAAGCTAAGACCTTTGAACATGTTCATCAGTAGAATAAATTGATGAGAAAAACAAACAAACAAATTCTTCGTCTCTATCGATCTAAAATATAATTCCAGTTTGGTCAGGGAAATTTAGAGATTGTTGTGTGGAGATGTCGCATTAGAAAGTCGATTTTGATATCTGGAAATCTATAACGGCAAATCTATAACTTACAAAATTTGGAAATACATCTGATTCTTTGCTTGATCGAATACTTATCATTGGTGCTATTATTGTATAAATCATCACCGATGTGTATTATTGTGTTTATTTTTCTTAAATCGCAGTAGCGATTATAAATTTCTAGCAGTAAGTCTAATACATGAAATGTCTTTGATCAGTTTTAAACAATAATTTTACAAGGATAAATAGTTGCCTTGTTTGACAGTTTGATTCAATTACAAAAACATTTTCCTTGTAAAAAAGCATTTTCCTTGTAAAAAACATTCATATCCTGAATGCATGCCTCTCTCCCCTCTTCCTCTCTACACATATATACGAATACACACACACGCACACACACACACACACACATATATGTATACACACACGGTTAAATCCAATAATATGCACACACACACTGATACATATAAACAAATATCTGCTATACACATGGATATATAGCTACATATAGATATGCATATATATATATATATATATATATATATATATATATATATATATGTATATATGTATACATATACATATATGAGTGTGTGTATGTTGTGTGTTCATTGTTGATATACGTATGAAGTACCATATCGACTATATACATACAATATATATATATATATATATATATATATATATATATATGTGTGTGTGTGTGTGTGTGTGTGTGTGTGTGTGTGTGTGGAGAGAGAGAGAGAAATAAAGCTAAAGCTGTATTAATCTTATTTAAAAGCCTGTCACTTAACGACTATTACATTTTTCAGACAATCGAATTTCATATGAATAGTTTTAATCAAAATTCTGTCTGAAATATCCACAGAATCTACGAGAGAAAAAAAAATCTCTTCCAAAGCAGAAAAAAATACTTGAATTATATCAAACTTTGGAAAATGTTGGAGATAAATCCCTTGTACATTAAATTCAATACAATATTTTCATCAAAGATTTTGCACTGATGTGTACACCTTAGAATCAATCTCGTTTGATTGATAGTAGAGAGTATTTCAAGGACGCTAAGTGTTAGAACTTATTCCCAGGCCGAACTTTCTTTCATTCATTGAGAGTGATACTATCAATTTTCAATAAATAGAATAAGATCAATAAAACTATATTTTGATAAATAAGAGCTGATGCGCTCCAAGTTATTGCTGCAATGCCACTGATTTCTTTTGTTTCATTTCAAACAGTTTGCTTAGAAAACCACATAAGACACCGATCAGCACAAAAATGAGATTTGAATCACAAGAGCTTGATTTGAATCATTGAATTTAAAAAATGATTCCTCAGCTGAGTATTGATAATCCTGTTGTGAGATCAAATATTATGAAAGGTCGTCCCAAAGAGTGATTTGAAGATATTTCTCTTCCCATCTCAATGCAAGAAGAAGTGAAGTTGGGCCTAAATATTTAAACATTTGGAAGGCCAAAAAGAGTAACCAAAGATGCGCCATGAAGATGTAGAAAGCATATGACTGCCAACGCTTCAGTAAGTACTTTCTCAAAAAGTATGTACTTCATGCTGAGTGTGTGTGAGAGAGGGGGGGGAAGAGGGATAGACAGACAGACAGACAGACAGACAGACGGACGGAGAAAGAAAGAAAAAAGAGAGACAGAGAGGGAAAGGGGGTATTTCATTGAGAGAGACATTGGAAAATAATTCATTCTATGAATGACTCGATTGAAGATAATTCATTCAAAAACAACGGATGAGTAAAGTACATAGTTCAGAGAGAGAGAGAGAGAGAGAGAAAGGGAGAGAAAGAGAGAGAGAGAGGGGGGAGAAAGTGAAATAAGGCGCATTCAGAATCTTATGAGAGGTGTTAACTGATGAGTTTGAATTCCATTTCAAGGAATTTCATTAGTTTGTGATGTCATGTTTATTGCTTTTCACACATTTCTCCTCAATATATGAGCTGGGAAGATTGTGGACAACGGTTTATAACAAGGACAACTTTCTTATGGTTGGTCTATAAATTTTTCAAAATATTTTTTCCATCGCAACTAATTTCCTTAGTTAAAATATATCATTGCACGTAGAGAAATTACTTGACAAGTTGAACAAATTATATCTCACTTGGCTATTATGTGAAATTTATAACCTGAGCTAAGCTGTGTTTATGGCAAAATATTGCGTTACATCAGATGGAAACTAACTGCTGAATCATGCCAGAACTATCTTTAATTAAATGAATCAATTTATAGCTATAGAGAGGCACAAATGAGCTGACCATTTAGATCTTATCGGGGCAGTTTTTTTTTTTTTTTTTTTTTTAGTATAGTGATTACCTAAGGAGAAGTTTTAATCGTGAAAACTACTTATACTGTACCTGACAGGTTATTGATACTTATTGTTGATCGAAGCAGTGGCAATAATTTGTGTTACCCCTTTTACCATTTTGGCTACAGCAACTAAAAACACACATTAAAAAAAAATAAGAACGGTAGTCAGAAAGAATCAAAATGGTCTGCCTAATTTTGTGCCAAACAGTAATTCACGGAGAAACCACTGTTATTAAACTTAAGTAAAGCAAAATATTAAAAAATATCTATAAAATATTAGGTTGTTACACTCAATATATCCTTTTTTACACCATAGAGAATAATGCTGAATGTAGACAGTTTAAAAATGTAATATAATTTCTTTCCAAAATTCGATACAAATAGTGATAGAATTCGTTATGATTGTAACTGTGCCTACTCAAGATGTAGTCCGATTTAAACTTAGAATATGGAGCTAATCCTGGAGGTGGTAACCTCCATGGTGCATCTGCAAACTATCCTGCTTTTATTCAATACATTTTGAAATATAGATTCCGATAACATTTTTTTACAGCAGTGGCCGTGACGTATGTGTAACGATTCGAATACAGTCCAGAGATTTGGGGTATAAAACAGTGACCATATACCGTCATGTAAAGGCAGTAAGAGGGGTTGAAAAGCTACGGAAATTGGTCCTCCATAAACCGTTGATTTTTTCGTGTGCAAATAGTCACATTTAGTTCAGATCAATAAACTGCTTTTTTTCTGATTTTTTAACTTAATGTTGATGTCATTGTTTTTCTCCTCCATGTAAAATGTAAGCTAGTATATCAGATAAATGTGTTGGGGCCTACCAGGTACACAAAAATAATTTATTATCGTTGGTTAAAACGTTGAGCATTCTTTATTCTTGTAAGACTACATATATCCATGAAAACCACAAAAAGAAAAAAATCTAGCGAAGAATAACGCTAAGATGGGAAACTTTCGATAGAACAGGCTGACTTTCGAAGACAGGAAAACCAAACTGGTTCTAAAAAGAAAGGTCTACAAGCATTGTTTCCTTTTGATGGTCACATATGGAGCTGGAACATGGAACATAACAGAAGATAGGAGAGAATCATGTTCAACGTCACAAGGAGAGATCTCAAGACAACAACACATTCGTGGAAGGAGTCAGAAATATAAAATCCATTAAAATATTCAATGGTTACGTAATGTTGAAAGAATATCAGAAAGCTGCTGGTTCTGTGACGCGTATGATGGAGAGGTGTGGCAAATCTTACGGCAACGCTGATTATGATCTTGGTCGTCCTCATCGGCACCCTCATTAATATGGAAAGGAAGCAGCAGCAGCAGCAGTAGTAGTAGTAGTTGGAAAAAACAACAGCAAGAACAAGAACAAGAAGAAAACTGTAGAAGGGAAAGTCAAGGATATGGAAGAAGGAAAGAACGCTTGAAGATAAGGTCAGATAAAGAAGAAAAAAGCGAAGGACAAAGTTGTACTAGATGGGGGTTGGGGATAAAACTATCAAAGAGAAAGTCTGAACATTCGAGGGTCGATGTTCGCCGTTAGCACTATCAAAGCTCATTGTGTCCCTGTGACACTGTCAGTGCAGGTGTTTTGCATGAATCTCATTCAGTTAGGAAATATCAAAGATATATTCACATGTACACTCATTTGCACCGAAAGATTCTAAGAGCTGCAAGGCACAGACACTAGAACCTTTATTCTCACACGAACAAATATATCCATCACTGCCAATGTATCTATATGCAATCAAACAGGACACAATAAGCACGTAGAAAAGAATCCAGAGAAATAATATTTCCATATTTAGAAAACTTTTGCATTGTTTAAAGGGGAATGTTAATGCAAAAATTCATACTTCCGATGGAACCAACTGCAGTAGTTCACTTGTTAACGATGGAGATGTTTTCGTGCACAAGATTTAACACTTATCCAATGTTGCTTGGAAAGAGTTAAGCAAGCGAAAAATGTAAAGTGAGAGTTTTTTCTTCAATTCAAGTGATTGTTCAGCGTTGAATGAGTAAATGTTTTTTCCTTGTTGTTCTTCTTGTTTTTTCTTCTTTTAGACTTAAATTTACGTCAGTATATTCACCTTTTCATCTAAAACTGTTCGAGGCTGCGGGAGAATATCATTCAACGAAAAAAATGACAAAGGTTTTGTTTCATCTATTGTAATATGTCACTAACTCAATATACAATGTAAAAAGTGACTTTATGAATCCTATCAAAAACAGTGGTCGTGTCCTCCGCCCTTGTAAAAGGCGACCATAAAACAAACTTTGGCCTAATCTTATCAGAGGAAAGAATCTGGAGGAAGTGCAACTACAAATGATATGGGGAGTGAATCGTGCAGCTATCTGAGATTACACAAGTTGAATGGACTAGCTAAAACTTTTCAACAAAAAGTTGAATTTTTTTTCATAGCTATAAATTATAAGAATCTGCCTTCAACTCATGGGGATCCAATTCCTGTGCCGTTTTCAGTTCCACTCTTATGTTATTTTAAACTCTTCAGTTAGAAACATACTCTCTTATCCAGAATTGATAGTTTCTTATTGTAGGTCATTGTTTGAGAATTCAAAGATCTATATCAATAGATCCCAGAAAAAGATACCTCAGTATTTTGCTAAAAAATAGACCCTTAAATGATTTGTAGATTGGCTAGAATATTCCTTTCATATATTCATTGATTTGTAGTATGTCGCTTATAATTTTGATATTTTTACATTTAATTTATTCAGCATTCATTTTTCTTGTTTCAAAATAATCTCTCTCTCTCTCTCTCTCTCTCTCTCTCTCTCTCTCTCTCTCTCTCTCTCTCTCTCTCTCTCTCTCTCTCTCTTTCTCCGTCTCTTGTTTCATTTCATTGTAATGTTTCAATATGATTCCACATACCCATAAATGTTTAGGATTAGAGTGAGAAAAAAAGTTCAAGGTGATTTATAACATTTCTAAGGGTTTTGAAGGGGTTGTCACTTACTAAGTGACTAAAATGCTAAACACAGATCTCAGTTTGTGATTTCTGAGGACAATGCCGTAATATCATACTACAAAACTTATTGTTTCCCATATTTTTTCTTTGATATGATCTTTATTCCCTGACTTCATAGTCTGACAACAATATTTTTGTAAGTTATATTGCAAATCAATCATGTTTCCTGAATACAGAAATTGGAGAGGGATAAGGGGTTATATTTCCGAAGTTACCCTTTAATTTATTGATTTTTATTTTTCCAAACATGAGATTGTATATTATATGGAGGGAAGTTTTATTTTCACTTTTAGGCTGAAAAAAATTTTTTTAATGTCCACAATGCACACATACACACACACACACATACACACACACACATATATATATATATATATATATATATATATATATATATATATATATATATATATATATATATATATATACATATGCATATATATATATATATATATATATGTGGGTCTGGATGTGTGTGTGTGAGTGTGTGTATGTTTATGTTTATGTATATGTATATGTATATGTGGGCGAAAAAGCAATCCACCTAGGAATCAACCATCTAAAGCAACGGTATATGCAGAAAGTGGAGATCTGTAAATCGTACGGAACGTAGGAGTTAAATACTACAATAATCCAACCCAGAACACTATTCATTAAAACAAGAAAAATGCCTGATAGTAGATATCACTCTCAAAGAATACAGGTCATAATCAGAAGGAAGTGGAAGCCGGTAGAAATGTCTAAACCTCACCATGAGACTAAAAAAGTATGACCTATGAATATGATAAATGCATTATTTAGATCAACTGTCTTGCAGTAGCCTCAATGAGCCTTCAAAAGAAATCTTGGACAATCGGAGAGGGAATCGATATAATCAAGTTGACATCATCTCTACAATCAACAAAAATACGGAGAAAAATACGCCCCCACGTAATCTGCAATAAAAGTTATCATTTATTACTGGTGAGAAGGCTCAATGTTCAGCATCAAACAAACGGTAATAATGTGAATAGAAACAGAAGAATCAACATTAAAATAGCCCAAACAATATGAATGAAAATTTAGCTTAAAGAAGAAATAAGTCAGAAGAAATGCTCACTGATGTTGTACGACAAGAATACCTTTTGTAAAACAAGAGGAATATTGGTTATCTCTAAAAAATATTCCAAGTTTCTAGTTGGAAATAAAATTTGTACTTTTTTTGCTACTGTCCGATGAACTTTCAAAATGCAACATCGATTTTTTCATCTATGTATTTGCATATGTATTAGTTATCCTGCTAGTGATGAATTGTTTGCGAGCAAATAATTAACGGTGTTAGTTTAATCTTGACTTGGTGATCCAAAATTGATGTCCAAGAATTATTATTCAACGATGCAATTTGGTTTTCTTACGTGAGATTTTGCAATTGTAATGGGCTCCATTCTCTCTCGGCACCCAAATATAATTAAAGCATGCCAGACAAATACAATTTCACTAATCATATATATATTATATATATATATATATATATATATATATATATATATATATATATATATATATATATATATATATATATTTATATATATATATATATATATATATATATATATATATATATATATATATTTATATATATATATATATATATATATATGAATATATAATATTAAATGCAGTCATTGTACATATATCAAGCTTATCATTCTTTAATTTACCCAAGAGAAATTTTAATTTTCCCCAGATAATTTACATATTTTTATATTGTTTCAATCAATTTCCCTTGCATCAGTATTTTTGCTGTTCGGAATTTATTGCTGATAGTGAAGATTTTGATTTGAAAAAAAATAGCACTCACTATAAGCAAAAGCAAATAGATGCTATGAAAACCAAACTATCCCTGTAATAATCCAGCTATTGCTCATCAGAAGATGATTGCTTTTTTACAGTATAAACTATTTGAAATGGAAAATGATTGAGCAAGTCTTATTGAGGTACAGTTTAATCCAACAACGAGCATTTCAACAATAGGTCGTTATCATCTGACATGTTTCCATAGTTTGTCACCGGATAATGATCCATCATATTGACACGGAAATCTTTTGAAACAATTAAAATCTAGAAAGATATTTCACTTTTTTTTTATCTATGTTTTCGGTTTATATCAGTATTACTTCCCCTACGTGTCCGTTATTTTTTTTCCATTGGCAATCTTTTTGTTTTGTTTTCCATGAATATGATTATCCACCCTTTCATTTACATCATTTTCCCGGATTTTACATTGGACTTTGTTTTGAAAAATACATCTTTTAACTTATTAAATAATTGGAAACTTGGTTGTTACCTAATCCGTATTGAATAACAAACCCATAAACATATTAGTATCTTCAGGACGCTCATGTTTAAGTGTGTGTGTGTATTTATGCATGTATGTGCGCATAAGTATTTGACCAGAGCGGAATTTTACGTAAATGTGTCGACTATTATCTGACCAATATGTTTTCCATGCACTTTGTTGAGATGTAGCCAGCCAATCCTGCCGTCGTTATATAAATTCAAACCCCAGTCGTTTGTAATCTTTTCAAAGTTTTCTGAAGTTCAAAGATTGCTATCAGCACACGGTAGCAGTTTTATCTAACAAATAGATTTAAGGTGAACACTTGTCACATGCCATAATGGATCGTTCAAGACTAAGAATTTGACTAGATTGTTTGAAAAAACTTCAAGTTTTGTCAATATGAAACCAGACGCTTTTTGGAGCAGACATGTATCCCTAGTGCCGCCAGCCAAAGGTGATTTGACTACAGTTAAGTGGAAATGAATGAAGTGAAGATAGAAAACATAAAGGAAAAGAAGATAAAGGATATCTGAGTTGAGTTTTTTGAAGAAGGAGAGCACCCAATGTTCCTACTCATTGGGAAAAAACTTACCAGAGATTTTTTCACAGAAATACCTAGCCATGGAATTTATTCATTTACTAAAACGCTTGCCTTCAGCGTGTTATCGAGCAAAAGCAAGATGGTAAATTATCTTTTAACAGAAAAAAATTAAACGTTGGAAGCTTACTTTTGAAAATAAATGCATTATTTTTTTTTCTGTGGACATTTTCTCTCCTTATCTCATCCCGTCTCGGTCACACTTTTCTTTTTGCCACGCAGTCAGTTTTTGATGTCATATTACTTATTGTTTTTTCTATTCCCATTCACTGCAACCTATTCAAAACACAAGGAACTTTTCATCTAGCTTGAACATGCAACAGCTTTTGAACATGTCTACTGGAATCCTAAAATAACATCTTTATTGATTGCAATATATTTTGACTCTATGTTATAGAGTCATAGCAAGAGAGTCACACAGACTTTTGCTCAGATGCTTAGCTTGGTTCTAATCAGTCACATCATCAGCATAGCAATGTGCCTAAGCTCATCTTGGTAGATGTCTACATTGTACAAAACTACAGCATTGAATACATTTACTAATCATCGTCCTCATATTGCAAAAAGTTTTAAAGATCACACAACAGAGCAAAGTTTGTGTTACAAGAGAAACGCCAGACGTAATATTGAACACTATCTGTGAAGAGAAAACAACAGTCAAAAAAGGCAATTGATGTTTTCCATGGCGTGTCAATATTTACGATTACCAATTTTGTCGTGTGTGTTTTTGGATTTTAAAACCAGCTGCGCCCGTGTCTGGCGGAGGTTTTTCTTTGTTCATGTCAAAGTGTTTGGCGTCAATAAAGCCCCAAAGTGTGTCTATAACTGTCACTATGTCACTATGTCAGACTCTTTGGTGACGTTAAATGTAAAGCTGCGCCCAAACCGTTCTATGTGGTATTTTGAATTCATTGTTGTTGTTGAATTGATTTTTTCTTATTTTCCCTATTTTCTTTTCTTCTCTTTTCTTCTTTAGTCTATCCAGCTTCGTGTTTATTACAACTACTGTAGACTTTTTGCAGAACACAATATATTCTTCCTCTCTGGAAATATCTGGCCGTTTCTTTATTATTCCCCTTAGTTAATTATCCCTCACTGTCTATCCAGGAGCAAATATTAGAATAGTATTTTTTTTCTCTCGCTATCTCTTTCACTGGGTCTTGCTCTTGCAAAAAACAAAAAAAAATTCAATCATAGCAACGCAGGAGAGCCAATTTGACTTTATTCAAATTCCATTAAATGAATGCCAAAATTGGACTCTTTTCCTGTCCCTTATTTGAAGCTGGTGTGTACCGAATTTGCTTACTATATTTATTCTGTCATGGCATGTAACATTTTGATGCAAATAGTTATTTAACACGTCTTTATTTGATGAAGATGTCTCACAAATAAAACCGTTCTAATTTTTCTTCAACTGTTACAGGTTTTGTATTTTGTCCAAGGTGTGAAAAAGGGTGCAATTTTTTGGCCCAAAGAAAAGCCTGTTTCGATTCTATTTATTCTGCGGGTATTTTTGAGCATTCATGAAGATTCCGTGCACCATGATGCCCCCCATGATGCGCATAGGCCTGCCAGAGGGTGCACATAGACTGAGGGTTGTGCACAAACTGCCAATCGGGCCTGGACGCACTCCCGGAAAGGCTACGCAGGGTAAGTCTGCATACACACACCTAAGACCTGAAAAAATTGTTTTTCTCAAAACTGAAAATTCTTTAACCCAATATGGCGTCGCTTTCAGAGCGGAGAACACTGACAAGGTTAATGTCATTTTCGAATACATTTTCGAATACACATTAATTCTACGTGCTAGCGTTTGCTCTGAGCATTTTTTGCCATCAAAAAATCAATGTAGAAACGACTTGAATGAATGAAACTCACTTGACATGAAACATGAAAATGCGACAAGTCAGCTTTGACACATGAGATTAAGATGCATTCGAAAAGGACATTGACATTGTCAGATGCTATACATTAAGAACATGACGGGAAGACACATACATTACATTATGTGTTGTAAATTTGCCAACCTCTGAGATGCAATTTTCATCGGGCCAATTTTAACACCTGATAATCATAAATAGTCCTAATTCTCCAGTACATCCAGTGATCTGATTCAAATTTATCGTAACTGTGCACCTAATGAGCTTTTGTATGATTTTAGTGCATCATATAAGTACACAGATAGGTAGAAGTGAGTTGGGTGATTTGAATAGCGCAATACTTCAAGATAGTCAGGATAAACATATGCCGAGTTTGATTTCGTTCCTAATTATCTGCCTTCTATCGTGGTTTTGTATCAGAAGACTGAGCTGAGCACAATATAAAACGAAAACTACAAATCAGCTCAATTTAGTGTGATATTTCGAATGTGCCCCACGGATTAGCTCAATCAAATCAAATTCTCAATTCTTTCAATGGATGCAAAATTTTTTGAGTGAAAGCCTTTCTGTGTACCTATACATACATGCAATATGTTGAATCACGATTATACTAATTTTTTTCTTTTTTTTGCTGCATTAGACCATATGTATGTATTGGGGGGGTGCACTTGCTTGTATGCGTGATTCTACAGCTTAGCCAAGTCCATGCACCGATTTATTTATTCGTCTTGGTACATACATAGTTGCCTACATTTGTGATTCAAATGATTAAACTTACAATTTTGTGTATGTGTTTATATCTATTTTTAATGTGATACCGTTTACTGTTTATCATTGTGTGAAATATCGGTCATGTGTTTTAGTGCTTGATGTGTCATACATTTTTTTTGTATGAATCTCAGTGTGTATATCAGAGTGCTTCCCCTTCTTTTGCGCTTGTTTTGTGTAATGGAGTCTGTGTTCTCTATCCATATTTTCTATGTGCCCCAATCGAAGCTTGCAAGTGTGTAACTTTCACTATGTACGAAAAAAATCCTTTGTGCAATTATCAGTGTTTGTAGAAGCATATGTGCATGTAAGGCTTCTTCATGTGCATTTCCTTCTAGCAAATAGAACCATGACGTTTCAAATAGAAATAGTTCTTAATTCATGGACTCCTTTCCATCAGCGTTCCCCTTACTTTAAGTTATGAAGAGAAAAAGTGATTCTTGAAGATGGAAACCATCCCTTAGACACTTGCCCTTCAATCGGAATAAAAATCATTTTACTGCCAATGAAATCATCTTTAGGTACACACCGACACACAGACTCCATCTGCACACACGTACATACACACACTTACACATGCGTACATATATATATATGTGTGTGTGTGTGTGTGTGTGTGTGTAAAACTGTTTCCATATGTATATATATATATATATATATATATATATATATATATATATATCGATCAAGGTTGCTGGGTTGGGTCATTTCTTTTGAGATTTGAACGCTAGAGAAAAAAATGACATGATAAATCGCAAGTCGGATGTAATTTTGTCAGTCTTTGAGATTCATTCCTGTATTTCCATTCAGCGACAGCTCAATCGACGCCGATTTCAGATCAAGGTAAACCAAATCCTTTGAAATATCGATTGATCTCTTCCAGCCTGATGTCTTCTTGGGGGTGGGATTCTCAGCACTTCCCTTCTCAACAGCTCCATTTACTCATCCCTACGCACTTTCTACTCCCAGCTCCCTCTTCGCCATGACTGAAAACCTGGTGTTTCCAAAACCAAGTTAGTTACACATTCTTGCTGAAAAGTACCTTGTGATTTTCGAACAGGCGAACAGCTGTTCCAGTAGCAAGAAGAAGTGGGCAATGAGTCAAAGCCCCTTACTCGACCGATAAAACCCTGTCCATTAGCCCCAATCCACCAAGAGATTATTAGCTGAAAATAAATACTGAGCAGAGGAATATACGAGATACTTCAATGGAGATTTTTTTCTTTGGAAAGGTCGATAGCATTGAAAGACTTGGAGATCTTCATAAATTTTCTTGCAATGCAACTCACCAATTCCATTGGTCAAATTTATATATGATGTTTCTTCCTGTCCGTATCTCTATGTTTGTCAGTCAATACCAATCTTGTTAAGTGGCTGAAATACATGCTCAAATTAGCTGTATTGTTTTGTTTTGTTTTGTTTTCAAAAGTGATCTAAAATCTTAATTGATTAATATGATCAGCATTCTGGTGATTACTTTTCTATGAAATAGAGATTAGAGGGACAGATGTAAAGAAGAATAGGGGGAGTAAAATCGAGAGATTATGAAAGTATGAAATATACTTCCAGAAAACCTCCATTGATAGAGACATTGTACTCGTTGTTAATACATTCTATTGTTAATTGATTTATCATCCAAACTCCGCCTGAGTTGTTTCCAGTGTAGCAAACTGGCCGCCTAAACAACGCTGCTCCGCTTTTAAGCCAATAGAAACGTAAATATTCAGACAAATTTATTTTCTTCCTCTTTTACCCCCTTCCCCTCAAATGAAATTTACTAATTTTTAATCTATGCACAAATCCATGGACAGTCGCTTACTCAGAACGCAAGCCCATCTTGAACACAGCCAGGTTACCACTCTTTCCAATCTAAGTACAAAAGATACTCGAATACGAAATGCATACATCTTTACGTGTCCGTAGATATATATGTGTGTATGAGTGTATGATTTCACTTTAACAGGCTTTCATTTGTTCAGGCTTACTTTAAAAAGTTTTGGCTCGTGGTTGAGGTATTTGTGTACCACCCACAGATCGGTTTTCAATGCTAATAAAAACCAGCATTTCAAATTATGCTTTTTCAATACATATTGTATTAATTCAGATCTTCCATTGATTAAGTTATCATTTTTTAATTTTTTTTTGTAACTTGTCTGTGTGCGTATATAGAATCATAGTATTGCACTGATGTAGACTCGATACTTTGAAATGCTGGGAGTTACTTCAGGGTTTTGAAGTGATGATTTGACAAAAGATGTTTGATTTAGTCGAGGAATTCAAAGTAGGGAGTTTCGAAGCTATAACTACAGCAAACGGATCAGTAAATAAGTTGATGGAAACGGTACGGACGTAGGTTGTAATTCTTGTTTGCCCCTGGCTAAAATAAAAATTCAAACTTTGCCAAGATTGAGCTTTAATTCGAATTATGCAAATATTTGTTGTCTTCAAAAGTTGAATGTTTTTTTTGTTTTTTTGATCTGGTAATGCATTCGTATTCCGATCATTCGTTAGAGTCAAATGAGTAACCTTTCAACATTTTTTCGTAATGGACAATTATCTTATCCTTTTTTCTAATTTCGCATGAACTGTACAAGAGTATTTTTCCCCGTTTTATATCGATCCAATTTTCATAGATTTCACTTATTGCTTGCATTTGTTTATTTGGAGTGATGTTCATCACCCTTCGATTGATAAGATTTTTACTTTCATTATATTCCTCTCCTGAATAGATTGTTGACAACTTCGCAACACTTGTATACAAATCAAATCAACTAATATCATCATCATCATCATCATCATCATCATCATCCTAATAGCGTTTGTGGTTGGATATAGACCTTCCCCAAGATTTGTCAAACTTTTCTATAAAAAGTATTGCGTAGACAAAACTTTCTGAATTCATTTGGCTCGTCAATCATCTTACTTTCTGCCGGCTACAATTTTGTGTATGATCACTGGGGGTCAAAGTTTTAAGTTGTCATTTCAAGCGATTTTCCTACATTCTTGCAACATGTCAACCCTATTGCCATTTTGGTTTTCTGATTGTTTCAGTGAATCTGGGACTCAATCATTCTGTTTCTTATTATTATTCCTCCATGTGAACCTGTACGTGATTCTCTCATGTGCACGTTGCATAGTTCTCAGTTTGAGGGTCAATCTTCCGGTCAGATTCCACGTTTCAGCACCATAAATGACCGAATGTAGGATATATTGGTTGTATGCCCTTTCTTTTAAAGACTACTGTGATTTTTGTTCTCTCAAAAGTCGAGCTTGAGTTACAGAGAGCTTGCAAACCTAATGTTATCTTTCGCCTCGTACTCTCAAGCATTGAACTCTGTTCAAATAGAACCTGAAAATCATTTTATTTCAATACGATAGCCACAAATTCCAACAGAAACCAGTAGAATTGTGTGAGTAATAATCGTGATATGGGTCGTCTAGTGATGCCAAAGCCATTTATAGTTAATCTATCAAGGAATACACTTGCGATACCATTTTCAATTTGCTCATTATTTTTACTCCACTTAACAGTAAATGTTTGGCATACAGTAAGTATCAAGTTCAATGCAATAGTATCTGTTTTCGATTATAACTTAATAAACATTGCGCTACTGGGAATTATCTCCGAAACCATAATATTCTTCAGTAATAATGAAACTTGTAATAGTCATTTTGTACGCGAATGATGTTTGCTTTTTATTTTCATGAAACAAGACAGAAAACTTATTTCAAGCAAGATTTTAATCAGAACACTCATGGGAGATAACCTTTGGACTTCATCAGAAGGTTATCAGTTGCTGTTTACAGTAACTGTATCTTCTACCTTGTTATTGGTAATTGTAGACTGTGAAACCTTTTTTACTGAAGTCAGTTTCGTTTGACAATGATTCTGAACGTTGATTCAGTAATCGATATTATCAATCATTGATAGGTGTCTGTTTGAAGTAACGTTTGCTAAAGGAATAGATTATTTTGGAAGATTCATCTTAATTATTTCGGGCATAAAGGCAGACTTTCAAAGTTCCAACCTATGATGGATCACGTTTCTGAAGCACCTGGTGGATGATTCTACTTTGGATGGCTTGAGAGACAAGCATTTTGGTTACAGTGGATACCTTGCAGCATCCATATTCCACTATTGCACAGAACATTTGTTTGATCTTGTTGCATTTCCCTTCTGAACTAAATAGCGTAAACTCATTCCTGATGCCTGAATTTTGTATCTAGACAGTAACATTGTGAAGTTTTCTCAATAAAGAGATACCTCAGGAAATAGAAAAGTGTCCAGAGAAAATTATCTATATCGTCAATGCCCTCAGGATATCTAAATTCACTTCACCCAAGATAAATATCTACTAGGTGAGTGCAAAGCAGTCTTTCAAAGCCCAGAAAGTTTTGCATGTATTAGAATTTAATATAGAATTTCTTTTAGCCAGAATAAATATTTTGAAAATGAATCATGATCAAAGTATCATTTCATGTGAGTATTCCAATCATTGTAAAATCTACTTCATATAAGCCAGAAACTAGTATACTCACACCTGATCAGAATATCATTCGATCTTTACCTTCTATTCTTATCCTAATAGATAATTTTGGTCGCCTATCTTTAACACAAACGAGACAGGGTCAAGTCTTGCGCTTGCACACGTTGTTAAGAACTTGAACATTATGCTGGTATTGCTATAACTGAGACAAAGAAGTAAATTACCTTCATTACAGGCAATCTGAGGCCATGTCGGCATGACAGTTTATCAGAAGATTTGGTAAAGGCTATACATCATCAAAATGACACAAACCACTCTGCTTAAAATAATCTAGCAGAGAAATTAACCAATGAGGAGCAAAAAATAGAGAGAGAAAGAAAGAATTGCGTTTCGGCAACTGTTCAAACCAGCTTTTCTGCCTGATAATCAACTTTTAACTTTTTGCCTTTAACTTAATATCAGACACTGTAGATAGGAGAACATGCACACACCAGCACACACACATACAAACACACAGATACCTATATATATATATGTGTGTGTGTGTGTGTGTGTGTGTGTGTGTAGCAGCGTCTACCAACCGTAGATAGTTCATGACATGTGGTCCAACCACAGAATAATCCAAACAAGCATCAGCACCCAAATAGTACGTGTTGATCCGCCAGGAGAAAGACATCTTTTCCAAAACAAAAACCATGGAATCCTGCTCCTATCCGTGCCACAGGATGCCTATCCTTGGCTTAAAGATTGGGGTAAAACTTAAGTATGCAGGATTCACCTTAAAGAACTAACACGTTGGAGGGAAAATCTGCTTGTCGGCTCAAAAAACAATCTTCGTTTGGAAGCCAAATTATATATATATGCATATATATATATATATATATATATATATATATATATATATATATATATATATATATATATATATATATATATATATATATATATATATATATGTATGAATGTACATATGTATGTATATTGTTGACGACAGACCTATTTGCCCTGCCTGCCCATAATTACAAATAAAGATGTAATAACTAAGATTTTCATTGAAATTTTATATGCAATTTTAACAGATGATAAGATAATGCAGTTATGCCCACAACAAAGTTTCCTTTTGATGTCAAACAAAAATACCAAAATTATCATTTCCATTGGACAAAATTATGAGTCCTCTTGCTCCAATCATCAATTGCATAACCTTCATTCTTGATTGCTTTTTATCGTTTTTGATACTTCTTTATAAGATCATTCCACACATCAACGGGTATTTTGCTCTATTTTCCCTTGGCAGTAGTTTTAGTTCCTTTAGATTTTAAAGATTTCTATCTTGTATTTTCTTCTTGAAATATGTCAATAAATTTCCATTTAGGTCAGGACTTTATGTATGGGAGGCCAACAACTCAATTTTCCCGTCTTTCAAGTATTTTGTAACGATCTGTTGAGTGTTTGGGGTCACTGTCAGGTTGGAATGTCCAGTGACTCCTCAAAGATAGCTTTCGGACACTTTGTTCATATATTTTTCAGGATACCCAAATCCAGCTGTTTATCCATAATACCCTGCACTCTTTCTTGTTTACTTGGTCCCAAAGAAGCAAACCATCCTCTAACCAAGATGTTTCCGCTTGATTTTGAGGAGATATTTTTATCCTCGAGCTTCATTTGATTTCCTGCGTACACAAACTGGAAGTTCAAGTGATTAGATAATACAAGTATCGTCTTATATAGCCATAAAACAGAGTTTTGATATTCACTGCCATGTTTTATATGGCTTCTGATTTTTATCGGTTTAGCTTTGGACGACGAGCAAGTTCTGCTCGATGAAAGTATCTTGACTGTCCCGGTCGATTCATGCAACTCTGCTGTCTCCACAAAGTGAAGTTTCTCGGGACATCTGTATTCTATAACTTTCCATTCTTTTCCAGATTAACAGTTTTCTGCAGGTCTTTAACCTATTTTAACTCAAACAATCTCATTGTACTTCTTTATAATTCTCTGAATCGTCCATTTTAGAACATTTCAATGCTTGGAGAGCGCTGTATATCCATCATTTTGCTTGTATCGACTATTTTCATTCGAGGCTTCTTGAACAGTTCCGCAGTCTTGGCTATCTTTTCAGAACAAATTATGAGTTATTGCATTACGTGACACTCACATATTGTTATTCAAAATTTCCAAGAATTCTATACGATAAGGTCAATACTATTTCATTTTTTAAGGGTGCTTGCATTGAATATATTTTTGAAGGATAAAACATTATATTTACCATACAGCAATATTATTCTATTATTTCTATTAATAGGGATAATTTTGAACCGCACCAATTTTTTTTTTAAGTCTAGGACTATAGATATAATTTATCAAACCTTTTGAAAAATTCACAAGTTATTCACATTTAGATACAGAATAAACTTTTCATTCAAATCCAGTAAGAACTCGCAAATGTCTTTGTTCCTTTTGGAAATATTCAGTATGGGTGATAATTCTGATACTTACTGTATATATACGTGCACAAATATATGCATCGGGCATTGTTTGTATTTCTAAATAACTTATGCATGATTCTAATCTGAGTAAACTTCATCGAATTTTCAGTTTCGTATTTCTGTTCTGTTCACTTTTTGTGAATTCGATAAAGGTTGATATTTGATTAGTGGGATCTTTAATCGGGTGATAGTTTATCCAGTATCCTTTGAAGTCTGCAAGTTTTCTGTCGTTTTCTCCATAAAACATAAGGAGATATTCTTAGATTATCAGAAATGAACACTAAAACATTTATTCTTGTGTGTCAAAGGAAACAGCAATATTTTGGAAAATATGTCAAGTTGCCAATCGATTTTGGAGAATCATTGCAAACTTTCAAATTCGAAGTTTTTATGTGCAAAACTGCAGTAGACCTGCTTTGGGTTGCATTACCTGATTGAATGTGTAAGTATTTGTTGATGAATTGTTAAATCGAAATTATATTCTATTTCTATTTGAGCAATGTTTTATTGCCTATGATGAGCAGTTGTCCCGTTAATTTTGGAGTTATCAAAGACTCGATTGTATCATTTTTTTATACCTTTCCAAACAAAAGATTCTGGTGTTTTGTGTAACTTGTTGAAGGATAATAAGCAGCAGTTATTCCGGATTTAGTTTTCGTCCGGTTTCCATGAAGCAGCTTGGGGGTTTGCGTGACATTTGATTATGGATAACGTTGAAAGAGATGTGGATGATCTGAATCGGGTTGGCCTCTGAGCGGATGAAGAAAATCCTCGGGAATTATCACCTAAGACGATCTTGCTACATCCTTGCGTGATTATGATGACGATGAGGAATAAGAGGAAGACGAGGAGGATAAGCATTATGTTGATGGACACATGGTCGTTGAGAAAAACTATGCAAGAATTATGTCCATTAGCAGATTGAAAAGGAAGACGAGGGGGAAAAGGTTGGACAGACATGAGAGTAAAAAACATCAATGTTAAGGGGGAAAACGAATATGTTGGGGATGTAATATAGAAAATACTGAAGGGGTCAGCCCAAAGTACTAAAAAACAAGGACAGTCGCCCAGTTCCCCTAGTTCTAAGTCTATTAGCCTTCTCTTTCGTACTGGTGGATATTCCAAATAGAATAAAACAGACAAATGAGAAAATTCCCAGATATCTGACACTAAAATTGATTCTGGGGACTGGATAAGTTTATTTGGAGTTCCAGGAACCGTTGATCAGCTTCGAACGAATGTACTAGGTGTGAGGTAGGTACATAGCTGAATGAAGAACTCTGAAATATCTTTGAAGATAGAACAAAAAAAGACAAAAAATGATATTTCTAAGAAATATCGATGGGAACTGCATGAAAAAATAGATTGAAGCTAAGAAAAAAAAAGAATTTGACGACGAAAAGATAAAAGAGATCTGGAAATAATGATCTAAAGGCAGAAAATCAAAAATAAAAAGTGAAATAATTAAGGATGAAAAAGATACAATGAAGTTCATCCAAATGAACTGAACTGAATGCTCCAAACCATTGTTAATTTAAGGAAATTGAGGATTGAGTCGTAACAAATCTCAGAGTACTTGTGATATCTGTATGCGTGCAGTTCATCGTTTCAATCAAATCAATCGTCGCAATGATAATAATCATAGTCATCAGGAAGTGAGGGTAGTTGTTTTTTCACGGCAGAGATTACATCCTTTTAAGCTAAAATAACATGCACAAAGACCCTCATCACACATTTCTTCGTTTCATTTTGGCCCTTCAGTTCAACCTCCAAGTCCACTTTTTCTACTTTGCTTCTCATTTGCTGCCTATCCTTATCCTTTCCTTTCGCCGTCCATCTCTCAGCCTCTCTCATCATTTCTATTTATCTTCCTCGTTCTTCATTCGAATCCCAAACCGACACACGATTTTTATGATATTCACAGTCCTGCTTCAAAAAAAGGGGAGCAGCAAATAAAACAGAACATTATAACTGCAAACGTCTTTACTGAAGAGGACAATTCTAATGGACATCATCAAAAGTCTAAAGAGAAAGTTTTACAGCGGCTTTCCAACAATGACGATCTAAGTACTTTAAAGCCAGACAAAAGCATCTTATTTGAAGAAGCCTTAGATTATGTATTCTAGTCTGCTCATGCGATTCTGAAGTAGCATTGAACTCTCCGTACGCTTTCTCAACGAAATTGAAATAATCGTTCTTGCATTTCCTGATACTACATTTCTTATACTACGTTTATCATGGTTGCCACTAAAATTTTATAAACAGTCAATTGAGTGCATTACCAAATTGTATAAATCAATAATTCAAATTACTATAGATTGACGAACGAAATATATCAAAAACATTACGAAGTTTGACAAATAGATACAAAAATATTACACTGGACGTGATTAAATTTGTTCAATTAAATTTTATTTTGATTTGGTATGACATACAATTCGTATTGATTGAGAATACAGCTAAATCATGTTTTTTAATAAACCAGTAGCGCCTTACCTTTCTGTCTCTCTCCATAGTTAGCGATTGATATGAAAGACTTGGATAGACAAATAGATAGCTAAATGATTAAAGATTCTGGGAGACGTATACAAGCTTCCATACGTGGATACTTATTTATAAACTAAATCAAAATGAAGATATGTGAAAAGTAAACGTGCATACTATGGCAAAACTAACATACTGTAAAAAGAGGAAACGATTAGAAGTGAATGAATAAGAGACTCATGATGAGTCCGATGAGAAATTTAAGGTTTAGCTCGATAGAATGAACAAATCATCATTATCTAATATTCTTTGGGCATGCTGTTATGCCAGAGAGATTAAGGCAGTGTTTAATTTTCAAATCTTTTTAGATATGGCTGACAAGATGGTTTGTTTCATTTGAATATGAGTTTTAATGACGATGAGAGAGACGATCAACTTTGCCCCTCTTTTGTATTTACTTACGTAAATTCATACTTGCATACATCAGTCATGGTACTTATTATTATTTAAACACACACATACATGAATACGAGCATACATGCACACACACACAAACTCATGCATACACACACACATACATATACGTTTATATATATATATATATATATATATATATATATATATATATATATATATATATATATACATATACATATATATATATGTATATATATATGTATATGTATATATATCAAGTGGAAATGTGTTTGTATGTATATGAGTGTGTGTATTTATGTGTGTGCGTATATATATATATATATATATATATGTATGTATATATATATATATATATATATATATGTGTGTGTGTGTATGTGTATGAGTGTGTGTGTGTGTGTGTGTATAAGTCTGTAAGTAAAAGAGCAGTTTGTCTTTTCTGAAAGCAGATTTTATGACTGCTGTCTTGGGATTTTAATAATTAGTTATATTTATTCATCAATAAAGTGTAGAGACATGAAATTTGCCAGCCTTGCTAGATGGGTTAGTGTTTATAGTTTGGTTCAGTAGACGATGGTGCATTGAAGAGGAAGAACTTTGGATGGTCCATTCAGTATGGTCTTTCGCAACAAGGAATATTGACGCTTTTCGTGAGGTGTTTGTTCAAATTTCGAAGGCGTTAGAAATAAAATTTCCAGCTAAGATATTTATGACACATCACGGTAAATAGCAGTCCGCATCAATGACAGTTTGCTTTATATCATGTGAGTTTGTGGTTGGAAGTGTGCCAAACGAGGCCAAATTACCTTCTGTCTCTGGGCACCGATTTAACTATGTCTAATATCTATCGATGCAGCAAGATCTGACTGTTCATATTTATGGCTCTGTCTGTCTATTTATTTCCATCATTCTGGGTATATTTGTCCCTTTCTGTTTTAAATCTTGAATTGTGAATGTCGATATTTACTCAGCTTAGCTTAGCTCGGCACAAGGCTAAATGCGGTAGAGGAATCAGTTTGAAAACTTTATTGAACCTTGTACCAATAATTCGAAGGATTGGGTACGTCTGATTTAACTTTTGGCATTATTCTCAAACTCACATATCTATTTGCGTTGAACCAAATCTATCAGTACGCAATATTTCTGTACTACAGATATCTAATTATTTATATATCTATTGATTTCTCATGCGTTCCATAGGGTTACACCCGCATGCACACACACATAGACGCGCACACACGCACACACACGCACACAGGCGCACACGTATCTCTCTCTTATGTGTGTGTGTGTGTGTGTGTATGTGTATGTATGTGTGTGTGTGATATTAGTGCTAGTTTGGCACAGGGAAAGCTTGATTCACTTGATTGATTTTTGTTAGTGCCACATTTAGTGTAATTTTGGATGGAAAAGAATTGGACATTTTTCCACCCTGATAAGTAAGTTTTTGAAATTGGCAAACGAATTCCTTTTTTATGCTGGATTGTGCGAAGGAAGAAAGTCATATGTTTGAGGTTAATGCTACACTTTAGGCTGGGCTTGGGCTATTTGATACGCAGTAATTTTATGCAATTGAGTCCAAGGAAAAACAAAAGCGTGCAGAATATGAAAACAAACTCTGGACAAGTCGTTGGTGTAGTCATCCTTTTCTTATTGCTCTTTTTCCATCTTTCAGCTTATTTCAAAGCATAACGCAAATTGCTTCAGAATTAAATGAACCATCAAGAGAATTCTCTATTTCTGTTGTAACATGGTACTAGCTATACTCAATGATGTCTGGCACAGGGTTGAACAGGGGATTGGGCAGCAGGGAAATTGTGTTGCGCCAATTTTCTAACCACGGATATCATTTTTTTTTTCAAAAACCCGTACTCTAATCGTCACGTGGGCTCTAATACAGACAAATATCGTCAGAATAAAACAACTTTGCAACCATCTCAACCACGAAACAATGATTTTCAATGTTTTTTTTCCTCTTGATCACACTTCTTGTTCTCGTGTTCCAGCGGGTATGACGTTTTGTCGCTGTTTTGTTATCCACCTGTATCTGCAAACAGATTATCTTACGGGTATGGCATCAGGTGCAAAATTTTCATTTAAACACGTTCGATTGGGAAATTTGGAGAATGCATGTTTTTTTTCTGCTAAATATTTGTTGAATATGATCTCCTTGGAGATAAGGCAAAATTCAGAGGTGTGAATACGTTTTTCGTTGTAATTCAGGAATAAAAAGAATTACTCAGTTAACATTGATCAATAAATTGATAAATATAAAGAGACAGCTAGATAGTTGAAACATATATGGATTAATAGGGAGATATTAAGATGTGAGCAACAAAGATATTTTTCAAGTCAATAATTGTTCATGTATTCCGTCATTTTGACAAAGGGATCATAACTTTGGATTGTTTTCCATCCGAAAGAATTTATTACAAAGCATTATTTACTTGTATTCAATTAAACTTATTCACTTTTCCACTTCTTATTGCAGGATAAATTACTGTGTAATCCAAAAATTATGCTTAATATATAATTTATATCTCACTAGGGATTGGTCCCGTGATCAAAAGTCAATGTTCAAGACTGATTTCGGTCTCGCTAATTTATACAGCATTTATTGCGACGGTTTTGAGAAAAGTATTTCTTGGTATTTTCCTTGCAATGGTACGTGCATAATAAACGTTCCCAGTGATACTACTCCAAGAGATGGGGAATTGTTATCATTCATATAAAATTAACTGACATGTACCAATCCGATACCTCGAATTCTGGATGAGTGTTCATGGGTATTTTTCTCTTCACTGATCAACATCATGCGCAGTTGTTTGCATATGTGTCGATATACCTAAGTTTCTAATGAAAAATTGGCTCGAAATATGAGGTAATTTCTTTGTATATTTAGATGGGTTCAAGCTGAATCAAGAAGTTATTACCTCATTTTCCCACTTTTATCCGTGTCAAAAATTGCTCCTGACTTTAGATTAGGAGGGATTTTCAGGATCTTTATTTGTTGTTCTCATCACAAATTTTTGAAGGTTGCATTCACTTTGTCAACAACGTTGAAAATAACAATAAATGTATATGTATATAAAGCTTTTAGTTTTACTTTAAACCATTGACTATAAAAAAGCGTTATGTGTTAAGTCATCGCGTGTAAAATTCCTGGAAATCAAGAAACTGACCCTTCAAAAATCCCTTCATAAATATGAAATCGTACGGAAAGGATTGAATTATTTACGATATCTTTCCCATTGAATAAACAAATATCCGATGATACTGACAAAATCCCCAACAGGCAGTAAGCAGAGACAAATGCATTTCACGAGCATTGTGTTCGTTAAACATGATAGAAATAACCGATTCATGACCACCCTTTCGAAATCGGCTCACGGTTAAAACTGCTGCGAAGCTGAAGCAATGTGATATCCAATATCCAAGATGAGCTGCTAAATTGATTCGATGAGTGGCCCAATTTGACCCATTCATTCATTAAGGAACCACTCGCTTAGATGTTCAATAGATTCAATGCAATCATGGCAGTTTTACGAGAAATGGAAATGCTTGAAATGGGATTAGGATTAATTGAAGGGGGAATCAATCATCCAGGCTTGTGTGTGCACTTGCACGCACACACACACACACACACACACACACACACAGACACACACAAACACACACACACACACACACACACAATCATGTATATGTATATAAGGGGTGTAAAAAGGAATAGAGAGATAGGTAAGCAAATTGATGAATGAAAACAGAGAAAATAGTTTTGTGGAAAAACAATAGTTAGACACACACACACATGTATGTGTGCATTCATTCCCGTAAATTAACATCAGAAAAGTATTACAATATGAAAATAATGATAAATAATCGGTGCCGTTATTAGAGAACAACAATTATATAACTAAGAAATTACTAAGGTGAAATTCAATCTTGAAGAGCCCAACCTTCATTGACACGATGAATGGCTAATCTAGATATTTATTCTGGTTTCCTTTTTCTCACCGTCGATACCGTTATTGTAGCCCCTCGGTTAGCCTCTCACACAAATACTGATATCTTTCTTACGTTTTTTTTTTGTTTTGTTTTTGTTTTTTTTTATTCGATGTATCATTTCTCCAATAATTGAGGAAAACTTATGAAAGCTTGTGGACGTTTTTTCCATCTATTTTCATTAAATGCTCTAGCAAACCATTGATAGTAAGTTCGCTCTTCCTTGACAGCTCTATAACGTTGCCTGGTGACACTAAATCAATTGTAATGAATATGGAAGGATGTGATTTTTAGTTAATCATCTCACAGACTAATATACAAATATGGGGAATTATATCTTCACTGTGTGCCTCAGTATTTATGAGTCCAACTTAAGCTAACCCTTATAATCAATAATTACTAATAGAAGTTGCAATTAAAAATTAGTGGTCTGTGCCCAGGAAGACACTCAACTCGACTGTTAGAACAACTATTCATACCATCCTCTTATTTTTGCCTATACCTCCGTGTACAAGTGTATTCATGGCACTCATTTGAGATAAATGCAAGTCATAGTGCTTTTGTATTTTCCCAGTATATTATGAACAATTGATAAAACATCGAACACCACTTCTAAGAAGTAATTTATTAATCAATACGAAATCATTAGTAATTAAAAATGATTTCATTGTTATAGATAGATTGATTGATAGATACGAGCAAAATTATTCTGATTGATGGATGGATTGATGAATGGAGCTGTACAAATAGGTTGAGACTGATTGAAGTCAATCACTAACCCAAATTGTTTAGACATCTGAATAAAAGACAATGATGATTGGCTGAGTTTTCCTTTGTTATTCCAATATTGTTATAACTGGTTCACCAATGCCTTGGAAAAATGATGGAAATGTACCTTTTTTGGCTGCTGCTGATAAACCACAATAAACTTCATCTTTCATGCGTCTACAAAAATGAGTTTAAAAAAATAATCGAAGATGGATAAGTACTCTATTTTGAGCATTCAGTAGTTATATAACCTGACAATTGTTACACACTTAAAAAAGATAGAGTAGAGAATCATATGAGATATAAATTTTTAAACACCCTTTCTTTTTCTTCCAAATTTCCAATAATTTGACATTTTTTTTTCATATCTTAGTTCATTTTTATATCATCATTATCCTAGGTTTATGCACAACCCCTCTACAAAAGAAGATACAGTCATGATTGTTTCTTTATAAATGTTCACACATAAACAAACAGCTCACGTGCTTTTTTGGCACAGGGTCAGCCAGGACAGATTTGTCCCCTATATGAAAAAAAGGAAAATGTAAGATACAGTGAATCAAATATTTGTTACAATTCACCGAGAGGATAAAGATTTTCTCAAAACTGGAAAAACTTTTCACTATTAGATAGAATCTTCTCCGAATAATTCAAATAACAAAGGTCTTGCTTTATTGCTTCTACTAAATCAAACAAAAATCCAAGGCTTTTAGTGAATGGTAGATTTTTGGAGTTTTCTCCGTTTTGCTAAACATGGTATGTTATTTCTTGCAATGTAGAGAAGCAAACATTCATTTCTTTTCACATCATTAAAAACAAAATGCTATCAATACCGTCCATTGATCTTCAACTGAAAACCACTGGCTGGATGAAAGTGTAGTGATCCATAGACTATGATAGAATACTGTTGCGTGACCCCAATTGAAAAGTCATGTGTCCCACTTAAGACAACCTGTTGATGCCAAATTAAGTATTTTTTGGCTATATCTGGCTTATTTTCTCAAACTTATCCGATGAAAATTTGTGACAGCCGAAAATCTGCCTAATTTAAGAGGTAAGCAGTCATTTTGATAAAGTATATGTTTTATTCACATGCTGATCCGTTCAAAAGTTTTAGATATTTGATATGATAAGTAGACTTTAAATGAGTATATAAAATATTTTAGCAATGAAGTTAACTTTAGAAGAAAAACTTTGCCATGTGTAGCCATTGATATATACAAAGCAAAATACCTTATAGGGAAAACATGCTCCCTTCATGTAAATAGCGTCTGGCACCAATATTAACAATAGCCATCTTAAACAATGATCCTCAGTCATTGTATGTCTATGTAAGTATATATCTATGTGTATGTGCATGTGTGCGTGTGTGTGTGTGTATGTATGAACAAGTGTGTAAGAGAGAGAGAGAGAGAGAGAGAGAGGGAGATTATTTTGGAATATGAACTAAATCATTTATGATTATTGATATAAAAATCATTTTATACTACTACTTCGGAAAGAACAGCACTCCGGCCGGATATCATTAGGTATTAGTACCAAATTTTACAGCATCGACATTCTGAAACCAATAACATAAATATGTTGTCACCCCCAAATACGCACACCTATGCAAATGAAATCATTTAAAATCGATGTTTGGTGTGCCCTCCCCCCCCCCCATCCCTATTTATTTACTACTGCTTGAAATTTTGATGACATTGACGTCAGCAGATCTGCAATAATGATTGGAATGTTTTACTACTCTGAGAATATGCAGTCTTTCAATTATGTCGTACTGAATGGTCGTTGTTTTTCCACTTTAGGCTTAGGTACATTGCACAAGAGCTCAATCAGATTTAAATCAAGTGATCTGATCAGCTGATCGAGCATTGTAATCTCTTGCTTTTTCAGAAACTATGTTGCCTCCTTAACAGAATGTTTTGTAACATTGTTATTTTGGAACATAATTCATTCTTGATTTGTTGATGGAATACAGCCTTCAAGATCCCCAAAATTTGGTTTTGTTTCATATGTATCCTGTCCCAAAATTTTGAATTTTTATCCTCACTCTCCAGTGCAAACGTTAACGGGGCCTGTTTGTGACTTGATGTTAGTAGTGGTGTCCTATGTAAACTTATCCTGTTTAAGTCACGTTTGATTGTTGTAATCAAAGCATTCACGATACATACTTCATTTTTTTCTCTTTTTATGAAATGTTTTCGTCCTTATCAAGTGATCTCCGGATTCAACGAATAAACCTTGGCTCCAGCTTCTGTAAACCATCAACTTTTCATTTGCTCAATTTTCCTCAACATCAGTTCAGTATCTATTTCAGGTAGCTGTTATTCTGTTTGTTCAAATTAGTAATGCGCACCTACAAATTAGAATGTTCTTACCCACGGAGAACCATTTTTGAAATAAATGTCTGTACATTACAAATGTTGTGTTTTTAAAAAGAAAAAAAAAGTTTTTGCAAGAACATATTCACTTTTTTCGTAATATCTACTTTTGGACCGTTTTGTTGTCACACTTTAATATATATATATATATGTATATATGTATATATGTATATATATATATATATATATATATATATATATATATATATATATATATATATATATATATATATATATATATATATATATATATATATATATATATATATATATATATATATATATATATATATATATATATATATATATATATATATATATATATATATATATATATATATATATATAAGCTCCAGTAGAGATAATAAAATCATGTTATGTTTTGCTTGGAGAGAGATTACCTCCATAAAAAAATGGATTTACGTGTACCTGTATGTTGAGGTTCAGTTGGCAAGTACCCTATACATTAGACATCAAAAGTATATATGATTTAAATTTGAATTTGATTTGCGTCTTGTCGTATTGAAACACTTATTCGAACTGATTTTCCGTTATCACATGGTGAATGTATCATTTAGCCTAGACTGCGTACCTAGATTAAACAATTAAAAAAATGGGACTGTTGTAGGAATCGAACGTACTCCCCATAGATATCTGCTTCATCGTAGCTTTGCTCTTGCCGTGGAGCTGAACCGGTAGAAAAAGGAAATTATTAAACAAACCAAACATAACTTGATTTTTTCATTCAGAAAAATGACTACCTAAAATAGATAGTGAACCAACAATAAGGAAAAACTGTGCAATTTAATTCGAAAGGAGATTCAATATGATATAACATAATTTATAATCATAGATGTGTGTGTATTTGTTTGATACTTGTACGTTTACAAATTCTTATGCATTTAGCATGTAGTTTAAATGTGCTTGTAATTGCATTTCAGCAAACATGAATCCTATCTTTTCTTGGATTTGTCTTCTTTCAAACAAACGTGTTTTCAACCCATCTTTAATAGAAGTAATATTCTCTGAATATGTGATAACGCACGGATATTATCGATTGTTTGTTAAAATATGGTCATAAAAAGAAAATAATACCTCAACTTCAATGCATAGGAAATACTTGCATTTCAAAGTAATACCTTTAACTGCATGTTTGTAACTGTCTCTTCACTATGATATTTAAGTCAATTGTACATTTGTGAACGCGATATTCATGGAAAAGAGAGAAAAAAAGACATATTTGCAAACCAGAATGCATGTTTCTATTACGGTGTATCTAATGGTTATCCTATTCTGCTTTTACCTCTGTAAGTATATCTATAAGCTTGGCTGTCACAACATGGAATCATCATTTGTATTCTGTAATCATCGATAGCTTGGCTATTTCTAAGTGAAGCAATAAATGAAACAAAAACTCTTTACACAATCAAATTATCAAGCATAGCGTTGTTCGCCCTCTTAATCTAATATAATTTCATTTTCTATGGCTTTGATACGACTTACAATTATTTTATATTTCCTTTCCACTTGCTTTCTTTTTTATTTATCCAAGAAGTTTATTTGCAAATGATACACTGATCAAACCAGTAAATGTTCGATTCCCAAACTCTGAAGAGCTGAAAGTGAACTGGCTGACTGTGAACAGTGTATCAATTATACTCTAAGATGTTAACCGCAAGCTGGGTGTTTTCTTCTAGAATTTTAGACAGAGTAAAGCATTTATAACATGCACTATATATTTACATATAAATGTGAATGCTTTAGTTTCATTTTAAGGAATAATCGCAATTTATCTGCTTTCATCGTGAAAGTGAAAGTTCTGTCCATCGAACAATAAGCAGACTATATTTCCTCCGATGCAGAAGCCCCTGTCTTAAAGCAATGGTTAAAAATAGTCATGTTAATCCTTGTCGATCTGTTGATTTCCATCCTCACCTGGTGCTCAAAGGCTGTGCTCTTGTGGCAGTTTAGGCTGGTCTCAGTAAATATCTATATCTGTCTATCAGTTCAGTCAGATATCTCTGCAATTTTGAATAAAGTAAACATAACTCGATATTATATGGTAAGAAATGCATACGTAATTTAACACGAACGTATGCCTATTGTTTGCAAAATGAATCGATTCTGCTTTGTAGTGTTGGGAGATATTTTAATAGAAAAGGTGAGCTATGAGACACGTTGAGGAGATGAGGGCGTTGTTTGCTTAATTTCGTTAAATTGGTTCTTTGCGCACGTGACTCGCGTGAAATGATTTGGATTGGCTCAGGAAAAGTTATTAAAATCAATATTGTTTCCACGAAGAAATTTGAAAAATTGTTTATCGATTAAACGATTCCTCTTAATACATAAATCAGCAAACTGGTATGCATACATAATCCTTCTCAAACATGCAAACACATATTCATTCGTGTGAGTTTGTATTTGTAGGCATGTGTACATGCATACACTTTGTTTATTTTTTTTCAAATCGTGTATGAGTATTTAGTCGTCTTTATTGTTAATAGTAAACGTATAAATACCCTGCCTTATTTCTTGACCACTGATAATCCCTTTTGAACAGGTTTTTAATGCTGACCATATTGAATTGGTACCAATCTTTACTTTCAGAAATCATGGCTATAATTTGTAGAAATTGATGATTTAATCCTCAATTTCCACATCAATGACATCTGATGACCTTCGATGTCAGCATCACCTATACTTTGCTGTCAAGATAGTTATTTTAATCTAAATTTGTCTTTTGATGACCTCCGATCACCCCCAAGATCAGCATCACGTATAATATCAAGCTCGACCTAATTTCGCCCAAACATTTGTGAGGTCGAACATATGTTTGTATTCTATCTCTAGATTAGGCAGACATCGCTTGTATTGTCTTAAAATGACCAAAGTGAGCTTGGATGACCTCTCACATCAACTTCATATACTTTTTATGACATGTGATGTCTTGTGAGTGTTCCTATCGAAAATAAGATTAATCAGATCCGTAGTGATAGTGGATCGAACAAACATGCAGACAAAGCAGAGGCTTGACTATTAGTATAGATTAGTTCAATACAAACACAAGGAGGATAAAAATACGATAAAAGCGGTACAAAAATGGCGCCTCGCATATAAATAGAGAAAAATTAACACATTTCATTGTTCCAAACTGTGTTGCGTAATTAGCTTCATTAATTAGTTTCGTCCATTGCTAACATGTTTGAAGGAAATCGAATAAGAATCAATATTCTATAAAAAATAAAAGATTTTTTTAGTCACTTAGTGTACATTTGGAACAAATCCATGGCTTTTTAATATAACTGTTTCCAATCTTATGTCTCCATTGGATAACAAATGAGAGACTGTTAACTTCATTTTTGCTTCTTCCTGTGATTCAAAGTTATGCATATAATTGGCCATGGATTCATCTGATATTTGAATCCATGATTTTATTTTGGCTGTAACAGTTATCAGGACAAGTGAACCAAAAGAGATAAAAACTCAGAGTTTGACTTTGAGAAAATAACTGCCTTCTGTTACTTCAGAAAAATTCATAAGAAACGTGAAAAACATTTTTTCAGTGTCGATTGTTTCCGTGGATATGTTTGCTGAATGACTCATCGAACGGTCACTATTGAGAGACAAAACATGGATTAGATTTCCTACGCTCAATCAAATATTGAGAAAAAGAAGAATAAGGAGAAGAAGAAGAAGAAGAACCAATGGTGCTTTCAAATACGTTTCATGCATTGGTGAGCTGCAAGACAATTTGAAATGGTTTCTAGTATATGCAAGAAAAACGCCCTTTCCAGTGACTAATCGATACTTTTAGATAGAGTTAAAGAACACTGCTAAAAAGGATACCTATAAATGCCCTCGAAGACTTCCAGTAACATCCCCGTTATTGTTGCAATTTATTAGAAATATTAATACTATTCTATCTATAGTATTGGCCTGTAAATACATGGCTATTTACACCGCTGTCTGTTTAAAGCATTCTGTCCAGAAATGGGGTAATATTATTCCCAGAAGTAAGATGTACATCTTACTTTTTCTGCAATTATTACTCCCAATTTTTGAATAATTCTAAGATCAATAATGAACTATTGTACAACATTCAAGAAGTTGTTTTAATCGAGGATTTAAAAATACATGATCTAACAATAAAAGAAAGATCAAAAAAAGTAAATGATTTTCTTAATTGAGATTCACTCCTTCATTTATGGGATCATACGGAAAAAAATGAAAACTCACGAACTCATAGAAGCTATTCAAATCAGTACATCAATTCTGTCTGTTGAGTTGTTCAAATTCAGTTCATCACTGCCAGCACCATGAATTAGACAAAGATTCACAGTACCAGATTCATATTTCGTTGCATTATATAGATTTGATTTCAGTTTGAGGAGAGAGTAGCATTGCTTTCTCAAATTGTCAATGTGCTCAAAAATATTATGTTGTACATATATCTTACTTTTGACAAATGTGTGTGCGCACTGAATACTTGTGCAAATGTAAGCTTGGAATTGTTTTTAAAAAATCTTTGCACAGTCTATCACAGAAAGATTAACGGGTATTCCTTATTTCTATCTATTTTGATATCGAAATAAATTAATAACTAAAACAATGATTATAATAATTATAGTAATAATAATGATAATAATAACAATAATAGTAATGATAATAACAATAATAATCATAGTAATGATAATAATGATGATAATTCTTCTTCTTCTTCTTCTTCTTCTTCTTATTATTATTATTATTATTATTATTATTATTATTATTATTATTATTATTATTTGGAATCTCACACCAGTTGCCTGGTGGTAACCGCTGGAGTTTGAGTGACAGCAAGTCTCCTCAAGTCTCCAGCCCTCCTCTCCTAGTACTCATAGGTCGCAGTAATTCTACAATTTACAGTTTCACACCGGTTGCCCAGTGGTTATCGCTGAAGGCTGAGTGACAATAAGTCTCCTCAGGTCCTCAGCTAACGTCTCCTCCCTCTTTCGCATATCATGACAGAGCTACTATTCGTTGCAGTACTTATATCTCTAGCACCTTCCTCAGTATCCGTGCAGTTCCAAGTAGCGCTGTGGTCTGTACGGTCTCTATCCTCCCCCTAATCCCGATCTCCTCCAGTCTCTCCCTCAGCGTTTTGGGGACAGTTCCTAGTGCTCCCACTATGACCGGTACTACCCTGGTTTTCATGTTCCACATTATTATTATTATCATTATTATTATTATTATTAATATTATTATTATTATTATTCATTATCTCCTAATAATGCAAGACGAACTGAATAAATAGAGCAATAGTGCTGGTCCCCACATGACCTATTGTAAAACAATATCACGTGAAACTAGAATGTTGAGGACAAGGTCAAAAAACCAGAATCAAAAATATGATTCTGAGAAAAAAAAGCCACCATTTCCATCTCAGGCAACAAATCGCCATGTAACCCTAAAAGTACTTTTCCAATGGTAACCGAAGTAGCTGGAACATGAAACTTTACCAAAAGATTTCATTTCAGACTGACAACCATTCAACATGAACATGAGAGAATCATGCTCAATATAACACGTAGAGATCACAAAACAGCATAGTATGTTAGGGAAAGCAGCAGTCAGGGATATCGTAGAATCCTATAAAAAACTCACATGACAATCAGCAGGTCATGTTAAAAGAACCTAAAACAACCGATGGTTATTTCGACTCACAACGTAGATCCTCAGGGATCATATGCAAAATTATGGCCGGCAAAATATAAGATGGTAGGACAAACAAGTCAAGTTCAGAGAGTATCAATCCTGCAACACTCGTGATAGAAGTCAAGGGATGATCTGGATACAGGTGCTATTATTATCTACTATTTGGCAGGCCTTCCTTTTTTTGTCTACTATTACCAAGTCCGGCCTTCTTGCCTGGATGAGGTGGTCAGTTTGGATGTCAAAGTCCCAGAGTAGTTTGTGGTTGTCATTCTCCAAGACTGCCTCTGGCTTGTGCTGATACCACTTTTCCCCATGGTTGAATCCCATTTGTTTACTTAGTTCCCAGTGTATCATCGTTGCTACTCTATCGTGTCTATGCTTATACTCCTTCTGGGCGAGTTGACTACATTCACTAGTTATGTGGTTTACCGTCTCATCTCTTTCACCGCACATGCGGCATTTGCTGTTTGTCTGTGTTCTGTCGATTTTTGCTTTTATGTAGTTTGTCCTTATGCTTTTGTTTTGGGCTGCCATGATGAGCGATTCTGTTTCTCTCTTAAGGTTCCCCTTTCGTAACCACGTCCATGATTTCTCGTCTGCTATATCTTGTATCTGTCTTTTAAACTCTCCGTACAATTTTTTCCCTTCCCATCTTTATTATTATTATTATTGTCATCATCATTATTACTATTATTAGTATTATTATTATTATCATCATTATTATTATTATTATTATCATTATTATAATCATTATCATTGTTGTGGTTGTTGTCGTTGTTTTCAATGACATTGTTGTTGTTGCTGCTGTCGATATTATTATCAAAGCTGCTCGAAACGGTTGAATCAAAACTGTTTTAAATAATCCATTCTAACATTATTTTTTTGTAACTTTATCTGTGCAAATGTGTTATATTCTATGCTGCACTTTTTAAAAAATGCAGTTTAGAAAGAATCGAAACAATCACAGGGATGGTCCCCAAATATTTTTCGCACGGTTTGTTTGGTAAAGAATAAACAAAAAGAAGGATACTTCCAGGAAAATGTAAAATCAGGTTATGAAATAACAGAGAGGGATACTTTAAAATAAAAACAAGTATAGACTAGTCTGGTAAAGGCTAAAACAACGTACTAAAATAATACATTGATATTTGTTTTCACGTTGTAAGCCGAGAGGCGTGAATGTTTATTCAGAGAAAAATTACTTATACAAAGTCATTTTAATATTTTTCTAATCTTATATAGATCAATATTTTATAACACAGAAAAAAAGTTACGTGAATTCAAAGTATATTCTGAGCTAAGATCTTTCGTAGACTGCAGCAGAATAAATACGCCAAAAGAACATCAATATCATCAGAGCTTGTTGTTGTTCTTTTGTTTGATCTCAAGAAAACATTGGAAAAACATCGAAGGAAGAATCGGCCAATCCAGAAGCTGAAAGTGGCAAAACGGAAACAAAGGAAATAATCAATATTCTCTGGTGAGACAGAAAGTGCAATGAATTATTTGATTAGTCTTCCTAGCGAGTAAAAGTTCGCCTGGTCTAAAATCATACATTTATTTTATACAATTCTTACCATTTCATTCACAGTCGACTGTTTAATTCTACACATATAACTAGTTCCATTTCTTTTTTAAATTTAATCTTGATTCTTCACTTCATACTTCCTTCCAAGCAACATTTTATTTTAAGGTTCAGTATCGATGATTCTACCATTATACAACTCTACATCACCACATGTATATGCATATGCGTAATCAGGTCATATGATTTATTTGTTTAATCCTATAACAAATATCATACGTGTATGTGTAATCCTATAACAAATATCATACATGTACGTGTAATCCAATAACAAATATTATACGTGTATGCGTAATCCTATGACAAATACTATACGTGTATGTGTAATCTTATGATATTACGCACAGTATTGTGTAATCTTGTAACAAATATACTTTACAAACAGAAAATTGAGAAACGAAAAATAGATATTGATAAAATATCTCTATACTTTCAGATTCACCATTTCTTAGTTGACATTGAGTGTGTCAGATTTTGAACTTATCTGACTCTCACGAGTTCTATGTAGTGTGAAAGTTTTGTTAGTCTTCTTTTAATAAATAAACTCATGCCTATTTCAAGAAAATAATTACAAATAATGATCTGTTAGGATTAGGTATAGGTCTTTGAATACTTGTTTGCTAAGAGGGGAAAGGGATTGATTTACCCAGAATTTTACGTGGTTTGGGCTGATTTAGACTGTTCTTCCCCAAATGTTACATGGCAGTGTCAAAAGTGAGGAGATGGAACCCCTACTCCGGGCTCGCACGTTTATGGGTTTAGGAACAATATCAAGGTAACAACAACGTCCCAATTGGGTATCGGACTTTTTTGCGTTCATCATCAAGCTGAAACCCGATCTAAACCGAAGTTTGTACCTGTTGAACTTGTCATTAGTCCATGTTCCACACTGTGACTTATTCTGAACAAAACTCTATTTTCATGAAAGTGCAAACATGTTTTTTTGTGCATTCATAGATATATGAGTTTTCATTCGTGATTGGCTATTCATAAAATATCGGAATCACCAGCGATGTTGCAGAAACTAATTATGTCATATAATTTACCTAGATTTTGTATCCTTCTGTCAGATCAAAGTAAACTCAGTATTTACACATAATGGAATATTTGGTTTCAGATATACGTTTATACGCGGGCACACAAACACACAATCACCTGCGTAGACACACATCCAGAAGCACTGGTTCATGCACACACATACACACATAAATTTTTGTATATATGTGTTTGTGTGTATTTTTGTGTGCATATTCATGTATGCAAATGTAAATGTATATGTATATTTTATATTCGAGTATGAATACGTATGGTGGTTTTTATGTAGACATTAAATAACCACGAAGCCAATGCCGTTACAAATGAAAACATTCCTCTTTTTTGTTTCGTACTTCGCACATTTTCATCTTGGGAACGAAAAGCTGCAAATAAAAATATATATTTGTTTGTTTGTTTTGGGGGCGTGAGAAATTTTTGTATGTTAGAATTGAAAGATAGCAGATGACATGTGACAGTCAGCATATGTGTAAGTAAATACTTGCTTCAATAGACTTGGTACATTGTAAATCTTTATTTTTATATTTTGTTGAAATCTTGTCTTTATATTTTCCCATGTTTAGTCGAATTGCTATTAAATATAATTGCTACTGATTTTTATCATATCCAAATGCTCTGCAAGTAATTGGAGATTTCAAAGTAACACTACAAATCAACCGTCTGAAAAAATACAACAGTGTATTAAAAAGAAATTTTAACTTCTAATAGAAATCCGACAACCCAATAGTGGGATGATTTTTACTAAGCCTCATATTTCAGCTATATGAATAAAAAAGATATAAATTTCGTGGATGAACATTCATAATTGAAGAATAATGAAGTTTTTAATAGAATCACTCAACATGTATCAGTTTATATTGAATACGATAAAAAAAGGAATTGAAATTTTCTTACGTTTTCTTGAAAATTATAACGAAATATTTCGAGTTAACATGATTAAATACTAAATTTCAAGGAATGAAATAATTAGCACAAGGAAATGCTGTGAGTTGCACCAAATATATATTGCAATTTGAATTGTATGATTCATCAAGATTCAATATCCTGCGTTGGAAGCATTTCCTTACAGGTTGAAAGATTAACTGGGACACTGGGTAATCCATCACTTCATATTTTTTTATATTATATGGAGATTTGAAAAGGCAAGAAGCAGCGATAAGTATAGATATAGCCTGTCCAAACGTCATTGAAAGTTGAAGTACCAGCTGATATCTTTCAAGCTTGGTTTAAAAATCAAATTTTACCCCAGACAAATTTAGGGAATATCAATAACTATGCCAAATGGGCATGATAATTTCGATATTGATAACTGGAAAGGACACATACATCAATTTATTTTTTGATCCTAGAGTTCCCAAGAGGAATAGACCCCAGATAAACCGAATAATAGGTATCAGTAAAATATACCAACTCTCAATAAATACGGTACTTCCAAAACAATTCAAAGCAATTAACATCACGGGCGCCTGCGATTCGATTGACCCTTGCTGGTATCATCTGATGATCAGCCATTATAAATCCCCAGCTGGTCGGTAGCCTTTCCTTTTCCCTTCGATGATGACTGCACTTGCACCGAACATTGTTATGTCGTACCTCAAGCCTTCCTATCTCACACTTCAATCTTCTGTCTGGTTTTGTCTTAGTGTGTTAAGTGTCCCACGGGCACCATTCAGATACGTTTTTACACCATCTGTTGTCAACCCCTCTTACCAAGTGTCCCACCAATCTCTAGTTTGTGTTGCCTGATTATTTGTATGATAACCTTCACGCTAGTATTTCCCCTGATCAATAGTGATAGTTTCCTATCTTTTATATATTACTCTTTCCACAGCCCTTTGTACAATCCTCGGTTGGTCGTCAGTTCTTTTTGTTAGTTCTCATATTTCTCATCCGTAAGTTATAACTAGTATCATGAGACACTTTGCAGATGAAGGGTTAATTAGAAAAATGAATCTATGAAAATGACAAAATAATTCAAAAGATCTGAAAGTAGATATAAGATAACCTTGCAATGTATGATTATTAGTCTTTGTTTGAGAGGTTTAAAAATCCCTGAGTTGAGAAAATATTTTTGCAATGAATGGTTGGATAAACAAAGCTTGGACTGAATACAGATGTATGATTAATTGCCTTTGTTGGAGACATTTAAAAATCCCTGAGTAAGAAAAATATCCCTAGTTTCCAGGCAGGTTAATTAATTGCCAAAGGATTTGGCACCATCTATGACGTACGCATATTTCCAAATGAAAATTATAGATTCAAAAATTTTGAGAGAGCTGTATGAAGATTGCTTAGGTTAGCATGATTTCAATATTCTCCTGCTGAAAAGGGAAAATCTATCATTAACCCTTCAACCATCCGTCCCACACACAAAGGGAGCTGACTATCATATGTCAGGTATTTTTCCAAGTAGCAGCAGAGTGGACACGTTTCTTGCCACCACCAGTAATCCTAACCACAGAATATTATGTCTTTGGTGAAGCTATTCCAATATATACACCAAGAGGCATCAAGTGGAATCCCCGAACGACTTACAAATTTGGCGCGAGAATTTCGACGAACTTGGTCGAATAGATGTACCAAGAGATATAAAGTACATAGCCTGGAAAACATACTGATAGTCATTTCATAGTGTCTTCATCTGTATTGGCGTATATTTTGACCAGTCATCCAGCAATAATACTGACGTAAATTTTGTTGTATATTTATATGTACAACTCTTGCTGTGACAAAAGATTTTTGGCCAAGAGTGACAGCAACACAAAAAGTGGTTATAGTCTGAAAAATTCTACTAAAAAGAAAAAAAGGAGGAAAGATTGCACTTTGAAGTAAAAAAAAAAAAAAAATGACAAAAATAGAAAAAGCCAAATTAGGGAAAATGTACGTGTACGTCTCATATCTCTATTTATCATTTCTTTCAATATTGCACCTTGCTGACAAATAAAACAATTTCCTTGCCTTTTCGTATTATTGATTTTTTGGTTGACCACTTTTAATTTTTTTTCTAATTATCCAAGTTGGTTGGGCAAAAACGTTTGAATGGAGAGTAAGTAATTTTAGAGAATTGTCAAAGGAATAACAAATGTTTCCAGCAGAGGGGACACTTGAAAATATGCTAAATTTTCCAAAGCTTGCAGTATACAATGCGACTCCATCAGAATTATAGGAATGGTTAGCAGCTATCGAGAAGTGTAAAATATATATATATATATATATATATATATATATATATATATATATATATATATATATATATATATATATATATATATACTGACAAGTGCCGAAACCGTGTTGTTGGCTTATGAGCACACCGCTAAAAATGCATCAGAATAGGAATTAGATTTGGGACACCTTAGTGACCCCGATGAGAGATAAAACATTTGGATAATAGTTCGTTCATAGTGGCAAGGAGGGCATGAATGAAAACTAGAAAAGAGAGCGACAAAACGTTCATAGAGCTTGAACATTAAATGGCCTGATTGGCAATGCTGGTCTATACAATCGAAACAGTCCGAAATGATCCGACCATTAATTCACAATCGTTGGAGGTATGTGTAGACGCTATATTACACGAAGAAGTAAGTCCAGGTACAGTGAAGGAGCCTCCACCAACGTTAGATGCGGTAGTAGAAACGGCAAAATAGAAAAAAAGGGTATGGATGAGGATTAGTGGACAAAGGGTCAAAACAGTGAGGGTGAAAAAGTTTTGGCATCAAAAGAGGGATACAAGTAGACTGAGATCGGTAAATTGGGAGGAAGAGACAATTCCCCATAGAAAAGCTTGGTCTTCAAGCCGTAACTTTTATAAGAAAAGAACCCGGAAATATGGGCTAATTTGTTGGGACTGAGGTTATGACGGACACATAACCAAGGAGTGTCCGGTGAAATCAGGGTTGTCCCAAGAGCATGGGGACCAAGGGTGTAACAAACATCGAAGTTTGAGCCATACTTTAGAGTAAGTGAATGGGTGGGTGACCCCAGTGAATCATACTCATAAGGAAAAAAATGAGTGGTCATCATGCAAGTTGTGCCTGGAGAAAATGTTCGGGTGCATTAGATCAGGCTCATACGGACGATATTGTCCCAGTGGACGGAAGAAAAATTCGACATAAGACGAGATCAAGATGTGTATAGGAAGACTGAAAAATATGCCACACCCACATCTTTATCAAGTAGAGGCTGGTATCCAGAAGAGGGAACATCTGGACTAAGTAAGGGAAGAAGCGTCTCAGGAAAAGAAATGCCAGAGGTTTTGGATTGATAATTCAGGAGAGAGCCAAGTAGTGCTGGGAGGAAAACCCATGAAGGCATATTTTGACACAAGGGTGTCAGTGAATCTGCTTAGCTCTGCACGATATGCAAAGGTGAAGGAGCCAGGGAAACACCAGAATGGTGTACCTCTCAGTAAGAATAGGAGGTGAAATGAATAGAATTCATAAAATATGTGGCCTCAGACTTATGTAGTCGAATGGTATTGGGAGAAAATTGGTTAAGAGTCAAAAAGGTGCAATCAACTTTTGATCCAGCAACGTTAGTAATCAGAGGAGCAGTGGTGCCCTTGGGATGTGGTCAAGGAGACCCACAGTCTGTCGTGGCAGACACAGACGTAAAGATACCGCCTTGGATGGTGATTTGTACGCGTAAGATGGCCAATGAGGGGACGATGGAAAGGTGGTTGTATCAAGTGACCCCGATAAAGAACTATTGTCCCAAGGAGGGAGAGGTTGCATTGTGTGAAGCTGTAGTGAGAAGGGCCGGTGTAAACCCACGATGATCGTCAATATGGCAGTGAAAATGAAAGCGGGGGGTAGGGATGGACCAGTGTTTGAAAGGTGAAGTAGGAGAATAGAACGAGTGACAACTGGGAGAGAGGTCAATTGATCCAGAAGAAATCAAAGCACCAAATAAATTCAGAGGAGAGGTGAAGAGATTCCACAGAGCCCTAGGCGATATCCTAGCGAAGTTAACAGCAGACAACATAAGGGAAACTTGTCAGGTGGAAGTATTAATGGATATGTTGCCACAGGCAATGAGTATCTCTGATGGATTCTGGGCCGTTGCCACCCGGAATGAGATCAAATTATCTCGCGTATGTGAAGGGAAGTCGACTGAGACAGTGAATATAGTACCACCTTTATCTGTAATAAAATTGCCGTTGGGATGTTCAGCATTTGGAGAGTCATTATCTGTCTTCCACCTAAATATTATCAATGCGAAGAAAAAGATTCATTAATAAAGTTAATTAAAGCTAGTTTCAGTAATGGGACAGAGCTCTGGGAGCCAATGATGAAGGACTTCCCAGAGGTAACTTTGAAGAAGTTACTTGAGCTGTTAAGACCTGTGAAATCGAAAGATTTGGGACGATTAAGGTCGGAATTGAAAGACTTAGGAAGAGACGGTTAAACTTAGAATATCAAAAATACGACCATAATAAGCTGGTCAACAATATTAGATATTATCGTGATTCTAGTAGCGATAGCCTCTGTTGTATTGGTATGGAGCAGATATACTGAAAAGAAAATCTAGCAAGTATGTACAGGCGAGCATCAACATCATCATCATTTGTCTTTTAACGTTTGTTGTTGGACATAGACCTTCCCTAGGAATCGCCACAATTCACAATCATGGGTGCCGTGGAGCCAGTATTTCCTTGAATCTGTCTAGTTCATCTCTCCATCTCGTATTCTGTCGGCCCCGGTTTCTTATGTAATCTCTGTGGATACATGTTGTGATACGTGATGTCCATTGGTTGTCTTACATTCTTGCAACATGGCCTGCCCATTGCCATCCGAGTTTTTAATCGTTTCTATGATGTCACGGACACCCGTTTTCTTCATTATATACTGTGCTGAATTGTGATCTCTCAACGTAATGTTGAGCATGATTCTTTCATGCACCCGTTGCACACTTCTCAGTTTGTAAGTCTGTCTCTTGGTTAGGTTTCGTACTTGATAATAAAAAAAGGGATACTATTAGGTGTTCTTTGCCAAAGCAGGTTGAATGTATCTACGCTAGACCCCAGATTCAAGAAGGGCGAACTGAAACTAATGCGCGATGAAGAGAAATAGGGGATAACCTTTTTCGATAATCAAAAGAACTGATGATGATGGTAATGATACACTAAGTTGTTAGAGGTGCTGCAAAGCTCCTGTGTCACGGGGAAATATTTTTAATCCCTACTTCATGTTGAGTAGGAGAATCATAACCGGAGAAGATGGAGATTCATGAAAGAAAATGGAAATACTCTTTCAAATAGATATGTAGCACGTTTTTCGCTAAGATAAGCGGAGTTTCGGTGCTAATTAAATGTAAATGACAAAAAAAAAGAAGTGGAATGACGCTCTACTTTGGAGATATAGGGTTGATCAGAAAATGGCAGAATAAAAATGAAGGGTTAATTAGAAAAATCTGAAGGTGGGATGAAGATAACCTTGCGAGGTTGAGAGTACTTTCAAATCAGAACAGTTACCTATGGGGTTTCCGAGAGAATCTAGCTGTATGATAAATTGTCTTTGTTGGATAGGTTTGACAATCCCTGAGTTAGGAAAATATTTCTAGTTTCCGGGCAGGTTAATTAATTGCCAGAGGGTCTATCATCCCCTATCGCCTACGCATATTCCAAAAAGAAAATTATCGATCCCGAAACTGAGGGAGAGCTGAATGAAGATCGGTTTGGTTAGCAAGATTCCAATATTAACCAGCTGATTGGAGCCGGCCATCATATAAGCCAGGTATCTCTCAAATAGCAGCTTAGTGGGTACGAAGAAGCCGCCGGCACACTGCATAAAATTCCACGTTCCTTGTCACCACTAGTAATTCTGACCCCCAGAATATTATATCTATGATTAAGCTATACCAATAAATATTCTAAGAGTGAACTCCCCGAACCACTTGCAATTTCGACTGAGGACTTTCGGTGAGCTTATACCTTTGGTCATACCAAGAGACATAGATAACCGGAAAGACAGACTGATAATCATTTCATAATGTCTTCACCCATATCGGCGTATATTTTGACCAGTCATCCTGTAATAATACTGACATAAACCTGTCATTAATCCAGAGTCGCAGAGTCTTTCAGTCAACAGCTGCACCCTTTTGGATGTGGACACAACGTGAACAAGGTAGGGGCCAATTCAGGCAAAGATACAAAGACCAGTCAATTGGGGCCTGACCAGCGTTGCACTCATTCTTGCGAAGAGGTTGAAGACACCGGCCCGGCGTGCGTGCTCAAAATTATACATCTTTGTGTACATTTTGTTTTGGGAAAATTGGCAAAATGTTTTAAATACGTCTCTATTCATACCAAATAATTTCCAGTAAATGCAAATAGAAAACGACACTAGAAGTAATTAAAGAAGAAAAGCATTGATCTTTTGCTTCATTGTGATTAGTTAGCATTGTCCCATAATTTTGGAATTATATATATATATATATATATATATATATATATATAAAGAGGAGGCGAGAGACAGAGACTGAGACAGAGAAACAGCATTCACTTTCCATCTGATCTACTTGTGCGATTGCTTCAATCGCGGTCAATTATATTACAGTACAACACTTTTGTGAATATTCTTTTGTATCATACATCCATTTGTTGATAACATAATAGTTCACGTTAGAAGCAACAGTGCATGCAAGGACAACGAATGGACAAGACAAGAATTGTGAGCATTAACTGCTTATCAGGACATTCACCTTTCCATTGGGCTGTTCAGCTCGATAATTAAAACCGACACTACGTTGAATAGGCTCCCAGGATCGATCCCTGCAACAGCCCTGTTTTTATGTTTATTTCATTAAGTCTGTCTAGGCCAAGTGACTTGTTCTTCTTGTAACAACAGTAGGTCATCTCAAAATGATTTTGTATATATATATATATATATATATATATATATATATATATATTGTATGTGTGTGTATGAGATGGAGGCAAAGGAAGAGAAAGAGAGATTTACAACGACACTAAAATATGATAAATGCGTTTGTGCATAATTACGTATATTTAATCATATTAGTATATTGTACCTGCCGGTATCCGAAAACTAATTAGGGAATTTGAAGCAAATCTAATTACGACTGTTTTTTATCAACTCCCAAGCAAAAAACCTCAAGCAGACTAGACAACTTTTTTAGCATATATTAGAAAAAGCACAGACGTTTTTATTTTATTAGTCGCGATACAAAATCCAAATTATCTGTGTTTTTCTTACTGTTTTATCGACAATTAGAAATACAAATGTGTTGCTTGATTTTTTTTTCAGTTGTCATGAGTTGGAAACAATTGAAAAATAATGATTTTTAAAATTGTATCCAATTTCATGAGAGAATCCTGATCAGTATGATCAAATATATATTTTTAAAAAGTTTTTTCATAAGAAGCACATGGATGTTGATAATAATCATTCCTTTAATATAACTGGGTGCGTACAAACGTTACCAGAGGAAACCTTGTTTTCAACCACGTTTCCAGTGTCTTATTCTAAATACTTTCACACGAGTCTGATAAATCTGGCCCAATGTAATTTGAAATGAAACAGATATGACCGTATACTCTACATAATATATAGTCTGCATTGTCAAACTGTGAGCCATTCCTCTACAGCAAACACTCAGTAGATATTAATGAAGATTATCGTCGTCTAGCACATGACTAAAATATTGAGGCATTCGATGGAGATCAAATGTTCTACACAACCTATTGGTAATAGTACTCTCTCGTTGGCCATTAGTGCATTGTATGGAGTATATATATATATATATATATATATATATATATATATATATATATATATATATATATATATATATATTCGTGTGTGTCAATACGCCTAATCCATAAGAATTTATCCACTTATCGATCCTGATAGTGATTTCAATTATGATTCAGAACGATACTTGACAATAGTTCTCTATTTGAACTAAGAACTGAGAAATATTCAAATAGGTCAGTAGTAAAAGTTCATACGGATAGCATATTGGCCAGATCCCGCGGATGGCATTTGACAAAAGCAAAATTATTCTCCCTTCTCCTCTATCCCTCTATTTTTCTATCTCTATCTTTCTCTCTCCCTTTCTCTCCCTGTCTCTCTTTCTATACATTTGTATTCAAATATAGTTTTTAAAGCACATCATATCACTTAATTTTTCTCTCCCCTTACTTCTGATCCCTCTCTCAAACACACACACACACACACATATATATATATGTATACATTATATAGTTTTTGAACACATGATGACTTGACATTTCACTCTCTCTCTCTCTCTCTAATTTTACCTCTCTCTCTCTCTCTCTCTCGGTATATATGTTTTTCTCTCTGTGTGTTTCATTCAGTTAATCAAACACATAATCAATTTCTCTCCCTCCCTCCCCCATCTGTCTCTGTCTGTCTGTCTGTCTGTCTGTCTGTCTGTCTGTCTGTCTCTCTCTCTCTCTCTCTCTCTCTCTCTCTCTCTGTACACACACACACATATATGTTATTGTTTCTGGAACATATGATTACTTAACATTTCTTTCTCTATCTCTCTGATCTTACTCCTCCCTCTCTCTCTCTCTCAATATATATATATATATGTATATATATATATATATATATATATATATATATATATATATATATATATATATATATATATATATATATATATATACCCGTATATATGTATGTACATATCATACAGTTTCTAATTAATTTGTAAAGTTTGATAATTTCCCCCTGTGGGTCATTGTTTGAGAATTCATTGATCTGTAATGTATCTTGTGTTCCTGCATATTTTGTCATTCAATAAATCCCAAAAAAAGATATGAGACTAAATTTTCTAAATATTTTGCTTAAAAATAGAACATAAATGATTCATAGTTTGGCACGAAAATTTGTCTCACATATTCATGGATATGTAACATGTAGTTAATAATTTTGTTGTTTTTGCATTTAATTTGATCAGTATTGATTTTTCTTGTTCCAAAATGATTGTTTTTGATTACTTTGCTTCAGAGACATTTAGTCCAGCAACGTTGAGACTATTTTTTCAGTCTGAGACTCTTTTAGATTAAGTGAAGATGATATTCCTCCACCCCTCTTGTTCTTTTCTACACTTCCATTTTTTTAGGGGGCTCATTTTTCTCGACTTGAATTTTTTATTCAGTCTTGAAAAATATATATCATTAAAAAATTAAATTGATCGAAGATTTTTCATGACTTATGAATCTAGTTTTATTATATTCATAGTTTAGGGAAAAGATAGAAAGAAATGTTTTCCAACTGCAGACATAAATATTTGATCAAGAGAGCGTTGAATGAAATGTTGATCGATGGCACTATCTAAGACTGATCGGCTGCCCCCTGTCATATAGATCCAAGCTGAGCACTTGTCTCTTAAGAAAGTCAACTCTCAGTTCAGATCCGCTCAGTTTGTTTTCATTAGATTATGCACGTATATATTTACCTCTTCAGCAAATGACAGAAGCTAAGCACTATCATGATTATATTGAAATTGATGCGTTTTCTCACACATCATCGTAGGTGGCTTTGTAGAGTCAAAAGATTTGTTATATGGATGCATATCAACAATCCATAAACTGTGTGACCGGTCATCGATTCATGGGCAGATGTCAAAGGAGGCATTGTTGTCTTTCAACAATAAGTCTTTCCCGCATGGAATTTCTTCAGCCAAATTCGAATCCCAATGAAGCAGAATTTCCAAGAATAACAAAAAGGGAAAATGAATAAATAAAATGAATTCTTTCTTTGAAAGTTGCTCTGCAATCAATAGAGTAAGAGAAATAGGAGTTGCGGAAATAAAAGGAGCAAGAAGGACACAGAATAGAATTGAAACTTTTGGAAACCGTCCACCAATACTGTCACTGAAACCATCAACGGTAGTTTCTTCAGTTTCAAAGTTGGTCAGTCAATTTCGTTGGCTATCTATGTGTTTAGCGTACAGGCTGCTCCCAAGGAGCTACAGGGTTAAAAATTTGTACACGAACTCCTCATTGTGTTTAAAAAAAAAAGGCATTGCTTTCTTTTTTAAATTTCCACCAAAAATACATATCCGGTGGACGGTTCAATTCCCAAGATAGGTTCAGGCTGGATTTGGTCCATTAGTTTATATCTCGGGGTATTAACGTTTGTTTTTGCACTTTCGTAGTTTTTTAATGGTCACCGCCCGGGAAAGGTAATTTATTCATTGATCATTCCTATTTTCACATTTTTCGTTGATGACTTCTATCACGGTAACTTGTATACTTTTATTTTAAATTAGTTTCATTTGTTCTGAGAACTAAACTGCCAACATTATTCAAATACTTTCAACCTTATAATTGCATAAATATTCAGTTCACCCAGTATTATCAAAGGAAGAAGATTGCACAGCGTAAGATTTTACTGACTAAAAATTAGGGGAAGTGTGATTGCAACACAATATTTTCTTGATTCTAACAACGTTTCATTTACAGTACAACTTTCAGCTGTTTAAAATCATGACTGAACTTGGATTCTCAATCTTTGTAAGCAGAAACCATGTCTCCCTTTGGCAAGATGGAAGCAAGTTCGAATCTCAGTGGAATCAGAATTTTTTTTCTAAACCATGTTTATCCCTTTCTGCTGGAGAGTGACAGTCTGACTTGATTTTTGATAACAATAACTGAAACTTAACATGGATGTTGGAAGTAATCATAATATTACAATATTGGAAATAATATTTTAGCGAATGTTACTCAGCTTGTGATCAAGGTATCATACAAAAATCTGGTGAAACTTTAGGTGTTTTTTTTTTCAATAAGTCATGATGTTTCCTTTTCTCTTATTTCACTTCCCCTCTAATGCTTGCTTCCATGTAAAATGTCCATTAAATAAAACACAATGGATTCCTCAAGAAAAACACTGCTATTGCTTCTCTGACAAGAATATGTTTTGAATTGATTTGATTTCATTTGTCCTTAAATAACAACATCGTTTACATACAATTGGCATTGTTTTATTGATTTTCAGTTAATATCAACAGTGCAACAGATTCAGGTTTTCTATCCCCTGCCATAATACACCCGTACACACACCAACATATAAATAGACACACACACACACACACACACACACATATATATATATATATATATATATATATATATATATATATATATATATATATATATATATATATATATATATATATATATATACAATAAACGTATTTGGTTCGAATGTCTTTACTTTTACGATTATTGAACATAAATGAATGTTATAGCATCGATACGTATGTGTTTCACTCTCTTATACAATCGATCAATTTTTCTTAACAATAATATATTTCTGTGACACACTCTCTTGTGGGCATTCTGGCTATTCAACATTTTCAATAGACTCATTCCACTGAAGAAAATAGCAAAGTACGAAATAATCTCTCTCCCCCTCTCTCTCCCCCTCTCTTTCCCTCTCTCTCTATATATATATATATCTCTCTCTCTCTCTATGTATATATATATGTATATATATATATATATATATATATATATATATATATATATATATATATATATATATATATATATATATATATATATATATATATATATCATGATGTTTCCTTCTGTTGTATGTATATATGCTTGTGTGTGTATACATAAATATATGAATGCTGAGAAAAATAAAAGGAAACAAACTCAGATGTGGGGTTGCTCCTTATAAAAGGTCAGTGAATTAACACCTATTTGCAAATTTATTTTCTATGAAAAAAGGAGTTTCACTATTGAGTTGTAAAAAATTAAGAATTATATATATATATATATATATATATATATATATATATATATATATATATATATATATATATAAACATATATATGTATATATATGTATATATATATATATATATATATGTGTGTGTGTGTGTGTGTGTGTATGTATAAATCAAAAAAGGGGGATATATTTGGTCCAACAGAAGGAATCATAAATTGTGCAATATTATATAGAAACTTAATTGAGACGATCTCCTGTTGTTATACAGTTAATGTAATATTCACCGTACATACCGAAAATACAATGGACAGTCAAGCAGAATAGGGCTGCTGTAGGAATAGAACCTGTCGTTGTGGTAGTCGTTTCTATTTTGCGATACTTTTACCATTGAGCTAAATTGCCACCGGTAATGCAAAGGCAAAAATAACTGTGGTCATGTCAAATTCTCACATGGAATTTATTTGGATCTCGAATAACTTTTTCGATTTAGTATAACGTACGTTATAATTCATTCCGTCGGACCAAATACAGCCAATACATAACCGTCGTCTTGAACAAGAAAATCAGACTAAAACGTCCCAAATCAGCTCCGATGCCCCACAAGCAGTGCACATCGTTATTCCAGTATACAGTATATTTTTCTTATTTTACTGTTCAACATTTAGTTCAAAACATATATGATTAAACTTTTGGTATATCCAAGTCAGTAACTTCCTCAGAAAATACCTGTTCGAAGACAAAGCCAACAGTCCTACCTCCGATGCATTCATCAAGTGAGTTGTTTCAAATACTGCGTATGATATCATGTCATGACTAAATATTTCATCGAATAGCAGAGCGACAATTGTGTTATGCAATCGTTCAACTGCGCATCTCCTCGATCACCTGAATAAGTGGGATGCTTAAATGGTTTTATCAGGATTATTTTGAGATTTGATGGTGACGTAGGGGATAGAGAGAGTATAGTCTGTTTTATGTTGGCTATTTTATGGGTATTACTCGGATAATCAAATATATATATATATATATATATATATATATATATATATATATATATATATATATATATATATATATATATATATATATATATATATATATATATATCGAGAGACAGACGGACAAGCAGAGACAGAGAGAAAGACAGAGAAGGGGAGAGAAAGAGAAAGGGGGAGAGAGTTTGTGGAGAGAAAGAAATTAAAGAAAAAAGCATTAGAACTATTTGAATGGAAACAGTCTTTTGAAAGATGAATTCAACATATTTCTATACTAAATTATATCACATAAATCCTGCTATGTTTTGTATATTTGATTCACCGGAATTATGATTTTTCTTCCCCTCATTGCTAGGCAATAAACGATAAATGGCTTGAATTAGATTGATACTGATAAGAAGCAAGATGGACACTAGAATGGAATCAAAGCTATAACAATCATCCAAATTATATGGAAATACTTATACCAACCTACATTTGCTTGGAGTTGATAATTGCACTTCATGCTATTTTGTAGATGAAACTTAATTGTTGATATCAGCTAATGGATGTTATTGCTATTATCAATAGATAGAAAGTATATCGACAGAAGAATGATTCGAAACGTAAACGCATTTGAGTCATTGTAAGAACATTCGAATTATACAGGAAAACACAAACACATACATACATACATTCATACATACATACATACATATGTGTATACGTCAGTATGTGTGTGTGTGTGTGTGTGTGTGTGTGTGTATCTATGTGTACTAGGTTTTCCCGTAAAGAAACCAAAATTTTGGAACAGTGCACCAATCAGACACTCTAGCAAGATGTATGGACTGAGATGTTATATGGCCTCTATTTTCTGTATAAAAACTGCATCAACGTTGAATAGTTATATAAGCTACACGTGCCAGTGTTAATGTTTGTCTAAAGCACTTGACATTTTAAAATTGAACAATGGAGATTTTAGAAGTCCAATGATTCTTTTAAGTGGTCACCTGACTGTCAATGAAGTCAGCAAACTTGATTATAAGAAAAAAAACTAATGGTACACCTTGTTGTATTTTATTTATTCATCAGCATACGCTGCGCCAATTTTGCAACGATGTGATGCATCACCAGTTGCATGTTGCACAAATTTTTACTGATCACTGTCCCTCCGGAAACTTCATGGACAGTCTGGCAATGATTGCCCTGAATCACAGCACGTATTTTCCGATACGATCTTCCTTTATCAACATGAAATTCCCTCCAGATTTGGCATCATCCCTAGTGAATTCCTTCCTGATTTGAAACGCTGATATCAATTGTGACATTGAAAGTCCTCTCCATAGACTTGTTGCAACATTAGAACAGTCTCTCATAATGTTTATTCATAATTTGTAACAGAATATCACATAAACATACCACTTATGAAAATTCAATATTTCAACCTGGGGAGAAAAAAGACACACATTCACTCTGGAGAAATGGGAATTGACTTTCACTCATTTCCTTTTTGTTGGAATGGTGAGCCTTGCTGTTTCGGTTCTAACATGTGCTCCAGCTCAATTCATTGGTACCGTTGGGAAATAAGGAAATAAGCGAACTGAATCTTTGAACCGTGTTAGAATTCCTCCTGATGTTGAATGAGTTCATTTCTTTGGAAAATCATGAATCACCCTTTCTCTTAACACCCACCCATTGTTAGATCACTTAACAATAGTCTCTTTACTCCAAGAGGAAGAAAGGTATTCCTTCCTGCTAACAAATTACATGGAGGGAAAGTGGGTAATTCCCTTTGCTCTCGTAATGCCTTGAACCAATTCGAATGGCACGATCATCTAACTACAATGCAACAAATATGCATGTGCCTCTGAGTATGTTTTTGCACTGCAATTATTTGACAACTGCCCATTAAGAGAAGTTGACATTTCCCAGGTATATCAGTCAACACATGAGTCAATGCAGTGTTGAATCGAAATTGTTTTGTTTTTCATCAATTGTTTCCAAGGAATCTAGTAAACATGAATGGAGATTACAGATTATTCATCATTTTCCATTGTGGTAATAAATATTTCGTTTGAGTCCCGACCTTTAGAATTATCTAATTTCAGATAAGAAATATCTAAATTGTCAACACTGAAAATAAACAACGAAAGATTTCGTACGACGGACCCTAAAATATTTAATCAAGTTGATCATTGGCATCCAGTCTAAGCTAAGAGAATAGATGTAAGGTGATAAGAAAAAAATCCCAGTCGAATGTGTTTGATATCAGAAATGTCTAAAATTGATGGTCCAATTACATTTGCAATGGACACTGTGTGACAAAAGTCCAAAATGAAATAAAAACATCGAAAATGAAAACGTGTCCAATGCAAAAAGGGTCAATGCCGAAGGGGCCGATGAAGACACGTCAAATGCAAAATGAGCAAATGGTGGAAACACGTCCAGTGCGATGACCTCCATTGAAAAAAGACCTAATGCTCGAAGGTCAATGCAAAAAGTCCCTTTTTACATATGATGTGTTTGCAATTGTCCTTTTTGAATCGGATGTGTTTGCATTATTGGACCTAATTGTATTGGACATCTTTGCCTCAGTCGTATTTGTATTATATCTTTTCACATAGGACCTTATGCTCCCTTGATCCCATGTTCATAGGGCCTGTCATAATTTGGACGTCTTTGCTTTTGATCGTTTTGACCAGTAACCAAATGGAATCATTGTCAATAACATAAACAAAAAATAGTGAGATAGTGGATAGTTTTTTTCTAGTTGAGGGCAGAATGAACTTACAGGAGAATATTTATACGTAATATGTATTGCTGGAAATATATGTGTACCTTTCGAGCTAATTGACAGAGACTTTTGTAATTTAAAAGTTAATATCTCATTATTATAGATGTAGTAGAAATGGTCACGAAAAATCATCTGAAGGGCTTGTAAGAAGAGATTATAAGGAAAACATTCGGAGTCATTTATGGGGATGATGCAAAAATCAAAAAGTTTTGATGCGCAGATTATGTCGGTTGATCTCCCGGAAGTTGCAGTTGGTTGTAAAAGCAATCAACTACAAATAAGGGCAAGAAGACAAGGGTAATATAGAAAGATAGGAAAAACGAAAATGAATATGTCTATATATGAGGTGATGTTCACTTCTAACCACGTATATTCGAATCATAGCCGTACACATAGAATTCTGAGATAAGAATTTGTTGCTTTATGAATAATAATCTGGTTAACACAGATATTTCTTCCTTCAACTCCACATTATGATAACGATGTGGAGACGGCAGCATTGTTATCATTTCGGTTTATCCCTGACGTTATAACAGAATAAAAGAAGCTCAGGAAAATGCACAGACAATCCATTCGAAACTGATAACGCTGAATACGTTCGGCAAGTTCAAACTTCGGCAGAGACAGTTTACTTTACACAAAATTCCCTTGGAAAAAGCGTGAATCTAGAATACCCCAAAATAAGGATACAATGCAACAGTTGAAATGAGTGATTGTAACCTCAAAGTCTATATCAAATATTGCAAGTAATGTGTAAGGAGTAATGTGATACGTGGGACTCAAACAGAGATGGCTGGAGCTTTAGACCGTGCAAAGACACTACCTATTGTATTTTAATTCATTTAAAAAAAATAATTGCATCATGTTGTATTCCACGTGTGGCCGCTAAATGCCATCTCATTATCAGACAAGCTGGAGTTTAACAAACTTCAGAAAGTTCATGGTTGGTGCAGAATAAAGCAGAGCCAAATACATGTTGGATTTCGAAGACGCGTTTACATAATGTAAAGAATATCAATCAACTTTCACATTATTTTTCATTCACTGAATTTTGCAAAGAAGAAAATAGTTTGAATTGGATTGGAAAAGCATCACCAGAAAGACGGATGTGAAGAAAAAGGAAGAAAAATCAGGCTGGTAAAGCTACGTATGGTTTTGGGCTTTTTTTTTTTTTCTTCATCTTTTTCTTTCATCGATTGGCATTGAATGTCAGTTTGTTTCATTGTGTGTTTGTTTGGTGGGATCAGAGTTATTCATGATGTAAGATGTGAGATGTCGGCCTTTTGTTATGCCAAGGGGGGGACAGAAAACACACCACTGCAAGGGACACTGGAGCAGAAAGAGGAAAAAATTGGTTCGCTATTTCCACACAAATGCTATATTGATGAATAATTATTGATTGAGACCGGTTCTCATCCTCCCAATATCGACAAACGCATACACAAAAACATACAAACACACAGAGACACCACCGCCTACGTTACGAGCAGATAATTGGCTTCAAATGAAAATATTTCTCTGTCGCACATACTGATGTATTAAGAGCTCTCTCTCCCTCTCTCTTTAAATATATATGTATACATACATATATATATATATATATATATATATATATATATATATATATATATATATATATATATGTGTGTGTGTATATGTGTATATATGTGTGTGTGTACGTGTGTGTGTACATACATATGTGTGTGTATATATATATATATATAATTATATATATATATATATATACATACATATATATATATATATATATATATATATATATATATATATATATATATATATATATATATATATATAATATGTGTGTATATATATAGACGGATAGAGAAAGAGAGTTTCTTAATCATATTCATACGTTCTAGGGGTAAACTTTATTTATGTCGATCTTTTATAGCCCGATGAATAAATATTAGAAAAGGTGAACGATGAATACGTGAACAAACGCCAATAATATTCATAATAGGTGTATATCGGAAAGGTCCAGGTTATTGAAACAATTAGCAGACATCATGATATGCCACCCGGTGTGCATGCATGGTTACAGCAACAAACGCTCAAAATAGTTACAGTGACGGCCATAATACAACACACAGCCATTGTTTTTCCTGCCAAATGTTTTTCTGTCATTGAATTTTTACTTGTTTATGAAAGCTATCACATCCATCAGTGTCACCAGTCCATTTTCTTCTCTGTAATCATGGATATACGTACACACACAGACACAGACACTGACACATATATATATATATATATATATATATATATATATATATATATATATATATATATATATATATATATATATATATATATATATATACACACACACACATTAACAGACACAGACGTAGGCGGTTATAGTGGGGCAAAAGGGGAAAGAAAAGTGGGCAATGAGTTCCTATGTGTTTTTTATGTTGGTTTTAATTGCCTGTATTATTTTAGCTTTTTCCTATTCTGATATTTCCACACTCAATTTTCGTCTTTACTTGGTTAGGCAGCCTATTTCAATCATTGTTTATAATTGATGGATACTATTATCCTCAACTATCTTTTCCACTTTTTGATAACTTTTTGGTTGAGTACCATACGACCTTTTTCAGGTGTTCTCTGTTTGTATTCAACTGTATGCATCAAATATGTACTTTCTATGTTTTGCAACTACTTTCCGAAGTCGGATGACCTTTTCCCTTGGGGATCATACCCAGAGTGCTTCACTATTCAAAGGATCGTTTGGGCTTGTTCTGCAGATTGAATCAACTGATTATAATATGGCTATGTGTAAAGGAGGCTGCCCATACACTATTTCTGATAGAAGAATTCCCTCAAAAGAGAGCCTGGACATAATTCGCAATAAGAACCAAGTTTCAAAATAACAACTGTTTCTCAACAGCGAATATCTTAATCATGGAAAATAACGTATGTAAATAGGAATAATTCGAATGGAAAACAACAAAGAAAAAAGAGGAGGGGGAGTTGAAAATATGTAAAGGTAACAAAAGAAAGAGAAGAACAAAATGAAAATAAGTGATAAATAAACTCAGGGAAAATACTTTCTTGAGATAAACAATTCTGGGCGATAAATGATTGCTGTTTATCTAACCATGAATGTGTTTTTTTTAACACATTTGTTCTTTCCAGCGCGTGTTTTATTTTTCACGTTCTACCTATAGCCAGAATCAAAAATGGAAGACGTTTTCATTTGTTGTTGGAAGCAGTCAGGCGATTCCCGGGGCCCTCAAGTGAATAATCCTTAGGGGTCAAAATATGATTTTGAAGCTCGGCTTATTGTGACATTATGTTGCAGTTACTGTGTCTGTTGTTATTGTTTGACGGGTGATCGGAAACATTGGTGAAAAACATCCATCAAATTGAATGACTTTCCATTGCGCCGTTAAAATTTGCTGAATTTATGTCCGAGCAAATTCCGAAAAAAGATTCGCCTTGTTTGATATCTTTTTGAAGTTGGTACCTGGTGTTTCCGGCCAGGGCAAAGAATAATGAGGGATGAAACCTTGCAGAGAATGATTGTTTGTATAAAGTATTGCGTATAGGGGGGGGGGATGAGAAAAAGTAATGGAAGATGCGTGTAATCGAGGAAGAGAATTCAAAAAGAGAGAAAATGTATTTGGAAAGAAATCGAGTGAAATACAACAAGAAAGGGGAAAGAGCTGAAAGGAGATGAAAAAGAGTATAGAATTAAACGAAAAAATGGGGAAAAAAGATGTGAAAACAAATGAGAAAATGTGGTACAAAATGCAAAACAAATAACATGAGATCACAGCATGGCATTTTCTTTCTGCTAGTTTCTATTCACTAAGCAAAAAATGGAAGGAAGAAAAGCAGAACCAAAGCCACTTTGAAAACTGATGAAAAATAAAAACGACGCAGAAAGTTAGCAGAAAAAGAGAACGCACATTGAAAACGACTTTACCAAAATGAATCACAAGATAAAATCATTGACAAAGACTTTGAAAAACAGGAAGGAAACGAAGAAAAAACAAAGAAGTTGAAATGAATTAAATTTGAAGACCGAAACGTCAAGCAATTTTTTATTCTGATTTGTTCTGGGCTGTTTACGTGGAGGAGCAATGACAGATACCCAGGGGAGCTTTTCATTCAGAAGATCTAGGTAGATATCTACCCTGGCATTTTAGAAATCTATTTATTCGGTTCTTATTTGTCATAGAAAAAAAGACACCAACGAAGAAGAAAAAATATGAAAAGGAAAAGTCTCAAAAAAGAGTATGAACAGTGCCTCACTTTAGACCAAAACAAATGCTACTGTACGCCCTTCCCTCTCCAGTATTTCACTCTTCCCTGAAAATATGTCATGATAGCATATTTCATTACAAACATGAAACAATTCTTTTTAGTGTTTATCTTAAATCGATGGATATTTTTATCGATCTAGCCACGTTCGATTCGATACTATAATTAAATGGATATTCCATTTTTGTCTTTATGTATTTGAAACTAATTCGTAAATGCAAAAATAGAAAGACCCAAATAAATGTTATGCACTGGGCCCTATCAATGTCGAATCTGGCCTAGAATATAAAAACCTGATGTATGATTGCAGAGAAAGAGAAATAATTTTACTTAACTCATTTTGTTTCATGATCGAATCCCAAGGACAGTGACGGGGAACGACTCTGTACAGAGGTTAGGATAGTATATGTATTGATATCAAAAGACAGAAGCATCGAATGTAATTGATCACTTAATGATCCAAAATGAACGCTTATTTTAGGGGTTCCATTGATACATGTGAAAGAAAATGTATTTTGTATCTTCTGAAATATATGCAATTAGACCACACAACAAAAGTTATTCCAGAAAGATTCATATACTTTCTTTTTTCATGTGTCTCCCCATTTATCTTTGTATAATTTTAGTATATATATATATATATATATATATATATATATATATATATATATATATAGCAAGAAAAGAGACAACAGATGGAACAATAGGGAACAATGTGGTGCCCGTAGGATAGTAAACACACGAGGAGAAACAAACAGAAGATGGAGAGACGAGATAGAAACGATTGTTGGTGAAATATGGCAGAGACCACTGCAGTGACGTTTGTTGTGGAAAAAAAATGAGAGAAGTCCTTTCACAGCAGAGGAGTTATAACCACTGCTGCTGTTGCTGCAACTGTTGATGATCTCTTTACGCAACATCGTTCATCAGTCGGATCGCTCGTTGCAGTGTGTGTCAAATAGTGGAAGCAAAAGGTCAAGGGATTGATCTTATATCCGGTGCTCACAGATAACAATAAACAGGATATGCGAATGCAGAGAAGCATCTTTTGAGCAACTCAATGACAGGTGTTGACGAAAAACATCCTGACAAGTGTGTTGATGAAAGAGCATCTTACTTCAGGTGTGTTTTGTTTTTTTTTTTTTTTCCAACGGAAGAAGCTACATCCTAGTGGGCAGATACATCAAAAAGCTCTGGTGAATTCAGGTGGATACTTCAGAAAGCATTGGGGGATGTGTGCAGCGATATCAAAAAGTGTGGGTGGATCCTCCAAAAAGGTGGGCGTAGATCTCTTACAAGGAGTGATTGGATAGCACAAGACACCAAGGGGGCTCCTGTATACTCATCCGTCGTTCTGAGCGCTACTCTTTCCATCCGTTCTTCAGACGCCACTTGGAACTATAGCAAATAAAAATATATCCCGTATTTTTATAAATCTATTTCTCGTCCTCTTTTTCAAATACTTTGGAGTTTTCGTTTATACAAGATTGTAAACGCGAGTACATCTCATATAAAACTTGAATTATTGACTAACTTTATGAAAAAAGTGTTTAATTTCCTTGAAAACAATTGAGAGTTGATGTATTTTTTCATAAATTGTTCGAGAGTTGATGGCACATATGTATTTCATGGGCGGAGAAACTAAAAATTGTCATCTTAGTTTGGGAATAATATTATACTCTTCATACTAATATGATGTCGACTTATATACTTCAAATTCTTATATGAGGAAAATTTCGTTCCACTCCTAGACTTCAGACTTTTGATAGTTGCATCTGTGTAATTGTTCAGTGATATCTATCAAACATATTGGTTCAAATTCCATATAGACATAAGACAAATTGTGTGCTTTATTTTTCCTAACACCACTCACGAATAAACGCTATATCAATCCTAGAATATAGTTCTGCAGTGCATTTAAGTATACAATCAAATTGTATTTTAACACGACCAAAATAACACAATTATCATTCGATGTAACATACTACCATATCATATTGTCCAGTCGACCATTCTTGCTATTCTACTTTGACTCAATATATTTGATAATTTTCTTTTTTTATCGTTAAATATTTTTTTTTTTTTTGGTGGGGGTTGCTTTTCGGGTGGATGGGGGTCATTCACTCCCCTCAGAAGCTTGTAAACACGTCTTGAAACGTTATTGTCATTCAGTTTGGATATCATAGTAAAAATGGTGTGAACTTATAAATGTGTTATGTTTTTTGAAAAACACTCAAAAGATTCCAAAAGTGTTCAAGTGGCGAGCAATTAATCTGCTTTGGTTTAACGCAAAAAATATTACTCCAAAATATCAGCCTATGTTAGCTTGGTTAGTTTTTAAAAAAACATTTTATAACCAATTCGGTACAAACATTGATTGTAAATTGGACTCCAGTAAATTAGTATATATTCATATATATATATATATATATACATACATATATATATATATATATATATATATATATATATATATATATATATATATATATATATATATACATATACATATACATATATATATATATATACATATATATATATATATATATATATATATATATATATACATATATATATATATATATATATATATATATATATATATATATATATATATATATAGGGTGGGGTTTTAAAAGACAATTAATTTTGTTACTGAGGGAGGGGGTATACAATATATAAAGTTTCAGAATCGGCAAAGTCTGCATTGATATATAAATGAGTATATAGAAATATCAAAACATAAATAACCTGAACCTAGTGTCAGTGATTAAACCAGTTTGTTGTGGGTATCTTTGCTGTATCTTTCTAATTGTGATGTTTATTGTTACGGACTGGAGACCTTGTCCTATTCTCGTGGTGCTATGTGTTGGCACGCTCGATCTTTCTCTTTGCATGTCTCACCTTGATAAGATGATAGAGACTCTTTGGCAATCGATATTGCAAGATACCGAATGGAAAGCTATGTCTATTAACAATCAATAGGGGAAGAACAATGTAGTCATAGTGCAAAAGCAGAAAATAATGGGAAGGTGGAGAGCCCAGGGGATGGAAAGAAATAGAAGTAAAACAACAACAAAAATGTAAAAAAAAACAAGCATAAAAAACGTACTGAAACGGGAGTGAATGAAATAATTGAAGAACAAAAATTTAAGAAAAAAAAAATGAAGGAGTAATGGAAAAAAATACATATCGATGGAGAATGAAGAATTTTCTAAAAGACGATGAACAAAATGAATAGATGAAAAGGAGGGAAAAGCACATACAAGAGAAAATAGTTGTTTTGTGAAGGAAAAAAGAAAAGAACGAAAGTGATATAATGAAGAGAAAGGAAGAAGGTGTAAGCAAAAGAAAAGGGAGGAGGAAAGAAAGGTAAATAGGGAGGGCATAAATCAGAAATGAGAAGCGGACGGGTAAGTTTAATATCCTTTTGGAGTAGAGAGATAGAAATATAAAAAGGAAAACACGATGTATGCATGAGATACGTAGAGAGATTGGAAAGAGGATAAAAATAAGAAAAAAATAAACAGTAATGCAAAATAGAAAACGGAGTAATTAAATTTCCAAAAAAATGAGTCAGGTCCACACGTGCTTCTTTATTGCCTGATTGAATCGACTTGTGTATGGAACACAGTTACAAAATGACAGCAATGTATTTCGTTTTATTTGTCCGATGAGATTGAGAACATGGGAATTTCTAATTACATTAGATGATGTGTTTTTTTCTTCCTATATAACGTCATTGGCTTTATATTTATTACTTACCTACGCGAATTCAATATTTACTCGTAATAGCGTAAATTCTTCTGAATATGACTTCATTTTATCAGAAAACCAGTTTTGCTTGTAAACATGAGAAAATGAAAAAGACCGTGAATGAATTATTGGTTAATACTACAACACACAAGTTGAAAACACTTGGAAATAAACACAAACATACAAAAGCATACGACAGTAAGGATTAGCGAAGAAACGAGGACTGTTATCGCTGCGTAATATAGTTTTCATTCTCGATAAGATGATAAGCAATATGAAATGACTATTCATACACACACATAAACATATAATAGAGAATATTATAATGCAGAGTGCAACTATGATTTATTGACCAAATATAATACAAATATTTCGTTACCAACCTTAAATTAACTTTACGTCACACATGACCACGAAAGTAGATCAAGCAGTAAATACTGTACTCTCTATAATGGTTTGCGAAACTACGTTCTCAATTACCTCTGATGCCAACTTCCGTCTATAAAAGGATAATTTGCCGTTTTCATTTTAAAAAAATCTTTGTATCACCTTTCTCTCTCAGCTATTATTAAAACATTGAAACAATTTGTTGGCCGATGTGTGTAAGCTGAGAAAAGAAAAAAAATAAGGGATTCTCAGAGTTTTGAAAGACAAGGTGCAATTTATAAGTAACGTCGTTCCACATTGTTTGCGTAGAATACACTTAACGTCTTTTGATGCTCAGTATTTTAGTCTTGTGTCATTTTTTTGGTTTCTTCAGCAGCAGCGAGTTTTCAGCGTATGTTGTTAGAATTAAAACTCCTTCAAGACACCCCATAATCTATATGAAGGGCATCATGGAGCCAGTATTTCCTGATTCTATCTAACTGATCAGGTCATCTCACTTTCTGTCTGCCACTATGTTGCATTCGATCTCTGGGAATCCACTGTGCAAGTTGTGATGTCCAGCGGCTGCCTGACATTATTGTAACATGTCTTGCCCATTGCCATTTGAGTTTTACTGTTTCTATGATGGGCGACTATCAGGATGATACATCGGTTGGATATTCTTAATTCAACGACAAATGGAATATTCTATTCCTTGTTCGAATGAAAGCTTGCCAACGTATTGTTTCTTCTTTTGATTACATCATGGAGAATATCTGTCTGAGGTAAATAATGGTCTACTTTCTTAAACTCTACTTTTTTTATTTTGGTCATTGTGTTTTTTCCCCAACACCTTCGTTGTACATGACATCTGCTATGCTAAAGTTAACATAGAGGCTGACCTTCTTGCTTGCTTTATTTACTTTGTCCAGGTTTATTTGGGGATCGTGGAGGTGCTTGTCGAAGAAAGCAACGTTGTAAGTAAATTTGACGTTACTCAAGAATTGTCGTCTATTCTGATTCCTTTGTGTTCCCATTCTAGGTCTCAGAAGATCATCTTGATACAGGCTCAGGTCGGCTGATATCACCATGTCCCACTCTTTTTTTTTCGTTGAAAGGGTTCAAAATTTCCGATTGATCTTCGTCTTATTCTATTTCTCCTACCCCTTTCGTTCTATCTTTTACTTATTCTTAGTTTTTTCTATTCTTCTTCTTCTTCTTCTTCTTCTTCTTCTTCTTCTTCTTCTTCTTATTATTATTATTATTATTATTATTATTATTATTATTATTATTATTATTATTACTATTATTATTATTATTATTATTATTATTATTATTATTATTATTATTATTATTATTATTATTATTATTGTAATTTGGAATCTCACACCAGTTGCCTGGTGGTAACCACTGGAGTTTGAGTGACAGCAAGTTTCCTCAAGTGTCCAGCCCTCCTATCCTAGTACTCATATGTCGCGATAATTCTACGATTTACAGTTTCACATCGGTTGCTACTCTATCGTGTCTATGCTTATACTCCTTCTGGGCGAGTTGACTACATTCACTAGTTATGGGGTTTACTGTCTCATCTCTTTCACCGCTCATGCGGCATTTGCTGTTTGTCTGTGTTCTGTCGATTTTTGTTTTTATGTAGTTCGTCCTTATGCTTTTGTTTTGGGCTGCCATGATGAGCGATTCTGTTTCTCTCTTAAGGTTCCCCTTTCGTAACCACGTCCACAATTTCTCGTCTGCTACATCTTGTATCCGTCTTTTAAACTCGCCGTACAATTTTTCCCTTCCCATCTTTCTTTTCTTGCTTGCTGTACTGTTCCATTGTTTTCTACTTTATTGTTTGTTGCACTATCTCTTTCGCTCTTTATGATTTCTTCACTATTTGTTTGCACATATCTATCTAGGACTACTTTAGCTCTCTGGACACAATCTTCCATGCTGATAAGCCCCCTGCCACCTTCGTTTCTCTTAACGTATAGTCTATCTGTATCATCTCTAGGGTGTAATGCTTTATGCATCGTCATAAGTTTCCTAGTCCGCCTATCCATTGATTGGAGTTCTTCCTTTGTCCACCCTAGGAATGGTCCTGTATACCAAACTACTGACACAGCCCAGGTGTTCATTCCTTTTATTTGATTTCTGCTGTTTAATTTGGTTTCTAATATTTTCCTTATCCTTCTGAGGTATTCTCTCTTTATTTTCTCCTTCATCTCTTCCCGTTTTATCGTGTCACATTCAAGGACACCTAGGTACTTGTATCGGTCTTTTGCAGTCAATGTCCTAATCTTGCTATTGTCCGGGAGTTCAATTCCTTCAGTCATTGTAAGCCTTCCTTTGTGCATTACCATGATTGAACATTTTTCTATTCCAAACTCCATTCCTATGTCCTCACTATATTCCTTTACTTCGTTGAACTGAGTCTCAAGCTCTCCCCTGTTTTTCGCGAACAATTTTATATCGTCCATGTACATTAGGTGGTTGACCTTTCCTTTTGTTTTAGAGAAGTGGTATCCTTTGCTGTTTTTCAGGATTCTGTTGAGCAATATCATTGTTAGAACAAATAATAGCGGGGACAACGAGTCTCCTTGGAAGATTCCCCTTTTTATCCCTACCTCTGCTAGTTTGTCCCCTGCGGCTGTCAAATCTACTTTCCAGTCTTCACTCGAATTACCAATAAATTTAACCACTGGTTCGCTAATTTTGAACATTCTAAGGCAATCGTGTATCCAGCTATGTGGAATCATATCGTACGCTTTTTTGTAATCTATCCATCCCATTGCAATATTCTTTCTCCTTTTCCTCACTTCTTTTAAGATCATCTGGTCTATGTAGAGTAAATCGTTTGCCCCTTTGGTTCCTATCCTACACCTTTTCTGTTCTTCTGGTAGTAGTCCCCTTCTATCCATTGACATGTATATTCTCTCTGCTATTTTCCCGGTCAGGATTTTTCCACATTCCTTTCATCCTCCCTTCTCCAAATTTCGCCTTCAGAGTCTTTGGTACGGTTTCAAGAGTACCTATTATTACTGGTACGACCCTGACTTTCATGTCCCGTACGTTTTTCAGTTCTTTTGCCAGATCCTAGTATTTTTCAGTTTTTCACACTTGCTACTCTATGGTCTGTAGATACGGCCAAGTGTATCATTTGGCAGGTTTTCTTCTTCTCGTCCACGATTGCTATGTCCAGTTTTCTTGCTTGGATTTGGTGGCAAGTTTGGATGTCAAAATTCCAAAGTAATTTGTGGTTTCTATTCTCCGGGGCTACCTCCAGTTTGTGCTGGCACCACTATTCTGCATGATTAAATCCAATTTGTTTACTCACTTTCCAGTGTATCCTAGCTGCTACTTTTTTTTGTCTACGTTTATACTCCTTTCGGGCAAGTTGACTACATTAACAAGTTATCAAGTGTACAGTCTCATCTCTTTCCCTGCAGAGGCGGCGTTTGCTGTTTGTCTATGTTCTATCGAAATTTGTTTTGATATAGATTTCCAAATGCAATTGCTTTCGACTGCTATGATGAGCATCCCTGATTCTCCCTGTCCTTTCCGTAGCCAGGTCCATAAACCCTTGTCTGCCATATCCTGTATTGGTCTTTCAAATTTTCTGTATAGTTTCTTCTGTTCCCGTTTTCCTTTCCTCGTTTGCTCCACTGCTCCATTGTTCTCTACTTTTTCTATTGTTCGTTGTGCTGCTTTGGGCACACTTCATGATGTCTAAACAGTTAGTTTACACATACTTTTCTAGATCTGCTTTGGCTCCGTAGACAGTCTGCTATGTTGATGAGTCTTCTACAGCCTTTTTTCACCTCCTATACAGTCCATCCGTGTTGCCTCTGGGCTTTGTGCATTGTCGTAAGCTTCCTTGTTCGCTGGTCCATTGATTGGAGTTCTTTTGTCCATCCAAGGAACAGTCCTGAGTATTTTACTACCGATATGGCCCATGCTTTCATTTTGTTTATAAATTTCCTGCAATTTAGTATGGTCTTTAACATTTTTGTTAACCTTCCAAGTTATTTTCTTCTTATTTTCTCTTTCATCTCTTCCTGTTTTATCGTACCACATTCAAAAACTCCCAAGTATTTGTATCAGTCTAGTGTGGCTAATGCTTTAATCTTTCTACTGTCCAGGAATTCGATTCCTTTGCCGCTACAAGCATTCCTTTGTGCATTGCCATTACTGCTCATTTTTTATTCTAAACTTCATCCCAATATCATCACTGTATTCTTTCATTCTGTTGAACAGCGTCTCGAGCTCTTCCTTGGCCTTTGCAAATAAATTTATGCTGTTCATGTACATTAAGTGGTTGACTTTTCCCTTTGCTGTAAAGAATTGATATATTTTGCTGTTTTCAGGATTCTGTTGTCTTAGGACAAATAGTAATAAGGACAGCGGGTCTCCTTCGAAGATTCCCCCTTTTAAACTCACGTCTGCTAAATTATCTCTCGTGACTGTCAAGTCTACTTTCCATTTTTTTCATCATCATCATCATCATCATTATTATTATTATTATTATTATTATTATTATTATTATTATTATTATTATTATTATTATTATTATTATTATTATTATTATTATATATTAAGTGATCAACAAGTAATCTAATATATCTTTGGTATTATATTGTTTCTCCATTTTAATTTGATTTGGATTTCACCGAAGACACTTGGCGACTGGTTTCATTGATTTTTCGTCAATTCTTAGTTTTTGATGGCAACACTCCATTCCATTTCGGTCGAACTTCTTGTATTTATCTAATCGTTTCGCTTTTCTCACTTTTTTGTCCCGAATCTTCTTTTAATTCATTGTTTCTTATCTTTACCGATTGCTTTTTACTTAATCATCATTTATATCACAATTGAATCGTATCATTTTCCTTATCTGATAAGGGGATGTCAGTTCCAGACTTTGAAACATTTTTCATACCTCTACGGTCTAAAACTACTATGTCTTGCACTGATTGTATTTTCTGTTTTTTTGATCTGATTAATCCCTTTCCCTCTGTGCTTTTTGTAGATTTGATTATGCCATAAATCACGTTTTATGAGCTTTGATGAGAATTACATAATTCTTTTACAATTGTTATGATGCAGGAGGAATCTCTTTGTGTTCTCAAATTATAACTTATTTCCTTGTGCAGAAACCGTGATAAATATATATATATATATATATATATATATATATATATATATATATATATATATATATATATATATATATATATATATATATATATACGTGTGTGTGTGAGTGCTCGTATACGTGTGTGCTTGTGTGCACATCAGTGTGGGTGCATGTGTGTACATATCAAGTCAACAATAAAGGACGAGTTGAATTCAAATTAAATTTATTATTCTGATATTTTTCACCTTCTGGCTATATCAAAATTGGAATTTCAAATGAAACAATATTGAAATGTCTGTTTATTTCATATAAAAAAACGTATCCACGATATCATAACCCATAAGCAGAAAGTGCCATATATTGCAAATTAAGAAGAAATCAAAATGTGAAAAATAGATCAGTATATTCAAAATATCAAAACCACGAGGTATAATATTGATTGATCAGTTACTGACCTGTGTGTATCCAATAGCACCAAAAATACGTGCGTTTTACTTTCTAAAAATGTGTCATCCATATCTTCCAAGCCATCATATTCATTTAGTCTTCTCAATTTCTCATTTGGTTTCTTCAATCATTCGTTCATTTATTATTGAGTTAACTTTTTCCCGAAGTTTCTTATCACCTTTCTGCCTGAAAATAATGCCATTCTGTGCAGCATTGTCTCTTAGATCCAATCTAAATGACAATGCCTAATTTCTGTAATCTTACAATGATCTCTGATGTACAAATCGGTGGCTTGGTCTTCGTATTAACATTTATACTGTTTGTGATCCTAATATCAGTGATTTCAGGCCGAGATTGAGGCAAGAACTGAATGTTTATATGGAATTCACATATGTTAAAGGAAAGTCACTTACGAAAATGCCGAGCGAGTAGACTTTGATATCAGGAATCTCAATTTACATACATGCATGGTTGGAATTTTACTCATTTAAGTTTAGTTTAAATGGCTTTGCTCAGGAAATTGTGCAATGGGAGTGTCTTGTTCCTGGTTTTAATGCATTCTTAGCGCCATTCGAAGACATTGTAGTATTTCCCTAATTTCCTCACCAGTATACAACGACACTCGCCAGGATTTAGATGGCAGTAACTTCCCCAGTGATGTGAACACAAAACACGATCCTTAACAACAAACGATGAAAACAGCCTAGAGACTGTAATACAAAGAGGTTTTCATCGATAAAAGTTGAAGGATAATACATGTGTTAGTTCGTGATACATTGGCACACTGCAGAGATGAGATACAAGAAAATACATGTTTTACACAGTAGCACAACATCAGGAAACAAACATATGATTTTTTTAATAGTTCATATTATTACTGGTCCACTATACGGGTAAAAGGAAAAGTGAATATCTGGAAAAATATTTCAAACATACCAGAAAACTTTTTAGAATTACAGGAAGAAAATTGACATCATTATTAAGTCATTTTGAATATTCCCAGAGGGTGTTGCAAAGAAATTAAAACATTTGGAATTCCAGAAATGATAACATCCATGTGACTAAACTCATACAGCATTATGAGGAAGGTTCTGGATAAATAGCAAGATTTCTATCATTTGATCTTCAGTGAGGCTATTTCAGATATGGGAAATTCAACAAACACATTGGAAAAAGGTCAGACGTTGGTGACATTTCTGCACTCTCAAGAGGATGTCAATAGAAAGTATGTTAAAAAAAGAAAAGAAAGATAAAACGTATCAGCGGTGAGGTTGTTGTTTACATAATTAATATATATATATATATGTATATATATATATATATATATATATATATATATATATATATATATATATATATATGTACTTACATTCATGCATACATACATACATATATAAATATATATATGCATATATATATATACATATATATATATGTACATATATATATATATATATATATATATATATATATATATATATATATATATATATATATATATAACTTAATATTTGATTCTACTCTGTATTATATCAAATATAGAATCTACACAAAATTGCCATCAAGAACACCCATCATAAATCTGAAAACATTTAATAAAACCAAAGAAATATGCCTCCCTTCAGCTAAAAACATGTCATGTTATGATTCCCTTGGAAAAAACATATTTTTACTCAATTCTCAAATAAAGGGAAAGTTTACCTTTGAAAAGTATATGACTGGTTGTTCTCTGCGATTCTTCAATTACTTATTTCTATAATTCAAAAATTCATCATGCTTTTTCAACCGGCTTCCCTAAAGTATATTTCTATCAAAAAACTAATAAAACATACTAAGAGGCGGAAATCAACGTAATGACAAAGACAAACCTATAGCAAATTTCATGGAAATAGCACAACTACAAGCTTAATTCTGAGTTATGGATGATATTCGCAAAGTGGAACGAAAACCCATCATTCTTTTTTTATTAAAATCATGCTAATCGACAAATAGCAGAAAAAAGTAATTGTGAAA
>OY735213.1:19713270-19718270 GCA_963457665.1 Thysanoteuthis rhombus
AGAAAAATTGTTATTGGGCTTACTTGAATAATCTTTCTTAGCTTTGGAAAAAAAATCATGTATCATTTTTATGTTTAAAAGCACTGGGCAGGATCTTATCTTGCAAGCCAAGAAGTGCAATACAAACCTCGTTAATGGGTGTGTGATGGCAACCGAGAAACCTAATCCTGCGTTCTTATCTATCTATCTGGGAGCAATATCTACGTAATTTGAATGTAAATGTAGGTAATTCTAAGCTATATCAAGCTATTGCTGAGCTAGTGAGAATTTTTGGCTCCAGGATCCATCGGTGTTTCAACACAGCATAACGGAGGAGGCCTCTCTACTCTACTTCCCATCCGTCTCACGGAAGATGGTCTGTGAAGTATGCGATTACTTTATGAAATTTGATTTGAAGTAAAAACAAATAATGCTTTCAAAAAATGTAAACTCCTTATCTGAAAAAAAACACTTTTTTTTCACATTCATTACGCACAATAAAGCGTCATAAAACACTGAATGCTGGATCAGCAAAGTATTGAAACCTTGGACGGTAAGAAAGGAAGTAAGTGACTGCATTAGGGAACTGATGCAATTGTTGATTGTTTTATTGTTTATTAAAACTGATAAACTTTTTAAGGTAGTCAAGGTGTTATGGATTAAAAGCACCAATATCCCTCCTGCAAAATTTGTTTATAAATTCAACTTATCTTTTCTCGCGTATTTGTTAAAAAGAATAAATGTATGAATTTAACCCAAATCTGGGTGAAACTCATAGAATTATTGCTTAGAAAATGAAATATTATTAGTAAGAAACACCCTATAGTAATCATAAATTAAACTTAGAAAATATAATAACTGAAAACACAACCCATTTAGGGGATTTCCCACTAGTTTCTGTAGAAGTCCGTGTTGGGACCTTTAGTCCTGAGACACCAACGTTTTTTTCAGTTTTACGTTGATTCTATAATACTTGCTCCAATGTACCATTTATGCTACTTGGGGTACATATACACATGTCAGAAAGAGTGCGAATGCTGAGTTCACTAAGGGGGGAGAGGTATTTCCAAAGACCAATATGCCAAAGCAGGTCCGAGAAGGAACGTAGACAGACACAAAAATGGATCAGTTTAGTACAAACTTTTATTGCTAATCAAACTGACCGAGACAAGCTTCTGGTAGGACCAGTCTTTTGAAAAACTTACTGCTCCTGGTTCCTGCAAGAAACCTCAAAAAATTAAATTAGCTGGCACTGGCAGTGAACCTATGTGAATTATCCAGACACTAATGGACAAAATTTTGATAACTCACAGTGAAATGTTGAAGCAGGAAAAAAGATGTATCATTTACACAGTGATGGGCCATATATCATTATGAATACTGACAGTTAAAAAAAAAAAATTCTATAAAACTTTACATCAATCTTTCCAAGTCGGGAAGAACCTGCTTCACTCGGAGCAAAACATTAGAAATACTGATTTAATTTCACCTTCAACAGCCATCGTTTGCAATGGTATAGCATAGACAAGTCAGACACATAGCTAAATACAAAGATGGATACTTGCCATACGCACGGATGGTTCAGATAGTTTATATGATGAACAGTGTCATTCTTCTCTGTTTGATTCTTTGTCCATGCACTGGGGTCTTCCATATACTTTTGATTACATATCCTTACGTTTGGAATACTAATAATAATATTGAATATAGATTAGGTGTATTGTTTTCATATAGGTATATGAGGAACAATCAGATCATTTGAGAACCGGCTTTGCATAGTTAAATATACATAAACAACATCTTACACAGGATGACTCAGTTAAATGTAGTAATAAAAAATGCACAATAGTAAAATACTTTTTTTTTAGAAATATCAAGGTAACCCACCATGTCTAATCATCTCTTTTATTTAGAATTATTTTCTTCTAAGATATATTACCAGAGTGAATTATTGAAAAATCATCGACAAAAAATATGTTTATTTGAACAAAAAATATAGAGCCCACGAAGACGAAGGAAGCATCAAATTATGCGTAGCAGTTTGGTTATGCCTTACATCAATATCATTATCAATAAAGATTACATCAGATCAGCCGATAATCAGTATCTGCAAAACCAAATGATGCAGGAGCGATACGTGTCAAAAAAGTCAAAAAGTTTTAAGAAAAAATATTTTTATTGTGAGAAGTCTTTTGATGAATGATCAATCTATTTTCTTGAAATTTAATTCAATTGAATATTCAGACGTAACTTCCATTGAATAATATTTATAACTTAGGTCTTCTTTTCCGTAAAATCTGAAGCAAGAAAGTTACGACTTGAATGTGAGTGGAAAAAACTTGATTAATTAATTCCAGAATTGCTTGATATTTCAAATGTGTTTCATCTTTCTCATATTCGTTTGTAAAAGTAAAGGTTTCGACTTGTACTTTATAATGCACATTATCTTAGATGTGATTATGCTTAGGTGGAATTTGGTCCAATGCAGGTATTACCCCGGTCAGTTCAATTGATATGATCTGTTTTGTATCCTGTTGGTCGAATTTCTCACATTATTTTAATCAATTATTTTCACTTTTAAGAAGGTATGACATTACATGGATATTTTTTCGGAAAAATAACATCTACTCACTTCATTTCAGAAGATTTAGGTTCACTTTGTGAAATAATGTGTTTTAGTAATGGACATCAGTTACGTTTGTTCTTTTAGTTTGAAATCGTTAAGAAGGTTGAGGCCGACTCCTTGACAGGTAACGGTTCTCTGTATGTACGCATCTTTATTTCTACTACTACTACTACTACTACTACTACTACTACTACTACTACTACTACAACAACAACAACAATAACAACAACAACAATAATAATAATAATAATAATAATAATAATAATAATAATAATAATTACTATCATTATATTGACGAAAAACGTTGGAATTAATATTAAAACAATTCTTATTGTAAGACGTCTGTGTCATCCATTCAAGAATTATTGCATTTATTATACCTAAAAAAAACATTTATTTCCAAAGTTTAAAACTAGGGATTAGCTCGAAAATGACCTCCGAGGTCAACCTCTAAATCCTATATGAGATGTGACATCTTGTGAGCATGTACGATATCAGGTGGATAAGTCTTATAGTTTCTACGGAAATGGGGCAAGGACAATGAAAGGCTAAAATATTATTATAAATGTGTGTGTATGTGTGTGTGTATGTATGTTTTGTCGGATGCATCTTTGGTACATGATATATCATTTTGATTATTTTAGAATGTTAAGATGTAAAATCTGAATCAGCACCAACAATGAATGCAGGAAAACGTTCCACACTGAAGTACAACTACCAAACGTAGCAATACAACTCACCCAACCCTTCAAGATCGGAATAAAAAACAGACTTGAACTTTCACCTAACCAAAAGAGAGCGACCACAACATTAACAAGCTCAACAACATAATGAACTCTATAAATCTACATCAGCACTCACAACATGGAATCCCAGAGATCACATGCGAAACAGGGACATACAAAAGTTTTGATGGCGTGACGAACTAAATGAGTTCGGAAAGTACTGACTCCGTGACACCCACGATAGAAACGCCTGGCGAAACTTGGGGAAGCTGTATGTCCTACAACGGTAGCTAAAAGGATGATCATGATGGAGTATGAGGGAAAAACTTTCTATTTAATGAAATATCAAAAATAGATTTGTTTGTGGAAATTGAAATCTATTGCAAGAGGCAGAATGGAAGATATTTCCTCACCAATAGCTGTAAAAGTGAATATCATATTTTTAACTCTAATTATTAAGAATTTCTCCGATAAAATTGAATGAATTACCTATTTTTTTTGGATAAAAGCTATGAATTCTTTAATAATTTCCTTCATTCCCATGTAATATCCAGGTATATCGAGTAAGTTTGAACCAATTGGAAAATTTGTTCGCTTTTTATCACTGTTTTATTCAGATCATATTTTAGGTATTTTCTTAATTTTATTCCTTTCGCCTTTAATTAAATTTCCAGTAGCCATCTTGGTAGATGCCAATGCATGATTCCATTATTTTCTGTTCTTACATATATATTTTTTGTACCATCGTCTTGTGCGCATATTTTTTTCTCATCTTATTTATATGAATTCGAGGTTCACAAGTCAACTCTTTTAATACCTTTTGCTCCACCAGCAAATCTCCGGCTTGCTGCATTAGATGGTGGGTTTCTTTTAGATACTTTTTGCATGTATTCACTGGTTCCTAATGGGAGAAATTTCATTTGAAATAACAATGGAGCATCCGCTTTTTGTTATATCCGTCCCATTTCTTTGCCAATCGTCACTTGTAAATGAGCACTCCTACTGCAGTCCTAGATGGGAATCACCATAAGCTTTCAAGGTCTGTCTTTGAACATAGACCTTACCAATGATTTGCTAGATTTCACTATCATTGGCGTCGCGGCACCAAAATCCCCTTAATCTGTCAGTCATCACGCTGTCTTATTTCCTGCCGGACACAGCCTCGCATATGATCTTCTGGTGTCCATGTTATGAGTCGGGATGTTCAGCATTCCTTTCTCCACTTGGATTTCCAAAATAATTCTATCATATACCTGAATTATTTTCCTTTTCTAACATACTGTGCCTGTACTCCATGTGATGCAAAAGCACGCCCCCCCCCCCGCACAGGTCACATGGCTTCTATTCTGGGAGCAATATTTTGATTAGGTTCCATGTTGAAACTCCATAGGTGACTATTGGGAGGATGCACTGGTTGTCCACTATTCTTTTAAGGACTATCAACAAAGCCGCCAACAAACTATCGGGCTGACTAAGAAGCGAAAACCATCCTATAATGACGCTCAAATCTGTAATCAAATCCCAACGTTGATCTGATATTTTGGCCTCACAGATCGTTATGTTAGATGTAATGAGGTAACAACGGACACATACTTATCCATTTTGACCCTAGCATAGACATAGAATCGTTCATTACGAGGTTTGATATCACTCTTACAATGTACAAACTC